>OY986435.1:102658614-103393614 GCA_963920525.1 Dichetophora obliterata | reverse complement strand
TGTTGGTTCGAAATGAACCACCGCCACGTTCTATCGCAAGATACGCGCCGCTGCAGTTGCTCCGCCAGCAGCCTGTCTACGTCTTGCTGCTCCCAACTGGACAGGCTTCTGACAAGGCGACTGCAAGTGCTTTCCATGACAACTCCTGACAAAGCGACCGCAATATCGCGAATCCCGAAAATCTGTCCTGCGACAAATCCCCTTGAAGCAACACCGGGCACTGCAATAATACCTGTTTAAGTGTACTTCCTTTTTAATCCAATTAAAATAACAATATTTCAAAAACTTTGCCAGCAGTGAAACCAAAAAATTTAAAACAAAATTTTTTGCAGGCAACAACTGACACAAAATGCCAACATGTTGGCATTTCGATTTTTCTTGTCATACAACGATATATTGATTGACAAGCAAAAGTTTATCTGTTCTCACTTGTTTGTGATTTCATATGACAATCAGTAGTCATATATGACAACAAATGTAAATGACAATACGTTTCCATTAGCCTGACTACATTTGTCATTGAAAAATGACCAAGTGAAAACCAGGCTTAAGGCTTTTGATATTATTCCAAAGCACTTTACTTGGAAGAGAGAGCTTAAGTTAATTTGAATAAAAGCGCGTTTTAGCTTGTCTAGTTACAAAGACGGCTTCATTCCTCGCCATTCTATAAGCTTCCCAGTTCACTTCGGAGGGGTTTAGCCGCCAAGTATTACGTAACTGGTTTCTTTTTTTAATGACAGACAGGATATTCTGGGAAAACCAGGGACACGAAATATTGTTTTTTCTACAACTACGTACAGGAACATGTTTATCAAACAGAAATTTAATGGGTTCTTAGAGGAAATTAAGCATAGAAAACAGTCATTAAACGATAACAAGGATACATCACGGAAGAGAGACGGATAATTTATATTCTAAAAATTACAATAAGAAAAAGTATTTGGAACAACTAAGCGAGACAAATTGACATTTAACGTGCACAAAATCAAATCGTGATTAGAGACAAAGCACAATATATTGAAAAAAGAAACGACAGACGGATCAGAAACTATAAAAAAGTCAAGCAGACTAGGAGTAGTGTTATTGGATAAGCGAGTGGGCATATAATTATTTTCAAAAGGCAAGCCTTAGGAAGATATGTTGTTATACAATAACACAGTGCAACACGAAAAAAATAACCATATACGGACACCACTACGTGATAAAAGACCAAAAAGAAGACCCTTGTCTCCCAGTTTTGCCCAAAGTCCAACAGTTTTTTTTATGGGCCCCCAAAGATGTGGGGCCTCGGTGTCATTTTTGCAAAAAAATTATCATTTTCTCAAGCTCATATCTTGCAAACCGTTCGGAATTTTGATTTACTCTCTGACGCAAAGTTGTAGCTCTTGTCATAAAAAACAAAAATTGTGAACATATAAAATCAAAAAAACTTCATCTTCAACGTCAAAATCGCAAAAAATTTAAAAAATTCAATTTTTTACCTTTTTTCCCCTGTTTAGGTCCATAGGTAGCAAACAGTTCAAAATTCATGGAAATAATCAACTACAAAAATAAATCTAAGATATCAATAAACAACTTTTTAGAACATATGAACTTCCTAGGAATGATTCTTAACACCGTTTAGGTAGCGCTTAGGTAGCCGCAAAAGTGAAAAATTTCCCGAAAATTTTTTAATTTCATTTGTTTTTTCTTAACTTCAACATTGAGATACTATAAAGCCTTCTCCCGTAAGTGAAAAGGCATGTTGTAGGTTTCATTGGCCGCATTCTAGCCGAAAAAGTGCTCAAGAACTGTTCCACAACTTTCGGGCTGAATGGTATGCTCTCACAGAACATGTTCCTTGAGATGTCACAATTTATATAGCGAAAATATTTTATGCTACTTCGCTACTTGAGCACTTTTTCGGCTAGAATGCGGCCATTGTTATACTATTACTGCATATTGAAATTGTCAGTTGCCAATGTTGTGTGCGAATTATGCTGTAGCACTTTCACTTTTTTTACTTACACTTTATAACTTTCACCGCTGAGCTCTCTTTGACGTCGCGCTGTGTAATGCCTCGATGTGAGCATCGTGTCGCTCTTATATTGTGTGCTGCGTCCCTTGTTGCGTGTGCTGAACTTACTGCATTGCCTGTGCCATGGTTCTGGCCAGGCATATTTAATTTTTGAGCGTTGATTAAACATACAAGACATTAAACATGAATGTTTATCTTTTAAAGAGCTACAATGTGAATTCCATGCAGATGTTTGTTTTCAGGTAGTTTTTTGATAGAAGTTTTTTTGATTGTATATGTTCACAATTTCATCTTTATGACAAGAGCTAAACTGTGTTTCCAGGTATTTTTTTTTTTATATTTTGGGTTGTTTCTATGTGAATTCAATGCAGATGTTTACTTCCAGGTAGTTGTTTAACAGTTTGAGCACGGGAACTCACCCACCAGCTTGAGAATTTTTATTAGAATGCACTTACTATCAGTGAAGGTACAGTGCACTCACACACTCGGCCTCCTGACTGACAATTATTTACGTTCAAAGTTTTGAAATCAACTTTTTTTTTAAGAAATCGCTTATTTTCTTACACTTCAATGTTTTTTTTACTAGGGCTGATTTTTGAGAAAACCAGATTTTTATTAAAAAATTGAGGTTAAAAAATCTTTTTTTTTTAATTTGCCCCAATGAGTTAATAAAAATTAACTTATTTATATACAGATTTATAGCGTTTTCAAAGGTCTTCTCAACGATACCTATCTCAACCAGATCGGATAAGAATCGGGTGAGATATAAGCGATTATATACTCAAGCTATAAAGGCCTATATCTCAAGAAGTTGGATCGGCCTCCTTAAAAAAACTTTGGAGTTTTAATCAGCGCTGTAAGCCCTACCAGGCTAAAGAAATTTGGCGCATTTTTCATAAAGTAAATTTGTTCGTAAAAGCGGAAAATAAAAAAAACGCATTTTGGGTCATTTTTCGCTAATTTTTTTAAGGTTTTTTACGATTTTGACCTTGAAGATGAAGTTCTTTGATTTTATATGTTCACAATTTTTGTTCTTTATGAAAAGAGCTACAACTTTGCCTCAGAGAGTAAATCAAAATTCCGAACGGTTTGCAAGATATGAGCTTGAGGAAATGATAATATTTTTGCAAAAATGACACCGAGGGCCCACATCTTTTGGGGCCCATAAAAAAAAACCTGGAGGACTTTGGGCAAAACTGGGAGACAGGGGTCTTTTTTTTTGGTCTTTTATCACGTAGTGATGTCCGTATATGGTTATTTTGCTATGACTTAAAAAATTACACTCTGTGTAACTAGAATAAAAGCCTGTCTTCCGCAGGTCCTCCGCACACTTCCTTTTTGGAGCCATTTGCCGAAAGCACTTTCTTCTCTTTTAAGGCTTGATTTTTTATTCACTTGATTTTTGCAAAATACAAATATACTACTTTAAATAACACTTTAAGTATTGCAGCAGTGTTGAAAACTTAGCAACTCGCTCATATAGCTCGCTGCGAAGAATTTCATTAAATCCGTCATTACTTATTTATAAAAGGATTAGTTGGAGCAAAAACATACTATTGTAAAAAAAAAAATTATTAAAAAGCCAATATTGTCACTGATAAGTATCAAATACATTTTCTGTGCATACTTTCAGGCTGAACATTTTTGAGAAAAGTATGTCTTGTTTAATTACTTTACTGTCAAAAAATAATTTCAGTTTGAGAAATACTGTGTGCGGAGCAGTATGCTTGCCTTTTATGTATTAAGATGTGCATACTTTCAGGCTGAACAGTTTAAGAGATATTGAGCACGGAGCAGCGTGCTTGCCTTTTATATATTAAGATTGTTTAGGCAGTTCGGAATAAAATAAATTTATGTTAAAATATCCACACAGTAAAATAACGTCATAATCAAGAAAACTAGTTGATAATACAGAAAACAATGTCTCAACAGAGAAACATTTATTAGGATTTATTAGAACATTTATTAGAAACATTTACACACACGAAACTAGAATTTTATTTTTGTTGTCTGATACAAATATATTTAAAAAAAAACGGAAATAACGTCAGTATCCTTACAAAAAAAATCGATTTCATAAAAATTCTAGACCATCAATAGATATAAAATTATTAACGGTCAACAAAGTTCTTTATGGTCAAGATTTACAAACCTCTCAATGTTATCTTTTGAAGCCAAAGAGGTTAATTGATTTAAGAGAAGAACATAGATTTCGATGAAGTTATCGAAAAGTTTGTATCTCTGTAAGCAAGAAAGAAGAAATTTTAAATCTTGATGGTACCGTAAAGTTTGATTTTATCAAGGAATAAATAATTTTTTATATTTTTTTAGACACCGAATCGATATTTCTGAAAGTTCAAAAGTTACATATACTACCCACTGAACCATAAGCGAAGGTTTCGAGTAAGGTGAGACTTTTGCGAACGTTTTCGGATAGAATTTTTTTTAATGTTTGTTTTTTTTTATTTTGTCGATAAAAGTGCTTTCTATAGAAGACTAAATTCGTGAAAACTTTTCCCATAAATAAAAACTGTATTGTTTTTGCGAAATTCATAAAAACTTATTCTAAGTTGAAAAAAAAATCATTTTAGAAGCTAAAAATTCCTCGCAAATGAACTATATAAACGAATTATAAATGTTTCTTTTTTGCATTCTTAAATAAGTTAAAAAAAAAAATTATTTTTATGATATCAGTAGAAACAATATTTTATAAACGAAACATTTTTTTTCATAAATGAGTTCAAAAATGAACCACAAATATTCCTTTTTCATAAACAAAAATGAGTTAAAAAAGGAATTTGATATTGACATTTGTGCCTGTAGAGACTAGAAAAAAATGCCACTTGAGTAACAAAGTACTCGGTTGCAACATCTTCAACTATTTGGATGCTAAAAACTGCATCTTTTTACACAACCTGATCTGCACTCGTACTCCTGATTACTTATTTGAAAAGCTACAATTTTGTAGGTCAACTAGAAATCTGAATCTTTTAATCCCTACTTATAATTTTTTTAAACTCTAACATACTCTTTTACGTGAACGCCATCAGATTGTGGAATTCACTGCCTTTAAATATAAAAAGTATTACAACTAAACGCAACTTTAAGCATATAATTTTCCAACATTTCTCTTAAGTTTTAAATTTAATTAAAATTACTTAATCTTTATTTGTTGTTATTCTTGATTTTGTCGATTTTTCGATTTTTGTTTGAATTAATTTTGAATTAATTATTATTTTGATTAGATCTTTTAGTTAAATGATATTAATGTATTAAGTTAAATTTTTCATTATTTTTTTTGTTGTTTATCACTTGTTATTTTGTTATGTATCTATATTCTTACTGCGTTTAAAAGACTTTGTCTTATTTGTGAACCTTTTCTTTAAATAAATAAATAAAAAAATAAAAAAATATTTTTATAATAGTAAATTAACCTTCATACAAACGTCATATAAACTTTTTCACCAGTGCGAATTGATTCTCTCCATAAGAAGAGAGATGGATGTACTACTACAAGTTCCAAAAACTATTTTCCTTTTCATCTATCAACAAGTCTGTCATAACATTTCAAAATTTCTACCAAAAATTTAGACCAAGCCCAAATAGAAAGAAAACTATGACAACATTCAATGCAAAAAAGTAATCAAAAAAAGCTCCCCAATAATTTTAACCCCGATATTTTTAAAATATGTCACTTTATGTTCGAACTACCTGCCAAATTATTTTAAAACCTATAGTTTTACTTATGAAATACATGTTTAACTGTGGACCAAACATAAGGTGAAAAATTTTAAAAATACTGGTACAAATGAAGTAGTTAGATATGCCTGACAGCAGGTGTGTTTGCTGTAAATTTAGATTTTGCTTAAAATTTCAATTAAAATATTAATGAATTCATTACAAACATTAAGTAATCTGCTGGCAACTTTCTCTTTAACTATTATTATAGAATATAGTTACTTTATTTTACTAAGTATTATCTATATGATAAACGAAATATTATTTTTTTTAATATTCTATAAATTTTTTTAATAAATAATATTAATTCAAAAAGATTCATTTTTTAACTCATTTCTAAACAAAAAAAGTCCGTTTTCGAGAGGCAATTCAGCCCGGCGATTGATGCAAAAAGGGCTCATTTCCGAGTGCCGAAAAATAACTTTTATATGGTTCATTTCTTAACTCATTTCCGAAGAAAAAAAGGTTCGTTTCTAAGAGGCATTTAAGTCCGACGAATGATGCAAAAATGGTTCATTTAAATGCACCTCAACAAAATTATACCAACAATAAAAAATTAAAAAAAACAGGAGTAAAATCGGCTACGGTGATAATAGTTGACTGTCGGTTTTTGGTTGTCCTTTTTGGTAGTATATTTTTATTATCAACTTTTCTCTGCTCTGTGTAAAGTGATCACGAAATATTTTAAATACTTTGCAGCGCTTTTGATTATATGGAAAAGTAAATGTTATTTCAGCGTAATATCTGTGTCGATAAGCAATAACAGCTTATGTCTGATTTCAAAGTTTCGAGAAATCTTGCTTCAAAGTTTTCAAGCGCCATATACGTTATAAGAAAGTGTCTTTTGTTTGTATGTCATTACTTTGGCTAGGGTCATGCTTCGTCTTAATCGACTTCGGTCTTAAGTCGACTTAAGCGATTATTGCTTATCGACACAGATATTACATTAAGGCCCTGACCCAAATATTTTTTTCTTATTTTTATTAATAAGAGCCTCCTAATTATTAATTTGAGCCTCCTAAGCTTGAATATGAAAAAGAGATGTCGCTCTCAATTAGTTCAGGAGATAAAATACGCGAAAACTTCAAATATCGGTTCCATTTTATGAAAAATCAAGTCGTTTTTTTATTGTAAATGAAATTTTTTATTGTAAATGAATTGTAAATGTAAATCCGTACAATCAGATGATTCTGCCTTAGCTTGTTTTGCCATGTGAGCTCTTACTAGAAACTTGGAAAATTTTCTTTCTTTCTCCTACCATCATATATGTCTGCAATTAACAAAAATCAAACAAATTATTTTTTTTTAGATTTCTTCTAAGGAGTTTTATTTTTGTAGTTACTATTTTCTGCATTCCTTTCTCTCCATATTACCAACGAAGTAAACATTTCACTTTAATATTTCCACTGTGTACAGAATGCACAAAAGTACATTGAGCGACACACTAAAAATAAAAAAAAATAAAAAAAAAGGAAACCAACCAACTTGAGACCCTCCTTCTTTTTGAAGTCGGTTAAAAATAAAGTAATTTTTTGCTCATTCTACTCTCATCTGAGAACAGAAGCGAACTCAAGTCATAGTGTAAGTCGCACGGTCAAAGTGAAATGGTCTAATTTTCACCACTGGCGAACACTAGTAGTATCTAATGGCCGAACATGATTAAAGTGAGTATTTAAAAAAAGATGAACAAATAAATTTATTCTCTAGAATCAGTGAAATTAAAATTTAATCAAAACTCAATTTATTCTACAACGCGGTAAATTTTCAAAAAACTAAATGTATGTATTGATTAAGCTCAAATATTATGCTTGAGATGCTAATCCGCTAAGGGGTGATTCCTTGGCTTATTTTGAGCAAAAAAATTTAATGGTAGGGGGGGAGGGGTCTATTTTCAACATCCACTGAGGTACAGGGTGTTTAAAAAATGTGTTCGGTAAAGTAGGTGCTACCAAAGATAATACCATAGCTTCCAAAGTATCAGACTAATGACAGTCCTGATATGGTTGTTGGATAGGATATTAATCAGGCTCTCTTTCGGTACAATAACAGCTGAAAATTGAAAATAGGGTGTGGAGATATGGCTCTGCAAAGTTAAAATTTTTTTAATTTTTAAAAATTTATTTAAAAAAAGGATGTTTTTCTCGAAAATTTGCCCTATTATTTTTTTATTTTTACTCCTACTCCTACTCCTACAAAGTTTCCATACAAAGTTTTTACCTGTGAAGTCTTTTTTAAATGATTTTTTTTTTTAAATATTCTCTATGTAATGTTTTTTTTTACTAATAAATTTTTATGTACTAATTAATGAAATAAACATACTTTTTGATGACTTCTCATGACCTGTAGTATGATTTATACTACATTATTTCTTTGGTAATAATTGTGTTGATGGAAACTTCCATAAAAACAAATTATTATAAAATAAGTGCACCTATTTTGTAATGAAATTAGTTCTATCTTGAGTTTCGACAGTTTACAATATTAAGTTTAGCATATTATGTATTAATTTTAGCAAGTATTTTCAAATAGGAAATCATTATAACTTCTATATTATTATTTAATTATTTTTATTGTTATTATTAATGTTAATGTATCATTAACGAAAAGTCATTGATTTATACGAATTCGTCATAAAAAAGTATGTTTATTTCATTAATTAGTACATAAAAATTTATTAGTAAAAAAAAATTACATAGAGAATATTTTTGAAAAAGAAATCATTTAAATAAGACGTCATAGGTAAAAACTTTGTAGGAGATCTTCAAGGGTATCAGTAAAAACAAAAAATAAAAAATAATAGGGCAAATTTTCGAGAAAAACATACTTTTATAAAAAAAATTATTAAAAATGAAAAAATTTTGACTTTGCAGAGCCATATCTCCACACCCTATTTTCAACTGTATTTTCAACCGAAAGAGAGCCTGATTAATATCCTGTCCAACAACCATATCAGGACTATCGTAGGTCTGACACTTTGAAGGCTATGGTATTATCTTTGGTAGCACCTACTTTACCGAACACATTGTTTTAAACACCTGTACCTCAGAGGATGTTGAAAATAGACCCATTCAATTTTTTGCTCAAAATAAGCCAAGGAATCACCTCTTAGCAGATTAGCAACTAAAATTCGGACACCCTGTGTATTTCAAAAATATAATTTTTTTTAGTATTATAAAAATAATTTAGTAATTAAAATATGCCATTATTAATTTTTGACTATATTTGTAATTAGAGAGATATTGTTTATTTGCTTGAAAACCTGAACCTGAAACGAATCATTTTTTGAGTGCACCTCATTGTTATTTTAAAAACGTGCTTGCCGAGGTATAAAAAATTGGAGTTTGAAATTAAACAAGAGAATAAAACAAGCAAGGGCCAATAACATCAAAAAGTTCAAATTTAACTTTATTTTTTTAAATCTATTTTTTGGTTACAACAAAGTGTCAAATAAAAACTGTTGCTTTTAGCACTGTAGTTGTTGAAAGTCAATCACGATTCCTTTAACATCAATACAAAACCTCTTGGCTTATTCAAATTTATTTGATGAGGTCGTCAATTAATTACATACGGTACCACTTACTTCGTTTGCACCAAACTACATACATTCACATTTTTAGTCGAGCCCTTTATTACGTTTTAACTTACCTCGCACTAAAGTTAGCTATACGCGGGTGTTTTATTTGTTTGATATGTTTCGATGCACTCGCCGTGGTTGTTGACTTGATTGTTTGTAAGGGGAATCAGTTGACTGTGAAGTTGCTGGTTTAGGGTTTGATATTTTTTGTGTTGCTTTTAGTTTTTCGAAGAACGGCATGCAGAACGGCGAATAGTGTTTTGACCAAGTTGGGTTTTATAATCATAGAGTACATTATATGGTATTGTAGTTTTGTTGCTTCTTTCAAAAGAGAAAAAGAAGCTACTATTTATTTGGCGTTATGAAAACTGTTTCGCTAGTAAATGCCTAGACATATGTGCATATAAATCATAAGTGTGTGATACATAGTTTCTATGGCAAAATCAATAGAAAAAAGGAGATCAATACAACTCTAAAATGTTTTGCAAAGAGTTTACTTTTGTTTACAAATATTGTATTTTAAACTATAAAGATGTATTAACGTAACTGAGGTGTAGTTTTTAATAATGCTATTTAAAGTAACTCTACACAATACAGCACAACACAACACAACTTTAAAAGCTTAATTTTCTATTATAACTGCGCGATGTGTAAAAATTACCAATGCTTTTGATAATCCTACGATGAAAATTCGACGTCGTTTGAAGGAAATACAGGAATATTGTGTTCAAAAAATGGTTATTTGTGGTAGAACAAGGTATTGAACAGTTTAATGATTTAAATTAGGGTTTATCTTTCGTATTGGATTTAAAAATTATAGTATAATTAAATAGATTTTGGTGCAAAAATCGAGAAAAAAACATATTTGAAATTTAAGTAAATATTTAAGATATATATATGTATAGTATAAAACGCATTGTGGTTGAGGCCAAATAAAAGATGCCAATTATTAGAAGAATTCGTCGTCGATAGTAATGGTATCAGTGTCCTCCCAGTAAAAAAGTGGATCATCCTATGAGCGATCAGGAAGTGCTCCCTGAGGAGCAGTGGAGTGCTCCTTATTGACGCAAGCTAGGTGTATTTTGTGTTCTCTTTTAACATTGCGTGTCCTAGGAAGGGTAGCGTTCCCTTAAACATCCCAGAGGAGCTCAAAAGGATTGATCAATAAATGATCCAAATGGATCAGCAAAAGAACATAGATTTTGTTTTTTTTTTTGGGTTTTAGGTTTACTGCGAAAGCTAGGCTTTCATAGCAAAAGTAGACTTCTCAAGACCCTAAGATGGCGATGAAATTATTTGGCCAAATCGTGAGATTTATAACGCCATCACAAATTTCGAATCGTTTTCGAGTCTATTTAAAACTTTACTTTAATTGCGTCACTCGCATCAGCGGATGGACAAAACGCAATTACCGTTGGCTAGTCGCACTTCACGACCTCGGTGTTGAAACAACGCGAATCGAATGAAAGGAACATTTAAAATACTACTTTTTTCACAGAAAATAATTTATAGAGTTTTCTAAAATGCTCATGCCTCACTTTATGTTTTTTTTTCAATAATTGCTCACCTACTGATCTTATAAAACAGTAAAGGAGCACAAGGGCACAAGTGCTCACTTTTTGATCCAATAAAACAGCAAAAGAGCGCTCCCTTGTTGCTCCTCATGGGAGCGATCGCATATTTTTTACTGGGCTACTAGTGAATTGCGTCTGTAGTAAGCTAAGAGAACCCACCCAGTAGACAAAAGCAGTACTTCGAAGCGCTTCTAGTAGGCCATTATATCGTCGTTGCGCGAGCAATACCGAGCATATTGCAAAAAGGCCAAAATTATTTTCATTTTCACTTTGAGCATTTATGATTGATTCATTTATTTTGATTTTTCATTAAATGCTTATTTTAGAACAATGCGAATATTTTATTTCAATAAATGTTTAGTTGCGTTGAAAATCCATTCAATAGTTTAAAAGAAAATCAACATACACAGCAAGTGGTGGATTCGCGGTATTGCACGCGCAACGACGATATGGATTTTTTAGCCCTTCGGCACTCATATCAGCCCATTAGCTTTTTATTTGAAACGAGAAAGTTTTCCAAGCCTTCCTAACTCGAGACTCTAAAGATGCCTGTTAGAAGCCCTTTTTAAGAATGCACATTAGAAAGAAAAACAATATAAATATCAACTTGAAAAAAAAAACGACTTACAATTTTCAGAATTGAACCAACGTCTTCTCATGTGCCGGTTGACTCTAGACCTTATCTACTCGTCTACTGCAATTGTTAACAAACAATAATTTTATTTATGGATTTATTTTGCACTCTTGGAACGGATTCTTATTTCGTTGTTCTCTGATCCATAAGTCAAATGAAATCAAATAGAATGCAAATTGAAATATTTGGCTTGAATATAATCAACAAAAATAAAATGGTAAAAACAGAATGATGGCAATCACAAGATTTTTATGTTTTTGAATAACTGAGTAAATATAACTTATGCTTAATTTGGCAAACTCAAATTTCAAAACTTTAAAAGTAGAGCTTTTTATCTTCTTTAGATCTGCTTTTTTTATTAAGTCCATACGTAACTTAGAAGTAAATATGTTAAGATATATCTAATGGAATGAGCCAAGTATTTTCCTACGACTTATTTTATTTTCTTTTTAGATTGCAAGACGCGGATGGTGGCTTTTTTGAGAAATTTGGATCTCTATTAAGACAAAAATCTGCTTTGGATGAACATGACTTAGCAACGGGATTGGCACCATTTACTGAAAACACTGAAGATGAAAATGGAACAACAGCAGAAAGTGGAGATGTTTCAAGCGAGGAAGAACTTATTAATGTCGAGGCATATGCTTTAGAAAGAGACTTGCAAAAAGATTTGGATATCAACGATATCAAGGAAAGAAAAGAAGAATTCATTGAAAAAGCTTTTGGAATGAATGTAAGCACTATCAAATGTTAAGATTTTTTAAGCGTCAAGTTCACATATTTGAGAGCTTGAGAAAATAAGCAATAGTTTTTTATACTAACACTGTAAATACTCAATGGTTTCCAGTTCAGTTCTGCAGTTATGTAGTTATAAGCTTAAATAAGCGAATTTAAGTGTCAAAAATTTCAAAACTTTTAAAAAATGTAGAAAAGCGATATCTTACGAAAATATTTCAAACTAATGACGTTTTCGTTTCTCGAAAAAATGCTACATTTTTTCTGCCCTTTTTGGAATTTCTGCCCTCTTGAGAAAAAAATAGTTACCTCTAAAATTGAATCGTGTTCTTTTCTCGAAAATATTGACCTCAAAAGTAGGAAAATACAGAATTCTCAAAGATGACCGAAAGAAGGCAGAAAAAATGCAACATTTTTCGAGAAACGAAAACGCCATAAACTTATTTAAAGGTCATGAAGAAGGTTTCAATACCTTTTCAACATCATAACTATTTTTAAAAATGATTAATAAATAAAAGATATAAATAAGAAACCACATTTTTAAAAAGATTTATCATACAGTGTTATTTATAACATGTTCATTAGGGCGTATCGAAAAATTTAGATCGTATCCTAAGAGGTCTCAAAAGTTGCATGGGGTTATCAAGATCAATCAAAAAAATTTTAAGAAAAAAAATGTCTTCCTTTCCCCCAAGGATAAATTTTTTTTGAGAAAAACTGTAAAAAATAACAATCTCAAAATGCTTTGATTTTTGTTAAAAGTGTCCTGTGTGAAGAATATTCGAATCTGACGGTACACTCGATTTATGCCAGAACTTTTGATTATTATCTGATTGTGTAAATTTTGGTGGTATTCAGTATCGTAGCAAGTGGAGGGGACGGTGGGGGCGGTCCGTCCCTGGTGCACAGCCAGATGGGGTGCGAAATTTACAAACAATTTTTTTCAACATAAATCTGTAGAATAATGTAAAATTTTTTGAAAAATTCTAAATGTTTGATAGTTTAAATCATACTTGATTTTAAATACAAATTCTAGTTGTTTGACAGTTTAAAATCGTTTATCGAGCTTAAGGTCAAAGTTAGAACAATTAATTGTTCTAACGAATTTTTCCAAAGAAACAACAACAACAACAAAAATGTTTCTTTGGAAAAATTCGTTAGAACAATTAATTGTTCTAACTTTGACCTTAAGCTCGATAAACGATTTTAAACTGTCAAACAACTAGAATTTGTATTTAAAATCAAGTATGATTTAAACTATCAAACATTTAGAATTTGTATTTAAATCATATAAAGTCAACATAATAAATATAGAGGTCATTTAGAAAAAACTTTAATTTTTTGAAAAATTATAAATTTTCTTTTCATATGAGCGCATAATTTTATACCAATAAAGGGTGGCTAAATTTTAAGGGCCGATGTTTATTTTGAATAAAACACAAATTATTTAGGAAATTACTGTAATTTCTTTTTATTATGATAATATTGATATGGTTCAATAATGTATGAAACCAAATATCGGCCAAATGGCCGCCGTGACCTCGGTGGCACACCTCCATCCGATGGTCCAAATTTTCCATGACGCTGAGGTATAATTGAGGTTCTATGCCGTCAATGTGCCGAATTATCTCATCCTTTAGCTCTTGAATTGTTGCTGGCTTATCGACGTACACCTTTTCTTTCAAATAACCCCAAAGAAAGAAGTCCAACGGTGTCAAATCACATGATCTTGGCGGCCAATTGACATCGCCACCACGTGAGATAACACGGCCATTGAATTTGTCGCGCAAAAGAGCCATTGTTTCGTTAGCTGTGTGGCAAGTGACACCGTCCTGTTGAAACCACATATCGCCACATCCATATCTTCCAATTCGGGTCATAAAAATGCGTTATCATCTCACGATAGTGAACACCATTCACAGTAACTGCCTGACCGGCCTCATTTTGGAAAAAATACGGCCCGATGATGCCGCCAGCCCATAAACCGTACCAAACAGTCACTCTTTGTGAATGCATTGGTTTTTCGACAATCACTCTTGAATTATCATTCGCCTTAATACGGCAATTCTGCTTATTGACGAATCCACTGAGGTGAAAATGTGCCTCATAACTGAAGATGATTTTCTTTGAAAATTGATCATCCACTGTTGCCATTTCTTGCCACCATTCTGACCATTGACGACGCATGAAATGGTCAAGAAGCTTTAGTTCTTGAGTCAATTGCAACTTGTAAGCGTCTAAATGCTAGTCTTTATCATAGATGGGCACTTTGCAGTACCAGTAAAATTGCAGCAAAAATTAATTTTTACTGATAATGAAATTCAATTTGCATTACCAGTAAATTTTTACTTATTACTGAAAAAATTGCAGTAAAAATAAATGTTTACTGATTACTGGAAAAAAATGGCAGTACAAATAAATTTTTACTGATAATGAATTTCAATTTGCATTACCAGTAAATTTTTACTGATTACTGAAAAAATTTGCAGTAAAAATAAATTTTTACTGATTACTGAATAAAATTGCAGTAAAAATAAATTTTTACGATAAGTGAATAAAATTACAGAAAAAAAAATTTTTACTTATTACATGAATTGCAAATTGAATTGCAATTATCAGTAAAATTAATTTGTACTGCAATTTTTTTCCAGTAATCAGTAAAAATTTATTTTTACTGCATTTTTTCCAGTAATCAGTAAAAATTCACTGGTAATGCAGACTACATTTCATTATCAGTAAAAGTTTACTATGGTCTTTATGCATAATGTTCATCAACGACGAGCGTGAGAGGTGCAATTGTTGAGCACGACGGCGGCTCTTGAGGTGGACGGCTATATATCGTTGAAAGGTGCTTTAATTACCTGTAAAATGATATGCATAACAAAAGCATTGTCCAGACAGATTTTGAGAAATTTTGCATGGAATCTTAGTACTTTGGACCTAACATTCACTACTTTTAAAAAATGTTTATGAGTTGATGCCATGACTTAAATTCATATCAAGAGTTAAATTCTTTCTTTGCGATAATATTATTTTAAAATTCTTGGCAAAAGCTAAATTCGAATCAAAAGTTACACTCGCACTTTGCAAATATAATTAATATAATTTCCTCCCAAAAGTTAAATTCATACTTTGCAATAAGAACGAATTTATTTCCTCCTAAAAGTTAAATTCGTACTTTGCAAAAAGAACGAATTTAATTTCCTCCCAAAAGATAAATTCGTACTTTGCGAAAAGTACGAATTTAACTTTTTGCGGAGCAAAAGTTATGGTTTGAGTCTTCGGTAAGTTAGCGTCGGATTGACGAATTTATCTTCACGCTCTTTTCAGCCACACTATCGCGAAGAGCAGGAATATTTTCTGCAGTACGAGCTGTGCGAGCTTGCACTGGTGTTTTCACATCTCCTACAGACCCGGTTTGCTCAAATTTTTGCTCGATTTTTCCGATTGTACGCACATTTGGACGATTAAATTGACCGAAAAAAACACGAAGTGCACGATATGCATTTTGAACGTCCATTTTCATAATAAGCCTGAATAACTTTTACGCGCTGCTCGATTGTGTATCTTTCCATGGTTCAAATTGAATAAGTCTGAAATTGAGAAATGTCAAATGAAATGCAGAAAAAACTTGACGTTTAGGTGTGGTTTACATACAACATCGGCCCTTAAAATTTAACCACCCTTTATATATTTTTTTAATACCTATAATTGAACTTATTATACAGACTGCACCCTTTCATTGAAGATGACAGAGGGTGCAAATACACCTGAAAGCAATCCTTGCAATGCGTTCGTATCAATTAAAACAGATTTAAAATATTAATTACAAATTTTCATATATTTTACATAGAGTAATAACTGGATTGATGCTCAAGTATAAAGTTATGCTATTGAATGCTTTTATGTAACCGCTAGCAAATACCCGCTGCTTCGTTTGCGATAAAAATATTAAATAACATGTAAAAATTTTAAATCTTAAAATAAAAGTATTTTGTTGTATCTTCAAATGCAAAAAATAAAAATAATTGTGTTTGTTTAATAATGAAAAAATGATATAAATATTAAAAATTACTTTATTTACTTTGGGTTATCCTCTTTAAACAGTAATTGTTATGGTGACATAAAGTTGCTTGGCTTTTTCTGTATTTTGATTTTTTAATAAGTCCTGCATAACAGGATTTGTAATTCAAAAATGTAAATGGAGAAATGTATGAAGAAATTTGTGGAAATTTTTTTCTATGAGTCAGTCCAAGTCAGCTGGTTAAAAAAAAACAAAAGTTTGTTGCTTGACCATTTTCACAAATATATATATTTTTAATTAAATTTTTTCAATGTATTGGCATCTGAAAAACGTTTTCACAATAATTTTTTTGTGGTACTTTCAAAATGACGAGGATTTTAGCCTTGCTACCTTTAGAGAATTATGCGTTTGTGGTAAATTTTATTTCTCAGCTTCTGTTAGACATAGAGCAATGACTTTAAATCATTATTTTAAGCATACTTTGGCATACATTTTAAGCAATATTTTCACTGCGAATTATTAGAAAAATCACTTGAAATTTTTAAGCAGTGGCTATATAGAAACCTCATAATCTGAAAAAAACTCTTTGAAGTGTTTTTACTGATAAAAATTTTAATTCAGTCCTATCAAAATTCGTATCTTATTTTTATTTCGATTTAAAAAGAAAGAATATTAGATTTTATTTTTTCCTCTATTTCTGTAAAATTACAGGAGTTAAAATAAATTTCGGCTTTGTTTCAAATAAAAACATCTTTTAGAGGTAGTTACTTCTATCTGATAAATCTACCTCAGATAAACTAACATTTTTAAAAAAATTACAATTAAAAATATTACTTAAAAGTAATTGGCAGTTCATTTCTAACTGCGAATAATGTGATAAGAAAAGCGTGTGTGGAATAAAGGAAAAGAAAATGAATCTATCTGTATCTAAATCTAAATCTATATCTTTATCTCTATCTATATCTATATCTATATCTAAGCTATTATGAAAAATTGAAGTGAAAATTTAAAGTTACGACTTTACTCCAAAAGTACTGGGCCGATTTTTATGATAAAAATTTAAAAATATCCTATTTGTGCTACAAATTTATTTAGGGGTATTTTTCTTTCCGAATTTTAATAATAAGTATATTTAATTAAGCTATTAAATATATTAAGAAATCATCCCAGCTGCCTTGCATTGCTTATTCCTTGTCTTTTGACTCATTTGTGTTGCGAGAATTTCAATACACTCCATGTTGCTCTCTATTTTTCTCTTCGTACCCAGATATCACAGCGCAACAAAAAAAACTGATGAGCCTCGAGCAAGGCGAAAAGTGAGATACATATAAATGAAGAGCGGCACTCCAAAACAAAACAAAATGAAACAAAACAAAAGAAAAATACTATTTTTTTTTTCTTTGATATGTATTGCAGGGATGATAAAATCAGTACTAAAGTACTGAATTCAGTACTTTTAGCTTTTCTAAAGTACTGCATTATCCCCTCGATGATTTCAGTACTTTTTCAGTACATTGTCAAAAAACAGTACTATTAAAAATTAATTAAAAAATTTTATGATGAACTCTGCCAACTTGGACTAAAGTAGGTGCCATTAAAAAACAAAATTATTAACTTATGTGTGGTAACATATATAATATTATTACAATCAAAATACCTTTTCAAATCAAATGGAGAGTACTGCTATAACACTGAAATTTCTCAAAGTTATTATAAAAAAAAATCAAAACATTGATATTAAAAATTATTAGATTAAAAAATTCATACCTGATATAAACTTACATCTTATTTATTATCAACTCATTACGTTACTAATGAAAAGTTTCTTGCATAAAATACAATATATTAATAATAAAAAAATGAACTTATGTTTCTTATATATAAATTGTAATTTTTTTAATTCGAAAACTTAATACTTTGATATATTTGTTTTGTTTTTTTTTTTTTCTATGTCGGACTAATAAAAATATGTAAAACTTAAAATTTTTATTTTAATTCTTATTTCAGTACTTTTAGTACTTTTTGAAACTGAAATTTGGAATTATCATCCCTGATGGATTGTCTTAACCCAATAAAGACGATGATGCCATATCGCATCACTAAGTCGGATGTTGCAAAACTAACCGTAGCACATAAAAATTTGTCAAAATCAAAATTAGTTGAAAATTAGCACATGTGTGAAAAAACTGTCCCGTCTTTAAGGCGTTAAGGAGATTGATAAAAAGACGTCCGTGGCAAAGCGGGTGACCGAAACTGTCAAAACGAAGTTTACATTTCATACAAAATCTGCAACCAATGAGAATGCAATATGAAAGCAGAAATTGGCAAAAATACCAAAATGGCTGAGTTTGAAAGTTATGGTCACTAAGAAAGAGAACACATTAAGCCCTAACACTACCTTGTCTAGTTCTACTATGAGCTAGCACAGCGCAACAAAAAAACTGATGAGCAGTGTTGCCACATGGTCCGATATATCGGTTTGTTACTATTTTCAGTCTTGTATACGATGATCCGATATTAGACCAAAACGTTACGATTTCAGGAAAAGTAGATCCGATATCTGATTTTGCATATATTTTTTTAATAAAGCTTTTACGCATTTTATTTGATGCCTACATTTAACCAGCAGCACGATATAACAGCAATCAAAGCTTTTCTCTCTTTGTCGCGAGAGCTTCTCTCAATATCTAGAGAACTTCTTCTCGGCATCCATGTTGTGTAGTTGCTTTCACTGAGATTCTTGCTGTCATATAGTGTTGATTAATATTCTTTGCAAATATTTTGAGGGGAGTTGTTAGAATTTGGTAATAAGTTATATAAATTATGTTTTGCAACCTTGCTAGCCAGTTTTCCCCACTTGAGATTGTGTTAGTCTATCTATACGAATATATAAATACGTTGTGACACTGCACGGATGTTTGACAATCACGCAAGAACCACTGAACCGATTAACACGATATAGGTATCAAACGATTTGTTATTCCAACTTTATCGTAATATGCTATGTTAGATTTGCCACGTCTACTTTCCATGCCCACTTTTTGAAAAAAATGCTATATTTCAGACGATTTTGGTCGTATGAGACTAGAATTTGGTAATCTACGTTGTATGGTTACTTTCGCTAACTTTACTAAAAATGGTCATGACCCACTTTAGTTAAGTCCACTTTTCGGGGGAAAAGCTTGGAGCAAAGCAAAGCGCACTAGATTTAAGCTCTATTGAGCTTAAATTCTGGCATTCTATTGTTTTGAGTATGAGATGATTTAAGTGAAAAAATTTTGCCACACCCCCATTACCGCCCAGAATTAATCAAAAATGTTATACTTCGAACGGTTTGGTTGTAGTAGACTAAAATTTGTTAATTAAGTTCATACGGCTACTTTCGGCAACTGTACTAAAAAGGGCGAATATATAAATATTTTTTTTCCGAACAGCATGAAAATTCGTTTATAGCAGTAAGGTGGTCTGCGGCAGGACAACGTCTGCCGGGCAATACTATACATCAATAAGAATGCTGTATATATCAGAAAATTCTGATCGTCATGCATTGATGGTTCAAACGGAAATGTCTAGCATGTGTTTTGTTCGAAAGTCACTTTACACTTTTACAAATTCACAAAACGATCATAAAAAATTCATTGAATTGGGTCAGGACAAATCCTACTATAACTATAAGGTTAACTATGAATATATAGATAAGGAAATAGATAACAACATAGATTTATGTATATAACTTTGAAATAGTTTGAAGTATTTGAAATATTTTTCACAGAATTATTTTTTAAGCTATATTTGAAAATGTTTTTCACATAAATTAGTTTTTAAGCTGTAGCACGTTGCAAAAAATATAACAACATATTAAGCAAATTAGTTTTCACCAAAAAATCATAGGGGGGGTAGGAGGCCCATGATTTTTAATGATAGAAACTGTTTGTGTAAAAAAAAACAATTTTTGCAGGTAAATTATGTTATATGAAAGTATAAGGAAAATGAAAATTAAAAAAAAAAATTAAATTAATAAAAAAATATGTACAACAAAAGCAACTCTTGGCCTATTGTTTAGTACAAATTGGATATTTTAGAGGTTTTTGAAAACAATATAAAACATTGCATTGGTGAGGTAACGGTTAGCCTTTTCTCAATTCACATAATTACCCAATTTACTTAATTAAACTTTCAAACAAAGAAAATTGGATGAAAATCGATTTGAAAATGGCGGAAATGTTTGCTTGCTAAGTCAAAACATGAAATTTCGATCGTTTTTTTCTCATTCTGAGGCTTATGAGTTATACTGAGAAAATCTATAGTTTTCAGATATCGCAAGAATTTTTAATGTCATAATAACAGGTTTTTTTAAAACATACCTAATATCCGTACAAAACATTTCTGAAAAGAAAAGAAAATTACCGTTAATTTTATTAATCAACGACTGTCCATACAAAAATGCATTGTTATGCATTGAGAAAGTCTATAGTTTTTGAGATATCGCCAAAAATTTGATGTCATTATAATGGTATTTTTTTTAAATTTAAGAAGAATATATTTATTTTCAGAATGTATGTAAAAAATTACACTTTTGATTGCAAATTTAAAAAATTTTTTACCCAAATTTTTTATAACCCTGTTATGCAGGACTTTTTCAAAAGCCAAAAAAAAAAGAAAGCCAGGTAAATTTATGTCATCATAACAATTACCTTTTAAATAAGTTATCAAATTAAAAAAAGTAATTTTTTATATTTATACCATTTTTTCATAATTAAACAAAACAAAAACAATAATTTTCATATTTTGAATTTGATTTAATACAACTCAATACTTTAATTTTAAGATTTAAAATTTTTACATATTATTTAATATTTTTATCGCAGGCGAAGCGGCGGGTATTTGCTAGTTATTATATAAAAGGAGACTCACGAAATTTCATCCAAAATAAGCTCGGTAACCGCTGAACCGATTTTGATAATTCTTTTTTTATTTGATTCCTATGATAAGATAGATTTTTATAGCTTACCAAGTTTTTCGAAAAATGTATTCTTTAATTATTGCAAAATCACGCATTTTATTTGATGCCTATATTTAACCAGCACCACAATATAACAGCAAACAAAGCTTTTCTCTCTTTGTCGAGAGAGCTTCTCTCAATATAATACGACAGCCATGTTGTGTAGTTAAGCTGAATTCACTGATAACCCTCAGCATGTTTTTGTGTGATTTAAAATAATGTTAATCAAGTTGAGAGCGTGCAGAAATTTTTCTCTCTAATGCCGTGGTTATGCTAGCCAAACATGTTCGGTGTTCATTTTTGTTAATGTGTTCTCTTCGCTGAAATGTTTGTTTCAGAGATAAAAAGATGGGAAACTCCGTTGGAGAGGGATAGCACTATGTTCGATTTTACGTTAAATTGGCTCTAATACTAGCACAAAACATTTATAAGTGGTCGTAAAATCAACGGAATACAACCCTGGCTTATGGTAGATTGAAGAATTTCACCAGTTACGTTTGAGGTCCGCAAACTGTAAAACTGCATATTATTGGAACAAAATGGGTAACAAAAGGTATACCAAAAAAGACTTCGGAAATGCAATGGAAAGCATCCCTGAAACATCATGGTGAAATTATCTTAATATAATTACACCATAGGAATAAGTCCAAGCAGTGTTGCCGTTAGGAAAAATTTATGGATACTTTTTTCATACTCATATATGAATAAAAAAAAAAATAAAAAAAAACTGGCCATTTCAGCCCTTGAAAGGACTTTGACCTAGCTTCTATTGATCAATTGTGTTGTGCGTGTTATTAAATGTTTGATCACAAATGATCGAGAACTGGACCTACGTGTTTTATGCCGACTCCGAACGGCTTATGTTCTCAAGAAGCTTTACATGGCAATTTTTACTCTCTGAGGTTTGCCATTGTCTGCAGAGAGGTGACGACCGAACAGAAAATTAATTCCATTGAAAAAAATTTCTGTCTTAGCTGGAATTGAACCCGGGCTACCACGGTTCTTTAGCTTAGGGGCCACGCACTCTACGCCACACTCATATATGAATATATGTTTTTATTTGCAAAAATATAAAAAAGGAGGCATTTCTTTAAATTCAACAAAAACTTTAAGAAAAATTATGAAATTGAGACATTTTTGGACAGTAATTTTTTATTTATCAAAAAATGCATTAACGCAACCTCTTTACGAAGAACTTTACAATTTTGTGATAAATAAAGTTTTTCTAATTTAAGTCTCACTTTAAACGATACGACTAGTAGATTCTTTTTCAATAAGTAAAGGTATATTGTTTTGCAAAATACTTAAAAACGAATAGTTTTTAAATTTAATATAAATAAAGGGCAATAGCAACCCATTTTATTTATATTACACTTAACTGAATAAGCTATTAATTTACTTTTTTATGTATTTATATATTATTTTGTATCATAGCTGTTAAATAATTATTACTAATCGTATTCATTAGCAATTCGATTATTTTTTTAAAATTGTAAAATAATTGATTAAGTACAATTCTTTTCTGTTTATAATCATAATATAATTATAAAAGTCGCAAAATAATTACGATTACTTTAGATGTCAAAAATAATCAATAAGAATTAAAAGTAATCAAGAAAAATAATCAGAGTACTTTTAGAAATTATGTTTGATTCTTTTTTTTTATTATGTATAGCATTAGCAGCGGTAACAGAGAAGGAACCATGAACCCAAAGTTCATACTGTAGCTCAAAACAATTTTGATAATAAAACTGATTAAGTTTCCGTGTAACTGTTATTCGTATAAATGTGTTAACTGAAAAAGCCGTATCAGCGTATGAGCGATTTCAGTTAAAAATGACTGGTTGCACTTCACAACCTCACCGTTGAAACGATGCGAGTCGACCTCAAACAGAATCAAAAATAATTTCTAAAAGTAGTCAGACTATTTTTTCTTGATTACATTTAATTCTTTTTGATTATTTTCGTAATTCCAAGTAGTCGTAATTATTTTTTGATTATTTGTAATCGTAATCAATTACTTATCATAAGCATCTTCCTCAAGGATTACATTATGATAGTAATTATTTTTGAAATATAATAATATAATCTAATTTTTTATTAATCGCAAATTAACAGCTACTATGATATTTGTATAAATATCAAAACTTTAAGATTCATGTAAAAAACATAATTTATAAAAAATATGAAAATAACACAAAATATAACATACTGAATGAAGTACTGAAATGTACATGTGCTCCTTTTTAAGGCAGGCGCCGGTTGTCTAAAACTGGTATCTTCTTTTTCTTCTTAATCTTTCAAAAGTATAGTTTTTGAGAATTAACTGTTAAATTTTTGTAAGGATACTGACGCTATTTCCGCTTCCACGGTCGTTTTAGCAGGTATCAAGCGCACATCAGAAATATATATACTTACTCTCTTTGCACTCATTTATTTCAAAACTATTTTTTTCGGCAATGTGTTGTACCGAAAACAGAAGATTTTCTGCCGAATCATCTGAAATACCAATATGTTATTCACATTAGTGGCTTTCGCTATCAAAATTTTAAAAAATCGTATATTTTACACTGAATAACCAGTAAGAAACCCTGTTTTTAGAACTTAAATTTAAAAAGCGAGTCATTCTGCCAATTTTAAATTTTTATTTTTTCTAGTCCTGCTATGGCCAGGACTCATAGTAATTAATTATATTTTTGGTTTTAATTTTTAAGATTAATAAAAAAGTAAATATCAACAACAGCGCCGAAGCTCTTTCTTCGAAAGGCTCTAATTGAACACCATTTTGAACACAATCCAAAATTTTTTATGAGTATTGCAATACCTTTAAAGTTTAAATATCGTTGTTCATTATTTTAGCTTTTAAAAAAACAAATCCTAAAAATATTTAAAATATTCAAGCACAAGTTCTTAATATTATTATTTATTATTTTACAAATGTACATTGTACATGCTTTGTTTCTTACTATTACATTTTAACAAGGTTATTTGTTAGTCTTAAAATTAAATAAATAGAATTATTATTAAAGCTTAAAAAATTGGGTTTTAGTACTTTAATATGTGGATACTTTTTTTCTGAAGTGAATACATTTGTGACCTTTTCATGGATACTTTTTTTAGAATCGTCGCGGCAACACTGATCTGAGGTGAACTCACGTACACAATAAACGAGTTTCACCAAAGTACAGAAAAACGGAAAAAACATATGTTTTGACGTCACAAAATTTGAGTTTCCTATCTCTTTATCTCTGGTTTGTTTGATGGTTATGCTAAAAGTATGTCAAAACACAAAAAAGCACAACCCTAATTTGCATTTTTGTACTTAAAATTAACGAATTAAAGTATACGAACTGATATTACTTACTCTGAATTTTTATTATAATATCTTAAACAAAATGGTTTGCATATATCTGACATACTAGCTAGTTGTTTATGTTAAGGGTTACTTGAAGACACAATCAACTTCACTTTTTAATACTGTTACCTACTTTTTTTATGCTATTATACAAAATGACTGCAGCCAACACTGGAAAGTTCGGCATGTTTGGCGTTTCAATCAGCAATCAAAATGTTCGGTCCGAGAGCGAGAAAATGAATATGAAATGAAAGAATTGATTTGCTTTTAAACACTGTGATTGAATATGTCAACGGAAAATATATTTTGAATCAGCAAGAAATATGTTTCTACAACATGCAAATATGATATTGATATGTAATGATATTAAATATGTAATGATATTAAAATATATATAAAATATCTTTGCCTGGTGATCTTTTTAACAAAGTATTGGATCAAAAGTTTTGGCCTGACAATACGATGGTGCATGAATTTATTTATAGACCTCGGCCTGCAACTTCTTTGGCTACTTTACCGGTTCTTAACAAGAATCAAAAAAACTAGATTGTTGCTTTCAGTTCCTTATCCTTTACCAAAACGTTCATGGCATTAACACAAAACTAAATAATATATTAATTTTGAGTCACAACCTTCACTTTAATATAATTGCTTTTAGTGAGACTTGGCTGAAACCTAACACTCTAAATACTGAAATTCTGTGCAACAAATTTAACGTATACCGCAAAGATAGAAACTCCATTCCTGGTTTTTGCTCAAAAGGCGGGGCTGTGTTGATTGCAGTCAAGGCGACACATTTCTCTGAAGAGTTATTAATTCCAGAATCCTTGGACATTGAATTCTGTTGTGTTCATGTTAAGTTTGGTTCCTTGAGCCTTTTTATTACATGCTCATATATTCCTCCCCTTTCTACCTTAGAAGTTTATAGCAAACATTTGGCTTCTTTTAGTAAAGTTTGCTCAAAACTGCAATCTAATGATCATATATTAATAACTGGTGATTTTAACCTGCCAAACGTTTCTTGGAACTGCTGTTCTAAAATTCCTGGAATATTTTTACCTTCGTCTGAAAGTTCATCCGATAGTTATTTTTTAAACGAGCTCTCAATCCAAGGCCTATTCCAACTTAACAGCATCTTTAACAAAAATAATCTGCAGTTTTTAGGTCATTTTTGTCATTTTTTAGGTCATTTTCTGAGGTTTTTAGGTCATCAAAATCCGAGCTCTGCTAATTATTATTTTAAATACCGTCGTAATATATTCGAAAAAATAGTTTCAACCTAAGATGGACTTGCACCACTTTAAAATAAACGTTATTGCAATACCGTTAATACCTAAAACTTCCTTTTTGCCAAAAATAAGGCAATCTGATTTTTTACTATAAATTGTTTATAAAGTTATCATTATCTCTATTTTTTTCAAAAATGGACTTGCCCCACTTTCAAAATAAACGGCTCATATGTAGGTTCTTACTAGAGAGTTCAATACCGGAACCTTTTCTCAATCTCTAGATTATATCCGGATGAAAATCTGAATGACCCCGGGATCCCGGGATTAGTTCAGGATTGAAAACTTTAGGAAGTAAATAATTCAAAATTTTTTTATACAATTTTTTGTTATATATTACTTGAAACTAAGCAAATGTAAATTAATTCATTTATAAAGCAACAAAAATAAAACAAAATACATTAAGGGTATTCACAATTGCGTTGTTTGCAGTGAAGTTAAAAAACCCCATGGTATTGATACCACACTTTACCGAGCGGTTTTTATATTTTTTATTGTTTTACATGAAATCTCTAAAAACCAAAAGTGTGGTAATTTTATGTAGCTCAATGATATGTTTAACGAACGTGGATTTTAAAGTTCAATAAATAAGTGATCGGTTGCCAACTATTTTCTAATTGCAAAAATGGAAGAAACTCAAAATGCACGTTAAACTTTTTATGCCATATATTAATAAATTATATAAAATTGGATAGTTAGTTAATTTATTTGCATAGTAACAAAAAGCTATAGTGACAGATTCCCAACCACAAATTCTATTTTAAAAGGTGCTCATAATTGTGGTTTTCAACTATGGAAAAAAAAGCCACAATATCACGATACAACACAATTGTGAATACCCTTATTGTAAATAAACACAAAAAACTTAAATAATATTAATGACTTGCACATTGTATTAATTTAAAAAACAAAAAAATAAAAGAAAAAACAGAATAGTTTAAGGTATTATTATATAAATGTTAAACATTTTTTTAGACACCGTCTTCATGGTTTTTTTTTTCTGTGTTTAAGGCAAATTAAGGTTGGAAAATACTTTTCAAAATTAAATTGATTCTTTTAATTATTTTTGAAGCAATACATTAAGCTGATCAACGCGTCTTATTTTTCATTAGAGAGTTTTGTCTGGATATTATAATAAATCTGATTCTATGCTAGTTCGAGAAATACATGTACGATAATCGTAAGCAATTTGTAAGTTTTGATCACGATTGCCTTCACCACAAAACAAAATTATTTCCTAACTCAGAATATCTGACAATTTTATAATACATATCTAACTTCCCGATTTTGCAAATTCTTCTAAAACATTGCAAAGTTTTTGCTCTAGTGAATCACACTCATCGTCCTAACAATCTTTTTCAGCCCCAACAAAAGATTTTTCTAATTCTATATTTATATCAACTTAAATTGAAATGGTTGCATTTATATGAATATTTGTAATATACATTTTTTATTTACAAATCCCGGTATCCTGGAAAGAAAATCTCGGGATTTAAAGGGGCTTAAATCGTCCGGGATTCCGGGATTGACTACCCTAGTACTTACGCATACAAAATTATTTGATTTGCTTGTTTTGCACAAAAAACAGCATAGTGCCATTTTTTTTTAATTGAACTAAGCAACAATAATAAAAACGTTAAAAATAAAATTCCAATAAGAAAAATTTTAATTGAAATTTTTTTGATTTTGAAATTTTTTTCGGGTACATTCGCTTATATATTTTTTTGCTCATATAACAATATATCTGTACTCTAATGTTGAGGAATGTACCTTTAGTGTACTGCCAATATAGAAGTATTACATATGTTTATGGTTTTTAAACAACTAAAAATTTTTTGCAAAATATTTTCGTAATTCATGAATTTTTTTTAATTATGAATTGCCTTTTAATAAATTATTTATTTAATTTTTTAGTATGCTTACGGACTCCTTGGGTGGGGGTTTTTAAACCCAAAACCCCTCTTGGCTATGAGATTGTGCTGCACTAATTGTTTTATTCTTCATAAATATTTGTTATTCAAACTGAGTAATATACTATGCACCAAATTGAGTTCAATTTATTGTTTGAAAATATTTTACTATCATCTTCTTATCTCTTAATATGCTCAACTTTTATTTGTATAGATTTTGATCTCGCGGAGTTTGGCCAGAAAATTTTAGAAATGAAAATATATGCAAACACTTTTTAAAGCTTCCTATACTTCAAGAAATTTTTTCATTAACATTTCGAGCTTTTTCTTTAAATTATCTAAAAATAACTACATAAGCGAACAAGTGATTCGAAGATCTCTTTAATTTTGCATACACAAACGAAAAGAAAATTTAATTACAATCCGGCTCACGGTCAACACAAACAATCGGTGGTTGGCCCTCGCCATAATAAAGTGTTTTTCTTTACCTTTTCATTCATAAAAAGTAATTTGGGATTAGCAAATAACAAAAATTAGAAAAAGCCATAACAAATAGTGTTCTTGAATTGACGCCTTATAAATTTTGAAAATATATAAAATCAATTTTTCTGTGCATTCTTTTTGATTGTGATAAAGGTTTATTGTTTTTTTACCCTTGAGAAAAATTGCGTCACTTTGAGTTAAAACACAAAATTTTTGATTTTGCTTGTGAACTTTACAATTATCAGTGCAATAATGAGCTTTCTTTCACTTCCTCGGTCATTGCCGAGCCGCGACAGTGTCAAGAGAACCAAAGAAGAAAATGTCAAATACCTTACTTTAAATACATGCACACCGAAAATTCGGCACATATCCAACGCAGTGTCTACCTTGTCTCTAAATGATTCAGTAAAGAAAAAGATTCTGAATAGAAATGGAAGTATTTGCAATAATTACTTTCGTGGTGTTCACAAGCATTTGATTGAGAAACACGCCAAAACCGTCTGCCATTCGATGACAGTAAGTGGAAAAGAAATATACTTACTATACGTTATGATTAAATAAAACAAAAATTTATTTGAATATTGGAACATATTTAGGGTTTTCACAAGCTGTCGTATTGTTGTATGTCGTATTGCGTTTTCAATAAAAAAATACAACAACTGTGAACATACCCTAAGGGTTTATTTTGTTGTATGTCGTATTTATACAGCTGACTGAAGAAACAGACAAATGACTGGAGAAAATAGATTTTTTTTTAATGCCTAAACAAAACGAAAAGAATGAAATAATAAGAGCTTTGTGCGAAAAGTATAGACTTGATCTTGTTATGAATCAGAAAGCCACGTCCAAACTTTCAATTTCTTCTTCAAACATATTTGCCTTGCAAAATAAAAAGAAAAGCTGTTATGGTGGTGATGCTACTTATGAAATGTGCACGGTAATAACAAATTCGTAACAAAAAAGAACAGCACTGGCAAAATACGACAAACAGTATATATACCAAACGCGATTGTATTTTCGTACATTAGTTTTATGTGGAAGCCAACAACAAAAAATATACAACTGTTGTGAAATAATACGACAATACAACAATACGACAGCTTGTGAAAACCCTAATTTATGCATGGCAGTAGTGATCTTGAATATTTTGATTATAATAAGTGTTTTAAATATATTCTGTATATTTTAGAGAAAAAGTAATTGTGTCCAAAAGTTTATATTAAAAACGTTTAAGCTGTTCGAAAATAGAAAGCAAAGCAAACTATATACCATATCACTATTTTCCTTCATTAACGTCATAACTTTAAACATGTGTAAATTGAATTTATAGCACAGAAACATTTGTCACACCATCTTTACTGTGTAAAATCTAGGTAACGATATCTTCCTCATTCTTTGTGAGTTTGTGATAACTTGATCTTTAATAATTTTTTTTGATAGATATGATAGATATACTTATGATAGATATTCGGGATTTTTTTTGGCACTGCATTAAAGGCTTATTACGGTTCACAGCAATAAACTGCTGTTTTCTTACGAGTAGACACAGCAGTCAAGAAGACACATAGAAATAAAATAGTTTATAAAAAATAGTTTTTTCAAATGAATTTTTAAAAAATCATTAAAAGTAACTTTTGTCGTTTCAGTTTTATTCTGAGTTCATGTCTTTTACTTTATTTTAGCAATGCTTTTCTCTGTAAAAAAGTTGGTAATGCAACATATTATATAACGGTGCTATATAAAAATTGCATAGTAAGCATACATCTAAAAAATAAAAAATAATGTACGCCTTTCTTTACTACATAATTGAATGCGTCCCTCTTTAAATGTTTTTGTGTTTGTGTCAACTTCACTGTGTTTGTAAAATACTTCATTTCACTTCAACTACACCGCTTCCTTATAATTTACTTCTATGAGAAGACACAACAGTTTCGAGCTATTATGGTTGTCACGTTTGATTGTGGAACGTATGTAGAGTTCGTAGCTTGACTGGTCCAGGGTTGCTTCGGAGAAAAGTAAAAACGTACTCTTAGTATTTTCTAAATAACAAAAAGTACTACCACGGTAAGAATTTATTTTCAAAATCAAAGGAAAATATTGTGAGCCCATATTGAAACCCGTTAATTTCAACTGTCGTTAAAAATTAGGATCAAATTTAGTTTAATGAAATAATTGGATTTTAAAATGTTTTAAAGTACAAGGAAGCATTTTTTTTACGAAGTTTATAATGGTTGAAAAAATCGAACTCTCCCCCCGCCCCTTTGGCCGGAAACACGGGTCCTTTTTGTAGTAAAAAAAAATAATTCGTCTTTTTTAAAATTGGTTATAGTTCTTACATTATGATACGGATATCAATATTATTGACACTATAAGGAATTATTTATGGCCTTTCTAATGATACAGGGTCCGCCATCTAACTTTTTTTTTCAACTAGTGCTTATTTCGTGAATGGTAACACTTAGCTCATGTCTGATTTGACAGATAATTAGTTTTATTCTTCCGCTAAACGAATATGGTTGCGTATACGCTTGAATAACACTGGAAAATATTGCGACATTACTTTGAAAATCATGGTAATGTTGCAGAATGTGTGCGAAAATTGCGTACGGATTTTGGAAGAAGAGAAGCACCGTCAGCTCCGTATGTTCGTTATCTTGTGAAAAAAGTAAAAGAAATTGGCATCCTCATCGATAAACCAATGCGTGAAAAGCCAAAAGCAGTGCGTACACTCGAGAATATTGCTGCTGTGGCAGAAAGTGTGCGTGAAGCGCCATCAACATCAATTCACCGTCGTTCTCAACAATTGAATATTTCGGAGACATCATTGAGACGAATTTTGCATAAAGACTTTGGTATGACGCCATACAAATTGGTTCTGGAGTTGAAGCCAAGTAACCATTCAATGCGTTTTCGCTTCGCTAAGTGGGCATGCGATCGACTTGCTGAAGATGCCGATTTTTCCAAAAAAATCATCTTTTCAGATGAAGCTCATTTTGATCTTGGCGGGTATGTAAAGAAGCAAAATTGTCGCATTTGGGGCACAGAAAACCCGCACGCATACATTGAAAAGCTGCTGCACCCAAAACGAGTCACTGTTTGGTGCGCGGATTTTGGTCCAGAGGCATAATTGGGCCATTTTTCTTCGAAAATGAGCAAGGAGTGGCCATTACAGTCAATGGCGATCGTTATCGGTCCATGTTGAACAAATTTTTGTTCACAAAAATTGAAGAGGAGAATATTGGCAACATTTGGTCTCAACAGGACGGAGCTACGTGCCACACAGCCGAAGCTACACTCGATGTTTTGCGACCTGTTTTTGAAGATCGCATTATCAGCCGCAGAGCTGATGTCGTTTGGCCACCTCGGAGCTGTGATTTGACACCGTTGGACTATTATTTGTGGGGTGCCCTCAAAGATAAGTGTTACGCCGACAAGCCAGAGACAATTGACGCTTTAAAGGACAATATTCGTGAAGCCATTGGTGAAATACAGCTGCACACAATAGATAATGTGCTTAAAAATTGGACCGATCGTGTACGCTACTGTATGGACAGCTGAGGCAGCCATTTGAATGAAATTATTTTCCATTATTAACCGGAAGGATTGCACTTTCAAATAAAAAAAGAAATTTGAGAAAATATCCAGTAGTTTTTTTTATAGAATTTTCAAAAAAAAAAGTTATTTGGCGGACCCTTTATATGATAATATCAGATCGAACTTACTTTAAAAGTTATAACATTTTTTTAAAAATTTTATTATTTTAATTTGCTTTAGGTACTGCAAAAAAATCTGCAATATCAAAAAAGCTTAAAAATGGGATATGTAGTTTGGATTTTATGGCGAAAAAAAAATAACTCACAAAACGGGACATAAAAATAAAATTTCAGTTACGATTTTTTTTCCAAGGATGCTGTTAAGTTTAGAGTAATGGCAAACATTTTGGTGTATAAATAGTCTTTGTTTGATATATGGTTTGTGAGTTATGTCGAGAAAATTATATAAATATAAAAACTTTTTAATAGTTACGTAGATATCGATAAAATAAGCTTAATTCATTACCAAAATAAAGTCTTAAGCTTTGTTAGACGCTAATAATATAGTTTAACTTTTCCTAGTTACAAAAAATTCAAACTAATTCTTAAACTTTTATCTCCTAAACTATAAGAGATAGAGCAAAACGCCTTTTGACTTCGGCGTAACCCAGCTTAAAGACGATATACTGGCGATCTTTTTGGTACATTTAATATTCAAAACATTAGAGGAATGCCAGTATTGAAGTATATTCACATTGCGAAGACTTGCTTTACAAAATAAAAATATTCGGCAATTATTCCGCTACTTTGGGCCGAAGAATAAAAAATCGGCCAACTATGCCGAATACCGAAGTCGAGTATTCGGTCGGACACCAGATATTTTACAAAATATGCTGAGTCTTAAAAAATAAATTTTTATAGTGCCAATAACATAAAATAATTTAAGAATTATGGCAAATTTAAAATACATATTGTTTTTAACTTAAAACCCCTCTCCCGGTCAAATGGGGGAGGGAGCGGGATTTTATGAACACCATTATAATCTACGCAAAAAATGCTACCTTGTACTAAACAACATTTTGAAATTTCAGCATTTTGATTTAACTACTTTTATGCTTAAATTTCAGCCAAACGTAGTCTCCCCTTCTCTCATATGCAATAGTACTTCCCTTCACCATTAAACGCATTTCTAAACTAATAAAATTGCATTTATTTCTATTTACCATAAAACTTCTAAAATAATAAAAAGGTACCATTGCAGATATATTTCGTACTCTTAGTTTTTTTAGAAAGGTATTTTATAGTATTAACGATTCCTGCAAAAACAATCGAGGATTTTGGTTGGTTACTATTTTCAAAAAAATAAAGAAACACTAACATTTGCGCAAAATTTATGAGATATTGAATTCTCTATTGCGATAAATACACTTGGTATATATTTTTCAAAAATCTGTTGGAACAGTTACATTTTACGTTTAATTTCATTAACAAAAAAGCATTTTGTTTTTAAATTCTCGCAACCTAAGCATATGTTAAAAATTGTTAAAAGTCGAAATAGAAGAATTCCTACTTCTTAGTTTTAAAATGTTTTTCAAAAAAATTGTGATGGAATTGAGAGGTCGGACTAATCAAAAATAATTGAACGATGTCCCTTTCTCGGAATTTCTAAGAATTTTGGCTGAAACTTTTTCAAAGGTCGAATCGGTCACACTGTGTAATTATTGGTGGTTCCTGCAATAAATCTAATACTTCTTGTGTAATTTTGCTGTTTTTTGTTTTTGGAGGGGCCCTTAAACTTGCAATAAGTGGATCATACGAAGTTAACAGTCTTTGTAGCAAATCGGTATTAGTGTCGATTCGAGATGTCTTCCGCGTGGTTAATTGTTGGTATCTTCTACTGTTCTTATTTTTGCTGCCTCTTGAGCATCCTCTGAGAGTTGTCCTATTGGAAAAATGCAAGACTGTGCGCTATTCACATAAATTTAGTAACAAAGCATAAAAACGGACTAATATGAGTTTGGTTTTAGAAAAAGCTTAAAATTGTAAATGTGCGCATGAAGATTTGAATGTTTTTATAAACTACAAACATCCACCTTGACGCTAAGTGTAATATAAGGTATAGCCAAGACTAGCCTGTATTAGTTTTAAGCTATTTAATTTTAATAATTAGTAATAAAAACAGTAATATATTGACATTTTTAAGTCTGAATTTCTGACAATACAAATAACTAAAAAATCAGAAATAATGTAATTAAATAACGATTTGTAATCGTATTTAATGCCTGCAATTGCAGAATTTTAAAAAACAATATATTTGAAACACACCCGGTACTTTAATAACGGTTGAAATTTCTACAAAAAAAAATAATTTTATAGTTTTTAAAATTGATCAAGTTTGCTTGACTTTTACACCGAACCTGGCGGTTTTTGTTTCTTTTTATGTTGACGTTCGTAATTAAGGAAGAATTTTATGACATATTAAAAAATTATTTGAATTGGACAACTTTTAATTTCCTTATGTCCTCCTAGATTATAAAATTCTCACAGTGTGCACTGCCTAAAAAAACTGAAGTCATCATATTAGCAAAACTTTCATAAATTTTACAAAATAGCTATTACACATAAGTATTGATATTCAAAACGTACTCTGATTTTTGACAAATTTGACAAATTACAAACGCCCCATAAAAACTGACGTCATCAAAATTCATCGAAAGGTGTTTTAACTTCGGCACGTGTTTATTTAAAGCAAAAGTTTTTGGCGTGATAAATGGCAATATTTTTTAATGATATTTATTTTGCCAGAAATCGATATTATATATTTTTTAATCATTCTTCATTTTTGGTTCATGTTTCTAATGAGGGAAATTAATCCCGTTTATTTTATATTACGTGTAACTCTTTTTCCGGGCTCCCGGAAAATCCGTGCTAAATTTAATTAATAAAAATATTGTTAGAAGTTAAATTATATGTATATATATCAAGGGTGACCTTTGCAATAGGGAGATTTTTGAAAAGAAATTTTCTTAAGATGGATGGCTGGAAAATCGTTCCTCGACCATCAAAGCGATTTAAATTTGAAATTGAAAAACATATGAACATTTTTTTGACTTTTTACATATTACTCGATTGTTTGCACATAAAACCGTATTTTGTGCCTAAAACTGGTATGCACTTTGTTTGCTATCTACATTCCTAAAAATGGAATGTAAAACATAACAATCGGATAAAAATTGCTAGAGATGTGATATTTTACTTTTTGAAAAAATGTTTTTTTTTTCTTGTTGTAGTAAAAAGAAATCTTTAAAATTCATTTTTGAAAATATTTCAATAAAATGCTGTTGAAATGTTTCCTAAAAGAACTTTTAATTCAAATACAAAAAATTATGTGATTACGTTGAATAACTTGGTCGTTATGAAATTTTTTACTAGAAGTGTAACATTTTGTAAATTTCGAGTTTGGTTATTTTTACGAAAAAAATCCTCAAAAATCCAAAAACGCGAAATTTAAAAAAACGACTTAACGGGTGACTCTGGCATAGTTTTAAGCTATTTTGTGCAAAAAATTACAAAAACCAAAAGTCGGATGAAAAAGTTATAGCTGTTGAAACTTGATTTTTTTTCAAAAATTCTCAAAGTTCCATTTTTTGGCATTTCGAACATAAAAAAAATCATAAAAAATCGATAAAACTATTCTTCGCATTTAAAATTACTTCACATATTTTAAAAAAAATTTTAGATATTCCTTCAAAAAATTTAATGCCAGGGCTGCCAGAGGCTGCCATATTTAGGGTGCCTAGTTTCAGGGTAAAAAATATTAAAAAAACCCCAAAAATCAACAAATTTCATTTTTCACCACTGCAGTGTCGAAAGCGCTGCTCGATTTAAAAAAACTTCCTTATGGAAAAAATATTTAATTAACTTATATTTAATGTAGATTAATTTTGCAACATTGAATTAATTAAAAATTTAATAATGCAAATTTTTCCGATTTCTTTTCCTTAAACTTTTTTAACTTTAACATGGCGGTGTGATCCGATTTGGCCATCCTTGGTTTCTGGTTCGATTTTAAATATGTTGTGCTTGTTGGGATGGTGAAAAAAGATAATTCACATATTGCGTGAAAATTAAAATTGTTAATTTTTGAGATATTTTTAATATTTTTTATCCTAAAACCAGGGTCTGATATGTTGGCAGTTCTGGAATAAATTAAGGAATATCTAAATTTTTAAGGATTATCTAAAATATTTCTTTAAAATTATTGAAGTAGTTTTTAATACGAAGAATAGTTTTATAGATTTTTTATGATTTTTTTTGTGTTCGAAATGCCAAAAAATGGAACTTTGAGAATTTTTGAAAAAAAGCAAGTTTCAACAGCTATAACTTTTTCATCCGAATTTTGGTTTTTGTAATTTTTTGCACAAAATAGCTTAAAACTATGCCAAACTCACTCGTTACGTCGTTTTTTTAAACTTCGCGTTTTTGGATTTTTGAGGATATTTTTTGTAAAAATACCCAAACTCGAAATTTATGAAATGTTACACTTCTAGTAAAAAATTTCATAACGACCAAGTTATTCAACGTAATCACATAGTTTTTTGTATTTGAACTAAATGTTTTTCAGAAAACATTTCTAAAGCATTTTATTGCAATGTTTTCAAAAATGAATTTTTAAGATTTTTTTTTTTACTACAACAAGAAAAAAAGACATTTTTTCAAAAAGTAAAATATTACAGCTGTAGCAATTTTTATCCGATTGTTATATTTTATACCTCATTTTTAGAGACAATTAAATAACAAACAAAGTGCATACCCGTTTTAGGCACAAAATTAGGTTTTATGTGCAAACATTCGAGTAATATGTAAAAAGTCAAAAAAGGTTCATATGTTTTTCAATTTCAAATTTAAATCGCTTTGATGGTCGAGTAAACAGTTGCCGATTTCCGAATTTGATATATTATTTATTGTCTTTACATCAAAAGGAACGATTTTTTAACCATCCATCTTAAGAAAAGTAATTTAGAAAAACAAGTAATTTAGAAAAACAAGTAATGTATATATCAATTTCAATTAAATAAGAAAATTTTTGACGCAACAAAAAAATGCCTACTTTGCATTGGCTCTTATAAATTCAGTTCAACAATAATTTCATGTCGTAACTCCGAACAATTGAAACCCCAGAAATCAGGTAAATCTAAACACTCGTAGATATGTATCTTTTAAAATTGTTAGCCTAGTTCAAACTTTAAAGTCTGCAATATACCTTATTTTGGAAAAACTCAGTTCAAATAATTGGCTTAAGTTTTTACACAAAAAGAATATTAATTTTTTAATTGGTTATACACTTCATAAATAAAGAAAATTCACTTTTTCCTTAGCTGAATAAATATTAGCATTTCGTTCGTGATAAATTATATCTAACGTAAACAAAGTTTTATTTTGTGAATATACGATGAAGAATTTGTAAACATTTATCTTAAAAAAAAGTTACACGCATGATTTTCAAACATACACTCCGCGACAAAAAATAGCACATTGGAATTTTTTAAATTTTATTGAAAGCGATTAAAATTAAAAATTTGTATTGACTAAAGTAATTAGGTTAAAAAGCAAAATAAAAATATATAGAAATTTCATTTAAAAATCGAACTTGTTGTTCAGAAAAAAACAAAAACTTATTCAGTAGTACAATAAAAAGATAGCACAATATTATTCAAAAGCAAAAAATTATTAGAAATCCATTTTCAATTTTTATAATAAAATTATTTAGTATTGAGTGGAGCTTTCAATTGTTTTTTAAAACTTCAGTACCGCAATTTGTTGGTAGTGATTAAAAAAGTTTTTTGATGTATTTTCTCGGTATCGGTTCCCAATTCAAAATTGTGTTACTTTTAAGTTCCTGAGTGGTATTATATTGCCTATTATCGGCATAAACTTCCCCTACAACGTAACACTAACAGTTTCCACTAATGTTCAGGTCAGGTGATCGTGCGGGCCAATCCAATACTTTAATATCCTGTTCTCGAAATAAATTTTTTACTATTCTTGCTGTATGTACAGCAGCAACTTTTTGTTGAAATATTAATAAAGTTTTAGTTAATTGTGACCCACGATTAACTATTTCATTATCAATTAAATTAAGATATCTTGGTGATTCATTCTTGTGGGAACAAACTTAATTTCAGTCCTTCCACAATAGCCAATTCCAGCCTATACCATTACTCATCTACCCCCATGTTGACGAATATTTAGGATACGCTGTTTCTTCCTCAAATCGTGGTAATAAAAAGACATACCATCCGGATCGTCGAGATGAAATTTTTCGTCAGTGATTAATACGCAGCGCATAGCTTTCTCCATTTTAATCAAACTTCAATCTTGCTGCTCGATGTTTCGCTGTCAGTGGCGGTTTCTTTTGTAATTTTTTGAGTTCAATTGTAGTTGATTTTTTTAAAATCGTTTGAACTTTTCGACATGTATTTTCACTCCTGCTGTTTCAGCAATTTTTCTGGCAGTGAGGTTAGAATTTGAACATACTCGCAAAATGGCGCACTCATTTCGGCGTGTAACCACTCTTGGACATCCACTGCTAAAGGCTTTACCATAATTTTGTAGGTGTTTTAATAAATTTGTTATAAAGTAATAACTCTTTTGTTATTAATAACGACTTTTGTTTAATTTTTTTACTATTTCGCAGTTTTTCAAGTTTTTAAATTCAGATTAAAAGCAACTTGCACTTCCGAACTGTTAAGGTATTTTCCACGCCCCATTTGATTTTAATTTTAAGTACTTTTACTTATTTAACGTGGCAACTTTACTTTAAAAATTAAACTTGTTTTTTATCGGATTATTAAAACTTACTGCACTCAATCCATTATAATGTGCTATCATTTTGTCACAGCATTTTTTCATAACTAACGGTATTTCTCTCAGAATGTTTAATCATTGTGTACTTAAAATCAGCGTCCGAAAATGCTGTCGTTTTTTCATTTCATTTGCTTCGGCTGTGCTTTGACTGGGAAATTTGCAAGCACAACAGCAAAGCCATAGCAATAGCAAAAAAATCCGAAGTTGTACTGTCGCTTTGCTGCGAAAATAATAGCAGCACGAGAGCAAAGCAACAGCAATATGAAAAAGCTGCAGATCGGCCGTTGCTGTGCTGTGAATATCTCCACAGCACGAAAGCAAAGCGACAGTAAAAATTCGAAGTTCGACTGTTGCTTTTGCTGTTGCTTTACTTTCGTAGCTGTAACTTTTGGCAGTGCAAGCTGAAGTTAATAAAACGAAAACAATTAAAGCCTTTTTAAATTCGAAAAAGAGATAAGCAAATAAGAGTATATAATACACAATAGGGGCATTAACAATAGGGGTATTCACGATGTGGTGCATTTGTGTATTTTTGACATAAGTAGTAAATTTTGTAAAGTTACTAAAACCCTAGGTCTAGTATTAATTTCTATTGAATTATTGGTATTTATTAAAATAAAATAAATTGTAACCACGATCAATTACAGTCACACACTAATGTTACCAATATTCTTATATTTCACTCAGTTTCCAAGTAAAATAGCGCTTTGGCATTTAACGAGCAACAAACGCACCAGATACACGAAACAGTTTTGTGCAGTGTTTTGTATTTCATAGCTGCCTTTGTTCGGCAGTCAAAGCAACAGCACATTTCAACAAACAAATATATGAACTGTGCTTTGACAACTATTTCAATTTGCGCAGTCAAAACAACAGCACAATTACATGAAAAATTAATTTCGGCTGTGCTCCGCTCCGGCTTTGCTGTTGAAATGTGCGCAGTAAAGCAAAACCAAAATTGTGTTAAGTAAAAAAATTGCTTTCGCTGCACAGAGGTAGCATATTTTTTAGTGCTGTTGCTGTTTTGCTGGCAGTTTTTTAAACACTGCTTGAAATACATAAAGAGCACAAACACGTAACTTATTACACCTAGATTATATATAAGATTCATAAAAGAGTCTATTAAAAGTCCGAATAAACTATTTTTGAGATCCAAAAAAGTATCATTTTGTACTCTTATTTGAGCTCTTAAAGAGGGACCACTTTCAACGGAAAAACTGCTCTTTTTTGAAACTTATAAGAGCTCATGATTAGGGCTCAGGCTCCTACAAATGAGTCATAAAAGAGTCTTTAAAAACTCATATGGTTTGCAGGGTAATGACGGTTTTCTCATTACAAATGCAGGTTCAAACACACCTTATGGTTTATAGCTATTGACAGTTTATAAACCCTTTGTAACATGAAAATATACCAAAATTCAGTGGCGTCTCAATTTGACGTTAAAATGTGGGGCCCCCAAACAGAAGCTACTCGGTTAGAAATCTTGGAATAAATTTTAATACAAGCAAAGTATAAAAAATTTGTAATACCAAAAGTACTAAATTAAATACTTCTCAATTGAATACAATTTTTAAGCATATTTTTTTACATTTTAATATAGTTAAAATATTACAACGTTATTTTATACCATTGGAATCAATTCGATACTATGTTGAATATTGTATATAATTTTTAAGATGAGCCATATTATATTTCAATACAATTTTTTATTAAATTTTAATACAGTTCAATTATAACAACGATATTTCATACCCTTTGGAATCAATTTGATACCATGGTTTATATTATACTTATTTTTAATACAAAGTCAGTATTAAAATTAATATTAACTGTGCATACATATTTTCATTAAAAATAAATTTTGATTTTGGCCAGTACTTTATTTTAATACAATTTTGGTGTGGTATATGAATATAAGCCTAAAAGTATTAAAATTTATTCCAAGATTTCTAACCCCGTAGAAATAGAAGTTGCAAGTAAAATCTCGTCATCTTATTATAAAAAAGTAATGAAATTTTTTTTACCTTTACAAATTAAATAATTTAAAATAATATTCTTTCGCCTTGGATTTGTTTGTTTTTTTTTTTTTTTTTTTTGTAAGACAATTATTTGCCACTTCAAATTTCCTGCTTTATACACAAAATGACCAAGAAGTTTAATATTTATCTTCCAATTGTATGAAACAATGTTTTACTTATTTTAATACAGAAAAAGGTTTTCTCCGGACACATTACATAATTACTTTCATCGAATATAAAAACAAAAAACTAAAACATTTTCGATTTTTTGTTTCGTTGGGAATAGTTGGGACATACAAGAAAAGGTCTAGTTTAGGATTTTTTGTGGCCACGCATTAAAATAACACTGTGCATGAATCTGGCACTTTTTTTGCAAAAAAAAAAAACTTGCGACATAACATCACAGCGAAAGCTGTTTGCTAAATTTGTATTGTGGTTAAGCAAAACTTGAACTTGATTCTCAGCCACTTCAAAATTATGCTAGATTTCAGCAAAAACTAATCAAAATTTGCTATTCCAGTTTATAATAACTAAGCAAATTTTTGATTAAATTCAAGCAAAATTTTACTAACTTATTATAAACTGCAAGAGCAAATTTCTACTTAATTCAAGAAAATATTTGCTAAGTTATTATAAATTGGAATAGCAAATTTTGATTAGTTTTTTGAAGTGAAATAATTATTAACATTAAATTAAATTGAAAAATTACCACCATCTGGAGATTTGAACCTAGGCCGCATGAGTATAAGTGCATCGTAGTTGTTAACCAATCGTCGCCTAATTTTCTTCATTTTTCTTCATTAAGAATAAACATTTGCTATTTGAGATTATAACAACCCAGCAAATATTTGCATGAGTTTAGTAAAGATTTGATATTTGAGATTATAAAAACTTAGCAAATATTTGCTTGAATTAAACAAAACATTTTCTTGATTCAAGCAAATTATCTCCGTGATTTCAGCATAATCCAAGAAAGCTGATTTAATAGGGCTAACCGGTTCTTAATACTTGAGTTTCAAGGTCAAGAACATGTTAATGCAGTTTTTGCTAGAAAAACTTTTTTATTAGCTTTATCGGCTTCATGTCTTCAGGTAAAACATTAACAATTACTTGGGAAATAATTTCGTTGAAGAGTTTAACCCTTAAAAAGTAACCCCAACCCAACTACTTAGTGTTCAAATTAACACCTTAATTCGAAAAAAGCCGATGTTCCGTAAAAAAGCTTTTTTAAGTAATAATATTCCCCTCAATTTTATGGATCGCCAAAATGACCACAAAGTATTAAAAAAATGTTTTCAAAAAGATCTTTTTAATTTTTTCAAATAAATTCTTCTCTTTCTCCTGCTTCTTCTTGTAAGCTCCAACAAATGTTTCCTAACAGAGCATCTAGTTTTTTACCTAGTGCTAAAAAACCAAGTCCTAGTGGAAACGTTCGCCATGACCAATTTTGCTGTGTGACAATGTAAGAAATTAATTTTCAGCGACATCCTAGCATTTAAAGGGGGGAAAGCTTGAGCCTGCGGTTGTGGAGCTGCAGTCAATGGTATTCCAGTAGCACTCGGAGCAGCAGCTATCACCTGCACTTGACGACCACCAGCTTCGTCTATTTAACTAGAAAAGTGTTAAAATATAATTGTTTTTACAATATATATTTTTTTTAATATATTTCAGAAATAAAAGTACTTACGTGCTGTTACATGATATAAATCGTTCGTTTGAAAATTTTCTAAATTGTGTGTACATCAAATTTATTTTTCTCATAAGAAAGAACAAGACAAAGACAAGTAGAACACAACGAAAATCATTTGTCCCTGTCTACCATATCAATAAGAGAAAACAGGGATGTACAACTAAATTGCTGCCTGTTAAATAATAGGTTTAATAACTAATAGTATTTTGTACCGCCATTTTAATAACAAAATACCATGCATATGTGTTAGTGAATACTAAAATTTTTTTGTGAATGTGTTAAAGTGTCGGTTAGGAGTGTCTTGCAGGGTTGTTTATAATTTGGTTAATTTAACTACGACTTTTGAAGTCATTAAAATCCCTTCTTTTAGTCATCCAGCTTTATGTCAATACACACTATTTTTCGTTATGTAAAAAAAATGTAATAAGTTCAATACTAAAAAGGTAAAAATATTTTAAAATTTGGATAGAAATTGAAATTGTGTACTGACAATACACAAAGAGAATACGATAAGATTGCCAAAAAAGGTTCCTTTTTACAACTTTTTGATATTAGTATTCGTACAAATGAACATATTAGAATACTAACAGATTTTATTTGAAAAGAATTCCATTCAAACAATAAGAAATCATTAAACCACACTAATGAGTTGCAAAAACTCTAAAAAGTCTTAAAGTATTGCTTTATTTCGTGGTTTGTTAAGTTAATGCAATAAAAACTACGTTGCTCTCTTTTCATCTCAACGCACAGCTGTAGCTCGTTCTTGTAACTCGTAACGATTGCAGTTACCGATTCATTTTACCGATTTGACGTCACTCTGACGTAATTCTCACCTACACTGTTTGTGTAACAATCTGAATCAAATGTTATAATTTACTTCAATGGAATCTTAAAAAAGTGTTTGTGTAAGAAAAGTGAATCGATAAAAGTTCATGCTTTTCTCACTCACTCTGAGGCAAGTGAGAGCTCTACTCTACTCATTGCATAAATGATAGTAATGTTGTGTATATATGAAATAAAAAGTACTCGCAATTTATATTACAAAACGAGTACTTTCGCTTAAGTTAAATTTTTTAGTGATTATAATATTTTAGTTTGTTTTGAAACGTTTTAGTTTTCATGTTAATGCAATTCAAAATGAATTCCCACTTACATAAAAGAAGGAAATTTAACCAAAAAAACAAAATAAAATATGTTAAAGCAATTCAAAAGTACCCGGTTACAAAAGTTTGCTAAGTTTTTGTTACACATCACTTAGTGTCAAATTATTAACATTCATAATCGTTGAATATTTCCACAAGCATTATCAATACTACAGCACATCAATATTACATATTCAATTTTCTTAAAATTCATATAATCACTTTTGAATAACAAGACCATCACCTTTTTTGTTATAAAATTTTAGCATACATAAAAATAAAAGCAAGTAAACAGCTGCTTCTCATTTGACGCAACGTTTCTTCTCGATTTGTGTTCTTTATCATCTTACTTACTTACTTAGGTAGCCACAACAACCCGTGTTCGGGCTTCAGCCAACCTCATCAGCTCTCGCCAGGCGTCTCTGCTTTGTGCGCGCCTTCTCCAATCAGATACACCAAGTGCAGTTAGGGCTTCCTCGGTCTGGTCCATCCATCGGCGGCATGGTCTGCCTCTTCCTCGTTGACCAATGACCCTTGCCTCGAGCACCTTTTTCGCTGGAGCTTCGTCATCCATACGATGGTCATGACCCAGCCTGCAAAGTTATACGCTGAACTACGTCAATATCTACCGACTCGAACAGGACCGAAGATTTTGCGAAGAACTTTTCTCTCGAACGCTCCTAGAGCAACTGCGTCAGTTTGCGAAACTACCAATGTTTGAGCGCCATAAAGAAGCGCAGGTAGGACGAGCGTCTTGTAGAGTGCTAGTTTTGTCGATCAAGAGAGGACTCTGGAATTTAATTGCTTACTGAGTCCGTAGTAGCACCTATTAGCAATTGTCATTCTTCGCTTTATCTCCAGGCTGACATCATTGTTGTTGTTTATGGCGGGGCCAAGGTATATAAACTCCTTGACTACTTTAAAGTTATAGCTGCCGGATGAAACGTGGGAATCTAGACGTCGCGCTTCCCTGCTTGCAGACAGCATATACTTTGTTTCGCCCTCGTTTATTGTCAAACCCACTTTGGCTGAATCGTTTTCGATAGCTGTGAAAGCAGCGGTAACATCTCTCTGCGGTTCTTCGACCAGTCTTACCAACTTTGCAGGTATACCGATCTCAGACATTGTTACGTATAGGCAATCCCTTCTCGGGCTATCGAGCGCAGCTTTATAATCGACAAAGAGATGATGGGTGTTAATTTGGTTTTCGTGGGTTTTTCCAGGATTTGTCGTGGTGTGAAAATCTGGTCTATTGTGGATTTTCCAGGTCGAAAGCCACACTGATAAGGTCCAATCAGTGTTTTTGTAATCAGCTTTAATCTTTCACACAGTACGCCTGAGAGAACCTTATATGCGATGGATATAAGACTAATACCTCGATAGTTGGCGCAGATTGTTAGGTCTCCTTTCTTAAGTAAAGGACAAAGTATGCTGAGATTCCAATCATCGGGCATGCTTTCCTCTAGCCATATTTTGCTGATGAGCTGATGCATACGCCTTATCAATTCATCGCCGCCGGTTTTAAGGTGAAAAGGCGCCTCTCTTCCTTCCTCCTTTCGTGGTAGTTTTCTCGAACGGCACGCGTTACAGCTGACAGCAGCAGCACTTTTTTGTATGCGGCGTTCCTTACTGCTGTCGCGGTGTGACACTCCTGATCGTACCATTCCGAGGTTGCGGGCGCCGAAAACAAATTACTTCCTCAGCGGCAGCGCGCATGGAGTGGGATATGTGCGCCCAAAGTTTGCCAGCGTTGTCGGGTCAGAGGTTGTTTGGTTGAGCTTAACCGAGAGTTGAGCGGAATAGACCTCGGCAGTCCATTGTAATTGCAGCTTAGCGACATCTAGTTTTCGTTGCATTCCTGTTCATATGTTCTTCGCATTGCACAATCGCATGCGGATCTTGGCTTCAACAAGATAGTGGTCGGAGTCAATGTTGACTCCCCGACACGTACGCACATCTAGAACACTAGAGGCGTGCCTTCCGTCGATTATAACGTGATGAATTTGGTTTCGCGTTTTTTGATCCGGGGACATCCAGGTGGCTTTGTGGATGTCGAAGTGTTCAAATCTGGTGTTACTAACTACCATTTTTCGTGCGACGGCAAAGTCGATCACTCTAAGACCGTTATTCGTGGAGGTCTCATGAAGACTGAACTGACCGATAGTGGAGCCAAAAATGCCTTCCCTTCCGACTTTTGCATTAAAATCGCCCAGGACTTTCCACGTCATAGTCCAGAAGGTGATCGTATACGTCCTCAAGAATAGCGTAGAAAGCATCTTTGAAGGCTTCGTCCTTTTCCTCCGTCAGGGCGTGCGCGCAAATTAGGCTAATATAGGAAAATTTTGCCTTAATGCGGATCGTAGCCAGTCTTTCGTTCACTGGTGTAATAGATATCGTAGTCTGTGCGTAGCCTTGCCCTCTCCAACGCATTTCCTGGATGGCGGAGATGTCAACCTTTATTGTTTTGAGGGCTTCCGCCAGTTGGATAGTGGCACCTTCCCTATAAAGGTGCATATCAGTAAATAATTGTCCATTTTTCGTTTGCGGTGGTCGTCAACGTAATTGGGGTTCTTGTCCGAGGCTGGTCTGGTTTTAATTGGGCAGTAATAATGTGGCGGGACCCAAACCCTGCGCAAATTCTATATTTAAGGTCCACGGAACGACCCCTCAAGTTAAACGTCAAGAGAATGACTAGGGAGTTCTGGACTTTATCATCACGGACAAAATTTTTAACGATTTGAACATACACAAACACTAGTTCTCAGGAAATCTATAACTTAGTCCAGGCTTATATTCGTCAAGTATTAAAGTCAATTCTTGGTAATTCCCTTTTGAATTTCCTCCTCTCACACATTGATGTCCGCGTCTTTCATCCACAAAGATAAGACTTAACCGTTAAGTCTTGGTGGGTGTAAACCGGGACTAAGGATCGATACAGCGTGACGTCACACAAATCGGTTACTTGCCGACGATTTTACAAGAACGAGCTCCTGTTGTAGCTACGAAGAAACACGCAGCAACAACGAAGGTTCTTGAGTTTAGCGGCAGCCACAAAAATGCTCAAGTTTTAAGTTTCATTTTTACATGCATTTAATTGTGAACTTTAGATCAAGTAAGATTTTAAAAAGGCAACAACCACAACAGCAACTCAGTATAGAGTCAATCACTTAGCTGACTAGACTATTTTATTAGACTAGAATATTTTTTTTTCAAAACCTTATTAAAACAAAGTGTCTATTTCAATAAAATTCATGCAGTTGTTTTAAATATAATATATCTTTATTCAGTAAAGAAAGTCAGCCAATAGACGATCTGAAAGATGATGAATTACTTGAATAATATTGTACAGGGTCTGCCATCTAACTTTTTTTTCAACTAGTGCTCATTTAGCTCATGTCTGATTTGACAGATAATTAGTTTTATCCTTCCGCTGAACGAATATGGTTGTGTATACGCTTGAACAAAGCTGGGAAATATTGCGACATTACTTTGAAAATCATGGTAATGTTGCAGCATGTGTGCGAAAATTGCGTACGGATTTTGGAAGAAGAGAAGCACCGTCAGCTCCGTATGTTCGTTATCTTGTGAAAAAAGTGAAAGAAACTGGCATCCTCATTGAAAACCAAAGCGTGAAAGGCCAAAAGCTGTGCGTACACCCGAGAATATTGCTGCTGTGGCAGAAAGTGTTCATGAAGCGCCATCAACATCAATTCACCATCGTTCTCAACAATTGAACATTTCGGAGACATCATTGAGACGAATTTTGCATAAAGACCTTGGTATGACGCCATACAAAGTCCAATTGGTTCTGGAGTTGAAGCCAACTGACCATCCAATGCGTTTTCGCTTCGCTAAGTGGGCCTGCGATCGACTTACAGAAGATTCCGAGTTTGCCAAAAAAAATCATCTTTTCAGATGAAGCTCATTTTGATCTTGGCGGGTATGTAAACAAGCAAATTTGTCGCATTTGGGGCACAGAAAACCCGCACGCATACATTGAAAAGCTGCTGCACCCAAAACGAGTCACTGTTTGGTGCGGATTTTGGTCCAGAGGCATAATTGGGCCATTTTTCTTCGAAAATGAGGAAGGAGTGGCCGTTACAGTCAATGGCGATCGTTATCGGGCCATGTTGAACGAATTTTTTTCACAAAAATTGAAGAGGAGGATATTGGCAACATTTGGTTTCAACAGGACGGCGCTACGTGCCACACAGCCGAAGCTACACTCGATGTTTTGCGCCCTGTTTTTGAAGATCGCATTATCAACCGCAGAGCTGATGTCGTTTGGCCACCTCGGAGCTGCGATTTGACACCGTTGGACTATTATTTGTGGGGTGCCCTCAAAGATAAGTGTTACGACGACAAGCCAGAGACAATTGACGCTTTAAAGGACAATATTCGTGAAGCCATTGATGAAATACAGCTGAACACAATCGATAATGTGCTTAAAAATTAGACCGATCGTGTAGGCTACTGCATGGCCAGCCTAGACAGCCATTTGAATGAAATTATTTCTTATTATTAACCGGAAGGATTGTACTTTCAAATAAAAAAAGAAATTTGAGAAAATATCCAGTAGTTTTTTTTATAGAATTTTCAAAAAAAAAAGTTATTTGGCGCACCCTTTAGTTATCTTTTTTTCTTCGTTTTAAAAAGTATTGGGGGTTGGAATTAGTTTTAAAGGTTTTCTAAGAGATGGCGTAACTATCAATAGATCGCATCGGGCACACCTGTGACTATATTCATTTCAAAGCACATTGTCTAAGCTTCATTTTTCAGTATGTGTCATTCCACTGAAGTGTAAACAACATATATTTTTTTCTCTGTGAACATGTCGACTTTCGTTCCAACAAAACGCAATTTGCGGGAAGGTTTACTTTTGTGCTTCCATTTGAAGAAAAAAGCGGTTGAAGCACAACGCACGCCTACTGAGGCTTACGGGGACTATGCTCCATCGATTTCTACTTGTGAGTACTGGTTCCGTCGGTTTAAAAGTGGTGATTTTGATACGGAAGACAAAGAGCGTCCGAGCCAGCCGAAAAAGTTTGAAGATGAGGAATTGGAGGCTTTGCTCGATGAAGACCCGTGTCAAACCCTTCAAGAATTGTCAGAATCATTGGGAGTCGACTTATCAACGGTCGGCAAACGCTTGAAGGCCATGGGAATGATTCAAAAGCAAGGAAATTGGGTGCCGTACCAGTTGAAGCCGAGAGACGTTGAACGGCGATTTTGCATGTGCGAACAACTGCTTCAACGGCATAAAAGGAAGAGTTTTTTGCATCGTATTGTCACTGGCGGTGAAAAGTGGATCCATTACGATAATCCTAAGCGAAAAAAATCGTGGGGACCACCCGGCCATGCATCAACATCGAGGGCCAAGCCGAATATTCATGGCGCCAAGCTTATGCTGTGTATTTGGTGGGATCAGAAGGGTGTCGTGTACTATGAGCTGCTAAAACCTAACGAAAGCATCACTGGGGAACGCTACCAACAACAATTGATGCAATAGAGCCGAGCATTAAAGGTTAAACGGCCGGAATATGCCAAAAGACACGACAAAGTGGTTTTTCAACATGACAACGCACGGCCACATGTTGCAAGAACCGTCAAGGAAACGTTGGAGGCGCTGAATTGGGATGTGCTACCCCACCCGCCTTATAGCCCAGACATAGCCCCTTCCGACTACCACCTATTCAGATCGATGACGCATGGCTTGGCTGAGCAGCGCTTCACTTCTTACGAGGATACCAAAAAATGGGTCGATTCGTGGATTGCCTCAAAAGACGAATCGTTTTCCGGCGCGGAATCCATATGCTGCCAGAAAGATGGGAAAATGTTGTAGCTAACGATGGACATTACTTTCAATAATATACATTGTACCGTTGTTTCTAAATAAATGCTCAAAAACCGAAAAAAAACCTTTAAAATTAATTCCAACCCCCAATAACTAGCGGTACATAGGGTCTCAACTTATTGATTATAGTTGGTCATTGAATCATCTGTATTCCCTTAAATTATTTATTTTCTAGTTTTCGATTTTTTTCTATTCTAGATCTAATTGAACGCCAATTTTCTGACTAATTACTACTCATTTATTCGTATTTCGTTTCACCAAATACGACATGTTGTGGAGAAAAATGTGGTATTTATATGAACGAAAATAGTTAATGAAGTAATGCCAAAATAGTAACTATGTACGGTATTATATAAAACTTAATTATTCCTTTGAAAATTTTTATTCTTGTGTTCCTTATTTAATTAAAAAACATGTTCTTATAAATAATTATTTATTGAATAGTATTATTTAATACATATATTAAATACATTTGAATATTTAATGTAAATATAAATATGAATTTATATAATTTCGTACTTTTTTTCTTATATTGTCATTTTATTTTGTTATTTTTCTTAAAAATAAATCCATTAAAAAATAAATTTATAATTTAAATTCGACTTTTGTTTCAGAGGTTACAATTTTCTTGAATACGTTGCCAGGGAAACGTGGCCGAAAAATGGTTGGGAACTGCTAATCTAATTGATTTAGTTTTGCAATGTAGTTTTGCAAAAAAATATGAAAATACATAAAACATTTTATTATTTTTAAAATTAAAAAAGCACTGATCTCATTTTAACGGTAAAATTATTTTACGTCTTTATCATCTTATACTTATGATACTAATACTTATTGAATTAGTATTTCAATATTCATATATAAATGTATCGCTCATTTCGTGCAAGATCCATTAAAGAGAAATTTTTCAGGAGACCGTTTTGAACTTATTAAATTGCTCAAGCTTCCATATAACAAAAATGCATAGAAACAAACAAAACAACAAAAATGTTCGCCAAACCGTTACTTGAACGCAAATAAGATAATCTTGAATCATAAACAGAAATTCTTACAGCGATTCTTTCTGTATACTTATCTTGAGTTGTAACAGGTTTGCACGCAATGAGCGCAATATGTCAAAATTAAATTTTGGATAAAAAAAAAGTCGGCACTATTTTCTTCAAAACTGCACTATTTTCTCTCCAATTCGTCACAATCTTAGGTTGCCCGCAGAGTAAGCGCCGAAGCAGACAGGCAGGCAGACAGGCACAGGAAAACTATGTGAACAAGAGAGAAAAAAGTTATTTCTATCTCGTTTCTTCGCAGGGCCTGCCTGCCTGCCTCCCTGCTTCGGCGTTTACTATGCGGGCAGCCTTAAAAGGTCCAATTCCATCTCTGGTATAGATAAACTTTATCTATTTGTTTTGTTTTGTTTTAGAGCGCAGCTTTACATTCTTATGTATCCTATAACTAGACAGGGTAGTGTTAGGGCTGAGTGTGCTCTCTTTCATAGTGACCATAACTGTCAAACTAAGCCATTTCGCTATTTTTGCTTATTTTGCTTTCTCACTGTATTCTCATTGGTTGCAGATTTTGTATGAGCTGTTAACTTCGTTTTGAAAGTTTCGGTACCGACTCTCCACCCTAACACTACCTTGTCTAATTTTACCATGCATGTATCTCACTTTTCACCTTGCTAGAGGCTCATCGGTTTTTTTTTTGTTGTGTGCTAGTTGAGCACAAACAGAAAAGAGAGCAACATGAAGTAAATTGAAACTCTCGCAAAACAAAGCGTGAAAAGAAAATGCTTAGGCTGGGGTCAAATTACGCGGTTTTGACGCTATCGCGGCACCACTATTACGCTCTTTTTTCGCAAATGCGGCTAAAAAGTACTGAATTTTGCATTTGCGAAAAAAGAGCGTGAGAGCGGTGCCGAAATTGGCCCCATGGCCGCAATTTGGCCCCAGCCTTAAGCAATGCGAAGCAGCTGGGATGATTTCTCAAAAAACTTAACGCTTTGATTAAATATACTTATTATAAAACTTTGAAAGAAAAATACCCTAGATAGAATTGTAGCACAAATATAACATGTTTAAACTTTTTTCGTAGTATAGATATAGATAGATAGGCAGAGAGTTCTGTTTTTATTGTAAACTAGCTGATATACCCTGTGTTACTCGAGAGTCATTTATATAAACATTTTAGCATACACTTCTCGATTAAATGTTTTTTAAAATCTGGAATAATGAAAAACATGTTGAATTTTATTTGTAAGCTACCGTTAGAAAGGTAATTCAATGAACATTAATCCAAAAAAGTTTTGGAAAATTTTTGTTCTTGGTGGTTCCATCTCTTGCGGTGAGCTAATTGAATTCAAAGAAGAGTACGAAAAACATATTTTAAAAATTAAAAAGAATTTTTATGTTAACATAATCTTAAAGCAACCACAACTACCTTTTCAACAAAATAAAAATTATGGTGGGACTCAATGCTTCCTTGAGATATGGACATTTTAACGTCTAAACAAAGATTTATATAAAAAAATATATTGAACTTGTTATCCAAAAAAATTGTAAAGAAATATATTAAAAACAGCGGAGTTATTGGCATTAAAAGCAAAAACTTTAATTTTCATATAATTTTTTTCTCGTTATTAGCAATAAATGTTTTATGAAAAACTCGTTGTACTTAAAATGATTGTACCTACTAAAATTTCTATTAGCTGCGTTTTTTCATTGGAGATCAGGATCATATTATCGCATTTGCAAGCAAAGCAAAAACAACAAAAAATTCAGCAAGAGAGCTGGACATTTAAATTGATCCAATTTTATGTTTTTAAGTGTTGATGACGCTAGATGACGCTGCGACTGAAAAAACTGGCAGTACTGCATTATTTTTCTTTTTGTAAAAGTTTGATATTCTTCTTACAGATATTCTTCTGTAAGCAGAAAATAGCGCCACCTGTCTGTAATCCCAAACGTATGGGGTTAGATTTGAAGAAACTTTTGAAAAAACATTATTCAGCTATTCACCGGTGTATAGTTTGTACCCACAGTTCATTCAAATGTGGCGCCATCTATCTGTGAATTTAACGCACAGATCAAAACTAATGAAATAATTGTGCTGACCAGATGCGCATATGTTTTATTATATCGCCGTATAGCTGAAACTGATTGCATGAAAATATTAACTTTTACAGCATTCTTATTCACAGTCATCTTTTCGATAAAATTGTGATATATATACAACATTTAAAGTACCATTGATAAAGAACTAAATTACAACGGGGACACAATTGTGAGAAAAAATAGAGCCATAATAACAAAACAAATTTAACAGGAGGGGGTGGGGAGGCAAAAACTAAGTAGATTACTATAAGGAAAATTTTTAAATAATCCAAAATGTTCGTAAATTACTCTAGACACACAACTGCATTCTTAGAGATAAATGGGGACGCTTAAACTATATAGAGAATTTTAACACAAAACTAAGTTTTATTAAAATAGTCTGGTATGAAAAAATAGATTTTTAGCCATAACTTTTGATTGGAAAGAGATATTGGGGTAATTTTTTCACATAAATTATTTTTGAGACTTGACTTTTTTGTAAAAAATATAAAAACAACATTTTGGAAAAAATAAATTTCGCGAAAAAAATCAAAGTTGTTTTGATGACAAAAACAGTAAAATAATTTTTGAGCTTAGCTGGAAGAATTTTTGCAAATAAATGTTATGTCATATGAAAGGTAGCCAGATGTGTAGTTTTTAATTGATTTCATTTTTACAACAACAACAATTTTTGAGTCATTTTTTGAGTAAAAAGTCAATATTTTGGACCTTTTTTGACATAATCATAAAACATATATAAACTGACTTAGCGGTACCTATTTTTGTGAAGTGATTTTATTGAACTTTTGAACAAAAAAAATTTGAATTAAATATGTTAATGTACAGCGGAGATATTTGCATCGAAAGACCAAACTTTGATTTTCATGTCGTTTTTTTTCTCATTCTTAAGCAACGATGTTTTATGAAAAAGTCGTTGTACTGAAAATTTCTCCAATTTTGAAGATATGTCAGTGTGTTTGATGTCAAAATAAAAAAAAATTTTAAAATAAATACACAAAAATTTTCGATACTAAAAAGTTTTATAATAACAAAATTACTGTTAGTTGAAAAATTTCAGAGGGGTCGTGGCAAAAACTAAGTATGTAACATTTTAAGTTGGAATGCACTTAATATGTATACCTAGTTTGAGCAAAATCCGTTGAGCCGTTTAGATTTGTATAAAGGCCAAACAAACAAACAAACAAACAGAAAATGAGTTTTATTACTATAGATTACATTAAATACCCTTCTCGTCCCATAAATGGGTGCACTTAAATTAGCTGAGAAAATGGCTGTTGTGCGACTATTATAGTTTTGAAACATTAAAACTTGTCTTTAAATATTTTTTCAAAAATCTACTGTTTTTATTATTTGAGTTTTTCAATTGACAAATAAAAAAGTGCAGTATTTTTGAGCCTTTGAATAAATATAGATTGTTTAATCATAAAAAGTCATTAGATTCAATTGACAAAATCGTATTTTTAAGTTATTTTAATATAGAACGTTAAGTTAACTTTCGAATATTAATATGTGAATTTTGATTTGTTTTAATTCTAGATAGAGGATCTTTATGAAGAAATTCTTTTTGAAATATACAATAACATCGGTTGTGAGACGAGTGATAATTGTACAGATACTCTTATAGAATTTACACAAGAAGCATTTAAAATTCCAAATGACAAACATGAAGAAATTGCAAGTATAGCAAAAAATAAAGAGCCACCCAAGATAAGGCTTAATGTAGAGATCATAAAGGCTGAAAATTTATTACCAAAGGATTCAAATGGGCTGTCCGACCCATTTGTCACTCTGTACCTCGAATCAAATGGAACACATCGTTATAATTCATCTGTTAAACCAGCTACTCTCAACCCTGTATGGGAGGAACACTTTTCTTTGTGAGTACTTTTGAAAAAACGTATAACCCCTTAAATTAAAATGAAATTACCAAATAATTAATTGTAACTTCGTAGTCCGTTAAAATTGAGAGTCGAATACAATACTTATTATTTTGCTGAACTAAAATGAAAAAAACTACCCCAGACAAAGTTAAAACTCGCCATTCGTTTCAATAAAACTGTTCGCACACGTAGTCTTTGGTATTGTTGGTGGCAATGCTATTATACCCACAGGAGTGGATTCCCTTCTTTGGGTTTGCTTACACCTGATATGCTAAAGATAAACTTTTTTTAAAAAAAAACTTAGAAATTTACGTTTGAAAAATCTCACTCAAAAATTGTATGTCACAACATCAAAGCCGTTCAAAGTTTAGGTGAATCGAAAAAATCGACAAACCCAAGGACCAAAATCTGTTAGTTAAGTAAAATAAGCTCAAATATATAAAATATATAAAAGAAACCAATATTTTGCATTCAATGCCATGTTAATGCCCCATCTAATTGCCTGGCACTACCTGCATGTATTCTGCTCTGGACATTCCCTGCCAACTGGCTTCCACTGAACGCCACTTGCATGCTCTCTTATACATTTTTGAGTTTCTGTTCTGTACAGTGGCAGTCAACTGGCTGTTTTTGGTATAATTACCGCCCTACCCTCTCAAAATTGGGCCAAAATAATTTCATTTCTATTCCAATAAACAGACTACCTGTCTGCCGTTTTATGTTCATTTTCCGGCCAAAAATTTTGTCTGGGCTCACTTGAAGTATTTTTATGAAATCTTTCATTTTATTTTTTTAATACTGAGGTTAGGTTAAGGTAGCGTCCAGTCTGGCCCACTAAAACCAGATAACTGATGCATTGTGATATCACAAGGTAGAATTTCCCTAAAGAATAGTGAATTGGTGCTTAAACTGCCCTGAGAGTTGCGTTAAGTAGTGTAAAGGTTGCTAAAATTTTCGCATGATTTAAATTATGAGCTGCTAGCTGAAACCCGCCGCATTACTGCCAAGTGTCCTTGTCCAACGCCCATAAAATGTTATCAGTGAAACTGTTAGTGCAAATTAAGGTCGAATACTGAATTCAGAGGCCTTAAAATTATAGTTTTAGCCATAAGTTTTGATTGGAAAGAGATATTGTGGTAATTTTTTCACATAAATTAGTTTTAAAACTTGACTTTTGTAAAAAATATAAAAAAACACTTTGGAAAAAAAAATTTTTGTCAAAAAAAAAATCAATGGCGCAGGACCCTTGCTGTTTTGATGACAAAAACAGTAAAATAATTATTGCGCTCAACTAGAAGAATTTTGCAAATTAATTGTTATGAAATATGAAAGGTAATCAGAAATGATATTTTTACTTGATTTTATTTTTACAACAAAAACAATTTTTGAGTAATTTTCAACCCAACGGTACAGTCACGGTTGCCATTTGCCTATTTTTTGTTGTACCAAATTCTCCGAAAAAATGTACCTAATAGGAAAAAAAGTACCAATTTTTTTTTAGTATAATAATTTGATAAAATTTATTATAATAATTCACTGTAGTATACTTGTGTTTATACCAAACATAACAAACATTTTAAGTTATGTTATACGCTATTAACAAAATAATAAATACAATAAAATAGTTCTTTTGCTGGCCAAATATAATGAGATTCATTGCATTCGACACAGAATTTTTTAGAGAACTTTATGTTGTTAGGTGTTTTCTATTCTAATTTATTTCTAAGCTTAATTTTAATCAGGCTAAAATAAAAAAATATTTGTTCAGCAGCTGCTGAGCTATGTTGAAGACAAATCAGACTATTTACAAAATTGATAAAATCATTAAAACAAATTTCCCCCAATCCATTCTTCATGACCCTAACTTTTTCCCAAAATACCCAAATTTTTTCCCAAAGTCATTACAATTTTAAATACCAATATTTGAAACCTAAACAAGATTCCTCTGAGTCACAATAAAGTCAGGGTAGCATTCTATGCAATAAAGAAATTTTGTTTTCTGACATAACTTAGAAAGATGTTATTATATTCAAAACATTTAGTTCTTCTCTACCTAAATCGAACTTGTCTTTAATTTGTTTCAGAATATATTTTTAATAAGAAAAATTTTCTGACTGGAAATATTTTTCTGCTTTGGTAGAAATTCTCACAAAAAATCCTCAAATCCCAGAAAATGTCTCAAAAAATGTGATTTTTAATATATATGTCAAGAAAAGCATGTAAGCTGTCAACTTTCAGAACTTAATGCAATGCAAGTTCCACTTAACATAAATCTGAACATTTCTCCAGTGTTACCAAGTTTTGCTTTTTGTAGCAAGTTGTTACATCTTTTACAAAATATACCAACACGGAAAATAGTGTACCAAGGTATCAAGTTAAAATAAATGTACCAATTTTGGTACAATTGTACCAAAGAGGCAACCTTGGGTACAGTTCAAACAATTTTTATTATGAGCTTTTATTGATCTTTAAAACAAGAAACATTTTAATTATATATTAATAAACAGCGGAGCTATTTGCATCGAAAATCAAAACTTAAAAAATTTTAAAATTAAATAGACGAAAACCTCCCATACCAAGAAGTATTACAATAACAAAAGTAACGTTACTTGAAAAGGGATGAAAGGGGTATTATCAAAACTAAGTATGTAACAATTTAACCTAGGTTGCACACATTAATTAATAAAATAATTAAAATGCCGTTTAGATTTGTATTAAGGCCAAACAAACAATCAAACAGAAAATTAGTTTTATTAATATAGATAGATAGTGGACCCGACAGACGTTGTAATGACACGATTCAATGAATTTGTTTAAGATCGTTTTGTGAATTTGTGAAAAGTGTAGGTGCGGTGGGGTGAAGCGTTTTGTTTTTTTGGAGGCTCATAGCACCCCTTAAAATTATAATTTTTTAATTGGTGTTTGGCTTAAATCGCAAGAATGGACTTTTTCTTATTTTCTATGAGCTCGGATTTGAACATTTTCAGTTTCGGCAAAAAATTATGGGGATACTTCGAAAATGTTAGTTTTTCGATTTTTTAAAAAAGGTGGGTGAAGCGTTTCACCGAAAGAATCTTTCCGTTTTCATGTATAAACATAAAAATAAATCGATTTAATGGCCTCGATCAGGCTCCTAAGTCAGCAAGAAACTAAAATACTGAATGAAAGTCATCGAATCCAGATTTATTATTCATCGCTAATATTGAGTAGCAGTTTCGACAGGTGTAGTAGCCACGGCTGCCCATGTCGACGCATATCAAGTGATATGACAGGTCGCATTTGTTGCAGTCAAGTGAAAAATGCCAAGAAACCAATAAAAACGCATTAAAACGGAGTTTGTGGAGTAAAACGTTTCATTTTGTAAACACGGCTGGCATCACACAACCACTCGATACATGTTTCACAAACACTTCATATTTTTTAAGAACAACATTAAACTAACCCAACTGATATATTTACCTTGAATTTTTGGCATAAAGTAGTTGGCATAAAACACGTTAAATTCACTCAATCAAAAAAACTTTTGGAAAAAAATGTTTAACACTGTTTTGGAAGAGCAACACAATATACGTCTGAACGCTTTGCTGTATCATGAAAAACTGTGCGGTTTGAAATGAAAGCAACACGGAACGGTATGACACTTGGTTTTATGTAAGCACGCTGTCAAAATTTCACAAGTGAAACGCTTAACTTCACCGAAGGTCTCGCACCACGTTCAACCTTCGTTTTGTTTTACATAAAGATACAGTAAATTAAAAAATTATATCTAATACCCAAACCGTCTGAAATAAAGCATTTTTATTAATTTGTGAAGAGTAAGAGGGGGTGTGGCATATATTTTTCTAAACCATCTCGTACTCGATACAAATTGACTTGCAAAATTTCAGCTTAGTTTAGTTTATACCTTTTGCGCACTTTGCATCACTCCACGCTTATCCCCTGAAAAAGGGGATACAAACGAACTAAATTACCGAATTTTTGACTTATACGACCAAAACCATATGGAATATAGCATTTTCATTGATTTGTGGGCGGTAAAAGGGGGCGTGGAAACCCATTTCCAGTACAGCTGCCAACAGTAACTTTGCAAACTAAATTACTAAATTTAAGTCTTGGACGGCTAAAACTGTCTGAAATATAGTATATTCTGCATATAGGAGGCGTGAAATGTAGGCGCTGCAAATCTTACATAGACTAAATCTAAAAAGCTAAAGTGTTTGAAAACTGGCTATTGACACAACCAGTTATTTAATTATTCATAACCTTGACCGAAATCGATCCATTGCATATGGGAATTTCTGCAAAAAGGTCTACCGCGACTGAAAAATTATATATTACTTAAAATTCTTTTTAACCTCCATAATAGAGAAAAAATGTTAAAACTCGTTTGTAAAGATTTGTCGGTGATGACATTGAAATGCAGAACTGTAAGCGGGGTGTGACCAAAACTTGTTTGTACTCAAACTATTTTCTTTTCATTGTTCAAACAACAGTTTGACTTTACTCGTCTGTGGAGAAACATCGTGTATTCTAGCAGGTAGTTTTGCAGTGAAGTGTATTTTTTAAAATTATTAGTCTTTATGTTTAAACTAGAAGAAATAAAATAACTAAGTGTTATTCAACATAAATTCTGAAATACTTGATAAAAGGCAATAAATTCGTTCATCAAATTGTAAAAATTATTGTGAAGAAATTGAAAAATTTGTGGCGTCATTTGCCTTTGTTTGTTTGATTGTTCTCTTTAGTTTTCGTTGTGCGTATCTACTCCCATCGTCGCTTACTGTGTAAAGTAGAAGCCATCAGTGTTTTAGCGGCCATGTCTGAACAAATGTATTTGAGAATTGTAAACAAGCTTTGGAGGCCTCGCAGCTACATTGTATTTAAGAAATAACTGGTTACGTCATATGCCCATTTACCACTGGGAATTTATATTGTGAGAATACTGAGAGCTGATCTCAATTTGAATTAAAAAACTGGCGCAAACATGATGAATGGCAACAACAAATAAAAAATGGTGACAAAAGTTGAAAAATTTTAACGAAAGTTGAAATTTTATAAGTATCTATAATAAATACTCGTATAATATACAAAGTTGAATTAAATTTTTTTCAGTTTTCGATTGTAACGGTCCTGAATTACACTTTATATGTTCTTCTAGTTCAATTAAATAAATAAAACAATAATATATTTGCACTTCTTTGAAGGGAAAAATCTGTCACGTAACGTACCATATTATGGTTTGTATAAAAATAATTAAAAAAAATTTTTTAAAGAAACAATTGTGAATATGTAGCAACATTATTCCAGATTATAAGTATTAAAAACACTTTCTTAAAAAAACTCGTGCACACTTCGCATATTTTTTCGTTCATATTGATGCGGGTAAAAATCACTTTTAATTTGTGTCACGTAACTAGTGTCCGACCGAAACCGAATATTCTGCCATTTTATAATATTCGGCCGAAACCGAAATTGGTTATTAATATGAAAATTCAAGTACCAAAAGTACTTTCATACACATAAGGAAAAAAATTAATATAAAAAGTATTATTTGAATATTGACGTTTATAATAATTCATTGAAGTTTATTATAATAATAAATGAGATCATTTTTATTTTAATTTGTATTACAAAAGTTTTGCATACTTTATATCTTCCGTACACACTCAAAATAGTATGCACCTACAATATACATTTTTTTAGAACTACAAAGTATTTTTGGCTTTTTTTAAAGGTTTAGTATTATAAAAATAGAAATATTTTCTTTTCTTTTGCTTAATTCCATACACACAGAATTCGTTCGGAAGTTTAATTACAATTTTTTGGCTTCAGTAACAATAAAACTTTAATATTAATTGCAATAGAGATGATAAAATCGAAAATGATAGTATCGAACGCATGAAATTAACATAAATATTTTGCGTTAACACGAGAAATCAAATTATAGACGAATTGATAATTCTTGTTTTGTACAATGCGTTTTAAATATTTTTGTATTTGAATTAAATGAGTGATGCAAGAAGTTTTTACCAAAAGTTTCGACTAGTTTCGGCTAGTTTCGGCTATTCGGCCATATTGAGGCTATATTGAGGCCCTATTGAGGCCATATTGAGGCCATATTGAGGCCATATTAAGGCCATATTGAGGCCGAATAGCCGAAACTGGCCGTAACCGAAACCGAAACCGAATATTCGGTCGGACACTACACGTAACGTATAATTTTTGGTGTCTTTTATCTAAGGGCTGAACTTTTGACAACTCTTAGCTTTTATACCTTTTATAAGAAAACTAAGTTTAATTTTTCTTTGTTTTTTCACTCATTAAAGTCGTACGACTGTTTTGGAAATGCCCATATTTTAAATTATTTAAGGGCAAGTTCTCATCTAGAAGTCCAAAAACACGGTGATGTTCTTGATTTTTTTTTTTTTCGTAGAAGGAAGTAAATGAACTTTGAATTTTTTGACAGTTATTTTTTGATTCTTAAAGTGTAGGAAAATATTTTTTTTGTGTATAAAAGGGTAAAGTGAAGTTTCAATACACCGTCAAAAGTCACGTTGAAAAAAAGGTACCCAAACGGCCTCCATCGCACAGCACGTTCATGTTCTGATATAAAAAACAAACAATTTTATAAATTCTTTTATATTTACTGAAGTTTGAATCTATAATATCAATAAATAGTTGAAAATTGCAATAATGGCGGACATGTGAATTTTTCGCTCTTTAAAATGCTCTAAAAAAAAGGCACAGTTTCGATAGTATCGTAAGTATAGACGTAGAATTCCTTTTTATATAGTAATAGAGAAAAATTATGTTTTTTTCATTTATATTTTTCAAAACTATTTAAAAACATTTCATCTTCTAAATAAAAATTATTCAAAAACAAATTTGTTGTTGCCTTCTTTAAACTTACTTGATCAAATTAAATTCATGTAAAAATTTGTTTTGTTTTATAAAAAGTTTTCATTTGATATTTTTAGCGATGAATTTGTTGATAATTTTTTATGTTGGTGACTACTAAATGTATAAGTTTAAAGTTTTTATAAAACAAAACAAATTTTAACATGAATTAAATTGTGAGCTTTTTAGATCAAGTAAGTTTGAAGAAGGCAACAACAACAAAAAATTCGTTTTTGAATAATTTTTATTTAGAAGATGAAATGTTTTAAAATAGTTTTGAAAAATATAAATAAAAAAAACAAGAATTTTTCTCTATAAGTGTATAAAAAGGAATTCTACGTCTATACTTACGATACTATCGAAACTGTGTCTTTTTTTTAATTACAGTTGAAAGTTCTCTATATGACCTTGTTATTAATTATGTTAATTTTCTATGATTTAAATATAAATTCTAAATGTTTGATAGTTTTAAATACAAATTCTAGTTGTTTGATAGTTTAAAATCGTTTATTGAGCTTAAGCTCAGGTTAGAATAATTAATTGCTCTAACGAGTTTTTCCAAAGAAACAACATTTTTGTATATGGGACTTTTTGTGGTATTTTGTAATGCGAATGATATTTTTGTGGAAATTTTAAATGCATATGAAATTTTAAGTGATATTTTTAAAACGCGTGGAATTTATGTAGTAATTTTTAATGATCCTGGGATTTTTTTTTTGATATTTTTTATTGCGGTGGAAACTTTTTTGTTTATCTTTATCATGGTAATTTTTGTTGTATGTAATTAATGTTAATGTGAAAAAGTAACTTTTTGTCGGAATTGTTTCAAATTTTAACTGGCAACCTTGGCTAGTAGTACTACATTTTTTTGTAGCCACATACTGGCTCTCTAGCTACATGCATCTGTATTCTCTATTGTGTTACAACCCAACAAGCCATGAATGTCAGTGTTCCAGCTAAACGGTACTTAAAACGGCAACGTGTAATTCGCTGGTATGAAAACGACATGTTTTTGTACCTTTAAACCGTTCTCTATATAATTGTAAAGTCCTTTTTTATAAAGTGTTTTCTAAATGACCTTGTTATTTATTATGTTGATTTTATATGATTTAAATACAAATTCCAAATGTTTGATAGTTTAAATCATACTTGATTTTAAATACAAATTCTAGTTGTTTGATAGTTTAAAATCGTTTATTGAGTTTAAGGTCAAAGTTAGAACAATTAATTGTACTAACGCATTTTTCCAAAGAAACAACAACGCTAGTGCGCGCTTGCACGGGCATCACAAAGATTTCTGATGAAGCCTTTAGCACGGCCGAAATTGCAATACAATCAGCTAGTGATTTTTTCCTTTTCAAATCGAAAAAACTTTGTTGTTGTTGTTGTTTCTTTGGAAAGATTCGTTAGTAAAATTAATTGTACTTTTTTATATTTATCAAGATTCGAATATAAATTTATTTCATATTCGCTTGATGCGTCGTTTATTCTTTTTTTCCCCCTCTCTTTTTCACCCGTTTGCCAAAAAACTCTGAAATATGCATTGAATCAGTTGAGTTGCCGTTTATTGTTTAGTTTATTGTTGCAACTTAATAAAAACTATTTTAAGAAAAGGTTACAATTGTTTAACAACAAATAAAATTAATATACAACTTAAAGTTTTCTATATGACCTTGATATTTATTATGTTGATTTTTTTTGATTTAAATAAAAAGTCTAAATGTTTGATAGTTTAAATCATTCTTGATTTTAAATACAAATTCTAGTTGTTTGATAATTTAAAATCGTTTATTGAGCTTTAAGTCAGGTAAGAACAATTAACAGCTCTAACTATTTAATCAACAGATAACTAATTAATCAGCTAGTGATGTTTTCCTTTTCATATTGAAAATGTTGTTGTTGTTGTTTCTTTGGAAAAAATTCGTTCGAGCAATTAATTGTTCTAACCTGACCTAAAGCTCAATTTTATTTGCAATTTCAACGATTTTAAAGTATCAAACAACTAGCATTTGTATCTAAAATCAAGAATGATTTAAACTATTAATCATTTAGAATTGTATTAAATCATAGAAAATCAACATTAATATACAACTTAATAAATGGTACGCTTATATAAAACACACATTGCATAGTTTGCTGACAACGAAACGGTCCGCTTCGGTGCTTTTAAAAGTTTTCAAATAAGCCGATTGGCTATCTGGGAAACAAAAACAAAAATTAAAGCAACTGATGAGCATTTATATAAGTTAACACCTCACTTTATAACTCATATAATCCACACGTGCATCCGCTTCAAGTCCAGACGCTGACGCTGCATTTCCCACATTGCAAAATAACGCCGACGCTTTATCGCAAACAATTCCATAGAATTAGACCAACGACCAGACTTTACCTGCAGCGCAGCTATGCCAACATTAAAAGCAGCAGCGAGCAAGAAGCTCTGCTTTAGGTGTTATATTTAAGTTATAAAAATTGTTAGTTTAGTTTAAGTTTGGATAACGATAAAGAATGAGCTTTGGCTCAAAAAAATATTTTTTTAATAAATCTAAAATAAAATAATTTAACTGGCGCCCGAGCAGGGACCCAGGTCGCGTACGTGTTTCAAAAAGTTTGCTATTAAAAAAAGTTAGTTTTCGTATAAATCGACGCCAAGAGCCTCGTCGCGGATTAACTAAGAAACTTTAAAACTTGTTCACGTAAATCGACGCAAAGTGCCTCGTCGTCGAATAGGGAAACCAACGCAGGAAAAGCCCTCAAGCAGTGCAGGACCTGGGTTCCAGAACCACATCTGTTAAAAGCTCTATTCGGTGGAAGGAGCAGCTCATACAAGAATATTATTGGCAGGTACCTTAGTCACCGGCGGAGATCGGACAAACGGGATTCTCTTACCGCTCTAATAGTATGAGAAGAACAATGTGGATAGTATTGTAAGTAAATTTAAGATATTTTTAAGAAATTATAAAATATTATTTGTGACAAAAGGTCAAAATTGTGAAAAACCATACATAAAAATTTTTTTTTTTGAAAGATACTAGAATAGAAATTATAAAAACTAAAATTCCAAAAAAACTATCACAAAGTGTAGAACTTAAATACTAAATAATTTTACGATTCAAACTAAAATCATATAAAAAAGGAAGAAAAAAAGGAATTTAAGATAAAACTAAATAAAAGAAATTCCAAACTTTTAAATCTTGAAATCGAATATTAATAAATAATTTTTGTTTTTAAATCCATTAGCTATCTTATTGACTCTATACTAAAAATACTTTATTCGTTCGTTCAATCCCAATACCCCACACTAGGAATAATGTCGAATCCAAATAATTTGATTAGACCAGCTCAGCTAGCAAGCACTAGTGCTTCGAATACCACTCCTGCTCAGACCCAAAACCCTCAAATGACTCAATCCGACATAGAAAACTTGGTATCGTCAATAGTACAAAGAATATTACAAAATAATGAATCGACAGTAAATAGAAATACAGACTTTGACTACGCTACAGACCAAACAATACACCAACAGTATAGTGGACAGCTTAATGACTTAGATAGGATACCCGACGTAGTCCGTACTTTACGGGAGTTCTCCGGTAATCCAGGAGAATTCAGCTCTTGGAGAAAGAGCGTCGAAAGAATATTACAGATTTATGAAACCATCAAAGGCACCCCTCGATATTTTGGCATCCTGAGCGTCATCCGCAATAAAATAGTAGGTAATGCGGACGCAGCTTTGGAATCATATAATACGCCGCTCGATTGGAAAGCGATTTCCAAATGTCTCACTCTACATTATGCTGACAAAAGGGACATCACTACCCTTGAATATCAGCTTACCTCATTAATTCAGGGCAACCAGACCATTCAACAATTTTATCAACAGGTGTACACTCATCTGTCTCTTATATTAAACAAAATATCGGGACTTGAAATGAGCCGCGAAACACTTAATGTGCTTAGCAAAACCTATAGAGATAAAGCCCTAGACACCTTTATAAGGGGTCTCAAAGGTGACTTACCTAGGCTTTTGGGAATAAAAGAACCCCTAGACTTACCCCAAGCTCTACACCTCTGTCTAAAAATGGAAAACCAAGGCTATAGAGCTCAATATGCAAACTGTAGCCAAAACACCAATCGGAGATTTCAACATCAGGAGCCACCACCACTTCCAAGAAAACCAAACCTTGACAAACAAGTTTTTCATCCTCAACTAGCATATTTACCACAACCCTCTAGGCCAATATATCAACAAAACCAAAATCCAAATAATTTTAGAAATTTCCAACAGCAAAATGGATTTCATAGGTTTCAAGGTTTCCAAAGGCCACCGCAACCAGCCTTTCGCTCTTTTCAGCCAACACCTAAGCCCAGAGTAGAATCAATGGATGTAGATCCCAGCATCCATTCACGTAGAATAAATTACATGAATAGACCAAATGTACCATTTCAATATGCAGGGAAAAGAGAAAATGGCCCACCAAATCAACAACTGGCACCACCTAACAAAATCCAGAGACAGTTCCACATTGACACAAACAGTATAAACGACCAACAACACTACGAAACCACTATGACTTTAGAAGATCCAAACTACGAGCAATCATTAGCAGAATATGTTCAAGACATGAACATTAATACGGAAAATAGCAACAGCTTTGACGACTACGAAGAGACTGTTGACCATACAGACATCCATTTTTTAGGTTAACCAGCTCTTCACTGCCTTATTTCGAGTGCAAAACGGAGAGCGGACGAGCTTTAAAAATTCTTATAGATACAGGAAGCAATAAAAATTATATTCAACCTTCCGTTGTAAAAAAACAAATTCTTAACGAACAATCCTTTTACGCCAATTCAGTCGGCGGAAAGATTAAAATCACACACCATACATTCGCGAATCTTTTCGGAAAATCTGATTGCACAGTAAAATTTTTCATTTTACCAACACTCAGGTCTTTCCACGGCATAATCGGAAATGACAGCCTAAAAGAGTTATCAGCTGTAATATATGCCAAAGAAAATATAATGCTAGTAAGAAACACCATCAAGGTGAAGATTAAACAACAGACTTCTCAAGATGTTAATAACATTCAAATAAGAACAGACCATCTCACTATCGAACAAAAAAATGCAATACAAAATGTAGTTTCAAATTTTCCTACACTTTTTACAGAACCAAACGAAAAACTGACTTACACGACAACAGTAAAAGCCGAAATCCGAACAAACACAGACTCTCCCATTTATTCAAAGTACTATCCATACCCCATATCACTCAAGGACGAAGTTGAAAAACAAGTATCACAACTTCTTAATGACGGAATAATAAGACCTTCAAGATCTCCTTACAATTCACCAGTGTGGATTGTTCCAAAGAAACTTGACGCATCCGGAGAAAAGAAGTATAGACTTGTTATAGACTACCGCAAATTGAATTCAGTAACTATCTCAGATAAATATCCCATTCCAGAAATCAACGATGTTCTGGCCCAACTAGGCAATAACAAATGGTTTTCAGTGATAGATCTTAAAAGCGGATTTCATCAAATCCCACTCAAAGAACGTGATATAGAGAAAACAGCTTTTTCCGTGAATAACGGGAAATTCGAATTCACAAGGCTTCCGTTCGGTCTAAAAAATGCGCCGTCTATTTTTCAAAGAACGTTAGACGACATCTTACGCGAATACATCGGTAAAATCTGTTTCGTCTATATTGACGACATTGTGATTTTCGGTGAAGATGAAGCCTCACACATCGAAAATATTGCAAAAGTTTTCAAAACATTAGAAAAAGCTAATATGAAATGCCAATTGGACAAATGCGAATTCATGAAAACCGAGGTAGAGTTTTTAGGCTTCTTAGTCTCAGCAGACGGAATAAAAACAAATCCAACAAAGGTCGAGGCCATTCGAAACTACCCTCTGCCAAAAACTCTCAAAGACCTCCGATCTTTCTTAGGGCTCTCAGGCTACTATCGTCGCTTTATAAAAGATTACGCTCGACTGGCAAAACCCCTAACTTCTCTTTTGAGAGGGGAAGATGGACGCGTGTCCAAACACATGTCGAAAAAAAAATTAATCAAAATGAATAAAGAGGCCATCGAAGCATTTGAAAAACTAAAGAATTCTTTATTGTCAAGAGACGTCATTCTCAGGTATCCTGACTTCACCAAAGAATTTCAACTCACCACTGATGCATCTAAATATGCATTAGGTGCTGTCCTAGCTCAAGACGAAAAACCAATAGTATTCATATCCCGTACGTTATCAAAAGCAGAAGAAAACTACGCCACTAACGAGCGCGAAATGCTCGCAATTATATGGGCACTCAAATCTCTACGTAATTACTTATACGGTACTGCAAGGGTTAAGATTTGCACGGATCACCAACCCCTGACGTATGCATTAAGCCACAAAAACAATAACACCAAAATCATTTTCGCACATTTGGGCAGGGGCTTCAAGATCTTATTTGGAGCTTCTGGATCGAATTCAACGTCGTGCGATATATTTGATAGGGGATGAAAGTATTTCATCCACTCTCAACTCTCTTGGGCATCGACGCAATGTTGGTTGCCTAAGCCTTCTGTACAGGTACTACCATGGGAAGTGTTCAAGGGAGATACATGGCCTGACTCCACCAGCTCGTGTGTTTCCCAGGTCCACTCGGGCAGCTGTTCAAGCCCACCCCTTTACCATTGCCTTGATGTCCAACAGAACCTCGCATTACCGAGAGAATTCGTTTTTTAGTCGCACGGTAAGGTTGTGGAATAGTCTCCCTGCGAGCGTATTTCCCGGCAGTTTTGAGCTGTGCAAATTTAAAACAAATCTTCACCGATACTACTCCATCTATCCACCCTCCAACTAACTATTACCTATCTTTCGAATCAACACAATGCTTATGCATTTATAGGGGGCATCCCCTGAGCGTTGGTTCAGTCTAAAAAAAAAAAAAAAAAAAAAGAGATGGAAAGCAGCACTAGAAGAGTATAACTATGAACTAGTTTACAAGCCGGGAAAAATGAACGTGGTTGCAGATGCTCTTTCCAGGCCACCTCAACATTCACAAATAAATTCAACATCAGCTTCAGCTCATAGTGATGAAAGTTCATCACATAATCTTATTCCCGCCGTTGAAGCACCAAAAAATGTGTTCAGAAACCAACTCCATATACTAATAGATGAAGAGAATAGTTACAAATTTGAAATCCCTTTTCCTACATATCACAAACACATTATAAAACAGGCTGACTATACTGAAGAAAATCTTATTTCAATTTTTAAAAGGTATCTAGATCCGAACTTAATAAATGGTCTTTTTACTAACGAAGAAATCATGGGAAAAATTCAGAATTTCTACCCAATACACTTCGCAAAATATAAAATTAGATTTACACAAACACAAGTTAAAGACATAACCAGAGAAAGCGAACAGGACGACATAATAGTTAAAGAGCATACAAGAGCTCATAGGAATAGTCAGGAGAACAAAAACCAAATTATCCAAAGATGCTACTTCCCAAAGATGAAATTAAAAATAGAAAAAATAACTAGTCAATGCCGAGTTTGTAAGGAACAAAAATATGATAGACATCCGAGTAAAATAGAAATTCAGGCAACTCCCATACCAAACAACCCAGGTGATATTATACATATTGATATCTATTCTACCGAAAAAAATTTAGTTCTAACGGCAGTGGATAAATTCTCCAAGTATGCTCAGGCAAAAATATTAAAATCAAAAGCAATAGAAGATATTAAAGAACCACTCAGGGAATTAATAATAGCATACGGTGCACCAAAAGAAGTTGTCATCGACAACGAGAAATCTCTTAACTCCGCAGAGATATCATTTTTACTTAAAGACCAATACAACATCGAAATATTCACAACACCTCCTTATACTAGCTCAGCTAACGGCCAAGTCGAGAGACTTCACTCGACTCTATCTGAGATCATGAGATGTTTAAAAACAAAAAGAAACCACACTTCTTTCCATGACTTGTTAATGAGAGCCATCTATGAGTATAATCTGACCGTACACTCTACTACAAAGAAAAAACCAGCTGAAATATTTTTCGGGAAAACAGTTAGTACAGATGCACAGAAACTAGAACAGGATAGACAAGAAAACATAACAAGGTTAGAAGAAAAACAAAAAGCTGACCTTGAGTATCATAATAGAAAACGCCACACCATAAAAAAATATAACCCAGGAGATGTTATCTACGTTAGAATAAATAAGAGATTAGGATCCAAACTTTCACCTCAATACAAAAAACAAATAGTAAAAGAAGACAACAACAGTACAATCGTAACAGAATCAGGACGAACAGTTCACAAAAGCAAAATAAAAAATTAATCAGACATAACATAACTAAACTCATGCTTAACGGACAAAATACAACTGAGTCAAAATCCTTCTTAAATTTTATTTTTTACAGATTGTTTGTCACCGCTGTCAAGGCCGACGCACAAATACTTAATTATACATCGAATTATTTAATTTCAATAAGTGACGGATACGCAAAGGTACAAGACGGGACCTTTAAATTCATTCACTTGATTAACCTAAATCGTTACGAAACCTTTTTGAGAGATACAGACACATTCATCGAAACAGAGATACCAAGAACACACACTATGTACCCCCTTTTATATCACGAGCTATCACAAACCATAAACATATTTGAAACGATAAAACCATTTTATAAATCCAAATCCAAAAGATCCTTTAATTTTATAGGAACAGCCTGGAAGTACATAGCTGGTACTCCAGATCATGATGACATAGAAATTGTAAACAAATCCCTGAACGAGCTAATAAAAAACAATAATGAACAAGTAATTCTAAATGAAGCTTTCAGTGAAAGAATAAATAATTTGACACAAATTACCAATGAGATAGTTAATAACATAAGAAAAGACGGTGAATTTATAGATGAAATAATAAACAATTACCAAAATAGAATAAGATTAGTTAAGGAAGATTTAACCAACATAAAATATGCCATATCATGGGCAAAATATAATGTAATAAATTCCATTTTATTAAACAAATTTGAACTAAATCTAGCAATAAGAAAACTAAAAGAAGAAAACATGCCATTTAATAATATAGAAGAAGCGTTAGAATACGCAAATATAAATGTCCTATACAATGGCACAGATATCATGTACGTAGTAAAGATACCAATAACAACAAGCGATATTTACAAAAGAATTATAATTAAACCAGTAAAGAAGAATAATTCAATTTTAAAAATATCATATAATGAAATACTTGTAAGAAAAGACGAGATTTACGGAATAAATAAAGTATGTAATCAATATAATTCAATTCATATTTGTAAGCAAACCCAATTAGTTAATTTAAGTAACGAAGCTTGTATTAGTAAGATTCTTAAAGGACTTAGCTCCAGCTGTAACTTTACAAACAGTCACCACATACCAACTATAGAAGAAATCTCCCCAGGAATAATACTACTGAACGATTTCAATGGAACCATCGCAAGTGAGACAACAAACTACCTTTTGGAAGGAACTTACGTTGTCAAATTCCACAACAGTACAATAAAAGTAAACAACAGGACGTTTCACAACCTGTTAGCTTCCTCATTAGAAATCACACCAGCAATAATCCAACCAACACCAACAGAAACACATATATTTAATCTCCTTTCATTGGAAAAACTCCACGATCTCCACATTAGAAATACTGATGCAATCGCAATGATCAAAGGAACGATTAATTATAATAGAACCGGAATGATATCAGCCCTCATTGTCATCATAGCCTTAATAGCAATAGCAACGAAATATTCAAGCAATAAATCGAAAATTATACTTAAAGAGGTAGAAATGGACCATAGTGCCTCTAGTCACACGCCCACACATAAGGCAACCCATTCATTACCAAATTTCCATAATTTGCCCTACTTTTGACGATTGTGGACAATCGATTTGAGGAGGGAAGAGTTAACACCTCACTTTATAACTCATATAATCCACACGTGCATCCGCTTCAAGTCCAGACGCTGACGCTGCATTTCCCACATTGCAAAATAACGCCGACGCTTTATCGCAAACAATTCCATAGAATTAGACCAACGACCAGACTTTACCTGCAGCGCAGCTATGCCAACATTAAAAGCAGCAGCGAGCAAGAAGCTCTGCTTTAGGTGTTATATTTAAGTTATAAAAATTGTTAGTTTAGTTTAAGTTTGGATAACGATAAAGAATGAGCTTTGGCTCAAAAAAATATTTTTTTAATAAATCTAAAATAAAATAATTTAACTTATATGCATGTTTTACATACATATTAATAAGAAACAACTACAACAACAACAAAAGCAGCACAACAACAAACGACATGATTACGAACCAAACAGGCAAACACAACGACAGCAACAACAACCTTAAAAACAGCATAAGCAGCTACTGCAGCTAAGCAGCTTGTGCATTTCTCATACGAATATGTGAATTTTTCATCTTCTTAGATTTTGCTATTTTATTAGAAATTCGTTTTATTCCCACTAAAACCGATATTTAGGCATTTTTTTTTTTCTTTGTACGATGAATATTAATGGCTGTAGGTATACCCCAAAATGTCAAATATCACTTTGAAAAATTCGTGAAAATGACCCCCATACAAACCGCGCTGTAAGACGTAATTCTACGTCAAAACAACTAGCCAATATTATCTGAATTTAGGTTTCGGATCCAATAACTTTTATTTACTTTAAAATAACAAAAAATAAAAGCCAATCTATATAGTAGTTGTTGAGATATCATGGAGGCTAGTTTGAAAAACATGATTTTTCAGAAAACGCATTTTAAGATTTTGTTAACGATTTTTTCGAGTTTATTCTCGAACTCTCATACTACCGTATGGGTTCCTTTCGGATGCGATAACTTTTTTATTCAATTATCGGCCAAACCGCTTTGTGAACATATTCTACACACCACGAGCTATTAAAAAAAAAAATCAGTTTTTAGGACGAGTTTTAGGAGTGGAGTTTATTTAATACGGATTCCACACTCCACTTAACTAACATCGCAAACTCAAGCACTTCACTACACTCGTTCACTCAGTTTTTATAAAAACGTTCCCATAACGCATATGAACTTGGATGACAAGCAAATTTATGTTTTAAAGCAATTAAACACAAGAAGAAAACAAATTAAAATAAATTTAAAAAACTAAATGTTTCCCAAAAGTCGGCTTAAAAAAAATCGGTTTTCTGTCATAAAGATGGTCCAATTTGGATAATTTTTAATTTTTCCAATTTAAAAAGCATCTAATTCAAAAGCGAAAAAATTAGAAAATTCTGAATAAAGTAAGCTAATTTTAGATCAAGCATTAATTATTAAGAAAATCTGATGGCAAATTCTTGTTAAGAAAACGCTTTTACATTGGAATGTCTTATGGTCAAACGTTTTTTATGACTGAAATTTAAATAGGAAACTCGATTTGAAACATTTCTTTTATACTTCTTCAAATTCACGTTTCTCAACAGGCGTCAACCCTTTTTATACCTGTTTATATATTTGTTCATACTTTTGAATTAAAAAAAATACATTTTTTAAATAATTCATATAATAGGCATGATTCCTAACTCGATTTTAGTAACTTGCATGCTGCTAGAACAGATGCATGTTGAAAAAAGAAATAAGCGGGGAACATTTCAAGAATAACGACAACTCTAATTCTTAATATTTGCGGATTATGTGGATTTTTACCTCCTAGATCCAAATCTGATAAGCTAGCAATTGGATTATGGGATATCGGCCTCCAAAACTGGAAAAAATGGTCTGAAAATATTGCTGGTTTTATTCTTTTTTCAAAAAAAAAAAAAAATATTGTTAAATTTTTGTATTCTTATTTGAAAAGAGTAAAACTTTGGGGCTAAATAGTAATTAATGCGATTTTATTTAAGGATAAAGGTGACATCACATTATTTATTTTACTCAATTACTAAGAAAATTTGTTGAGAAAAAATTTTTTAAATTAGATGAAAAAAAAATTAAATTTGAAAACATTTCGGGCATGACACGAGAAAGATTTTTACCCCATCATTGAAATACATATAATTTTTTTATGTGTACAAGCGTGTCTCAACCGGTGTATCATGATAACAAAATTAGTACCAAAAATTTCAGAAAATAGAATTATATAAGGTACATTTTCTTTATGTGCATTATAGACTCCTTTATGCCTTTTCCCCCCTCGAACAAATCCTGCGGATGCCCTTGATAACAAACTGTAAAATTAATAATGCTTTAAGCCAATTCAACATTAATGTGTAAGATAATTAAACAGATATATATGACAACCGTGCAATTTTTATAACTTTTTTACTTCTTGTAAGTATTATCGGTAGGTATTGAAATTTAAAAGATTTTGACTTACTTTTCAAATTTCAAATCTAACTTTAATTTTTATTTGAAAAGTACAGAACACTCCATATTTATTTATATCCATAACATTTATTTCTTGAACAAAATGCTTTCGATTGAATCAAACTTTTGAAGATGCATTCTATTTTAAAATATTTTCAGACCTATTATTGAAAGTCCTCGGAACGAAGTTTTGATCGTTGAAGTATGGTAAGATTGCCGGCCTTTACTTTGATATTCTTTGTGATCTAATTTAAATCTTCCTTATTAAAGGGACTTTGATGCAGCAGAAACGGTAAAAGAAAAAGTTAACAAACTTTTTGATGTTAAAGGCGTTAAGGGTCTAAGCAAATTAATGAAAGAAATTGCAATGACAGCCTCTACAGGAAAGCATGACAACGAATTAATTGGCAGATCGGCAATCACATTAAAGGTAACCATAATTTACTGTTAAGAATTTTTCACAATTTATCCTCAATCATTTTCCAGACCATACCAATTTCAGGAATAACAGTTTGGTACAACCTGGAAAAGGGATCAAAAACCAGAAGTCGGGGCTCACTTCTTGTTAATTTAGCACTAAGTGCTGAAAAGAATAAACACGTGGCTATCCAAGAACACCGACATTTACTAAAGTTGTTGTTAATGCATGAGTTGGAAACATCACAGGTCGCAAATTACTGGTGGTGTGGCAAATTTAATGCAAAGGCAGAAGCAATTCGATCACAGCACTCGGTGCAAAGTGGACTAACGAACTTTGATTGTGCAATGAGTCAGTGGTCTGTGTATGCAACCATTCATGAAGAGCACCCTCTGAGCTTCTCCCTCTTTAACACGATTTTGGACATTATTATTCCAGTATTAAAATGCATGCAGGATGGAAGTGATGATTTAAAAACATTTTGGGACGGCGCAAAACGAATTTTACCGTCATGTTTTTGTGTGATACGAAAAGTGCGTTCCAAGAACGTGAGTGACAGACACATTATCAAAACGTTATGTGAAGTGTTAGATGTAATATCAAAGGTTTCAACATTAGAGGATTCGCTTGACATTGATTTGTTTCCAAACAATGTTTATGGCTGGATCACAAGAAAGGATGCGTCTGAAAACTTTGAAATAAAGAATGCAGTAGAAGATGCCATTAACACAGGCACCAAAGAATGGCTTGAGCACATAATTGAAGGAAATAAGCCTTCTAGTAATTCTCAAACGGATGATGACAATTTGCAATATTTAATTAAGCTTATTCAGTTGGTGCGTTCGGATCTTCAGAGAGCCATTGAATATTTTGACAAACATTTTTACCAGTAAGTAAAATAACCTTAAGTGAATCAGTAAACTAAATAATTATATACATTTTTCTCTTACCAATTGCAGAAAAATTCGTGTAAACTATTCCTCTACTCTTTGTAAATTTTATGATATTGAACTGACAATTATTTGCAAAACCATTGTGATGGAAACTTGTGCAAATATAAAGAGACTTGATGTACCCGACGATCAGTTTGAGTATTTGCCTAACATAGAGGATATTAATATGGGAACTACGTTATTTGAACTTTATTTAATTTTAAAACGCTTCCTGATGCTAGGTATAGACATTTTTTAATTTGAAACACTGAGAAAACTCTGAGATTGATTATTTTTATCTTCTTGGAGCAGGAAAATCTTTGTGTCCCAATGACGAACTAGAAATTGAATCATTCTATTCTTGGTTTATGCCCGGAGTAACCCATTGGCTGGATATATCAATTATTAAAGCATTGACAAGAATTCAAAAGGCCATTGAATTGGATAAACTTAAAGCTGTCGATGATACAGTGAAATACAGTTCATCGGCAGTGGATACCTTGGCCATTTATTATCAAATAAAGATTTTTTGGCAGCAGTTAGATTGGCCGGACGTTGAAGGTTCTTATACGTTTATTGCAAAGATTGTCGATGTAAGTTAATTTTGTTATTGCTTTTATTATATTTATATAACGTCATCTGTTTTTTAAATCTTTTGAAATAACAAATAACTTGGTAATTCAGCAATAAAAAAAAAAGAATAAATTCAACAATCGTATACCAAAAAGAGTCGATTTAAAAAAAAAAGGAAATCTAAGCCCAAAATAATAGAAAATTTTGGCAATGCAATTGTAAAATTTTGTAACAATCATAATTTTGGGAGGATTTCGTTATTCGAGCTTACTTTGAAGACAATTACAAGAAAATGAAAAAAAAAGTGGTGCGTTCGGGGGGCCCTTCGTTAGGAACGAAGTTCTTTCCGCTCTTTTCAACTTATTTTGTATTTTTTTAATTTTGTTGTTTTAAATTTTATATAATTTTTTCAAATCAAATTATGTAAATCAAAAAGTTTGATTTAAGTTTTAGGAAAAAATATTTATTTATTAAAATCAAGATGTAAAATGGTGCCGAGACATAATCCCAGATTTAAAATTTGGGATTATGACCGCTTTAAAAGAGGATATAATGCCAAATGGGGATTCCGACCCCTAAAAGTGGGCATAATCAGAGTCTCGGCACCACTTTGGGTTGGATTGTGTCCTCAAAAAAGGGGACATAATCCCAAAAATTAAATTTGGGATTATGGCCAGGAGGACATATTCCCAAAATGAATTTGGGATTATGACCGCTTCAAAAGAGACATAATCTCAAATTTGGATTAATTTATGTTTAATTGTGTATGTTTAATTTGTATGCTTACTTAAGTATTTAAGTGAGGTAAATATGCCTGAATTAACAACTTTCCGTGCAAAGGCAAATTATTTCGTTATAAACAAATTTATTTATTTATTGATAATAACTTGAATTTTTCAAATAACTCTTAACTAAACAACGATTTCCCGTTGAACTTACTGAGGGATGTAAGCTCTTATGTCCAGAAGTACTGTTGACAGCGAAGGTGGACTCAATGAGGGTTGTTGTCTAATAAGAAAGGAATTATATTCAGAATACTGTAGACAGCGATAATTCTGTTTTTAATAGGCGGCCTACAACCCTCAGTAAGTCCAACACCGCCTTCGCTGTCAACAGTACTTCTGGACATAATTGCTTGTATAATTTGGGATTATGACCCAAAAATTGGATTCATTAAGCGGTCATAATCCCAAATGGGGATTTTTTTTTTAGACTGAACCAACGCTCAGGGAATGCACCCTATAAATGCATAAGCATTGTGTTGATTCGAAAGATAGGTAATAGTTAGTTGGAGGGTGGATAGATGGAGTAGTATCGGTGAAGATTTGTTTAAAATGTGCACATTTCAAAACTGCCGGGAAATACGCCCGCAGGGAAACTATTCCACAACTTTACCGTGCGACTAAAAAACGAATTCTCTCGATAATTCGAGGTTCTGTTGGACATCGAGGCAATGGTAAAGGGGTGGGCTTGAACAGCTGCCCGATTGGACCTGGGAAACACACGAGTTAGTGGAGTCAGGCCATGTATCTCCCTTGAACACTTCCCATGGTAGTACCTGTACAGAAGGCTTAGGCAACCAACATTGCGTCGATGCCCAAGAGAGTTGAGAGTGGATGAAATACCTTTATCCCCTATCAAATATATCGCACGACGTTGAATTCGATCCAGAAGCTCCAAATAAGATCTTGAAGCCCTTGCACAAATGTGCGAATTGTACTCCATTTTCGGCCTAATATATGAGGTGTAGATCAAGCGAAGATCAGCTGAAGTGAAATATTTTTTGCGCCGTTTTAAAAAACCTAGGCACTTGGCCGCATCTTTTGACACATCGAAAATATGATCATATCAACGAAGATCACATTGGATCGATTTGCCCAGAACGTCAAGAGCGGCTGATACCACAAGATCCACACCATTTGTATAGAGGAGAGCTAATGGGGAATCCATCCGCTTGTGGGTTAACAGGCAGCACTGGGTCTTGCTTGCATTGCAAGCTCTACTCTATATGCAAGACCCCACTCGGAGATTTTTTGTAGATCATTAAGGAGTGAGTCATTCATATTTTGCCTCTTTCTCTCAATCTTCAAAGGGCTTGGGCGTTTTTAAATAAATATGAATGACAAATGCTGCTGTCGTCCGCAAACGAATGTATTGGGTTATGCGTCAACGACAGAAGGTCGTTGATAAAAACCAGAAACAAGGTTGGCGTTGGACTGAACATCCTGTGGTACTCCTGCGTTGATGGCGTGCTTCTCGAACGAAATACCGTCAACTACGACGCGAATCGTTCTGTCTTTGAGGAAACACGTGATCCATCGAGCAAAGTTACCACCAAAACCATATGCACGAAGTTTTGACACGAGTGCTATATGCCAAATGCTAGGTCAAATGCTTCTGAAATATCAAAAGCAACAACCCTGCTCTCGCCGAAAAAGTGAACGCATTGATTCCATTCTTCAGTTAAGAACGCCATAAGATCACCAGTAGAGCGAGCCCTACGGAAACCATATTGACGATCACTAAGCAGTTGGTGGAGCTCCAGATAGTTCACGATGTTACAGTTTATTATGCTTTCCATAACTTTGGAAAGCGTAGAGCATATCTCTATGGGTCGGTAGTTTGCAGTGTTCGTGGCATCGCCCTTTTTAGGTACCGCCTGGACATTTACCACCTTCCAACAAGATGGAAATATTCTGTAGGAGATGTTGAAAAGGTTGCGCAAAGGCCGAGTCAGCGAAGAAGCACACATTTTAAGCACAATTGGCGGTATGCCATCAGGGCCAGAGGCTTTGTTTACGTTGAGATTTGTAAGGACTCTTTTAACTTCTCTCGTTCGAAAGTAGATCTCCTGTATTGCAGAAGATCAACTCTCAACAAAGGTCAGTGGCTGGTTGCTATCTGAGAGAGTGGAATTCTGAGCAAACAATCTAGCCAATAGGTTTGCTTTATCAGCCGAGTCAGTGAAGATTTGGTCATCTTTTAAAAGAGTTGGAATCGATGATGATGTCTGATTCTTCACTCTTTTCATAAATGACCAAAAATTTTTGCTCCCTTTTGGGCAGAGAAGAACCTGTTCCCGAATGCGAGCTTCGTGCAGAAACTTTTCGCGTTTAAAAATTGCATTACAGCGATTCCTTGCCTCAATGCGAAGTCTTTTTGTGTTAGTATTCTTTTTAGAAATCCAATTCTGAAAGGCTTCCTCTTTGCACCTGACTGTAATCCTGCAAGTCTCATTAAACCATTAGTGATCTTTTGGTTCAATGCTTCTCATCTTATTGGGATAATCCCAAATGGGGATTCTGACCACTTCTGATTATGCCCGCTTTTAAGAGGTCATAATCCAAAGTGGTTTCAACAAATACTGATATATGTGTCGATTAGCAATTCACTTAGCCACAGCTTACGCCTGATTTCAAAGTTTCGAGAAATTTTGCTTCAAAGTTTTCAATCGCAATACAAGTTGATTGGAAGGGTATTTTATTTTTGTGTCATAACTTTGGCTAAGGTTATGCTAGAAGCTTCAGATTTTGTGTGTTTATAGTTCTATATGCGTGGAACACACCTGCATCAATAACTTAGATCTGTCTTAAGCTGACTTAAGCTAATCATTATATCATTATAATAATTATAAAGGGAATTATGTCCAGAAGTACTGTTGAAAGCGAAGCCTGTGTTGGACTTACTGAGGGTTGAAATCCCTAAGCAGCGGCCAAAGGCCGCCTATAAAAAAAGAATTATGTCTCCCTTTTTGAGAACATAGTCTAAAATTTGAAATTTGGGACTATGTCCCTTGAGGCTATGTCCCGGCACCGATCAGCGTATCTACAAAGAGTATTAAACAAAAAAGCACATATTTAGAGTCCACCCTAGTGAAAAAACTCTTTTTTAAATTCTAACATTAGATTCAAAATCAGCGATCCCTTACTATAATACTGCCAGCACATATACAAAGAGTGTAAAACAAAAAACACATTTAAAGCGTCCACCCTGGTGGCAGAAAACTTTTTTGAAATTCTAACATAAAATGCGAAATCAGCGGCCCCTAAAAATACTGACAGCACATACACAAAAAGTATAAAAAAAAATATTTTTAGGGTCAAGAAAACTTTTTGAAATTATAACATAAGCCTACCCTGTATTACACACAATTGCTGTAGTTTCCATTTCTTAAAACGGACTTTTCAAGAGTTCTGCATTTTTTGTTCTTTTCTTAAAAAAAATGTTGACCTCAAAATAAATCGTGTTCTTTTCTCGAAAATGTTGACCGCAAAAGTATAACATATGCAGAATTTTCTGACCTGTGAAATTCGACGGTTCTGAATTCTGCTCTCTAGTAATACCAAGACAAAAACAAAGTAAAAAATTTTGACATTAATATTTTGTGCTGTGACAATTGTGAGAGGCAAAAAGTTGCAACTTTGTAAAACTTCTGAAGTTGAATCCTATATACTTTTTATTAATGTGGTAATTTTTAATAAAACTGAATTGATCGATGAACATTTGAGTAATTCTTTGTTAAAAATTCCATGCAGTCGTCCCTAAAGTGGGGTACACATTATCGCTCATGAACGTCAGTCAAGTTGGTTTAATTTCTCTCTCATTCTGCTGCATGACCAGTGGCAACATGTTGTAACTTCGAAAGTTTCCAAGTTGTCGAAATTATTGCAATTCGGTATGCTGTAACACTTCTGACAGGCGATATTTGCGATAAAATAGCATGTTGATTTGGTTGCAGTGATCTTGAAGCAAAGTAAATATAAAAGCCAATATCACAGCGGAACAAAAAAGAAATTTTTTTCTGCGGCATAAGTTTTTGGAGCCAATTAAGATACATGGTATAATGAAGTTTTAATCCTATAATTCACATTGTTTGAATTGACTCTGGTTCTCGCGATAAGCCGCTATTTTAAAAATTAAGGAGGTTTCATCTCAGATTTAAACATAACTCCAGAACAGTAAGTCTGATTTGGTTAAATAAAAAATTCGAAAATCCGCAGCTAAATTGCCTCCAAGTTACATCTACAATGTTTTTTGATTATATGAATAGTTTCGGAAATATTCAGATAGATCTTCTGAAAAAAAATTTTTTTATGCAAAATTTAAACTTTTTTGTTATTTTATAATTCATAAAAAATCAAAAACGTCAAAATAGCTCTTGTTTGATATTAAGTTATAAGCACACATATGTTACGAAGAAAATAAGCCATATTTCATTAAAATCCATCATTTCCTATTGGATTTTTTTTGTATTTTGGTTGCGCTTATTAATTTCAAATCCATTTAAAATATAAATCCATTAATTTAAAAGCATTTTAGAAACTATTTCAGAATACTCTGCAACTTTATGATTCCTCAAAAATTTTTTGACTGCTGATAAAAAATTTATCCATGCATCTAATTCGACCTTAGTAATGTGCTTTGTGAAATCATTGTTGTTTATAAGAGTTCGGATTTGTGGCCCATCAAAGATGCCTGCTTTTAATTTTTCCGAGCTTTGGCCAGGAAATGTTTGGCAAATATATATGTAGCACTCGCCAATCTTATCCAATGCTTTTACATACTGTTTCTTTAGTTTAAGTTTTATATGAAGTGGTGGCAAAATTATTTTTTTCTGGACTTATTAATGGATTTGAACGATTTTATTTATGTCTACAGTCATATTTGTTCTGGATGGCCAAACTTTCCTAGTGTAGTGCTTATTTTTCGCACGACTGTCCCATAGACAAAGAAAACATGGATATTTAGTGTAACTACCTTGCTGACCCAATAAAAAGTGAACCATTTTCAAATCAACACACACTGACCACTGGTGTTGAACATATACAATTTTCTCTAAAATAAATTTGATACTTTCGTATTATTCTCTAAGTTGTGTTGTATGTGCTATCGGAATTGAAGCTAATTTGTTGCCATTATGCAGTAACACACATTTTAAACTTATTTTTGAGCTATCTATGAAGACCCATTGCATTTAAAAGTCCAGGAATATTCTAACAGTATACGATTTTCTCCTCCTTTGCTAAGTATCGAAGAATATCTCGTTCTATAGTCCGGTAAGTTTTAACTGATACGCCAGGCTGAAGACAACGTTTTTCTTTAAGTCTTGATGCTAGAAGCTCCGCTGATTTTTTTGTTGGTTTTAGATCTGGAATTTTCCCCTGTGTATTTATTTAGCAGTTTTTTATCAAAATGAAATAACATCATTAAATTTGAATTAAAGCAAAACACGCCAATAGATTTTAATGAAATATGGCTTATTTTCTTTGTAACATATGTGTGTTTATAACTTAATATCAAAAAAAGAGCTATTTTGACATATTTGAATTTTTATGAATTATAAAATAATAAAAAAGTTAAAATTTTGCATAAAAAAATGTTTTTTTTAGAAGATCTTTCTGAATATTTCCGAAACTATTCAGATAATAAAAAAACATTGTACATGTAACTTAGAGGCAATTTAGCTGCGGATTTTCGAATTTTTTATTTAACCAAATCAGACTTACTGTTCTGGAGTTATGTTTAAATCTGAGATGAAACCTCCTTAATTTTTAAAATAGCGGTTTATCGCGAGAACCGGAGTTAATTCAAATAATCTAAATAATAGGCTAAGATCTTTTTTCAATGTATATACTAAAATTGACTACCAAATCCCATGCCGCAGAATTAGTGTTGTCCTGTGTATTTATTCATCTAAACATGGTTTTATTTATTATTTATTTAACACAGAAGTCTTTAATATTGATTTTAAGTTAGTGAAATAAAAAAAGTATTGGCTTTAATTAGCGTATATACATAAATGGTAATCTTAGTTCCACTATGTATTCAAATTAAGTTCCCTTTTTTTGCCAAACAATGTTATTTGTTGAAATTGACTAATTTATATTTTTCAGTTTAAATTACATTTTTTCTTAATAACCTTTTTTATATATTGATTCACGTTATTAACATGCCAAGTATTAGAAGAAAAACTTGCGTGCAGTTATTAAATGTCCGAAAATAACTTCTAAACAAACCAAATCACCTGTCCAAAGAAAATGTTACAACATACTGCCACGTCGAAAACTTCGCTTCGATGTTCGCTTCGATAGTGAAGTTATACCCCTTTTCCACACGGCAACTTTTCTTGCCAGCAAATCGAAAATACAAAGGAAAGAAGAGCACAGCATCAAAGAAAGAACAGCACAGAAGAAAAACTTATCAGTACAGAGTTGCCTGTTCCGCAGACTTGCTGGCAAGAAACTGTCCGTGTGGAAAAGGGGTATTACAACATGTCGCCACCAGGGCTGCCAACTCGGGGGGAATTGCCCCAATTGGGGGAGTTCTAACTCGATGGGGGAGTGGGGAATGAGTTAATTTTTGGGGGAATTAGTTCAATTTCACTTCTGTTTCTACATTCATTTAAAAATCATAGCAAATTAAAAATTTTCCGTAATAATATGCTAAGAAACTTTTGCTAAGTTTCTTTATTGCTGAACATTCCCATTGGATCAAAAACCTCATTTCTTCAGCTTTGCATTTTTGACATTCGCTTTGACTGATTTAATCAGCTAATTTACAATCACATGAAGTGATAACAATAAGTTTAATTTTTTTTGATCCCCACGCGTACTGCGTAATGGCTATATTAACTTTTTCACTCCGTTTTTAAAACAGGAACTTTGAGAATCAATCAAAAAATCAAGTTTCAACAGCTATAACTTTTTCACCCGAATTTTGGTTTCCGTAGTTTTTTGCACAAAATAGCTTAAAACTATGTCAGAGTCACCTGTTAAGTCGTTTTTTTAAACTCCGCATTTTGGATTTTTGAGGATTTTCTTCGTAAAAATACCCAAACTCGAAATTTACAAAATGTTACACTTCTAGTAAAAAATTTCATAACCACCAAGTTATTCAACGAAATCACATAATTTTTTGTATTTGAATTAAATGTTTTTTCAGAAAACATTTCAACAGCATTTTATTGTAATGCTTTCAAAATATAATTTTTAAGATTTTTTTTTACTGCAACAAAAAAAAATACATTTTTTTTAATATCACTTCTCTAGCAATTTTTATCCGATTGTTAAGTTTTACATCTCATTTTTAGGGACAACTAAATAACAAACAAAGTGCATATCAGTTTTAGGCACAAAATAAGGTTTTATGTGCAAACATTCGAGTAATATGTAAAAAGTCAAAAAAATGTTCATATGTTTTTCAATTTCAAATTTAAATCGCTTTGATGGACGGGTAGATAATTTCCGATTACTTACAATTTGATATTTTTATTGTTTTTACATCAGAAAGAACGACTTTTCAGCCATCCATTTAAAGAAAAGTAATTTAGAAAAATAAGGTCACCCATAATGAGCATAGCTTTTATAAAAAAGTCAATAAAATGCTTGAAATGCTTTAAGAAAAAGTAAAACATTTTAAAACATGTTTATACTTAAATGTAAAAAGGATTTATTCTAGTCGATTCTTATACCCTATTTCATATTATGTTTTTGTTATTTTTTAAAAATTGTTTGTCAAATTTTTTGCGGATGTTTGCAATATGGGCTAAAAAATATTACTTATTACAATATTTACTGAATAAAAACTGTTTTGAAGAAAATATACTTTTTAAAGGAGGGGAGGAATCGGTTGCAATATGGGGGAAATTTATCACCAGAATTGGGGGATTTGATTGAAACGAGTTTTCAGCCCTGGTCGCCACAGATTATCATTCATGTCGACTTTATTACACTTCATTCGTTTGCGAGCTTCGTGCGGTGAACATGGTACGCATAAGACATCCGCATGAATGCAATCGGAAGCAACTTCAACACATTTGCTACGAAAATAAATGTTTGTACTCTTTCACACTCAGCTACCGATTACGGATTAGCACAAAACAACATAAGGCCTAACCAAAATATACTACGTTTCCATGGCGAGTTGAGTTGGGATAACTAGTGATTGACTTCCCTTGGAAACGCGAGTTGAGTTGAATTTCGTTAAATCTACGAAACTCCACGAAACTGGTTAGATTTAACTGAGTAAGATTGGATCCGTTCAGAAGGTGCAACAGTTGTTCAACTATTGAGCGGAGTTGTATTGAATTTATTGATTACTTCTAATTTTATTTTATTTCTGCCACTGCGCTGACACTGTTCAGCGGGAACACAAAGTAGCGAAAACTGATACTGATTAAAGACTGAACATGGTTAGTAAATTTTGCTCTTGCTTTTGAGCCATTTTGTTAACTTGACGAAAACCCAACTCAGGCTCAACTCGCCATGGAAACGTAGTAAGAGAAAAAACAAGACGATCGCAACTTGCCGAATGTTTGCACTCGTTTCGTCTGTTTTCACATTTAACCCAAAATGACACGATTTGGTCAACTCGTCTGAAACAGTTGATCATAGTGTCTTTTAGTTATTAATAAAACAGAGTGTCTTTTAGTTATTTATTAATGTGCAATTACAACTTTGTCAATTATTAAATAAACATTTGTGAACTATGAGTGAAAAAAATGTCGCACATTGAACAGCTGTTGTTGACGAGTTGAGACGCTAAAAGTTCGGTTTTGTCAAACCGTTTCGTTCAGTTTCGATGAGTTGACGTGTGACTATTTTGGACAGCAACATTGAATTGCTGTCAATTTTGACCGATCACGGATGCTGTAATTCAGCCCCAGATCGCTCCAATCCTATATCTGTGATCCAAGATCATTCGAACAAATAAACCAAACGACTTGCAAGACTATTCTTCACCATGTCTTCGACGACGGATGAGATCCACGTACTGCACAATGTACTCGTTCGCTTAAAATCAGTACACCTCTGCTTGTGTTTGCCCCATCACGCTCTCTTTCTTTATGCTTCCCACTCTCCCAGTTTGTCCACTCTCCCTCATTCTTTTTATGGATCGATCTTTGAAGCCAGATTTGCTGCTTTTTAAGTGAGAATAGTTTTATAAAAAAATTTGTTTTGGCAAACATTTCATACGATTTATTTTGCTCCTGAATTTATGAATACAGGTCAGAAAAAAATCCGTATTGTTACTCCGTTGTCACGGCTTCAAAGACAACGTCTTCGAAGACTACTTCCGCCACTGGGAAAAAGCGTGGGTGAATACTGTTTTTTCTCAAAGAAAAAGCGTTATGAGTTAGTGTTTAGGTGAAATTTTTTTATTGTTGTAATAACCGCAGCTAATGATAGACGAGACAGTCTTTATAATGATAAATCAAATAGATAACTTTTATTTATTAAATTAACAATATTTCAATTCCAAATGTAATTCAGTCAACTTTCACGAGTCGTCGCTATTAGTAGATTAATTTGCTGTCATCGTTTCCCGCTCTGTCAAATCAACAGCGTTGCCAGATCTCCACATCCCTCCGATGTTTTCCAGCTTCAAAGTCAATTTTGGATTAGAATTCTTCGAGCCGGTGTCTGCCTCGTCTGCCTGTAGTAAAGAACTAAATTCCCCATCGTTACCCACAGCCTCTTGAGACTCATCCGTAGTCGTCACAGTCGGGACCCTTTTTAGGTGACTAATGTTTCGTCTAAACACTTTATTGTTGTCTCCACGCACCATTACGTCATTTCCATTCCGCTCAATCACTTGAAACTCCTCTGGGTCAAATGTTGTTGTCAATTTGTTCGGAAGCACAACATTGCGTAATAAGACCTTATCGCCTACTCCTATGTCGCACTCCTTTGCATTACGGTCCTTATCACTTTTCTGTTTTCCCCTCTCTTTGTTCAGAATATCGAGATCTCTCGCCCCCGAATCCAAAAGGTCTTCACTTATATCGCTGAAGGAAGGGAGTTTATCCCGCAAAAGTCTGTTAAACAGCAATTCTGATGGAGCTCTCCCAGTCGTTCCATGAGGAGTAACATTGTACATCAAAACAAATTTCCGAATCTCCTTTTTAAGATTTAATCGACTGGCATTCGCAATCTGCAACCGTTTCAAAATCGATCGGTTCATATTCTCGATTTCTCCATTTGCCTGGGGCCAGTAAGGTGGGCACGTCATCAATTCAATATTATTATTTGCGCAATATGTCTTGAATTCGGAGCTCACAAACTGCCGTCCATTATCAGCAGTAATTGACTTTGGATAGCCCAATCTACAAAATATTTCATCCAGAAAATCAATAATGGCACTTGATGTGATTTTTTTCAGAAACTTCATCTCCTGATATCTCGAATAGTAGTCAATAACCACGAAAATATAGTCGTGATTTGGTAGCGGTCCTAACAAATCCATCGCCAGACACACCCATGGTCCACTTGGTAAGGCGCGCCTGCTCATTGGGGCTGGTCGGATTGGTTGAGATACCAGTAAACAGTCACGGCAGCGCTTCACAAACTTCTCTACATCACGATCAATAAGAGGCCACCAAATTTTGGATCGAACTCGTCGCTTCATAACGCTCTCTCCTAGATGCCCTTCATGAGCCAATTCCAAAGCCCTTCTCCTTAAAGCTTCCGGTATAACGATCTTATTTCCACGTAAGAGTATGTTTCCCAAGGCGCACAATTCAAATCGAAATGGAAAGAATATGTTTTTGCTATTCACATTCCATGCATCATTCTTAACGCAGTCTACGGCTTCCATAAGCTCAACATCACCCTCATTTTTCTCGACGATTTCCAGTAAAGACATCGCACATGGAACTGATTTTTCAATGATGGAACAAATTTTTTGTTCACACCGCTTGTCGAAAGTGTCCGAGTGTTCTATCATACACAGCCTTGAAAACGAATCAGCAATGTTTGACTTGCCTGCTTGATATATCACTTTAAACTTAAATGATTGTAGACTGCAACAGTACTGCCCCAAGGGCAACTGGGCTTGCATCAGCTATCACTCGGATACGGCTCTTTGGATTGAAATAGGATAAAGTCGGAATATTTTCTAGTTGACTTTTCAATTTCCGAAATGAATTTTCTTGACTTGAACTTGACGTCCCACACGAACTTGACGTCTTTCTTCGTTAAACTCCTAATCGGCTCTGTAATATCGCCTAGGTCTGGAATAAATTTACCTAGGTACGTCACAAGGCCCAGAAAACTTCTTACTTCATCCTTGGTATTTGGTGGTCGAAATTTTTGAACCGACTCGATTTTTTCTGGGTCTGGATTTATACCATCACTAGACAATATGTGGCCTAAAAATTTTAGCTTTTGCACTTTCCAAATACATATCTTTGTTGAGCAGCACATTGAAATTTTGGAAAATTTCCAACACCTCTCGCAGGTTTTTATCATGTTGTTCCTCTGTGTGCCCAAACACAACAACATCATCAAGATAATTCAATGCGTTAGTACAAGAAGCCAAAATATTTTCCATAGTTTTTTGGAAAATTTCCGGAGCCGAATTGACACCAAACATGAGCCGTTTGTACCTAAATATGCCTTTGGACGTTATAAAAGCTGTTATTTCTTGACTCTGCTCCTCGAGTTCAAGCTGGTGGTAGGCATCCTTCAAATCGAGTCTAGAAAAGTATTTTGCTCCTTTCAACTTGGTCATAAAAGAGTCAAACGTCGGCAGAGGGTAATTTTCTCTCAGGATTGCTGTATTCGCCCGTCTCATATCGATGCACAACCTGATGTCGCCATTTTCCTTAAACACGACCAGTACAGGGGAAATCCACGCACTTGGTCCAGAAACTGGTTCAATAATGTCTCTTGCAACAGCTTCATTTAATTTTTCCTCCACCTTTTCCTCGAGCGCAGCTGGAATGCGCCTTAGAGGTTGCTGAACTGGCCTAATCGCCTCATTTATTGCTAATTTTATTCGGATACCCTTTATTTTAGGAAAATGTTGAATTTTCTCAATCCGATTTATACCGCGACCTAACTTCAGGACGTTAAGCTTTATAGCCGTATCTCGCCCCAGCAGTGATTGTCTTTCGTTCTCAATGACATAGAATGAAGCAATCACATTTGAGCTGGCATCGACTCCTATTACCGCTTGGAAAACAATTTTAATCCTGAGTAAATCATTTCCAGCGTAAGCCCGAAACTGTTCTTTAGATTTAGTTCGGATGTCCCACATTGTAGCGTCCTGATTAGTCAAATAGCTCCAATCATCCTCACTCAGGAGATTGTGGCGTGAACCAGAATCAATTCACATTAAGATTTTATGGCCGCCAATTAGACACTCAATCATCTCATTCAAATCAGTCTTTGAGTTTTTATCCGAAGATATTTTAAAACAACCATATTCTTGCGATTTCTCAGGGCCATCTTCGATCCTAGTCTCCTCTGCAACAAATTGTATTTTTGATGGGCTCAACTTCAACCGCTTTGTTTGTCTTTCCTCAACATCATCAAACCTGCGTTTATTAGCTCTTGTCTTACACATGCGTGCGAAATGCCCGACAAATTGGCATTTGTTGCATTTAGCAGATTTAGCTGGACAGTATGCACTGTTTGGAGCATGTCCGCGTCGACCGCATCTGCCACATTCAATTTCCGACTTCCTATTTCTTGCTACCGAAGAAATTTTGTTTATACCGAACGTTGGAGCCTTGATTTCTTCTGATTCGAGATACAAGCTGAATGCCCGAAACCATTTCTCCCATTCTGATCGAACAAGAGACTTATCCATAGCTTCACATAAGAATGGCGATATTCCCGACGCACTCATATTTAAGCCAACTGTGTCCTTGGTGGTTCCCGCCAGTCTGACCAGTCTATGTAATTTAAAAAAACAACACCATTATTTATTTTCCTCTTTTTTTATGTTCTTTCTTTCTCTTCTTTTTTTTTACCTTTCAAGTGTAACAACCAGCAATGAAATTTGCTTGACAAATTAATGCCTTTCTTCTCAATCACAATTTCAAGTGATTTGAATAAACCAGCAATTAATGCTTGGCAATTTATTGCCTTTCCAAACAGTCACAATATCAACTTTTCCTTTGTTGCGACCTAATTTTTTTTTTTAAAAAACTTTATATTTTTTCCCATTTTTTCATTTTTTTTTCTACTTACTCGACCACACTTTCTAGTTTTCACTAGATCTATTCAATTTAATCGAATTAATATTATCATCAATTCAATAGAATATTCGTTAAGACTTCCTTCTTCCTTTCAGCTGCCAAAATTGAGACAGCTTTGCGGCAAACGAACACACACACACACAGCGCATTTCATGAAAAGAAAAAAAACACAAGAGCATGTTTTCGCATGTTTAACGCAAAATATCCAATATTTACCTCGTCGCCAATGTTATAACCGCTGCTAATGATAGACGAGACAGTATTTATAATGATAAATCAAATAGATAACTTTTATTTATTAAATTAACAATATTTCAATTCCAAATGTAATTCAGTCAACTTTCACGAGTCGTCGCTATTAGTAGATTAATTTGCTGACATCGTTTCCCGCTCTGTCAAATCAACAGCGTTGCCAGATCTCCACAATTGTCAACTACAAATAAACTGCAAATATGTATTTGGTTTCTTTTCAGGATATTTGTCGTTGTTGTATATTTTATGCTCAAAGAATGTCACGTCGTGTTGAAAACTTAACTGGTGATAGCAATGACTTGTTCCAAGTAACAACTGAGTGGTGCTTAGCTATAAACAACATTGATTATATTCGTCAAAGTCTGCCTTCTTTTATTAAGGTTAGTCTAACCACGGTTTAATTGAATGCATAATTATGGTTTAATGAAAAGTTTTAATATTATACAACTAGGAATTAGGAACCGATAATGTTATCCAAAAACTTGGTGACTTCCGATCAAGCTTGGAGGCAGAACGATGTGCTATAACACTCAAAAATGTTGTTGAGAATGCGTTGGATACTGAGAAAAATCAAATATTGGAATTGATTGAAATTGTTGCTAGGAAAATGGCTCCCCCGATAAAGCGTTTTCTGGCAGAAGGCGCTGAAGTCTTACACGAAGACTCGAATTCAATGGAAAGGCTTATGATATATCTAGAGGCATCATTGGGAATACTTTTTGAAACATTGAATGAAGTTAATTTTGGAAGAATTCTCGACGCAATATGGACAGAACTCTCAGTTATTATGTATGATCTAATACAATCAAACTTAGAAGTGAGTACAATGGGTTTTTTGAGCCGTCTAATTTCGAAAGTGAACTTTTATTTTTATAGTATATATTAACCTTTTGTTTTATTTAGAAACGAAGACCACCAGCATTTTTCCAAAACTTGAGGCAAACTCTTCGGATAATGATCTCCTGCTTCAAAATGGGGAATATAACAACGTCGGATATTGAAGTGTTAGCTGAAATCGAAAGAATTTTAGATTTACATGCCTTTGAAACAGCAGACTTAATTCATCAGTATTACTTAGAACGTCTGGGCCACCAAAAGGAATGCGCTAAATCAGAATATGGCTTACTTACAATTAAAGCTAAATTCACTGAAAATGCTTTAGAGGTAAATCAAAATTAAAATTGAATTGTCTAAACTTTATAAAACATAAACATTAATGTCAATAGCTTAATATAATGAATGCAAGGAATTTAGTTCCGATGGATTCAAATGGCTCTTGCGATTCCTTTGTCAAGGCTCATTTTCTTCCAACAAATCGATTCATTGGCGTATCGGCAGTCAAAACTGGTGTTCAAAACAAAACTTGTTTTCCCTTATATGATGAACATTTTATAATGTAAGCATGTCGTGATTTCAAATTAACCTAAAAAAATTTTAATTTCAAATCATAATTCCTTCATTTTTTGTTTCGCCAGAAATTTAAATGAAGAACAGCGATCAAAACAAAATAATCTCATACTGTTTAGTATTAAGGATAAAGATTTATTTGGTATGACAAGTCAGTACATTGCTGAATGCTACACGACATTTGCTGATATCATGGTATCTGAATTCGAGCAAATTCATATGCAGCTATCAAGACCAGAATATACCGGTAACAAAACGAAGACGAAACAAAAAATATAGAATTTTTACTAAAATATGATTTTACTTACAGATTCCGATACAATCCGAGCTTTGGAACATCGTCAAGGCGACAAGCAAGCCAAAGATTTTTTAAAAAAACTAAAAAATAAATCTTTTACATGAACCAAAAACAGATTTGCAACTTACTCAGGATAGTTTTATTAAAATTTATAATACAGAAATGATAACTTGGAAGAAGAAATTTCCCCATCCCCTTACCTTTCATATAGTATGACTTGAAACTTTCTTTCCACTCGACTTCCACGTATCTTTCTATTTAACTTTCAAAAGTTAAATGTTATTCGATCTGCATTGGATTGAATATCTCATCTTCTTGAAACTAAATTTTTAATGAACAAATATAGGTATACACTTAATTTTGTCAAGTCCTGCTAAGCTGCTAAATTCTTTAACTCAGCAGATTTTGATGTGAACACACCTTCTAAGATATTTATGTCCAAGTGCTCAGCTGGTATGTTCAAACTTTTAGAGCAGTAAAATAATTGCAAGCTAAAAAAAAATTTTATTTTTTGTAAAGTTTGTGCTCAAATTACAAATCTTCGTCTCAATGCTTAAATTTCGTATGCGTATATTAACATTTTTTGAGTTATGATGTAATTAATAGCAACCAAAGAGATATCTGTCGATTGGTCTGATTGGAATTTGAATATCTATTTTAGTTTAAAATATATCAGTTGTTAATTTATAATATAAAACTCTTAAATTATTTCATCCTTATTTGATGTATACGAATAAGAATAAAGCTTTGCTTCTTACTGGTCACTGTTATTAAAATAACGCAACCTATTGCAGCATCTGGACAGAATTAAAATCTGACATAACAGGAAAAGACATTGCAAGCGCTTGAAATAAAATTTTAAATCGTGCTTAGTAGATTATCTATCTATTAATAAAATTATACTTTGGCAAGATTCGTGATTGCCTCAAAATAACAGAATCAATAGTTTGATACTATTAAAATTGTTTAACCCTCTAACCGGTAAGAGTGCCTCAGGGCATCTATTACTAAAATCTCATTTTCTCTACAGGGGCATTTGGTTTTTGTTTAAAACAACTGCCATTAGTTTCATCAGAAGTTTGGCATTCTTTGCTTAAAAACTTTGAAAGTTCTCAAAAGCTCCGTTTGGCTTATATGGTCAGTCTCGTGTGACCAGTAAGCTCATTGACACAATATTCTCCTGCATTGGTTTCTTTGTTTTTATTGTTGACCAAAATATTGACCAACAAAAAAGTTAGCGATTTGAAACAATTGTAGTTGAGAAGGTACGATATTGTTATATCTCTTTGCATATTTTAAGGCTGTAAATAAATCCAAATTAGTGTGTTATGAATGCAGAAACGAAGGATACATCCTTTCTTTCTCTTTGTCTAACAACAAAACGAAGAAGTTACTGCTTTATTCTGTATAACGAAAATGCACACCAACGACAAGCAAGACACGAGAAGCAATAGAATTTCGTATAGAAAAAGTATTGCTTCTCGTGTCTTGCTTGTCGTTAGTGTGCTGCTTCGTGATACAGAATAATGCAGTTAATTTTACTTCGGAAGATATTTTTACTGTCGTTAAAGCTCTACTTTTTTAAAAAAAATTATTTTCTATTAATTTGTCGCTCTTAAAGATTTAGCTGTTAGAGGGCTAAAGAATACAATCCAGCATATACTCAACACCAGGGCATTCCCCAATTTAAGAAGTGGATGCAGTTCACAGCGTTATAAACGGAATTTTAGGGAAACAACTGTATACAGTCCTGATTCGCTAATACCTCAAATCTGTAAAATACCGCATGTTACTGCCAAGTTAGAAATTATGGAACTTAAAAAATTAGGTTTTTACTTCAATATAGCATCTAAGAAATATCAATGGATAGCATTTGCTAAAATATATCAAATTAAGTATGAGAAAAAATCCAACTTATAGCATCTTTATCTAAAACGAACGAGGCGTGTATTTGACGAACACTTTGTTCAAAAGCCGATGTTTTGCTGTTTTGGCTCCATGTAAAAAGAATGGAAAAAAGCAGACTAGAACGAAGACAGTTGGTTCAGTAACTAACGATAACGTAAACTCAGTATAAAATTGAAAATTTTGAGCAAGAAAATGGAAGTTCCTGCTAAGAAAAGGTAAATTTTATTTTAATATTAGAATATTTTATTTTATTTATTTATTTATTTATTTTTGAAATCTTTATTTCAAAATTTCTTAAATCTTATTACAAATGTTAAATAAAATACTTATAAATTTATGAAACAGTTTAGAACACTCTGTTGTCGAGTTGACAAGAGGCGAGTGTAATTATCATTGAATTCATATTTAATTTAGAATATCGACGGGAAAGTAAATTAAAATCAATACAAGTAATAATAGGATACACTTGAGTATAGTAAATTAAATTTTATTCCAGAAGGAAGTAGTAATAAACAATAAAAAATAAAAAGATAAGAAATGAAACCGATCTTATAACCGATAAGGTAAATTTAAAGCAAAATTCAAGCCATTGCAATATTCAATATTCTTAATGCAATGCAATAAAATAAAATTAAGAGAAAAAAAATATACATGTAATGCAATATTCAACAATATTTGAGCTAGACCAATGGATAAAATACATTATCTATAGAAGAATAATCACAACAGAAAAGCCAATGCTTTACTTTATTAAGGAAAACTGTTTTCGCTCTTTCGCACCTGAGATTTTCTGGAAGCATATTATATAATCTAGGTGCAGTAACATAGTAAAAGCGTAAGAAGTGTGTTTTATAAATGGTAGGAATAGTTGCAAAATTAGCAGTGTTTACTCTTAAGTCGTAGTTTTCATTATATCTTACAGAATAGAAACCAGATTTTTCAAAAAATATTTTAAGTGCTTTGTATCAGTACAGATGCCTCAATGGGAGAATTTTTAGTGATTTGAACATAGTAAAACTTGGAGTTCTTCGATTGACTTTGCATATAATTCTCATTGCATGTTTTTGCTTAATAACTAAAGGTTCTATTTTGTTTGAATAAGCTCCGCCCCAGCAAGACAAACCGTATAGTAGTTTAGATTTAAGCAAGCTATCGTAAACTACTTTTAAAATGGCCTGGTTGCAGTAGAGACTTAGATGATAGATTTGCCTCACTACATTATTCGAATATTTTTTTAAATGGCGTGTATGATTGTTCCAACTTAGCTTGTGATCCAATATAATCCCTAAATATTTAAAATTGTCAACATTATCAATCTTAAAGCAATTTTCGCAACAATCGACTTTATCGTTAAAAGTAATATCAGAAACAGTTAAGCAGTACCTTAGACAGCTCGGCGAGTGATAAAACAGAGGCAAGCTATCACATACTGGACCTATTATATTAAAAACCATAAATTTAGTTTTATTACTTATTAAAAGTTTATGTTCACTAAACCATCGCCTCAAAATGTCTAGATCGTTATTAACGTCTGAAAATAGGTCAATAAAATTAGTACTAGAGTAGGCAAAAGCTGTGTCATCAGCAAAAGCAGTTATTTTACCTTTAAAAGGTTGAATAAATAGGGCATTGACATATATCAGAAACAAAATGGGACCTAAAACAGAACCTTGGGGAACACCTATGTTCATACAGTTCTCAGAGCTAAAACAACCCTTGATTCTTACTATTTGTTTTCTATTTTTTAAATAGGAAACAAACCAGTCATAAATATAACCTCTAAAGCCTGCTTTGAAGAGTTTGTGTAGTATTGGGGGTTGGAATTAATTTTAAAGGTTTTTTTTCGGTTTTTGAGCATTTATTTAGAAACAACGGTACAATGTATATTATTCAAAGTATTGTCCATCGTTAGCTACAACATTTTCCCATCTTTCTGGCAGCATATGGATTCCGCGCCGGAAGAACGATTCGTCTTTTGAGGCAATCCACGAATCGACCCATTTTTTGGTATCCTCGTAAGAAGTGAAGCGCTGCTCAGCCAAGCCATGCGTCATCGATCTGAATAGGTGGTAGTCGGAAGGGGCTATGTCTGGGCTATAAGGCGGGTGGGGTAGCACATCCCAATTCAGCGCCTCCAACGTTTCCTTGACGGTTCTTGCAACATGTGGCCGTGCGTTGACATGTTGAAAAACCACTTTGTCGTGTCTTTTGGCATATTCCCGCCGTTTAACCTTTAATGCTCGGCTCAATTGCATCAATTGTTGTTGATAGCGTTCCCCAGTGATGGTTTCGTTAGGTTTTAGCAGCTCATAGTACACGACACCCTTCTGATCCCACCAAATACACAGCATAAGCTTGGCGCCATGAATATTCGGCTTGGCCCTCGATGTTGATGCATGGCCGGGTGGTCCCCACGATTTTTTTCGCTTAGGATTATCGTAATGGATCCACTTTCATCGCCAGTGACAATACGATGCAAAAAACTCTTCCTTTTATGCCGTTGAAGCAGTTGTTCGCACATGCAAAATCGCCGTTCAACGTCTCTCGGCTTCAACTGGTACGGCACCCAATTTCCTTGCTTTTGAATCATTCCCATGGCCTTCAAGCGTTTGCCGACCGTTGATAAGTCGACTCCCAATGATTCTGACAATTCTTGAAGGGTTTGACACGGGTCTTCATCGAGCAAAACCTCCAATTCCTCATCTTCAAACTTTTTCGGCTGGCCCAGACGCTCTTTGTCTTCCGTATCAAAATCACCACTTTTAAACCGACGGAACCAGTACTCACAAGTAGAAATCGATGGAGCATAGTCCCCGTAAGCCTCAGTAAGCGGGCGTTGTGCTTCAACCGCTTTTTTCTTCAAATGGAAGCACAAAAGTAAACCTTCCCGCAAATTGCGTTTTGTTGGAACGAAAGTCGACATGTTCACAGAGAAAAAAATATATGTTGTTTACACTTCAGTGGAATGACACATACTGAAAAATGAAGCTTAGACAATGTGCTTTGAAATGAATATAGTCACAGGTGTGCCTGATGCGATCTATTGATAGTTACGCCATCTCTTAGAAAACCTTTAAAACTAATTCTAACCCCCAATAGTAAAGTATGATCCACCATATCAAAAGCTTTAGTGATGTCAATGAATAAACACGCTGGAATTTGCGATGCATTAAAGCTATTGTATAACTCACCTGTTAATTGTAACAGTGCATCCTCGGTAGACTTACCACTTCTGAAACCAAATTGACAATCAGAAAAAAATTTATTTTTATCTAAAAAGGAAAGCATTCTGGATTTTATACCTTTCTCAAAAACTTTAGAAAAAGTAGATAACAGGGAAATGGGGCGATAGTTGTTTAATAAAGTAGTATCTCCCTTTTTATGGAGTGGGATTATTACCGCTGTTTTCATAGATTCTGGAAAAATACCAGTCTGCACACTTAAATTGAAGATAAAACACAATACGTCTGATACGTGAAATGAAATATTTCTTAATATAGAGCTAGGCACGTTATCAGAAGAACTAGAATTAGAAATTTTGAGAGACGTTATAATTTTATGAATTTCCAAGGCAGTAAAAGGTTCAAAGAAAAAACTTTCTGATATGTTAATACTTTGAACTATTGATCTATCGTATTGATTGATAGGATTATTGATTGATGAGTCCCGATATAAACTGGCATTTGAAAAAAAATTATTAAATAAGTTAGCTACTATCGAAGGTTCAGATACAGTTAAATTGTTATTGTTTAAAACGATATCCTCATTAATATTGTTTCTGTTTAAAATTTCATTAACAATACACCATTCTTTTTTCGAGTTGCCAGCGTTTTCAACCAATTTATTATGAAAGTAATTGTCCCTACAAAGTGGTATTTCTCTTTTAGGTTCCAAACAAATTTTACTGTAGTATTCTTTGAGTCTACGATTATTAGGATATCTGTTGATACGTGAAAATAGTTGTTTTTTCTTCTTAATTTTTCTTAATAGAGGTACAGTCATCCATTTTTTGAGACATTTGATATGCTTATTGAAAGACCTAGTGCAATTAGATATAAGTCCTTGTAATTTGTTAAGAAACAAATAAAAAGCAACAGAAGGATCATGTGCAGAATAAACATCTTCCCACATTTCAAAGTTAAGATTAGTCTTCAGAGTTGCAAAATCAATTTTGTTATAAGCAATATTTTTAAAATCTTTTACTCTAGATACTGAATATTCCAGTTGAATACTAGTTAAACTGTGATCACTTAATTTTAAATCAAGTGCCGCTGTTTTAAAACCTATGCTGTTATTTCTATTAAGCCTAATAAATATAGGATCTAAGCAGGCGTTAAGTCGGGTAGGTTGTGCGAGTGCAGTATCAAATCCAAACGATGCTAAAGCTGACATGAAATTATCTACATTTTGGCACTCAGATAAAATATTTATATTAAAATCACCCAAAAGTATTGTGTTCTTACATCTTTGATTTATCAAATAGGTTGAAAACTCATCAATAAATACATTTACAGTGCATTTATGTAATCTGTAAACACAAATGAAACTGTATTGAACATTACATATCTTGCAGCTTATGCTAATTATATCGGCGCTATTCATGTTAATTTTTTTTATTTCAATTTCTTCTAAACCATTTCTAAAAAACACTCCGACACCCCCCGCTGAATAAGAGTTATTGCACGTTGCTTCAAATGTAAAATTAGGAATTTTAAATGAGGAAATTTCATCGTCGTAGATCCAAACTTCCGAAACAAAAATAAGATCGGGCAAATGATCCAGAGATGCTAGTTGAGCGGAAAAAGAATCAAAGTTCGTTCTCATACTACGTATATTTTGGTGAATAGCAGAAAAACCCGAATATTGTTCATCAGCCAAATGATCTAAACATAAACAGTTTGAATTATTTGAAAATACAAAAGAACTATTGTTGGTAAAATTAAAATTATCATGAGGATTTATATAATTATTATAATTTAAATTATTGGTTAACATTTTGAAAAATATATAAATTAATTAAATAATAGCATTATCCAGCTTAAGAAAATCCTCAATAGAACATATTTTTATTACTTTTTCACCTTCTCTTTTCCTAACAAGCACAGAAGAATCTCTGACCCAAACAAATTTACACTTGTTGTTACGTTTAAGTTCGTTGGCTTTATTTAACAGGTTCCGAGTATAGCTAGTAAGAGAATCGTTTATAAAAACTTTTTTATTGCTGCTTATGCTCCTTCCTGCACCATCGTTGTTGTTGTTCTGTGTTCCAAAAATATCATTTACAGTATTCCCTTTGTTTTCGCGCATTTTCTTCATTATATGTCTTTTCAGTGGGAGAGTTGCAAATTTAAGGCACACAATACTAGTTTTTTTGTTGTCAGCTCTAACGTTCTTAACAAAACAAGAGACAATGTCTTTGGAGTCTAACTCATCGCCCAGTAGAAAAAGTAAGGAGTAAGGAGCAATTGCAGAAGCACTTCTTAGGCAGGTAGAGGGCCTTACCAACTGGTTTCTTTTCTTAATTATTTTTTATATGAAACGAGCCAACATGCAAGGCATTGCACTCTCCCTTCTCCAAAAAGAGCTTATGTGCAAGGGCTTCAGGAATGTCTTTGCGAGAACAATTTCCATAAAGCGTTTTAAAGAACAGCACTCAGAAGTGGTTATATTCAAGCACTTCTATAACAAGTTACACAGAAGTACTTACATAAGAGGTTATATGGAATCTATTCAAAAACACCTGCTTTCATCGCACTAAAACACACTGTTGTAAAGTAAATGTTTGATTTTGTAATAAAATTATTGTAATTTATGTAATTTTTTAATGTTTTCAAAAGTAAAGTTTTCAAATATGTATATGGATAATGGTTAACAATGAAGGATTAGGAATGTTAAGTAGAAAGTTCATTTATTTTCTTGGCTAAGCAAGTAGATTTGTGGACCTTATTTTTTGCAATTTTAAATCCTTTTTTTAATTCAGTTATATAGTTTTCTTTTGTTATGTAGATGTCCTGAGAAGCTTCTGTAAGTTAAAGTAGGAATTAGAAAAATGTGATATTAATGCTATTGGTAGAAACTTACTATAAAAGATATTATTGATCGCATTGAATAATTTAAAGGCCTCCTTTTTTTGAATGCCGTCATAATCATAATTTAAAAAAATGTCTGGTCCAATCAAATTGTGGATGTTTTTGGCTATACCGCCTCTTTTGCATATTTTTTGTACTACGGTCAACTAAAGCAAAAAAGATTTTGTATTAAAAATTAAATAGAAGATTTGTTAAAAATATACCAAATCCTGCTCATTGTAATGTAATATTTCAGCTTCCAAACGCTGCAATTCTTCATTGTTTTTAAGAGGAAATATTTGGGATATTTGTGAGTGTTGTTTATTTTGTTGTGCTAGATCGCGCATTAGGATCGCGCATTTGGTCATATGATTTTAAATCTCCTTTTGAAATGTTTACTCTCTGTAAAACGCCTCGATTCTCCGACATGTTTAGACTTAAGAAAAATATTTTAATGAAGGAATTAAAATAAAACTTACAGCTGTGTAGAAGAGGAATGAGTATAAGAGTGTTTTCGTGTGGTAAACACATAATTTTAGAGCAAATTTTATTAACATCAAAAATTTCTTCTTCGAATTCTAATAGCTCTCCTTTACAAATTTGTAGGTCTTTCATCGACTTTAAAGGTGCCTCAAAGAATTTTTTTAAATTTTGCACTCTAAAACCTTTGACGAGTCCATTATTTTTATCCGAAAACCCAGTTACTTTCATTGGTACAAAAGGCCTTATGCAGCAGAAATTATCCGGAATGGTTGTGCTCAAGAAGTAGTTTTTAGTTTGGAAGATTATAATTTTTCCTTTTTTGTTTTTTTTAAAGCCCTTATCTTCGCCTTTTAATTCAATGTCTTGATCAGAATATTTGTTATAAACTTGTTGTAATATTAGTTAAGGTTTTCGAATTTTCCTTTTCAAAGATTGCATAAAATTTTCAAAATCGTATGCTGAAATGTTTGTTGCTACACCCATATCTTCCACACTTTTACTTAAGTGAAGCAGGCCGTGCACATTAAAAGTGACACTACTTTACCAGGTACCAGGCGATACCGTTCTTATAACTGCCTTTATGCTTTTCTTTTTAAGAAGACCATTGAGACTTCTTGGTACAGTCAACCCTTCTGATTGCAGTACCTTTAGCAACGCTTGAACAGTTGCCCTTGGTGGATTATATTCATGATACCATTTTTTTAATTTGTTTTTTAAATCCAATTCGTTCTATTCGTCCAATTCAAAAGAATTCATTGCATTTAAGTTATTTGCTTCCAATACGTCATTTAAATTTTCACCTCATGAATTTGCTGGGTTTTCAGACACAACATTTTCACTTATAATATCAATTTTATTTTTAACACATTCTTTTAATTTCTTCTGTAGTTCTCTTTTTTCCTTTAATATTTTTTTATTAATAGCACTTTTACTTATTCCTCTTCTACTCATATTTAATTTAAATTTTTTATTTAACTTTCACGCACAATGAAATTTACAACTGCTGTCTTCAAAATATGTTCGACAATAAAGCGCATACAGCAATTTTCCAATATGAAACTTTTCCAATGAACACGTGTTCAGTTGTTTACCGTTATACAGTAGCCATGTTTTTTAAAAATCTTTCTTTTGTTGCGCTCTTTCTTTGCCATTTGCTTTTAGATAAGCAAGAAATGTGTTCGACCCATTCTCTGCTCACTTCTTTTTTTCAATTTAGAAGGAGTTTCAGAATCAATGCAAATGGAGTGATTATAAGACTTGTGGAGTGGTTGCTTTGAAGCAGTTATATCAGTGCTTCTGATAAGAGGGCTTGACAATTATTCTACTGTTCTGTACTGGAGTTGTTCACATCGGAAATACCAACAATATCAACATCACACTGCTTTTCTCTTTGTTCGAGTGTATTAAGTCTCACTTCCAAAATATTTCTTATATAAATACTTTCTTGTGAAGAGATTCATTATCTTCTTCTAACAATTGAATTTTCGCTAGCGCCTCAGTATTTACTCGTTTTAAATCAATGTTAAAATGCTTGAGTTCAATAAATTCATTGTAAAGCATTTGCAGAGTTATGCCACCACTTGCATTATCATTATTGTTTATGTTACCCGGAGTAGCCGAATTATTTTTGCTAACCGCACTATTACTTGTTGGTGTAGAATGCGACGTTGAAGTAGAACTCTTCGTTGAATGGCCGATGTTAGGTGAAGAGCTAATTGGAGCATCAGTCAGAATTGATTTACGTCTCTGCGTTTCACATTTGTTGCACTTGAAGCTCTGATCGTTTTTTTCATAAAAGTCAATTTCTCTTTTTTCTAGTTTGGCGCATTTTGCATGGCAATAATCTTTGCAATAACTGCAATGAATTTTTAAATCATTTCTTTCGACTTTTAAACCACACAAACCGCACTTCATTATATTTAGTTGTTTTAGAATTTATTTAAATGAAAGAATACTAAAGTTTAGGCTATTATTAAGGTTTTTTGTAATTCTAAATTTAATTATTTCACGGAGCAGTCTCTTAACGTGTGTCCCCGTCAACACTCAAGAAACAACTGTTTCTTGAGAATAAATAACAATACACGGTTAGAAATCTTGGACTTAATTTTAGTCCCACTAAAATATTACTGCATGTTTTTAAGCCTTGCGGTTTCAAATTGAAACTTTTCAAATACTAACTCATATTTAAAACTTTTCTGTACTAGAATTGAAACCAAAAGAAATATTACAGCATCAATTTTAGCTTTTTGGTTTAAATTTTAGCTTTTTGGTTTCAATTTTAGTCTTTTTGGTTTCAATTTAAGTACAACTCTGTATTAATTTTTGTTTTTAATACAAATAATACTAAATTCTAGTACATGTGGATACTAAATTTAGATTAAGACCCGTAAAAAGTTTGCCTGGCAATGCTACGACTCAATATTAGGCGACTCGGTTCATATGTTTGTTTATGGCGTTTTTTATGTATAAGCCAATAGCTCTGTGGTTAGAGTAGTGAGTTTACAAACTCAATGTAGTGTGATCGAATCTCGCGTTGTTTGTTATTTTTTTTTTAAATATTTGAGTCCAAGCTTGTACTAAATTTGAAACCAAAGCTGTATTAAAACCATTTTTTAGTATTTTGTAAATACTAGATTTGAAACCAAAGCTGGTGTAGACTTATATGTAGTACAGAAAAGTTTCAATTTTAGTACAAGATTTCTAACCGTGTACTAAACAAGGTTTTCCGCACAGAACGACTGTAACATTTTCTATAGTAAATTTTTCCGCAGAATCCGAATATCATTCTAATTTTTTCGATTAGCCCCAATTTTCCATATAAATAGCAAAATTTTAAAAAAACTCAATTTTGAGAGCAACACTTTACATAAATGCTTGTAAACCTTTGGCCTTCTACCAGTGAATTGCTAAATTGTTCAACATTATAGAGGAGAGAAAAGCTTAGTATGCTGTAGAAGCGAAAAGAAATCTTCCGTAAGAAATGCATTTCGTTTTTGATTAGTATGCTGTTGTACCGATTTGTTCAATGCAGCCAAGTTCATAACCATGATTGAAGAGTTAAGATGTCAAAATTTCGCTGTCTTTTATATTTCCGTACTCGTGATGCCAACCCGAAGAGAGTAAAATCCGCAAATGCGACATAAAAATCCGTGTAAATCAGGGCTGGGCCATGGTACAATTACTGACAAGGTAGTAGCGTAGACTGGCTTTTTTCTCACGAGCGGCGATGGGTAGTTGTCAAAATTAGATGTTCATGCAATTAATCAAAGAAATGTGAACAAAAAACGACTTAAACATAGCTAGTCAATAGCAGCAAACTAAAAATATTCCAATAAACTTCGCGAACAAATTTAATGAATCAAAGAAAAGTTAAAAATAAGCACATAGCTAGTCAACAGCAGCTAACTAAAACTCATTTAGCTGTTTTTGACAACTACCAATCGCTAAAAAACTGTCACGGCTACCTTGTCAAATAATTATACCATGGGCTGGGCATTCTACCACAGTCACATTTTATTTTGTCTTGTTAGTATTGGTGCGCTCTCGAATAGCACACACTGAGCGAAATAGTTGTCACAACTATCTAGATTTGCAAGTTTGCATGTTTATACCCCACACATACTGTAATATGTGTTTATTTTTTATTTTTATTTATCGGTATTGTTCACTATTTCTTATATATCATCATTTGCACCATCATTTTTTTCTAAGTAAATAAATTTTATTAGTTTGCTTGCAGTGGCAAATTACACATTCTGCTTCGCAAGAAAGGTTCTCTGCAGAACAGAAATCGCATTCCGATTCAGAGTCAAACATTGTTTTTTAGGTGTTTTGTTTTTGTGTGAATATTATTAAATCCTAATATATACGAATCATTAAAATTACAATCAAAACCTCATAAAATTAGGTAAGTATCAAAAAATTAATGAATACAGAAATATGAAAAATAATACAAGGAATCTTAAAAAGCAATATTAAGGGCGGCCTCGAGAGTCTAGTGGTAGCGTGCTTGACTGTCGCACAGGGGTCCTGGGTTTGAATCCTGGCCGGGCCATGGTCCTACGCTATAACCTTTCTTCAAAGGCATAACCTCTTGCTTCAGATTTAATATCACATGTTTCTACAGCTTCTACACTCAAAAAAATACCAACAGTGAAACTGTTAAATCCCATCCAACAGACGCGTTTTTGAAATTAACAGTCTGGACTGCTGATAAAATAACTGTTTTACTCAATTCTCATTTGAATTTTCAATTGTCCTGCACTAGGATGGCTGATATCAATACATATTCACATAAAAGAAAAGAAAACTCAGTTAGGAATTGAGTAAAAAAGTTATTTTATTGACAGTCCAGACTGTTAATATGAAAAAACTCATATGTTGGATGGGATTTACCAGTTTTCACTGTTAATTTCTCTGTTTTTTCTCTGAGTGTACCACATTAAGAATATCCTACATAAAAGTTTCACTTGATTACTCCCTTCTTCCATTCTGTGGTATCACAACGGATTAATAATGGTCTAAGTGGGCTGGTCTTAAGACCTGCCGCCACCTTAACCTAACCTAACCTAACCTACCATACAATTCAATATGAAGGACATTTCTTGATTCAAAATTTCCAACATATTGTCTGATGATGTATTGACAGTAAAATATTCATTCGAAGGAAAAATATACGTTAAATTAAATAATTTAAGGATATATTAGCATAATTAGTACATTTTTTTTTAATCAAGAGAGGTTTTAGGTAAAAGAAGTTAAGATTAAGACATATTTTAGAAGATGTTTTCTAAAAATAATAGCAATTATATCAGTGCACTGCTACAAAATTGTGTATCTTTTTCATTGGCGTCTGAAGCGGGGGGAAAAGGTGGGCAGTTTCCCCCCCCCCACTTTTTAGCTAGATAAACAATTTAAAAGGAAAAGTTATTCAAAATATCAGTTTTTTTACAACGATAATATTTTTGTATTATATATTTTCCTCTTCTTTCTCTCTTCTTCATGTTTCATGTGAAGAAATTTTGGTGAACTTTTTTTGCACCACCATTTGTACTGCCCCCCCAGATGAAATTCGCTTCCGACGCGCTTGATCTTTTTTAATATTGGGGACACACAAAAACGATTATAGGAATCAAAGTATGTATTCATACATCATATCGCGAGCTGAGAATCAGAAGGGTTCATCTAATTCGCTGCAAATTGTTCAGGAGAGCATTTTTAAAGTTCCAAGCCTTTTCTAAGCTACCTAGCTGAAACATTTTGAAACTAAAACACAAAATAGCTCATGTTCAATTAATTGTTTATTAATATAAAAGTTTTATTTAAAAAAAAAAAAATATTAAAAACTTCATACTCAGATGAACTCAGATCAATTTTTTCTTATTTTAAGATAAATCAAAAATGTGCTTGAACAAAAACATTGTTATAAAAGAAATTTAAGACCTATTTTTATAACTCCTTTTTTTGATGAAGTATAGAAAATATGAAAAATGTTTAAATAATATTAGTAAAAATTTTTTTATTTATCTAATTCAGATAAATTCTGAGTCTGAAAAAATATAAATTCTGCATTTTTAAAGAGCCTCATTTAGTTTACTCAGTTTAGTTTAGCTCACTACCAGAACACGTTGAGTTTGGTTATTGAAATTTTCAGCACAAATTTGTATTAATATTAGACGGAAAATTCTGAATTTTTAAAAATATTTCAAGGATTTAGGCGTGGAGTAGTATATGATATATCATACATAAACGTAAAAAGGGTCTGTACGAAATAAGAGAAATAAAATGAAAAACATAGAAAAATTAGAAAAGTGAGTAATTAGAAAATTTTCATTTCTTAGCGTAGGCGTTCAACTTTAACCTAATACACTTTTTTAACTGTATTTTCTTTTTTCCTGATTTTAGTGTAACAAAACAACTCACCTGCGTTGCATTTTCCACTTCTCTTTGAAATACTGCACGAACCGGAGCGAAAAATTTAAACAAAAAGGCTTTTAATGTCAACTTTAGAACTGTTTTTTTAAATAAGCATACTGTTGGAAGAAAAAGCTTTACAGTGGCTGCGGATTTTTGAGAAATTTTTGAAAAAGGCTTTCATCGCGTATGATATATTGTACGTTGTCATTAATGGGTTAAACATACTATTTTGTTTGCTAATCTTTATTTAAAGTAGACATAGGTTTTTGTTTATTTACAACCAGGAACATTTTTTCTAAGATATGGCGAGTAGTTAATTTTTTTATTATTGGGACTTTCTGCCAATCTGTAGAGCCATGACTGAGCTTAAAATATATTTGAAAAGTTGCAGTTTTTCAAATTTTAGCTGACAAACCCAACGAGTATATATCTATAAGAGATTTCACTCGTTGCTCGTTATTTTTTGCTCGCTAATACTAGCCATCCATCGACAGAACAGGATATTTTGATGGGACATTTATTTTATACCCCTTCAAAAGTGCAAGTTTGTTTACATTTTGTTTTCTATATTTTGATCATTTTGGCTGCGTGCACAAGGGAGCAAAAAGATTGGTATTTTGTAATGTGCTTGCTTGTTTCTTCTTATTTGAATATCTAAAGAAATATTGCAAATTTTATGAATTAAAATAAAATTTTACAGCTTCTTATTTGCATGTGCATGGTTGCCGATTTTTTTTTTTTTTTTTTTGTTTCCAGCTGGACATTTTTGTTGTGATTTTGTTGTAGCTATATTTTGGTTGCTGCTGCAGAGGAGGATTTTTAGCTATTTCATTAGCTGAATAGAAAGACAGAATTCTGATTCGGTTCATGAAATAATTATTGAATAATAAAAAAAATGTAGCAATAAAATAGAATTGTTCTAGCAGTATTTTATAAATTTAAAATAAAACAAAGAAATATTTAAGATTTAATAAATGAGAATAAAAGTTATATTTGATACAAATTTTACAGGTTATTATTTATATGTATGTGTGTTTTTTTCGTCCATCTTCTTGTAGTTGCCGAATTTAGTTTGTTGTTAGCTGGACATTTTCCTTGTTGCAACATTTTGCTTGCTACTTTGGATGCACAACCATAATTTTTAGATACTTCATTAAACCAATGAAAAGACGAAATTCTGATAATTCGGTATTTAACAAAAATGCTTTTAATAAATAAAATTAACTTGAGTTAACAAAATACACACACCAAATTTCTTCAAAGGAGAAGTTCAGTGAGAAGAATTTATTGTATAAATACAAACATTACTAATATTATTTAAACATTTTTCATAATATTTTCTATACTTCATCAAAAAAATAAGTTATAAAAATAGGTCTCAAATTTCTTTTATAACAATGTGTTTGTTCAAGCAAATTTTTGATTTATCTTAAAATAAGAAAAAATTCATCTGATGAAAAATTCAATTTTTTTTTAAATAAAACTTTTATATTAATAAACAATTAATTGAACATGAGCTATCTTGTGTTTTATTTTCAAAATGTTTCAGCTAGGTAGCTTAGAAAAGGCTTGGAACTTTAAAAATGCTCTCCTGAACAATTTTCAGCGAATTAGATGAACCCTTCTGATTCTCAGCTCGCGATATGATGTATGAATACATGCTTTGATTCCTAAAATCGGTTTTGTGTGTCCCCAATATTAAAAAAGATACACAATTTTGTAGCAGTGCACTGATATAATTGCTATTATTTTTAGAAAACATCTTCTAAAATATGTCTTAATCTTAACTTCTTTTACCTAAAACCTAATATTTTTCCTTCGAATGAATATTTTACTGTCAATACATCATTTTCAGACAATATGTTGGAAATTTCGAATCAAGAAATATCCTTCATATTGAATTGTACGGTAGGTTAGGTTAGGTTAGGTTAAGGTGGCGGCAGGTCTTTAGACCAGCCCACTTAGATCATATTATTGGTTCGTTGTGATACCACAGAATGGAAGAAGGGAGTAATCAAGTGAAACTTTTGTGTAGGATGTTCTTAATGTGGCAGAAGCTGTAGAAACATGTAATATTAAATCTGAAGCAAGCGGTTATGCTTTGACCTCAGTCAAATCAAGTTACTAAGCGTTCCTCTCTACAAACTTTTCCTATCACCACCAACTACAAGTTTTCGTCGTATATTGATGTGTTTTAAAGGTCCTTTGATTAGAATAAGGTTATAACGAAGGACCGACCATGGCCCTGCCAGGATTCGAACCCGGAACCCCTGAGTGACAGTCAAGCGCTCTACCACAAGACTATCAAGGCCGCCAAATTGTACGGTAAGTGCTGCAGCAAAGTATCAACATTTATTCTTGATTTCTCACTTGCCAAAAATCATTACCAATTGAAAAACTCTATCAACTGATGCATTTGTTCCAAGGCAGAGCAACGCAAATTCAACAAGAATAACTAAATTTTCTTATGGAATGTGTTCATTTCTGAAATGGTTAACTATTTTGACTTATCTTTTATCAATTTACACATGTCAATTTTCGCCTTGTTTACATTTTTTAGAATTGAAATAAATATTCAGTTATATCAATAAGTTTCAGTAACTAATTTCTTGAAACAGACATTATCATTCAAGTTGTGAAATTTAAGGAATAAAAACAAATTGGTTTTCTAATATCAAAAAGGAGGACAGGTAGGATTACACTTTTTGAAGAAGAACAGAACCTACAAAAGGAAGACTGTCCTCCCTAAAGAAGGACGATTGGTCACCTAAAAGATATGTGGGCATTTCCGTGGCTACGCACGTGACAGTCGTACGTGACAACTAAATGAGTGGAAAAACAAAGAAAAATTAAATTTACAGTTTAATGATAAAAAAAATGATACGTTACATTACAAGAAATAGAAGTTGTTTTTGTCTGCACCAATATAAACGAAAAAATTTACAAAGTGTGCACGAGTTTTTTTATGAACATTTTTTTAAAATTATCTGGAATAATTTTACTACATATTCATAACTGTTTCGTTAAAAAATCTTTTTTAATTATTTTTCTACAAGCCATAATGTGATACGTTACGTGATATACATTACGTGACAGATTCTTTCCTTCAAAGACGTACAAATATTTTATAATTTTATTTATTTAATTAGCCACAACATTAATTAGTAACAAATGAAAACTGCAAAAAATTGAATTAAACTTTGTATTATACTTATAAAATTCCAACTTTTGTTAAAATTTTTCAATTTTTGTCACCATTTTGCAACTTTTGTTGCCGTTCATCATTTTTACTCCACAATATAAATTTTTTTAAAAGAAATTAGATCTGCATAACAGTATTTAATATATCTACATTTAAATATTCCCATTTGCTTAATATGAAATCAGTGTCCATAGCCCCCGCTGCTAGTGCTTAAAAACTTATTGTAGATTAAGGTTATAATAAATATTTAATAAAAAAAAAAATAAATTTATTTAATTTGCCTTTGTATCTTTTGTGCACTTAGCAAAATATCTCAAAAAACTGCGAAAAATTGCTTTCATTTGCTACTTTCGAGTAGCACGTTTTTGCTCTTTTGCGAAACAAATACTATTCTCAATAATCCATATTACAGGATTAAATTTCGAAAAGACATGCCATTCACAAAAATATTATAGCTATAAGCAAATAAAAAAACCCAAAAATATTATAGCTATCAGTAAAATTTAATTTTCTATTTGTAAAATTTCTGCCAAGCATTCAAACTAGGAACATAATTGAGTTAACTGTTTATATCGCAAACTTGTACCATAATATTCTTTAGACATACAAGTGCTTGTTGTTTTTTTTCCCCTCTTTAAGTAAAGCGGCACAAATTTGTACCCTTCCGTAACAGTTTTACTTTTTATATAAAAAAAATATAATGGAAGAAATTTTATATCGAAATCAGTGTGTTACTGAAAGTTGTCACGTGACTGTTTTACAAATGAATGTTAAGAATATACAAAACAACGATAAATGAAATTTTGAACATCAGACATGTCCAGAAAACAAACATTTTTATGCGTACTAGCATTGGTTGCCCCATTAGGAACCAAATGAGCGTAATATTTCCAATTGAATTAAAGTGATAAGGAAAGAGAACATTTTCGATTATATCGAATGAAATTTCAAGATATATCATGATAACTGTTTTTGGTCATGCAAAAAGCGGAAAAAAATCACGTTTATATTATTTCCCCAATTTAAATGCTCTTTTGTTCTATTATACTCACTGCTTTAATTATTTTAATAATAATAATAATAATGAATTTTTTGATCTATCGCAAACAGAACAAAAACCTATGAAAGGTTCTTACTTTACCTGTCTAAAACTATCATAAAATAAGTTAGTCAACATTTTGAGGATTTTATGAATTCAAATTTGAAATTTAAATTTAAATATTTTAACTAATCGATTTTGACTAGTAGAAATACTAGAAATAAATTGTAGATATAAAATCATGGAAAGTGGACAAGCAGCTAAATTTCATCAATGTTATCAGATATTTAGATAAATAAAAAATGATAAATCATATAATAAATTATTTATGTATACAAATGAATATAGAGAGTTCTTACCATGCTTAGTACACTATTTGCTCATGCTAAGATAAATGTGCTTATTTTCAAACAAGATTTACTTGGATCAAGCACATTGCAATCTTTTTTAGGAAATGGTTTTCTATTATCAAGCAAAATGTTGTAGTTCTTAGAATGTTATTTATTTGGGTCAAGCAAGAAATTAATAGAGAATAATCATGGCAAACTAGTAAGGAACTATCTTCAACTGCGCCGAAGTTAAAATTACGTGTTTTAGAGTATCTTTAGTTTTGATTATTGATTATCTCTATTATACAATTTTATTAAATATCAAACTCAGAATACGTTTTTGCAGATCAATATCAAGTTTAAACATAAAATTTATAGAGTTTTTGAAAGACTAGCTGTACCCGGCCTGCATTGCTATACCTTTTAGTCAACAGCAACTGAATTTATTTGTTAATAAAAAATGAAACAATTTCATATTTTTATTGTTACGCAAGAGAAAATAAAATATTTTTGGTTTTTCCATTTGGTTTGGACAAATTTTATTCATATTTCAAGTCCTCGAATTTGCATTTTTTTTGGGTTTGGAGTTATAAAACAGGTGCCACGTCCTCTTCTGCAATCTGATATATAATTTTGTGGTTATAAGTTTTAGTTTGAGTGATAGGTTTAATAACGGTTATACCATTTCCAGATTGATTAAGCGTCATTAGATTAAGTTGTGTAGAATTTAAAGAAATTTAACCGTTTTGATAAAGGCACTTTGTATGGGAGGTAGTAGTGGTTTTTGTTCGAATTTTACAAGCTTTTGTACAAAATGTTAAGTCATTATATTTGTTTTTGTGAGATATACAGTTTTTTATATTTATGTAGTTTTATTTATTTTATCGTTTTTAAAGACATTTTTTATGGGAGGTAGATTGGTTTTTATCCGAATTGAAGTTTTTTGGACCAAGCAAATCTTTTTTAAACATAACATACATTTCATATTTTCTCGATACAAGAAAAACTATGCTTGATTTAAGTATTGATGCATTGGAAGCAAGAAGGACGTGAGAGTAAAAACTGTGTTTCGAAAAAATCGAGTCTAAAGTTTTTGAGAGCTTGTAGCTCGTAAGCTAATGGTTCAATTTCGATAATTTTGATAAAGCAACAACTATTGTTCAAGTTACAACCGATATTCGAGTTATTATCGATATTGGTGCTGTTTGAAAAATGTTCTGCAGCTCTCTTTGAGCGCTATATTAGTCATAAGTAGAGAAGGTTAATATGCAAATGTTTCGACACTTTTTATCCCTTTTTGCATTTTTACTACGCTCATGCTTGTATTTAATATGTGATCTGGGGGGACAGTACAAATGGTGGTGCAAAAAAAGTTCACCGAAATTTCTTCACATGAAACATGAAGAAGAGAGAAAAATATATAATACAAAAATATTATCGCTGTAAAAAAACTGATATTTTGAATAACTTTTCCTTTTAAATTGTTTATCTAGCTAAAAAATTGGGGGCAACTGCCCCCTTTCCCCCAATGGATCAAAATTAAAAATATATAATATATATTAGTTAATTTTTTTAAAACTAAATTAGGTCGCTGAAAACTAAACTTAAAAAAAAATATGAATTAATATAAATGTAAAGTGACCTTAAAAGGAAAATTGTAACTAAAAAAAATATAAATATTGCAACTTTTTCCAATCTGCGAAATATGACATGAAAGTTGTCATATTGTTACGATATGGGCTTTGTTAAATCTTACTTTTATGTAATGCATTGCTCACTTACCACTTTAGAAACAAAATTTTTCGCTTTAGTCTAGTCTAAAATTGGTATACATCAAACATTTAGAATTTGTATTTAAATCATATAAAATTAACATTTTTAAAAGATGTTAAAAGATCTTTGAAAAAGTTAAATGGAAAAAGATCCTAAATAAATTCTATTCCGTTTTTATTCATAATGTAGAGTTCCAGGACATTAAGATTGTTGAAAAATTTTTGCTTAAAAATCAAGAAATTTTTAGTGAATATGCAAGTAAGCTAAAGCCCAATGAATTGTCATATTTAAAATATTTCCCGCAACATGCTTCGATGTTAAGCGCAGTGTCTCTGTGCATTCAAATTTTTTAACAGAGAAACGAAGAAAGTTTTCTATGGAAAATTTAAAGCAGCATTTGGTTGTTTATTGTTGCTGTGTAAATGAATCAGAAAGCGACGATTAACTCCATTTGTTTGTTTTGTTTCTTGAAATATCTAAGATTAATTTAAGCGCTCAAAGCTATTAATTTATTTTATATATTTTTTGGATTTTATTATTTGAGGTTTATAGATGAAGATTTTATTTTTTTATTCAATAGTAACACTAAGACTGAAAAAATAAGTTCCTCAGAATAAATTAATGTGATTTCAATGTAGTTTTCAGAGGAAATTTTTTAAAAGTATGGTTTCTTGTACCTCATACGTACAATATTTAAAATATAATTCCCTTTTATAATTTATAAGCTTATAAATATGTATATTCCGTTCCAAAAAATTTTAAGTTTTGTTTCATTTTACTTTTTATGGTGTATTATCGAGCATATTTCTGCGATTTTTCGAGCTTTTTGATACGCTTATAATTGACTTTTATCGTGCATATTTTAATCCTCTCTAGTCATAAGTAATGATACAGAAAAATATAACAAGTCTAAACACTTTGTTAATCAAGTGATTAATAAGATTACCAATTTTATTGGTTTATTTATTTGCATTTTTTATAATTGGTGGGGAAAAATATTTATTTAATACATATTTTTGATAACAAAAGTGTTCTAAATGCTATGTTCTTTCTGAAAGTAGAAAAATTTAATGAAACATACGGATTGGATCGAGAAATGCTTTGTAAAACCTTTGATCTTTATGTTTCCTATTCGTCAGATCCACATGTATCGGTTGACTCACATCCATCACTTGTTTCTTTTTCAAACGTTAATATCTTTTTGAGCCAATCTGGATTTTCTATTCGCATGAAAGGCGTTAGGGACAAAATATCTTTAATTTTTTCTGAGCTCAAACCACAACGTTGAACTAGAAATAATTTTAAAGCTTTTATATAACATTACATTGACCAGATTATATTGAACATATATCTCGACTACTTTCATTCAACAATATGCAACTACTTTTTCCTCTTGCACACATCACATGATTCAGATAAAGTCGATGTCTTAATAGAAATAAGGTCGGTTTTTTGATGTAAAAGGTTAAGAGGATAAAAGGAACCCCAAAAATCTATCAGCTCTACCTTTCTATCAATTTAATTAAATACATTTTTTTGTGATATTATGGGATATTATTATATATATTTCTGAGTCCGATGGAAATCGAACTCGTCTTATTCATGAATAGTTCACACTCCTAATAATTGGTCAACACTATCAAATATCTTTAAAGTTGCTCACATATCGACGTTTTGTCACACGCCCATATCATATGAAAAACAGTTGGGACGCAAAAGGGCGTCAAGCCAAACGCCCTTTTTGCATAAAACGACAATATGATATTATAAACATTATCTGCTATTTGTGCAGAAAGGGCGTGAAAGGCTCTCACGCCATTTTTGCACCCAATGCATCAATTTTATGCATGAATGAGAACCCATAGCCTTCTTGCTTAGAGAATGCTTGATTTTTTCCACTCCATGTTCTATTGTTTTCTATTTTCAAGCCTCCATATACATAAATGACCCGAAGGTACTTAGCGTTTTACAATGTTCCAATACCCTGCGTTGATGTCATATATTTTTATATTTATTGCCCCCAAATTTCATAGGAACAGTAGAATTTAATATTTAGAATGCAGAATCATTTTATTTTGTTGTAGTGCCCACTTTTGCAATCTTCTCTTCAGTACATTTCCAATTGTACTGAAATTCTGAATTTCAATTTTTCTTTTCTGAATTACAGCCGGAAATGTTTTTGTGAGTGCATATACAATGACTTTCTTCCTACTGGGAATGATATCTACGTCGATGCAATACGCATGTAAATAAAGAAAATAATCAATGGTCAGTTTGACAGCAAAGTTTTATATAGGACTGCTTTCGTAGTTCGCTTTTAGTTTGTTTTAGGTTTTGAAAGTTGGATTGGTAATTATTGCTGTTGCGCAATGACAAAACTTTTAGTTTTAGGTGTGTTTTACGCAGCGCTTATATCATTAAGCAGTGCGGAGGCGCCTTTCCAACAGGATACGTATTTAAATGCTCTTCAAAATTCACACACACAGGATAATGGTGCGTAGATTTAAGCAAAAACCAGTGTTGTGACACAAAGTAAACGAATAAAAATTAAGATAAAATACAATGAGGCATACTAATAAAAACTTTAGTTTTCCTTTAACACGATCTTTGTCGGTGAATTTGAACTGAGTTCGTGTTATATTTTGTGAACAAATTGTGTGTTCTGCTCTTCAGCTGTAATAATATTCTAATTGTTTTGAGTAAGATTTACATCAATCAACAAATGTGATGTCTACGATCTAGTGTCAATAGAAATAAAATATTTATAAAGCAATGTTTTACTGTGCGATCTTTAGAAAAAAATTAAAGTGTATTTATTTCGGCTTGGATAAAATATCTTAGCAATCAATTGAAGAATATCACAAAAACGGCTATTTAACTGTCAATGTTTTACTATATTTCCATATAAAGCTAATACAGTTGGGATCAAATATAACTAATCTTAAAATAAATACATAATTCCTAAGATTGAAAAACTCTTCCGTTAATTGAACAAACTATAATTGGGCCTAATTTATAACGTTCTTATTTTATAATAGACTTTTTCAGTTAGGAAGTTATAAATTACGAAAATGCCTAAAAGACGTTGTTGTGCCACTTCATAAAAACTAGTGAAGACATATCCAGTACTGGTCTATTTAGGTCTAGGCCCGGGCCTCACGGAGCAACAGTTAAGGGGCGGCAAAATTTTTAAGGACTGAAAAATTTTTAAGAAAACAAAAAGTTAGGAACGGAATCAATTTGGTTGCAGCAGAATTGACAGAGCGGAAAAATATTATCGTACCTAGTTTATAAAGAAACTCAAGATAAATCTATAAACAGTTTGACGATTGCTGTACAATTTCGGGCGGCCAAATTTTTGAGCGACAAATGTTTAAGGCAATATTCTAATGTAGACGCCCGAGTTTAGGGCCTCTTTTGAGGGTCGATAAAAAAGAACCAATTAAAAGTTTAAACATCCATTTTTTTTATTATGTGTTTATTAATATTTCAAAATTTCAAAAAAAACATTAAACATTGAAAAAATTACAGTCTGGTTGAGTGGGGGTGCTAAAAAAGGGTGCCTCCATGTTGACACGATTTCAACCTGTCTAGTTATCTGAAAAAAAAATATTAATTAGTAAGAATGTAAGAACTGGGAAAGCAACATGACAATTTTTTGTGAAATGGCGACTGTTTAAAAGGAAAGTAATTTTTTTTACTTTTTTTCAAAGCTATGAATTTTTTAAAAATATTAAAAAACAAAATTATTTACATAATCCTAGTTCGGGCTTTATAGGGATATATAAAAAAGGCCCACACCAAATTTTAAGTTAATCGGTCCATTAGAACTTGAGACATCATGTCAACCGTTTAAAGTTTTAAGTTAAGTTTGAGGCAAACTAACTGACATCACTAAAATGGTTATAGCTTTTAAAATAATTCGAAGAAGATATTCTTGAATATATAAACTATCGAAAAATTAAAAAAAAATTTGTAAAGTTAAAATTAAGGCATATTTTAGAAGATGTTATTTATCTAAAAAATTCTAAATCATATCTAAAAAATTTCATTTTCATGTTAATTTTACATCATCATTATAAGTAAAAATTATTTATATTTAACATTTATTTTTATATATAAAGATGGCGCTAAAGTTGGTATTCTTAAAAAAAGGTGAAAAGGGCCACATCATAATTTGGCTCGGCATTCGAAATTAGACCCTTGAATACACATCTTTTAACAAAATGGAATGAAAATATAGAAAATTAAGAAAATTATGAAGCGTGGAAAAGAAGTCCTAAAATCTACGATTTTTTTACTATATTGTTGCTGGTAAAAACTAGAGAAATTTTCCAAAGTCGCTCATTTTAGTAAAATATTGTGTGGAATTACATTACAAACGGATTAAAAAAAAATTAAAATCAGTCGATTAGTTTGTTTGCATAAGTGTGGCCCGTTTTAAAAAAGTATGTTTCGAGGAAAACGCGTTAAAAGTTACTCTGGCACACATAGTTTTAAGCCCTGTAGCATTTGTATTATAAGCGGGATTGATAAGAATTTTTTGTGCATATTCTTGAATAGTCGTACAGCAATAAACAGTTTAATAAAAATTATTTGAATAAAACCTCCCTTAAGGAAAACTAACTAAAGCAAATATTTCACTTACATGCAATGAATAAAATATTGCAGAAAACTGTAGCAAACGATTACTTTTGGGTTAAAGAAAGTATTACTTTAATATGGGCATGTCATTGGCGGTAGTTTTAAGAACAAATCAATGAATAACGTAATGCGATTAATGCATTTTTGATCTTTCTGACTTAATATAAGGTATTATTGAATCAAGTATTGGGGTAATGCATTGAAACATTTTTTAAATGTTTTGCTAAGTGTATAGCATTAAGAGGGCGGAATTATTTTGGTGGCCGCAACATCTGAAGGACAGCAGAACAATTTCGTGGCTTATTTTAAAACAACTTTAGTTGCGAATTTGAAAAGTTGTATTTCATTCAAAATGCTTTCTTATTAATGTATTGCAAGAAGAGGAACAAGATATCAAAAATTATCTTTGCGAGGTATGTATATCCAAATATAGAAATATTATTGAGAGTTTATTTAAGTATTCCTGTTACAAGTGGACTGCAAGGTTTGCTTTCCATAAGCAAATTGACTGAATTAAATAATTTTTATCGCAATTTTAAGTGAAATTATGTTTCGATTATAGAAATGTGATTGCCGCGACTCTCATGGTACAGGATATTATTTTATTGGGTATGCGGTCTTTCATTACCAATAAGATGAGAACCATTAAACCAAAATATCACTCACGGTTTAATGCAGTGGTCCATGGTAAAAGAATACAGGTATATGCATGGTAAAAGGATAGAGGTATATGCAGCGCTGACTATGCTCTCTTTCCATACTGCCATGTCTGTCAAATTAAGCTGTGTGGCGAATGGAAACAAAAGAAAATAAAGAAAAAGTTTTGCTTCGTTTTGACAATTTCGGCAGTATGCTCTCATCTGGTGCATATACCTGTATTCTTCTACCATGGGTATATGCACCAGATGAGAGCATACTGCCGAAATTGTCAAAACGAAGCAAAACTTTTTCTTTATTTTCTTTTGTTTCCATTCGCCACACAGCTAAATTTGACAGACATGGCAGTATGGAAAGAGAGCACAGTCAGCGCTGCATATACCTCAATCCTTCTACCATGCAGAGGTCATCAACGCAGTGCAAAGATAACAAGATAGGAAACTTCTGTGGGGAACCCGAAAAGTGGTGAAGTAAAACACACGTACGAGAAAAATTCGTTCACCACGAATTTCTTAACCCTTACCTGAATATGTTTTAGCTCAACTGTCTATGACCTGTTTTATATTGGGAAAGACTTGAAAGCAAGTTTTTTGACGTTCCCTTTTAAACTTGCCGAAAGCTTCTGCACGTGAAAATAGTTGAATTCAATTTCATGTCTTCTTTGCTTATTTTCTTAAAAACAAGATCATCAAAAGAACTCACACACAAATTGCAGTACAACCGAATATAGCAAACTCGCCTTCATATGCGAAAAATAAAAAGAAGCGCAACGCCAAAATTGCGAAAATGACAAATGGAACACAAAAACTTGCCAGTACAGAGCATGGTGTAAGAAATCAAGGTGTAAGCGACGTCAATGTCGTTTGCTAAGGCTGTCAAACTTGTGAATGAGTGACAGAGACAGAAAAGTTGATTTTGTATATAAAGTTTGGCAGCTTTAGCAAACGACGTCGACGTCTCTCGTCATCGAAAATTCACGTTAACTCACCACAATTTGCCTACAAACTCAAATTCTTGCTTTGCAGTCTTGCCCAATGTATAAGGGGTCCATTTGCTAAAATATTGAGGTGAATAAGTCAGTTGCTAATTACGCTACTTAGCTTTTCCATCACGATTGTTGTTGAGTGGTTTCAAAACGAAAATAAAAATTTGCAAAGTATTTTACTTCATGTTAAATACAATTATATACATACAAAAACCACGTTACTTCCTTCCAAAAAAACGAAATTATTGCATGGAATGCTAATGTTAACAATGGCCGCTGTGTGAATTTATGAATGAAATAAATCCTAGTGTTGCCAATTTTTTTTTTAAAGGCTAACTTTTAAATTAGAAAAAAACCAATATAAGACACCGATATAGTAATGTCGCGGCGTGTTTAGCTACCAAATCAAAATTTTTGAATAAATTCTTCTTATTTCTTTTTTTATGTTATATATTTCTCTTTGCTTTAAACTTTTTTTTTAGTTGCTCAAAATTTGTATGTAATACTTCAATATATTGTTTCTAATTGCATTTTTCTTTTTAAATGTTTTTTAATTATTTTGTACCACATTATTAATCTTGAAATCGAAGCCTCCCACTTTTTCAAAATAGGTATTTTTTCAATATATTCCAAATTTGGTTTAGAAATTGCATTAAAACGACAAACAAATAGATTTTTATGTGTATGCACGGTTAAAAATTTTGGACTACTTTTAAATCCAAACTTGTATTTAAAAGAATTTTTAATTCAAAAAGTACTATTTTTAAATCCAAAAATTACTTTAATATAGCTGGGTCTCAAATCCACGTTCTTGAAAATAACTTACTAGCATTCGTAATGATGCAAAATAAGCGAAACTATGTTAGCAACTGAGTTGGACGAGTGAATAAGGTATTGAACCATCACATCAGAGGACGTGTGTTCAAATCACGAACTGGTCAATATATTTTTTATTTTTCTTTTATTTGGCTGGGCTCGAACCCATGTTTCTGCTCGCTTGGTTCCTTACTGCAAGCTTACTTGCATTCGTTATGATGCAAAATAAGCGTAACTTTCTCAACAACTCAGATGGACGAGTGTATAAGGCGTTCGACCAGCAGAACAGAGGACGTGTGATCAAATCTTGAGCTGGTCAGAAAAGTTTTTTATTTAAGTTTATATTAATATTTTTTTTTTTTTTAAACTTTTTGCGGATTGAAAACTAGTCTTTTTTGGTTTGAAAAATTTAAACTTTCTCTTGGATAAAAAAGTAATCTATTTATGGTTTTTTCCTATATGTAATCCAAAAAAGTTTAAAATTTAGTCCAAGATTTTTAACCGTGTGGGGGTTTTTTGGTAAAGGAATTCATTTTTTACTTTTATTTTTATTTGTGAGATCCAACAGACGTCGATTTGCTAATATTTTTGCGTTTTATTGCTTCTTTTTGGGGAAAATTGCCGAATTTGTTGGGAAAATTGACGAATATTTGACTTTCGCATATTGCAATTCCAAATTTCAAATAGCCAAAAATATTCAGCGTTTAAAATAAGGACAGGTACTCATACATGATCTATGTCGATTTTAAAGTAATATGAAATCAGTAAATTAGATACAAAGAAATAAAGTGGACTTTCTGAATAACTTTTTTCTTAAAAGTGGCTACAACATTGTGATTATTGTCAAAACTTTGACATATTGAGAGCTCACTTTTCGTAGAACTCCAAAGAGTAACCACGCGATATAAGTGAGTGCACATAACCTAAACGAGTTTGAGAAGAAAATCAATAAGGTATTATGATGGCGACATTAGAGAGCCGCAAGATATTACCCCGAGTTGAAAGCAAGAAAGACTTTTCCTTCTAAGCAAAATCACTGCTTCTGGCACTGTGGAATTCTTCTTATAATAAAGTTCAGTTTTATACAGCATTACCGCCTTATTATTTTGAATTTACGTATCGCACAATAAATACAAAAGGGGCACAAACTCAAAAAATAAAAACTTTCAGGAACGGCAAAAACGGTTTTTTCCCAGCAACACCATATAAGAACCGAAACAAAACTATGTTTTTACCGCGAAAGGCAAGACTTACGAGTGTGAAATTTTTCCAAGCGATAGATTTCTACACTGCGAGTTAAGTTTAAGTAAGAAGTTAAAAATTTAAAGTTGTGACCCTTATGTATATAGTGTGCGAAATGTTTTTCTCTACTGAACAATCAAGTTGAAATTCTGAAAAAAAACATATTTTGCATTTTGTGTCTAAAATTTGATAAAATCGACATAGGTCGTGATGGGCGGCCTCGATATTCTATTGTTAGCGCTCTTGCAGTTGCGGATTTAGGCATTTTGCCGCCCTAGGCCCGACTAGATCTGTTTCAATTTTTAATAAGGCATCATAGTTGCCCGTAAATAGTTTTTAATTCGTTTTAATGTAGAAAATGAGCGTTTTCCTGAACAGTTTTTCCCCCTCTTCCTCTCAATCTTCATAAAGCTTGGGCATTTTTTGAATGAGTATGAAGGACAAATAACGTCCGCAAAAAAACGGAAGTATGTGTTAACGAAAGAAATTTGTTTATCCGATCCACCCATGCCAGTGGCACACCCCCTGTAACAAATGTTTATATGGGGAATCCCCAGGGGGGTTACAGGGGGTGTGCCACTGGTATGGGTGGATCGGCCCTCCAAATTTAGAACGGGTCGGTCATACATTTGGACTCGATTGGGGCACTATAAATGGGTCAAAGAGGGATTTTTCAAAATTTAACCCTACGGAAAAGTTGGGGCATTAGAATTCATTTAAGAGGTATAGTTCAGTTCCTCGGACAAAGTTTCTTATTTTGATCCCTAGAATACGATTTTCACTGAGCAATGGTCGATTTTTAAATCGACCTGCCTTAATATATATATATATGTTTATTGATATACGGCCAACATCGCAAAAAAATTTGACCCGCTTTAATATACTTTTTTGGCAAATTTTATTGCGATGTTGACCCAACCCTGGAGGTGTTCAATGGGTTATTTTAAGAAACTTTTGCGAGGAGAGTATAGATTTATCTTGAAATCGGAGCCTTCCACTTTTTCAAAATAGGTATTTTTTCAATATATTCAAGATTTGGTTTAGAAATTGCATTAAAAAGACAAACAAATATATTTATATGTGTATATATGGGGGTTTTTTGGGGTAAATGAATTAATTTTTGACGTTTATTTTTATTTGTGAGATCCACCAGAGGGCGTTTTGCCACTATTTTTGCGTTTTATTGCTTCTTTTTGGGAAAAATTGCCGAATTTGTTGGGAAAATTTACGAATAATTGACTTTCCTATATTGCAATTCGAAATTTCAAAATTATTGGCCCGTTTTTATACCACTTATATATTTATATATATATATATATATTTAATTAACAAATTTAATTAACAGGTTTTCAATTAAGATGTATCTAGTTAAATAGCTCTTCATGAGTATAATTTATAATAATTATAACATCCTGTATCATACCGCAGTTTATTTAATATTTTTTATTTTTTTCGTTCATTCGAACGTTACTGAAAAAGGAAGTTCTTGTGAGACTAATTCTCGAACTTAAAATATTTCTGCGAAATGGTCGATCTCATCTCGAAAGTCTAAGGGGAAAAAAATTGCAAATTAAAAAAATGGCCAACATCATTTCAAAGAAATTAATGGAATTGAACCATTTGCTGCATAAACTTATATTTGTTGCTCTTTTCATTAGAATCAAAACAAATTTTATTCTTAAATTTTTAATTGGGATGTGTATCTGCCAAATTTTAAAACGAAATTTTTGTGTGTTTCACACTTTTAAGTCATTGCCATTTATGTAATCTTATGTATACATTTCTGTAAAATATTGTTTTAATTTACGTATACACTTATATATACAGGGTGCGCCATCTAACGTCTTTTTTTTTGTTATTAGTGCTTATTTCGTGAATGGTAACACTTAGCTCATGTCTGATTTGACAGATAATTAGTTTTATCCTTCCGCTTAATGAATATGGTTGTGTATACGCTTGAACAACGCTGGGAATTATTGCGACATTACTTTGAAAATCATGATGCCGATTTTGCCAAAAAAAAATCATCTTTTCAGATGAAGCTCATTTTGATCTTGGTGGTTATGTAAACAAGCAAAATTGTTGCATTTGGGGCACAAAAAATCCGCACGCATACATTGAAAAGCCGCTGCACCCAAAACGAGTCACTGTTTGGTGCGGATTTTGGTCCAGAGGCATAATTGGGCCATTTTTCTTCGAAAATGAGGAAGGAGTGGCCGTTACAGTCAATGGCGATCGTTATCGGGCCATGTTGAACGAATTTTTGTTCACAAAAATTGAAGAGGAGGATACTGGCAACATTTGGTTTCAACAGGACGGCGCTACGTGCCACACAGCCGAAGCTACACTCGATGTTTTGCGCCCTGTTTTTGAAGATCGCATTATCAACCGCAGAGCTGATGTCGTTTGGCCACCTCGGAGCTGCGATTTGACACCGTTGGACTATTATTTGTGGGGTGCCCTCAAAGATAAGTGTTACGCCGACAAGCCAGAGACAATTAACGCTTTAAAGGATAATATTCGTGAAGCCATTGGTGAAATACAGCTGCACACAATCGATAATGTGCTTAAAAATTAGACCTATCGTGTAGGCTACTGCATGGCCAGTCGAGGCAGCCATTTGAATGAAATTCTTTTTCATTATTAACCGGAAGGATTGTACTTTCAAATAAAAAAAGAAATTTGAGAAAATATTTAGCAGTTTTTTTTAGTATTTTCAAAAAAAAAAGTTATTTGGCGGACCCTTTATATATATATATATTAAAACAAAATTTTAAAACGAAATTTTTGTGTGTTTCACACTTTTAAGTCATTGCCATTTATATAATATTATGTATACATTTCTGTAAAATATTGTATTAATATACGTATACACTTATATATATATATATACTTATATATGTATACGATCCCACCAGAAAATGTGAGCATTCCCGGATGTTACCAGGAAACATTCCATGGAATGTAGGAAGCATTCCCCTTTGTTGCACATTCCATTGCTTTTTTAACATAGCATGTCATTAGAGGGAAACATTCCTCCCCGCTGTGTTAAAAAGTCATGTGGAAACATTTCTCTCCGCTGTCCTCAAAAGTGAATTGGAAGCAGTCCTCTCCCCTGTTTTAAGAATTAATGTGGAAACATTCCTCTCCATTGTTATGATAATGGATTCGGCCAGGATTCGAACCCGGGACCCCTGAGTGAGAGTCGAGCGCGCTACCACTAGACTATCGAATTCTACAGTAAGTGACTAGAAAACAATGATATTAATATTTTCTATTGTCATTGCTTGACAATAAATAAAAGTTTCCACATGCTTTCTTAAAGAAGCGGTTTGGAAACAATATAAATACAAAACTACCCTTAAGCTTCCAAAGGATGCGGTGGGGAAACAATATAAATACAAAACTACCCTTAAGCTTTCAAAAGATACGGTGGGGAATGTTTCTTTATCACTTTAAGATGGAAGCCTTCCGATTTTTCCTGGAGGGATATTTTACAGAAATGTATACATAAGATTAAGTGTGAAACACACAAAAATTTCGCTTTAAAATTCGGCAGATACACATCCCAATTAAAAATTTAAGAATAAAATATGTTTTGATTCTAATGAAAAGGGCAACAAGTATGTCACTATTGCAGCAAGTTTATGCAGCAAATGGTTCAATTCCATTAATTTCTTTGAAATGATGTTGGCCATTTTTTAAATTTTTTCAATTTGCATTTTTTTCTCTTAGACTTTCGAGATGCGATCGACCATTTCGCAGAAATTTTTTAAGTTCGAGTTTTAGTCTCACAAGAACTTCCTTTTTCAGTAACGTTCGAATGAACGAAAAAAAATAAAAAATATTAAATAATCTGCTGTATGATGCAGGATGTTATAATTATTATAAATTATACTCATAAAGAGTTATTTAACCAGATACATCGTAATTGAAAACCTGTTAATTAAATTTGCGAAATTTATGAAAACATGTATCAGAATGTAACGTCCGAATGCTAGGTTTTAACCATACGCAGCATATGACAATATATTGTAGCTGACCAAATACATTTTTTAACCAGCTATTTAACCAGATACATCTTAATTGAAAAACTGTTAAATCAATTTGCGAAATTTATGAAAAAATGTATCAGAATGTAACGTCCCAACGCTAGATTTTACCCATACGCAGCATATGACAATATATTGTAGCTGACATTAATGCTGTAAATCCATAACCGAGTTTAAGGAATGTTCCTTACGTCCTTTTTTATACGACCTGCCTGGTAAAAATAACTAATTGCTCAAATTAAAAAATCATCACTTTGTATGAATAACCTTAATATTTATTCCACTCAAGTAAATTTGTGACGAGAACAACTTGCTTGATCTAAAAAGCTCACAATTAAATGCATGGGAAAATTCAAAAAATAGATTGCAATTATAAAAGAAAACAATGACAGTTGACAACTCTGAAAATAAAATGCCAAAGTGGTGAAAATAAAAAGCCACTGAAAAAAACGACAAGTGTGAAATTTTCCAAACTTTGGCGATATCTAATAAAATAGGAGCATGTATGTAATTATTTGAATGTTCAACAGATTCTTTTAACACAATTTAAAGATTAAAATGTTAAAAGACACAATCCATACATTATTTTTCTTTTTTGAAAACAAAGTTCCAGCAGAAAAAAGCAGAAAAGAAGAGCATTCCTTTTTTAAATCTCACCTCAAGTAGCGGGGGTTTGTGTAGAATAGCGGAGGTTTGAGTAAAAGAAAATTTTTCAAAAATGTTGACATATACAACAACTGAAGAAATTGCCAAACTTTAAAAGCATATATAAACCAAAATAAAGGGAATAATAAGTTTCGGTTGCAAACATCTAATTACAACCTAACTTAATTGTATTAATTAATTGCAAAGTAATTACAACCTAACTTAATTAATTGTATACATACTAAAACACAGATTATATGCATTATTTTCAGGGGTTGCAAAGTAATTTCTTTGTGAGCTTGCGGCCGATGAAGAACAAGAGTGAAGATCAGGGTTGATTTTTTATGCACAAATCCATGCAAACATTTTTTGAGGTTATGTTTTCTAAGTTTCCTATCTTGTTATCTTTCAATAACTGGTTTTTCAATAGCTGCATTCCCGTGGCACTAGATTAGATCGAATCTCAGTGGAACAACATTGGTTCAACTTTATAAAAATTTGGCACCAATGTCTTAAAAGAGCTGTTTGAAGAGCAATAACAAAAGAAAACAGCAATACCATAACGCCCATTGAGCGCGTGGCAGAATAATGATATAGGGCTTAATAGAACTATTTAACAGGTAGCCGCGCCTATTTTCTCATGAGCTGCGGATGACAAACGTCAAACAAAAGAAAACATAAAACGGACGTAATTTTTTCAAAATTGTGTTCATAATACAAAACGAGCGTTAAGCAAAATTTTTCTTTTCCAATATTGTGTTGTTTAAAATTTATTTATTTATTTTCTTTGTGCGACAAAAAACATTTTTAATGTCTCCGTTTTGCATCAGCTGCCATAGCAACCATAACACACACAAGTTTTGATTTTCTTTCGTCATCCGCAGCTAAAATTGTGCGGCTACTTGGTTAGTTATATTATGAGGTGGGGTAAGTATCTTTGATAAGACCTATCGTTAATATCAAAATCATAAAATATAGTACTACCATATCACATATTGAAATCCAATGAAAAATCCATACTTTTTCTTAGCGTTTCTGATGAAATCCTTTACTATTAATACTTCAAAACGAGGAAGTACAGGTTTTTTGTTTTAAGCAAGCTTGAAATATTATTGTATGTTGTAATCCAGCTTGAGCCTTCCACTTCGAATTTATTCTTGGTTTTATAAGCCTGTATTTGTGGTTTTCATAGAGAATTTTGTGCGAAGTTACATATATTTTAAAAGTACTTTTAAAAGTACAAAAATGGCAAAAAGAAGTTATGCAATTTGTCGGACAACGTGGAATAAAGACATTTAACCAGAAATAACATTAATAAAGAAAACTGGCATCTCTAAAACACACTTTGATATTAACGATAGGTCTTGTCAAAGCTACTTACCCTACCTTATTATTCGCCATGTTTGAGCGATGAAAAGTCAAAATACAAAAATGAATAGTTATTTAGATTTGCCAACTATGTTCGTTTTGATAAAAAATGCTTGAAAATTATGCTTTAAGATCAGAAATATATCAAGCTGGTTCTTATTTTTGTTATTGTTTTGTGAGTAAAATAGAGCCGCGCTCTAGATCAACGACCACGGAAATCCAGCTAATATCGTTTTATTTTTGTGTTTGTTTTTCGCGAGTTTAACACCGAAAAGAGCGAAAAAGGTTAAAGCACAGATAACTTATCATATAGATGTACATCTTAGAACAAAAAGAGGCCGAAAAGTTTTTCAAATTTTGCCTCTAATGTTAAAGCTCTTTCCTCTAAAGCCATTATAGAATTAACCAAGTAGCCAAACAACTTTAGCTGCGGATGACGAAAGTCAAACAAAATAAAATCAAAACGAGAGCGTGCTTTGGTTGCTATGGCAGCTGATGCAAAATTAAGAAATCAAAAATGTTTTTTGTCACATAAAGAAAATTTGACACAACACAATATTAAACAGAAAAATTTTACTTAACGCTCGTTTTATGTTTTCTACGTTAATAATAAATAAACATAAATAACGATCGTTTTATGTTTTCTTTTGTTTGACGTTCGTCATCCGCAGCTCTTGAGAAAATAGGTTGTGTCACTACCACAAACACACGAGACACTTCCCAGTTGGCAATAGCGGGAGTTCGAAGCACTACTAGCAGGCCTTCATATGGATTTCGAAGTGCTTCCACACTCATATCCAAGTATACTTTCTTTTTTCTATGAAACGAGAAAATTTTTCAGGCCTTCCGCTCTCGCAACTCTAAAGAGGCCCGCTAGAAGTCTTTTTGAGAATGCACGTAAGAAAGAAAATCAATAAATATATCAACTTGAAATAAAAAACTACGAACATTTTCCAGATTTGAACCAACGTCTTCTCATGTGGCGGTCTGACATCTTATCCACTCGTCCACCGCAGTTTTTAACAAACTTCAGCTTATTTTGCATCATTATAAATGAAAGTAAGTAAGCTTTCGGGAGCGCGGGTTCGAGACCCAGCTCAAACCAAAAATAAAATTTTTTTAAATCTACATTTTTTTACTAATGATTCTGTTCATTTAAAAATATTTTGGGTACTTTTTTGTAGAATTTCTTCATACAGAAATAATAGAAAAGGCTTAGAATTTTTCCATATAAAAGTTTTCATATAATATGATACGTAATGTGTTAAATTTCGGAGACCTGGGCAGAGTCGCCAGATGAAATTACCACCAAATTTCTCTTTTTCTCGCACCCCAAAATACCTCAAACTAACACAAAATACCTCAAAATTCCCACAAAATACCAAAATGCAGTATTAAATACCTAAAACTAATTTGATTTTTGCAGTATCGCAACATAATTGCCGATACAAAAAAATTAAACTGTGACAAAAAATTAAAACTTATTATTTTATAATATTATCTAAAAGGAACATTTTAATTTTATTAATTTAAGCAATTTGTACATAAATTCATTAAACATGATGATCAAATCGTCTGCACTATTTCACAAATATAGTTTTTCTTTTTCGTAAATGTTTAGTAAATGTTTCGTAGACATTTTTGTTTTAGTAAAAATGGAAAGCATTGGCTAAAGATAATGAAAATATGGTTGATGCAAGGAAAGGAAAATATAATAAATTTGTTTTTAATACCTAAATTACATTATTACTTAACTACCTTATTACTTAATTACCCAATTAAATTGCAATGGAAAAATATGTCGCGTGCTAGAACTCGCGTGCTAGATTATACTTAAGCTTAAAAAAAAAACAACGATGGTAACTATTTCAACATGACAGCTATCATTAGAAAGATACATTAATCCATTTAAGTTTAAAGTTAATTGCTTTGAAATTTGATGTTACGTTTCGCAGATTTCTGCATTTTTCTAGATGCAGTTGAAAACGAGTTCCATTTTTTGTCGTGTGCTAGATCGCATGTATTCAAATAATATATTGAAAACATAAAATCTTCGTAACCTACAGTTTGTACTTAACATATTTCTACGAAAATGATATCGAAAAATAACAACAAAAATTTTTTTCTTCATTTTCTTTAGTTTTTTGCACCTCAAAGGCGTACGAATGTCGCGTGGTTGACCGTGGAAGTGCCCATATTCAATAAAAAAAATGTATTTTTAAAATTATTCAGATCTTTATTTATTAAAATCATAATAAGCATATTGAATTCAATTATTTTTCTTAAAAATTAATAAAATAAAAAGGCACACAAATAAATTAATTTAAATTGATATTTACAGAGTTTAGTTAAATTAATTTTTATATATTGCGCTAGAATAAAGTTCACAGTGGACTTTATTAAACTGAACTTCTGTTGTGCAGTTCGATTTTGATAAGCTCTTAGCATATAAAATGCTAGAAAGCATTTCCGTGGAAAGCCTTTTTCTCAATTTATTTTTATTAATATTTATTTGAGAAAATATTCGTTCCACATTAGCTGAAGAATGAGAAAGGCAAAATATATAAGAAATTAATTTTCTCATTTCCGGATACATGAAAATGTTTTTATTTTGTTCATTTAAAATATTTTTCCAAAATTCAGTAAAAGGCGGCATAATTTCAATATTTGTTTTCGCAATTTTGTTTAATTCCCTACAAATGCTGTTAAAATTTTCTTCAGGAATTACATTTGGTAAAAGCTGGATTAAAGGCACTAAAGATTTATTTTTTAAATTTGAGGGACTTTATCTGAAAATCGTTTCAATATATTAAAATTTCCTGATGGAAATATCGTAAGAACTTCTTTGGAGGCTGTTCTAAAGAAATTTAAACAATTATGTTTAAAATTAAAAATTCCTAATGAGTCATTTATTAGTTTTAGTTCAATTTCAACAACTGGGACTAAATCTAAAATAGGTTAATTGTTCTCTAAGCAATTGTTATTCTCAATTTCTGAATAATTTTTTGAAAATAAAATTTCTTGGTCTATTGTTGTTGGTATGTTTACCAAATTACATAAAAGGGACTTGAACATTGTCAAAAATTCTGTATAAACTTTATGAATTTTAACTTTGGCAGACTGCATTTCAACATTTCTTTCAATAAATATGGGAAGTACATAATCTAAGAAATTTAAATATAATTTAGTAAATGGGTTCGAGAGCTCTACACAAATGCCAAAAGCATTTTCATTTTCAGATTCTTCCTCCAAAAAAAAAGCTTTTAGTGGTTCGTAATGTTTAATTACCCTTCAAAACTTTTATAAAGTGATAACCAACGAGATGGTGCAGGGTGAAGTATTTTATATTGATTAAGATTAAAAACGATCTTGAAATGCTTGTAGTTTTTGAACTCTTTTTGAAGAGCAGAAATAGTTTGCTACGTTCTTTAAGAAGATTTCGGGTAGTTGCTTGCAAGTATGTTATGCACACAGGTGATATGAGTGGCAAACACATTTCATTGCGAACAAGTCTTTCAGAAAATAAATTAAAAATACAAATTTACGAAATTGCAATAAACTCATAATTATATTTTTATTGTATTACGTGGGATATCTCGATTAAGAAGTGTATACAAACAATTATTGACTCCAAACATTACAGACGCTTCATCTAACCATAGCCAACCATGTTATTTTTGTAGTCGATTGAACTGTTGTTAAAAAAGTCTATTAAATAAAATAATATTTTAATTAACAATATTATACGGATCGGATATGTTCTTACCAACTATTTCTCGATATAAATGCTGGGCTTTTCCTTCTCCTAACTCGATCAAAGTCAAAAACCGTCATGGACATCCATTGAGTCACTACGAGAAACAATTGTCAATTGCTTCGTGAAGTTGATAGCTGTCAACTCATCGCATATAATGTTGAATGCATTTTACCGAAGAGTTTGAAAAAGGTGCCTTTTTCGCTCTTCTTTTATAACATTCTTAATAAGACATGATGCTTTTGTTCTTCCTAGTGTCGTCGCATTTTTCGTCGTTGAATCTCCAATGTAGTTGCACAAACTATTCAATCGTCTGCAACTGATAACGCCAAATTATGGTTGACAGTAAATTGTGCCATATAAAGTTCTTTTGCTTTTCGGTTGCTGCCATTTGGATTGTTTAACATCGTTATCGTCGCTTTCTGAATGCTGCGTTTTGCTTACGTAACATATCTAGATGATACATGTGCTTTTTCGCTTCTTCCGTTTTCTTCCACATGGTCTTCAAATAAAATGACAGGGAGAGCTTGGATCCTTTTCCATCCAGTCCTGAGATGACGGATTGTATAGCCAGCGGTCTTGGAAACGTTTTGTTCAAAACCTGGATTTAAACGTGTTGGAATATATAATATAAATATTTATAAAGTTATAACAATATTATTACTTGTGTGAAGTCGGAACTTCCAATGAATCAGATCTATTATCAACAATGATTTCAGGGTCCAGTACTTGAAATTCTTCAGTTAAGGGGGTCCTCTGGTAATCTATGCCAAATTTTAGCCTTTTTTCAAAATATTGTGGAAAGAGAACGAGTAAAGATATTTTAGTTCCGTTTTTTGATTTGGGTAGCTTAATTTATTGAAAAAAATACAAAATTTTGAAAAAGTGAATTTATGGACCGTTCAGAAAGTTCTCGGCCTGGTAACGAGGTTCTCCGGAAAAAAGGTGGGTCCAAATTGCGCACGATTCCAAGAGTAAACATCGTCTGAAAAAAAAAAAAAATATTCAGTTACTTAGAATGAATGTCCCTATAGCCCCTACCTCGGAAACAAAAATTGAAATTTTTTTAGGGGGGGAGCCGCCACTTTGAAAATGAAAAATCGAATTTCGACCTTTTTTTTTGTAGTCTAGTGTAGAAAAAAAATAGTAAACATTATTTTTTCGGCAAGTTTGAGGTAGGGGCTATAGCGGCGTAAATTCTGCGTCGTTTCATGCCTCATATATCAAAATCGGTCAAAAACTGTTTGAGTTATCGTGCGCAAAGTTTTGAAAAACATGGTTTCGAGAAAAACGCGTTTAAAGTTTTGACTTCAATTTTGAGGCACACAAATGACATTAACACATATTTTTTTAATACAATACTTACGAATATTAATCGGCAATTCCAGCCCCATAAAGTGTGCCTTCCTCCATCTCATAAAACGAGTTTTCCATGGCTTTTTGGGCTCTGCGGGCTGTGCGACCCTCTTTCGATGATGCGTACGTTTTTAGCTCTGAGCGTTGAAGTCGTTTTCCGTCGCGAGATTCAGCATACATCTCGGCTTGTGGGCCGATGACAATACCCATTGTTGACATTATTTTTAAAATACTTGTGAAGCCTTCGTTGAAAATGCAGGTTGCCAGAAAATTTGCGATTTCGACTGTGGTAGCACCACAGTGGATATGTTTCGGCGCAAAGGTCCACAAAAGCGAGTTGAACGATTCGTTACAATTTTGCGTTTCACCTCCAGTGCATCGGTTGAGTAGATCGTCGGATGATAACGCTTCGTATATGGGCTTCATTACTTGCAGAACCTTTCCATCAAGTGGGGCGTACGTGTGGTGAAATGAGGCTAATGAGCCTTCTGCTGCTGACTTTTGATAGGCGCACCAGCTGGACTCACCAGGTGGGCAATACATATGTTGTGGATCAAAATCATTTCAACCCCTAAATCAAAACATGCATGTATACATACTGCATGTATACATACTGTGTGTGTATATTTTGTAATATCAATACATATTTTGGAAGAATTCCACAGAATTTTCGACTAATGACTGCAGGCAAATAAACAACTTTGCTGATGCGTTATTTTGACGAAAACATACCTACACAAAAATGCCTGTATCTCCTAAACTATTTCGAATTTTGAAAAATCCTTTTGGGAAAATGTTTTTGAGTATCTGAGCAATAGAAATATGAAAAAAAAAAATCCAAAAAAAATTTTTCGGATTACCAGAGGACCCCCTTAAGCGATTATCTCGCTCTTGGCAAATTCTTAAATTTCATCGCTGGCGTCATCAGAAGAATTGAAAAAATTTTCAAAGTTTTTAGGATTTAACTCTAACAGAATTTGGACTGCTTCTGTCCTTACTGACGTTGACGGACAGACGCACATATTTTCTTCAGCCTCACATTTCTTACAATTTCTTTGTGCGCCTCATGTTTTCCTTTTTCACATTTATAATATTAAAATTCGTATTAATATGTAAACTATGTATCCCGATCTTTTTTTTTCAGACATTATACTTTTTTAAACACTTTTGAAATTACGTAAAATCAACACTTCCTTCAAATAAAGATGTGTTATTTTTTAATGAAAGTGTACTTTGTTTAATGAAGAATTGTAAAAAACAAAGAGAAAATAGATACATACTACAAACCACCACAAACAATTGCATTCAGTCATTTGAACAATTCTGTAATGACTTAATTATTGTAATATGAGTATTTTGAGGTAATTTGAGGTATTTTGTGGTATTTTGAGTTCTTTTTTTTCCACGCGAGGGATTTTTCCCACAAAATACAATGGGAATTACCACATCCCACAATCGTTGAAAAATACCATAAGCACTATTTATCGTGCTATTCTGGCAACAGTGGACCTGAGTTCGAGACCCAACTCGGACAAAAAATTAAAGATTTTTTTGTTTTTTTTTAATTATTTTTTTTAATTATTCTGATCATGCATAATTTTTTCTAAATTTTTTAAGAAATTTTTTCATATAAAATAATATGAAAAGACTCAGAACCTTCAAAAGGTAGGCCTTACTGAAGCACTCATCAATGCAGTGATCATAGAAGGTGTTATGACGCCAATAATAGCATTGCTAGCATGCCTTCTTTTGCGAAGCACTCTCGTAATTGCCAGCTGGGACTCGCTGATCAAAATCTAAATTTTTAGATATTTTATATGACCCTGTTCTGAGAGATCTGCAACGGATAGCTTTTTTGCGACTCTGAGTATATCCGAAAAAAATAAGTACAAAAACCTCTCACCCTTAGCGCACGCAACTCGACTCATATTCTCTTCTACGAAGCTAGAATGCGGCAGCTCAAATAAATATGAGTATCCTTAGTCATGAGCCGGATCGGGAAAGATCGGGTTTTTCGGTTCATAAATACTTATGGCTGTTGTCGTCTTGCTGATACTTATCCTACTTGCCGAAATACTCATAATCGACACAAGTAGTCGAATCACTCGACTCATCTGCCACAGATATGAAACAAAGCACAGTAGAGCGCAGCAGTAAAAAGTGAGCGAGTTTTTTGTATTTGTTTGTGCTATTTTTTCCTGAGCATTTAGATACCAACAGATGTGTTCTTCTTGTGTTGCTTTTTGTTTTTATCTTACACAGTGAAAGCTGCGCATGAGGTAAAGCTGTTGAGGCTTAAAAATAATACGTTGTTTCGATAGTATGGTAAGTGTCATTCATTTTCTGCAATCAGCAACTACTATTAAATTTTTAAAGTAATTCTTTTATTTTCCTGTTGCCTTAAGTCAGGCCCGTAGTCAGGATTTACTCAAGGGGCGTTTTCATTAAAAAAAAATATTTATAGTTTTTGATATCGATATATCAAAAGGAATTTTTGTATGTATATTATATGTTTGCTCCCCCATAGACCAAATGACGCCATAGACTAAAAATAGTCGATTTTATATAAAAATAAAATCAACAAAGTTTCGTGCCGATTGATAGACTTTTAAAACTAGCTCAAGAGACGAATTAATGGAAAAGCGTTTTACAAGAGTTAAAAACATCTCTTGAAGTAAGTTTTTTTAAAAAACGGGTATGCATTTCGTTGAATATAATTGTTGAAAAATCGGTGAAAAAGTACTAGAGTTGTGATATTTTACTTTTCGAAAAATGTTAATCCTAATAAATGTTAATATTTAATCCTATCATTTGCAAAAAAAATTAAAAAATCGTAAACTTTTTCAATATTTTTTGCATAAAAGTTTATGTTTCTGTTCAAAAGAGCCTAAATATGCATACTGAAAAATTGCTTTTGAATATATTTGAACGAAAGGGACTAATTTTCATTCAAGGTTTTAGTTTTTGTACAATATTTAATCAAACGGTCTTATCAATTTTTTTTAACGACTCAATTACAAGTTCCCTTTTAGATAAGAAACTGATTATTCAATGAATGAAAGTCCTCAATGAATCTTCATTATTACAATGAGAAACCGACGAAGAAGGTGAACGTATTGAGCCCGACATAGGGCACCTACGTGTTTAGTATTCATTTTACAAAATGCTTAAAAACCTTATCAAAAATGCCTATTTCTTCAGTGACTGCACAAAAGGAAATATTTTTATATTTGAAATCTCTATAACTTTAAAACCATTCAAATTTTTCTATCCATGCTTACATCGTATATTAGCTGTTGGTCTCAGAATTGTAAACACAACAAAAACTAGACTTCTTTAGTTTTCTTCAACTTCATACAATGTCGAAATAAGCTCTTTTTAACAGAAACTCATCATATACAAAAAATTGTGCGATTACGTTGCTTACTCAGTCCCCAAAAATACGAAAAATAAAAAAAAAGACATAACAGGGTGCTAAATCATAGTCTTTAGCTATTTTGTGGAAAAAAAATTACAAAAAAAAAACTTGGACCAAAAAGTTATATCTGTTGAAACTTGATGTTTTTTCAAAAATCCACAAAGTGCCTGTTTTGGGCATTTCAGACACAAAAATAATAAAATTATAAGAAATTTATAAAAACTATGTTTATTATTTAAAATGTTTTCAATAATTTAAAAAATATTCCTAATTTTCGTTCGAAAAAAAAAATCTGTACTGATTAATATTGTAATTTTAAACATTTTAAAATAGCAACTCTACAACATAACCAAAGTGAAATATAACTCTTAAACATTTCAATTGACGTTACTAAACTAGTGATTAATACGGTTATTAAATTTTTCTGTTCTAGTTACTAATTTTGGGGAAAAAACAACAAAGAATGTGAAGGGACAATCTTGATCACAAATGTATTTAGTTGGAACTGCAACCAAATAAATAGCAATTTGAATATCAAAAGCTTTTACTGGTCTTATAAGTTGAAATGCGAAAGGCGATATTGTGTTATTTCAAAATTTGGTTGCGTTGTCTTAAGCTTTAATAATAGCATCCTGTGCTCTTCTTCCGCTACATACGCTTGATCTCCTCACACATAAGATCGCAATCTATGCCGAAGTTCTTATATTATCTATGATCTGAAAGCATAGGTCTCATTCAGTTCAAAATTGAAGTGGTTTGCAACTTTTTACAATGTTGCGTTGTAGTTTTCTTAATGCTAATTCGATTTTTATACCTTCTAGACCCTAAGTGGTGGGTTTTAACTCCTAAAACTCTTCCTTGTCTACGGGCCTGCCTTAAGTTGAAAAATCACATGCGCATAATTTAAATTAAACTTCTATTGCACTTGTTTACGCACAAGAAGCAAACAGACACGTGCGCCTGCCTTTGTTTTCTTTTTATTTATGTCTAACAAACAAAAATCACAAGCATTGTTGTTGTTTTTTTCTCCCTAGAGTGCAACAATAAAATACCAAGAACGAGTTTTCGAGAAAAACAAACAAAAAATGCGAGCTCACATGGCCTGTAGACAAGTGCTTACGAAAAGTGCATACGCAAAATAAAACATGCAAACAAATAACCAGTAGCCGCGATCTATTGTGCGTTGAAAATAATTACAAAACACTGAAATTTTCAAATTAAAAAAAAAATTAACTAAGGCAATCCAAAGTTTACATTAGTTTACATTTTTAATATCATTTTATTTCAATAAAAGCCTTACCTTTTACTAACTAACACTAAGAAACGTTGGCAGAGAAGGAGCAGTACTCAGAGTACATTCAACATACATTCGGATCTAGCGCCTTTGTAATAAACTTACTTAACGCACTCATTGAAAACGGCTCCAAGTGGTTCGGGTTACGCCGCTCTCGGATATGATAAAGTACTTATGCCTGAAAAAATGCTAATGAGCCAAATGCCTATAAGTATTTTACACATTTTATTAAGTATGGATACATGATATAACTATTTATCAGATAGCCGTGCACACAACCTATTTTCTCATGAGTTGCGGATGACGAACGTCAAACAAAAGAAAACATAAAGCGAACTTTTTTTTTAAACGAGCGTTAAGCAAAGTTTTTCTTTTTCAATATTTTGTTGTTTTAAAATAAAAAATATGGGAAAAAACTGAAGAATATCTTAATATTTTGACAAAAGCATTTTTGATAGCTCCATTTAGCATCAGCTGCCATAGCACGCTCTCGTTTTGATTTTCTTTTGTTTGACATTCGTTATCCGCAGGTAAAGTTGTGCGGCTACTTGGTTAGTTATATTATGGTATGGATAGAGTTGAGAACAGCACGACATCCGGGTATTATTTGAGTATCCGAATTCTTTCGTATACTCATTGCAGTTCTCTGCTCCAGACCTGCATCAATCAGTCAAAGGGTTGCATTTTCTTACTTGTCTGTTGTTTAGTAGCAAATTATTTCTAAAAAAGTACTTATTTGAACACAAAAGCAGTTTTTTGAGGAGAAAAAAGGTTGTCTGAAACCCTTGCGAATAAAGGAATAAAATGCAACACAAAATTGTTATTGACAAATTTAAACTGTGTTTGTTTATTGTGTTGTGGTTGTTTTAAAAAAGATTTTATTTAGAGAATGGCAATTTCGTGGACAAGGGAGCTTACCGAAGCTTTTATAAATAAGTTTCAAAGCCAACCATCTCTGTGGGACATTCGAGATGCTTCCTATCAGGATAGGGCAAAAAAGGAATCCGCCCTTAATGAAATTCATACATAAATGCTGCAGCATTGTCCTGAAATAACGTTAAAGCAAATAAAGAGGAAAATAAACAGCATCAGATCACAATACAGGAAAGAATTGAGGGCTTTATAGGCAAGCATGAGGAGTGGAGCAGGTCTTGACCAAATTAAAAGATCAAGTCTTTGGTCTTTATTTTATTTCAGATTGATGAGAAGCATACGCAATCAAACTCACCGGTAAAATACATTAAATATAAGTAAACGTGACAAATAGTATATGGTAAAAGTATATAAACAGCTCTATTCTGGCAAAGTGATAATTGTTACCCAGTGTTTTTGAAATTTCTATGTGTTTATTGTAATTTTTTGATTTAAAAACCAAATTTGTAGCTCAAATATAGTAAATTTTGATAAAAATTGTCAAGTGTTTTTCAGGTAGTGACAATTTTGTTTTTTGAACTTCAAATTTTATTTTGAAATCAAAAAATTACAATAAACACATAGAATTTTCAAAAATACTGGGTAGCAATTGTCACTTTGCCAGAATAGGGCTGTTAGTATAGATTTCAGTACAAATGCGAAACTTTGAACTTAATTGAACTTCGCAATTAGAATTTTGCGTCATATCACCTTCATCCACTCATGTATTCATTTGTTCTGTGATGTTTTTACAATTAAGTTTTAATCGAAGTAGCCATAAGGACCATATTGAGCCATTTACTAATTCTATTATATAAAATAATTAAAAACTAGTAAGGAATTATCTTCGACTGGGCCGAAGTTAAAATACCCCCAAGGCCGAATTAGAGTATATATATAAAGTCTTAAGCAAACTGTTCAATATATTAAAAGAGACATATACAGGCAGTAAAACAACTATATACAATGACGCGTTGCTTTCATATATACAATAACAAAGTGTATAAGTGGGAAATAGAGATAAATAAATGCATACATATTAACTTCATACATATTAACATCTTACACACTTTACGTTCAAAAATTGAATTTTTTAAAAAGCACAATCACTATGTACACAAAATATTAAATAAATAATATTACATTTCACAATAATCACTAAAACTTTCAGCTGAATCAAATTGCGGTGGCTAGGCGGAAATATGTATTACCAATTTTGATGCCGATAATGTAGAGAATGGTCAACAACGTAGACAATGTAGACAATGTCAACAATTGTGTAAGCAATATCAACAAAATGCTACACTGGGAAAATGCAAGTTCTTATTCGTTTATTTAACACAAATAAACAAATTGAACAAACAAAAAGCATGTCTGGAAGGTGTTAAAGTAACGAATACTCCGAACTTGGACTCAATTTAATTAATTACCAGAGTAAACATGCAGCCTCTGACATTAATTACCTACACGTCGTTAAAAGTAATTGTCTACACGACATTGTCACGACACGAGTATTGTTTACATCAAGTTGTCTAAGCCGCACATCACTGGTGTCATCAAGTTACTTCTTTTGATAAAATGCTATACAAGCCATGTATAGCATCAGCAGCGTTAAAATTAACCATGAACCCAAAGTTCATACTGTAGCTCCCAACACTTTTTGTTAGAAAAAACTTACTAAGTAATTTAGTTTGTATGGTTACTGTCAGAAACCGTACTAAAAATAAGTTTCAACGCCCCTTTTTTCCGCCCACAAATCAGTGAAAATTCTATATTCCAGGCAGTTTTGGTCGTTTAAGACTACAATTTGGCAATAAAGTTTGTAAGGTTACTTTCGGGAGCTGTACTTAAAATGGGAGTTATCACTATATAGCCACGCCCACTGTTTGATAAATCATTAAAATTGACTATTGGCCCAGTAGATTGCGCTGAAATTTTAGCAGTGCATTTGTTTCGAGTACGAGATAGTTTAGAGAATTTGTTTGTCACACCCCCTTGTGCCGCCCACAAATCAATAAAAATTCTATATTTCGGACGGTTTTGATTGTATTGGACTAAAATTTGAATATTCAGTTTATATTAGTGTCCGACCGAATGTGGATTTTTGGCCGAAGCCGAAGCCGAATACTAACAAAATTTGTTTCAAGTAAAAAAAAATAATAAAATTTAGGCCTTGCTTTCGTTATTTATTAATTTCAGTACAAAAACGACAATCATTAAAGGTCCATTCTGGTTAAGCAGGCCAAAAAATTTGCAATGTTCATTAATTTTTTTTTTGGAAAAAGTAAATAATATCGGTGCTCTAAACTTTTTAGGTATATTTGCAGTACTTTGAAGAAGATAGTATAAAATTTTCAGATTAAAATCAATAATTATTTAATAAATATACTGCAGCAAGCCGAACTGAACTGGGGACCTTCCCACAATTCGCAAAATTCATCTGAAACAAAAATAAAAATATTTTCCTGTTAAGTATGAATGTGATCGTTACATTTTTGTTGATAAAAATTCCAATATGAAATTTATCAATGAGATTATGGTCCATTAACAATTTAATAACTCGTATTTTGAAAAAACGACATAAAAATTCGTTAAAAATTGACTAAGTTATGAAAGTCGCAAGCTCAAAAACACCGTTTTAAAGAAAACTCTTTTAAAGTTTTAAACATAGTGCGCTTCCTGCTTTGACGCGGTCGGCTCGGAGGCTCATGACATTTAAACAATAACGAATTTCTATAAAACCTTTTATGCGGCCCATACACACTGCTTCCAAAATATTAGTGGAACTGTAACCATATTACGTCTTTTTTAATACATTTGACACACACGGTGCGATGGTTGCAGCAATCCATTTTGCCATACACGCTGCAACCATTAGTATAGGGCCCATTAGAATGATATTTTACACAGTTATAGCTATCGAAAAATGCAAAAAACAAAAATATACAAAATTTTTTGCATTACAAAAAAGCAAAAACATTCGGCAAATATTCGTTATTTTTTATTAAAAAAGCTATTAAATTATTAAATTTATGAAACTGCGAAAAAGATCCGCTTCTCTCGTGTGTCCAACGACGCATCTGTTCTTGTTTAATCTGTTTGTATTGTAATTCTACACATCTTTCTTACAGTCTTCTTTGGAAAATTGCCTAGTTTTTACACGCAACAATATGGTCAAAAATAACGTAAATTTTTCAACTTTTTTCTACCATTCATATTTTTCCATATTTTCATTTTGATTTACTGATGACGTAAAATTAACATGCAAATAATATTTGTTGTATATATAATAAACAATTTAAAAAAACATCTTCTAAAATATGCCCTAATTTTAACCGCTTTTGCCCAAAATCTTCTTTAAATTGGCAAAAAAATCCGGTCGTAAAAAGAATTTAAGTAAGTAGATTTGCTTTAATTGAAAAGAGGTGGAAGGGGCGTAGTCAAAACAAAGAATAATAACCTAATTTGATGCAAGTAATTTATATAGATTATATAAACAATATTAAATTTACAAATGTTTTAGGCAAATTGAAATGAAAATTATAAACTTGCAAAATATTTGCTTGACGTTCGTTAGAATTCATCTCTCGGTATTTTAAAATAAAAATCTCTTCAAACATGAAAATCTGCAAATTAGAATTATTTTTGTTATCTATATATGTATTATTTAAATTGCAGAAATCAATACTGGCTATGACTATTCTCGACCAAATAACAATAAATATCTACCACCGGCTCCCGTTTATGGACCACCAGCTCCAGTGTATGGGCCTCCCGCTCCTGCATACGGCCCCCCTAATTTCTATAAACCATCAGAAATTTCATTTCATTCTAGAGATGACTGGTTTTGGAATAAAATAAAAACAAAAATTAACCTTTTCACTATTGGAAAAATAATTTTAAAGTTACTTATATTTAAAAAAATTATGAAATTTATCGGATTAATTTGCCTCCTACTGTTTTTGCCAAAGCTTAAGGGATTATTCAAGGACGATATAATGACGGATGACGATGGCCTAATGGATAGTAAGGAGTTTAAGACCGATCGAGGTAATATATAAAGAGTATGAAATTAACAATTAATTCAGTGGTTGGTGATATTTCAGATATTTTGGAGGAAAATATTGAGCAGTTATACAAATTTGCTGTTAAATCGTTTTCATCATATCACCAAGAACAGAACTGAGTGAACGTGATAATATAAATTTGGCTATCGCTAAATGTAGATATTTATTTTAACTTAGTATTTTATTATAAAAATATATGTAATTGAATACTTATTTCTTACTAGCAAATACTCGCTGCTTCGCCTGCGATTAAATTATTAAATACCATGTTGTTGTATCTTCAAAGGCAAAATATAAAAATGATTGTTTTTGTTTAATAATGAAAAAATGGTGTAAATATTAAAAAAATACTTTAGTTAATTTGAATTAACAGTAATTGTTATGGTGACATAAATTTGCTTGGTTTTTTCTGTATTTTAATTTTTTAATTAGTCATAACAAGATTCTTATCGAATTTGTGTAAAAATTTTTTTAAATTTTATAGCAGGATTGGAAGAAAAATTCTGTAAACAATTTTTTAAATTTGTGACTCAAAAATTTAATTTTTTCAACTTAGATTCTGAACATGAATATATTCTTTCTAAGTTTTCAAAAAGTTCCGTTATTATGATATCAAACTTTTGGCTACATCTCGAAAACTATAGATTTTCTCAGTACAACGCATTTTTGTATGAAAAGTCGTTGATTAAGAATAAACGAAATATTTTTCGAAATTATTTTGTACGTATATCTAGTAAATTGAAAAAAATTCCCGTTGTTATTACATCAAAATTATTGCGATATCTTGAAAAGCCTTAGAATGAGAAATTTTTTTAATTTGCAAACAAACATCTCCGCCTTTTTCAAATCGATGTTCATTACCTTTGTCTGAAAGGTCAATTAAGTGAATTTGGAGAAATGAGAAAAAATTTACCGTTACTTCACCCATTTAATGTTTTATATTGTTTTCACAGAACCTCAAAAATATTCTACAGCATAAAAAATAATTTCTATGAAAAAATGTTCAATTTTTCAAACCATTCCAAATACATACATCTATGCTTTAAGCCATTTAAGTATCTATTAAGCATTTTTATTGATTGATAGTATTCTCCGGCAGACACAGGAGCCACAGACCGCCTTATTACCATATATGAATTTATATGCCACTCGGGGAAAAATGTTATATATATTTTCACCGTTTTTAGTACAGTTTAACTAAATTGTAACACGCCCATTTTTAGTAAAGATGCCAAAAGTAACCGTTCAAACTAAATTACAACATTTTATTCTTATACTACGTTAACATTGGGCCAAATTAGGAACGAAGTCTTCTCATTTCCCATACAAATTCTCAGTTGCAATTCAACTCATTTAAAAAAAATGAATGAGATTAGATACGTTCTTAAAACTTATTTAAACCATTTCAACACATTCAATGGGGAATGAATAAAAAAACACCGAACACACTAAAAACTGATATGTATGTCATTACTTACTGATAAAACACTATTACTTAGTACTAAGTGACTAGCAACTAGTAACTAGAAACTTAGAACGTAAAAACTCGTTCTTAATAAAGCTCAGTTATAAAAAGTTAAGCTACGCGTGTACATCATTTTGAATTTGATTAACAACATAAAATTGGCGACGATGGTAAAAAGAAAATATTAACTCTAGTTAACAATTTACAGCCAGTATGAACAGTTAAAAGAAAATAAAATTAATAATGGCCAAGCAAGTGATGGGTATGTGTTATCTGATTGGTGTAGATTTCAACTTTTATATTAAAAGGCTTGAACATATATTTCGGTTTAATAATATTAAAGAAAATGTCGAAAAGATGTCATTTTTTATAAGCTTTGGAGGAGCAGAACTGTACAAAGTACTCAACTCTATAATTGCACCAAAAACCGAAAGCGAGTTCAAATATGAAGAGCTGATATTAAAAATATCGGCGCATTTTGCTTCAAAAACAAATATTTTTTCCGAGTGTTTTCAATTCAATAAACGGGACCAAAAGCTGGGAGAACTACTTTCAGAATATTTTATCGAGCTGAAGCAGATGCCCAGTCATGCGACTTTGGCTTGTTAGTCGGAGAGAGTACAAAATCGATTGCTTAGTGAGCCTGATCTAGAATCATTTGAAAAAGCTACGAATATAGCGCTAGCAATTGAGATGGCATCTGAGAAAATGAGAGTTATGAGATGAGGTGAGGTGCTAGAAATATTGAGTCGAGGAAAAATGGTGCAGCATGAAAGAGGAGGCAGTGGAAGCAGGCAGAGAAAAGAAGCTAAACAGATGAAAAATTGGAAAGCTGGACATCAAAGACAAAAATTTGTTACGTGTTATCATAGTTATCATAAAAAGAGAAGACACATAATGAGAAATTGTTGATTTTTAAATAATAAGAAGAATTGTAATAATAATAATCATGCCATTAAGGCTAAGCAAAATTGTAAAGAAGAAAAAGATAGTGAAGAGTATGAAAGTTCCATAGAAGAGGAAATATATATAAATCATATTAAAGAGTATAAGCAAGCGTGTCGGAAGCGAATTTCATCTGGGGGGGAAGTACAAATGGGGGGCAGTACAAATGGTGGTGCAAAAAAAGTTCACCAAAATTTCTTCAAAGAAACATGAATGTGAATACACAAATTTTTTATTTTAGTTTAAAATAAAAAAATATAAAAATATATAAAAAATATTAAAATTTCATTATTTTTAAAAGCTCTTCCAATTTCAATATTAGAAATCATTCTTTAAAGGATCTTTCATATGGTAATATGAAAATATAAGAAATAATTAATTAGTTTTTATGATCTATTGAATAATTACATGAATTAAGATTGTGAGCTTTAGATCAAGTAAGTTTTCAAGAAGGCAACAACAACAACAACTCTGTATAGAGTCAATCACTTAGCTGACTAGACAGTCTGTTTCGGAAATCGCTACATATTCCTCTTCAGTAGTCTTTGAGTGATTAAGCTGTGATCAACTCACTGTTTAAACTAGCATATGAATGTGCAGATTCTGGAATTCATTCTTATGAATTGTATGGCTGCTAATCATATGACATTTCAAAGCAGTATTCTATTTATAGATCACCGCCATCAACTCTATCAAGGGTTGCCATCTGTTCTAGTTGCTTCTTCATTTATTTCAATATTCATTGGTGTTCGATTGTTTGTCGAAATGCACCATAGAAATGAAACGAGTTTTTGCTTCGCCAGAAGCTAGTGTTCTAACTGAAAGGTGGCTATTTTCACAACCAAATGTTCAATTACACATGACTTTGACCGAAAAATCGATCAATTATTAGATTATTTAATTAATTTGACATTAGTTAAACTTATTTGGCCACTCAAATGAAGCTGCTGATGCAGGCACAGTCAAAAGAAAAGCAATAAGTTTTTCAACTTCATTTAATAGTTTTTTTTACAGTATCCGAATTTTTTGCAAATTGGGATACAATGCCACTACAATTTGAAGGTGTTTGGCCAGGCAATTGCTTCAGCAATTTAAGTTGCGCGTGGGGGTCGCTCACATCAAAGTCATCTGCATAAAGATCTAGTTTTGTTTTAGATTTTGTTCAGAAGGCACTTTTCCGTTGAAGGCTTCGATTACAATATTACAGTATTAAGCTACATACTTAAGGGTGCTTTTAAACTGAAGTGGTGGGTTTGCAGTAGAAACTCTACATTTTGTTCAATCTTTTTGCAAACACAGAGAAAGAAAATAGTTATCCGCAAGCATGCTTATGAAGAAGAGAGAAAGAAGAGGAAAATATCTAATACAAAAATATTATCGTTGTAAAAAAAACTGACGTTTTGAATAACTTTTGAAGTTTTCTTTTTAAATTGTTTATCTAGCTAAAAAAGTGGGGGGCAACTGCCCCCCTTTTCCCCCGCTTCCGACGCCAATGAGTATAAGGGTCTATTAATGCCTTTAAAAGTAGAAAATAATTTGCTGAATTTCGAATATGGCACGGGTGCATGTGTTTCTCTGTGTCATAAGGTAGATTATGATAAATATTTTGCAAATAAAGAAATTATTAAATCTTTATTTTAATTTAGATTAAAATTGTTGGGAAAATTCAAGTAAATGTAAAATTTCAAAGTAAAATTCATATTCTTGATCTGTTTGTTGTCAGTCAGAAAAAAATTTCATCCTCTAGTAGGTTGAACGTGGTTGGATGTGCTAAATCCATATTGGATAAATTTTTTCTCCGTTTCTTATGTTAGAAACATAACAGAACAAAAGAATGGTCTGAGTAATTTCTTGTGTCAGTATAAAGATTTATTTTGAAAAGAAAACAATTCTGTTATTAAAAATTTTTCGGCTGAAATAGATCAAGTTGATGAAACATATCCTATTTTTCCAAAAAGTTACACGGCGCCATATGGGTTGCGGAAGAAAGTAGATTAAGAGCTAGACAAGCTGAGTGAGGAAGGCGTGTTAGTTTCAGTTAAGCGGAGTCGATGGGCAAGTCCAATGGTAAAATGGTAATTGAAACCGAATGGTAATTTACGGTTGTGTGTCAACTTTTAACGAACAGTAAATAGGTTCGTTCAAATGGATCATACTGTGATACCTCGAATTGATGATATATTAGCGGGACAAGCAGGGTGGAAAGTATTTTGCAACTTGATCGGACAGGAGCTTATCTTCAGGTGGCAGAAAGATCAAAATAATTGCTTACAGTTAACACGCATGGGGGGCTTTATCAATTTAACCTAGTGTATGGCCTTAAGACTGCACCGCAAATATTTACATCAGTAATCGAAGAAATCTTAAAAAGTATAAACAATAAGCACATTTATTTTGATGACATTCTGATAGGTGGAAAAACTGAAAAGGAAAAGTTAAATCTTTTTTAGGTATGATTAATTATTATAATAACTGCATTCCAAATTTATCGTCCCAACTAAGGGTATTTTATGACTGAACAAAAAATAACACAGAATTCAAGAGGGGTCAAAGCCAGAAAGTGGCGTTTGAAAAAGCAAAACAAATAGTGTTAGATATAAATGTAGTTACGCTCTACAATCCGATTCTGCCAATCATAGTATCAGCAGACGCAATTCCGTACGAGGTAGGAGTAGTAATGTTACATGTAATCGAGGGTTTCGAAAGGCCGGTTATGTTTGTGTTTAACATAACTTCAGCAGAAAAAAAATTATTCTCAACTATATCGAGAGGCGCTGGCTATGGTTTTTGCAGTGCATGGTTTTCACAAATATATTTATGGGCATAAATTTTCGATGCATAGTAATCATCAACCGTTACGGGAAATATTCAATCCAAGGAAAGATATTTCGATTGTAGCTGCAAATAGACTACAACGATGGTCTATTATTTTGTCAATGTATGACTACGAAATAAAATATAAAAGGGCCTACGATATGAGAAATGCAGATGCACTTTCAAGGCTTCCAATTCCGGAAGCAACGAATATTGAGGAAGATATTATTAACTTCTGTTATGCTTCAAATGAACTGCCCATAGATTTAGAAGAGGTGAGAAGTAAGCTAAAATTTGATAAAGTCTTACTCGAAGTTAAAAAGTTTTCAGAAGAAGAATGGCCTCTTTGGAGTTTATCACCATATTTTTTAAAAAGAAATTCGATAGCCACAGAGAGTGGTTGCATATTTTATGGGTAACGTTTAATAGTTCCTGAGTCGTTAAGGAAAAATGTTTTAGGGGAGCTCCATGGGGTTTGTCACTTAGGAGTTGTTCGCATGAAATGCTTAGCGCGGTCGTTGGTTTGTTGGCCAAATATGGACAAGGACATTGAGTTTTTTATAGCAACTTGTGAATATTGTCAACTTACACAAAACAAACCTGTGGCCATATCATATTCGTGGGCGCAAACGTCATATCCTTTCGAAAGAATACATGTAGATTTTTGTAAGTTTCAAAACATTGAAGTTTTAATAGTATTTTTTGATACCTATTCAAAATGGATGAAAGTGGTTCAGATGAAGTCGACAACAGCTGGAAAAGTTTGCGACAAATTAAGAAAAATTTTTAGTATCTGTGTGTTGCTTACGGAGTTGGTCTCAGATAATGGTCCACCATTTTCATCTTTTGAATTTATAGATTTTTGTATAAAAAATAATATTAAATGCACAAAATCGCCCCCGTATCATCCACAGTCTAATGAAAGTGCAGAACGGTCTACACTGAAAAAGATGGTGTTAAGTTAAGATGGTGGTAGTTTTAAGCCAAGGACAGTTCTAAATGACCTGAAACTTAAAAAGAAAAAGGAAGAACAAATAGATGAAGAAAAAAATACGAGTAATTTTAAAACAATAAGTCCCAAGAAAAATGTCAAGTTTAACAAAGAAAAGTTAAGCAAAAACAAAAATAACCATTCAACGCTTAAATAAATTGAAAGAATTCAAGATTGGAGAAACTATTTTATATAGAAATGTATTTCATAATTATTGCAAATGGATAAGTGGAATAATAGTAAAAAAATTAAGTAAATTACGATATGTTATTGAAATAAATGGAATCAGTAGGCAAGCGTATATAAATGTTGAAAAAAACGTTATGTCAAACTCGTAAGATTTACTAATTTAAATGTATCACAAAGAGTTGTACAAACTACAGAATCAAACATAAAAGACAGATTTGTAACTCATAAACATGCTAGATCGCATAGTGTGGATATTGATGATAGATAGGGCAGTAAAACGTAACAAAATTGAAAAATACCATGTATTGACTAGAAGTAAAAAGAAGGAGAATATCAATGTCAACAATCTAGTGTTAAGCCAGAACTTCAGAAAGACAGTTAACAATAAAAATGAGTTAAGGTTTACTTATAATTAAAATAAAGATAAGTTACGATAAACATAATGTAAGACCAATGTTGTAGTAATAGTATAGAACCTTCAAATTAAGTATAAAGTATGCATTGTTAGTTCTAATCTAACATTTGGAGGAATGATAAATTGTCAAGCTACGCGTGTACATCATTTTGAAGTTGATTCACAACATAAAAAAAACAAAGGAAAACGTCAAACAAAAAATCATTTTATGCACGTGTATCATCATCAATATCAACCGATAAAAAGAAAACAAAGAACCGGTTGTCAAACAAAATGAGATACTTTCGCAAAAAAAAAATATAAATATAGCATTTTCATTGATTTGTGGGCGGTTAAAGCGGGCGTGGAAACCCATTTTTAGTACAGCTGCCGAAAGTAACCATACAAATAAAATTGCCAAATTTTAGTCTTATACGAACAAAACCGTCTGAAATATAGCATTTTTAGCATATAGTGGACATAAAAAGTAGGAGTGGCAAATCAATAGCCAATCACGATCTAGTTGAAATAAATCGTTTGGTCGTCTAAATTGGTTCAGTGGTTCTTGCGTGATTGTCAAACATCCATGAAGTGTCACAACGCTTTTAATAGTATAGATCATAGATTTAAAAGATAAGGCCTGCATTCAGCGGAAAGAACTGTTCCACAACTTTCGGGCTGAATGGTATGCTCTCACAGAACATGTTCCTTGAGATGTCACAATTTATATAGCGAAAATATTTTATGCTACTTCGCTACTTGAGCACTTTTTCGGCTAGAATGCGGCCAAGGAAATGGTCCCACCGGGAAAATGAGAATTAATTCTTAAAAAATTGTAAAGTGAATGGATTCTTTTGCTTGCATTTTAGAATGTATTCCAAAGAATACATAAATTTAAAGCAAAACCTATGAATTGGAATCAATACACAAAACATTTACTGATTCGTTTTTAATGCAGCAGGAATCGATTATGAAGTGTATATTAATTTATAAAAAAGTAAATGTTTTTAGATTCCTTGCTTGATTTTATAGTAAGTGAGAAACAAATTGATTCTGAAACAAATTCTGCTATAAGCGAAACAAGAATCAATCTGTTATGATTTATATTTTCTGTTCGTGTTGTTGTTTTTGTTTTTTTTTCAGATATTTTTAAAAACGGTTGTTCTGTTGTTTTTGCTTTCACGTGTTTCTTGAAAATTTTATGTTTATAATATTTTATGCTGCATTTGCCAGCAAAAATGTGTCATTGTAAATTGCGTCAATTGAAAAATTGACATCAGAAATTTCTAATTTAGTGAAATATGCAAACAAATTAAAGAGTAAGTAACTTTCTATATAATTATTCTTGTTTTTTATTAACATATTCTTCACATATTTTTCTTCTTCATTTCAAGCTTTCGGAAATGAAGTCCATCATTAAACACAACCCTATGCCAAGTGTTAAAAGCAAGTTAGTAGCAAACACAGGGCTTGTAGTATTCAATTTTAGGGGCATTAAAGGAAAAAACTGCTTCAGAAAATTTTAATAATGTATTGCTTGGTAGGTTATGAAAAACCATCATTGTTTACTTGTTTAAATCATTTTTAATGTTTTTTTTTTTAAATGCAGATTGCCTTTGCAAGGAAGGATACAACCAAGAACAGTTCCAAAAAGATATTAAGAAAGCTATACGCAAGTCAAAATGTAAAAATTATAAGGATGCATTTGAAGCAAAAGTGAGGAAGCAGCCTACATCATAAACATTAACATTTTTTTGCACTGTAGTATTATTATTCTTTCTAATTACCTAATAATTATCTATGTAATGTGAATTATTATAATATAATTTTTTATTTATTATTTAAAAAAGAATAAAAGATTTTCAACTCTGCCATACAAACCTATGTATTATGGAATTCATTCATATTTATCTATTCCAAAAGGGCTTCTTAGGGATTCATACTTTTCTCATATCCGCAAATAATGCATACTTTTTCATTTAAAAGAATCCATTTCAGCAGTGAAGGCAGTGAAGTGGAAGGCAGAAAAGAATGTACTACTTTTTGTAGGATATCACTATGTTAAAAATAATCAATTCTAGAATCAATAATTGGAAAAGAGAATTGATTCTTTTTTCATACACAATTGATTCTTTTTTTCCCGGTGGGGTGTTCTACTCACACACACTATACGTGTGTAGAAGAAATTTTCGTCAGCTGAGGAAGCGAGATAGAGCGCAATTTTTTGACATAAGCCCTTGCCAAGCAGAAAAAAATTGTTGCCCTCCATTTGTGAGCAAAAGCTTCTGTCAAAACACAAGTTCTGCTTCATGAGCGCATTCATTATTTAGGGTGGCAAGGGCCTTAATTTTTTTTCATATTGGGATTAATACTTGGCATAAAATTAAAGTGAATTAGTGTCCTAAGGGAAGAAGCTACAACTTGGTATTTTTATTTAACAAAAAAAAAAAGAAACCTAATGAAAAGCCGACAGTTCGGGAAAAACTACACAAAACTATTTATTTTAAAGGAGTTTAATTTGGTATGTATTTTAGTTGTTTAGTTTTTGTGTTATTTAAATATCAATTAGTCTATAAAAAATGGTTTTTTGAAATGAATTATTCATAAATCATTAAGAGTAGCTTTTGTCGTCTAAGTTTTACTCTGAGTTCATGTCTTTTACTTCATTTTACTAATGTTTTTCTCTGTAAAAAAATCGGTGTTTTGCCCTGTTCACACTCATCAAATCGTTTGTCAAATCCAATAGAACAACGTGAAAATTCCATGGAAATTATGGAAATTATGTCATAACAAATGGTGGGGAGAGGTCCTTCCCGATTTTAACTGCGCTGCTGGTGTTGCTCAGTGTCTTCCTGCAAAGTCGTATTAGTTTTGCAGGAATACCAAATTCAGACATGATGGAGTACAGGTGCTTCCTTATTGGGCTGTCGATGGTGGGTGTCGACTTGTTTGTCTTGAGTCTTCTCCAAGATTTGTCGTAGCGGGAAAATCTGGTCGATGGTGGACTTTCCAGGTCTGAAGCCACACTGATAAGGTCCGATCAGTTCGTTTGCAATGGGCTTCAATCTTTCACATAAAACGCTCGACAGGACCTTATATGCGATATTAAGAAGGCTTATCCCAGATAGTGGGATCGCCTTTCTTATGGATTGGGCAGAGCACACTGAGATTCCAATCATTCGGAATGCATTCTTCCGACCATATTCTGCATAGAAGCTCGTGAATGCATTTAAGTAGAGCTTCGCCTCCGTTCTTAAACAACTCAGCAGGTAAGCCATCAGCTCCCGCGGCTTTGTTATTTTTAAGCCGAGCTATAGCTGTCAGAACTTCATTATAGTCGGGCAGCGGAACCTCGACGCTATCATCCGAAATTGGGGTTTCCGAAATATCATCTCTATTGGCGGGATTGTTATCAGCGTCGCCATTTAGAAGCTTAGAGAAGTGTTCCCTCCATAATGTCAGTGTACTCTGGGCATCTGTCACTAGATTCCCATTTTTATCCTTGCTGGAAGAGGCCCCGGTTTTAAAACCATCGGCAAAGCGTCATTCCTGTCACCATACATCTCAATCTTTTCCTGCTTGCGCTTTTCTGCCTCTCTTTTTTTCCGCCTGAAAATATGTTTCTCTTCCCTCCTCTTTTCTTTGTATCACTCCTTAGCAGCGTGCGTTACAACCGACCGCAGGGTAGCTTTGTAGACGGCGTCTTTCTCTGCAATGGCGTCACGACACGGTGGTAGCCAATCGGCGGTGGTAGCCAATCACCTCTCAGCAGCCGCACGCATGGAGTTGGAAATGTGTGTCCACTGCGCGCATATATCATCGATTGGAGGAGTGCTTTGAAGCAGGAGTGAGAGTCGAGTGGCGAAAGCCTCGGCTGTCTGTTTCGATTGCAGCTTGTCGACGTCTAGCTTTCTCTGTGTAGGGTTGCGTATATTTTTAGCTGCGCACAGACGTGTACGGATCTTGTCTGCGACAAGATAGTGATCCGAGTCAATTTTTGCACCACGGATCGTGCGTACATCTAAAACACTTGAAGAGTGCCTTCCGTCGATCAAAACGTGATCAATTTGATTTTTTGTTTTTTGATCAGGGGACATCCAGGTGGCTTTATGAATATTGAGATGCTTGAATCTAGTGCTACTTACGACCATGTTTCATGCTGCGGCGAAGTTAATCAACCTCATTCTGTTATCGGAGGTGTTGTCGTGGAGGCTGAACTTTCTGACTGTTGGACCAAATACATTTTCCTTGCCCACCTTAGCGTTGAAGTCACCAAGCACGATTTTTACGTCGTGGCGGGGGCAGTGCTCTTACGCATTTTCAAGGCACTCGTAGACAATTTCTTTGGTCTCATCGTCCTTGTCTTCTGTCGGAGCGTGCGCACATATCGGGCTTATATTAAAAAATTTCATAGGTGTGAATCGCAGGACGAGGGGCCGTAGTCTCTTGCCAACTACAAATGCGCATCCAAACTCTCGCTTCTCCGCATGGCCGCTGAAGTAGATATCGAAGGAAGCATGCCGAATGCAACCCTGTCCCTTCCATCGCATTTCTTGGATAGAAGTGATATCAGCTTTGTATCTTTCCAAGACATCAGTCAGTTGGATAGAGGCACCTTCCCAATTATAGGTTCGGACATTCCAGGTGCATATCCGTAAATCATTATCAGTTTTTCGTTTGCGGTAGTCGTCATCAGATTTGGGGATCAGTTTTCTTCTATTCTTATTTGTTTTGATTAAAGGGTTTTTACGGGTGGGCTTTAAAACCGACGCACCACCTATTTTAAGCCTAGGAAGGCCCGCCGCTCAGATTAGCCGCCAAACTAACGGTTGTCAGGTTGACGATGCTCAGGAAACACCACGTGGAGGTTTGAATCGACTTGAGAAGATTTCACAAGGATTATGCTTTCCTCGCTAGGTTCAGACAGTCAGACATTTTACCCTGTAAAGGTTCGCCTCCAGAGGAAACATAAATGGTTGTTCCAAATTCCCAGGAAATTTCTTAGAAGTAGCAGAAAAATAGTCTTGTCATCGAAATCCTAGCCATATTAATAACATTGTTTTACTCACAAAATAGTCATAAAATGACAAAAACCACGCTGTAGCAACCGATGGTTAGTGTTTTTGGCACAAATAAATATATATCTTACAGTCTTTTAGTGTCTTTTTTGAGAGAAAAAGTTTACACACACAAACGAATGACGATCGTGTCGTTTGTTAAAGCGCATCGGCTTACGAATAATTCTCAGATACTGCGTTTGTTGTTATTAATTTGTGTAAAATTTACATATATAAATTCATATCTGTTGCTTTCTTTTTTTTTTTTTTTCGGACGGAGCCGGAGTAGCTCTTATAGCGCATTATTTTCTGGAAAAAATTCTGCATTTTTTTTGACCTCTTCAAGAGTTCTGACTTTTTCCATTCTTTTCTAAAAAACAATGTTGTGACAATTGTGAGAAACAAAAATTTGCAATTTTGAAAAATTTCTAAAATTGAATCCAACATATTTTTGATTAAAGTGGTTCGTTTTTATAAAACTGAATTGATCGTTGAATATTTGTTAAAAATTCCATGCAGTCAGTACTATGCATAACCTCAATCGCAAATACATCAGAATTCAGCTAATATTAAATAAAAAAATGTTGCACTTTTTCTGTTCTTTTCTCAGCTCAAAAGAAGTTAAAATTCTGTAAATTCAGGTGAGAATCTTAAAAATTCTGGATTCTGTGAGGTCAGATTTTTTTTTTCAGAAAACAATGCGCTATTAGTAATACTTTTACGTAGGCATACATATGCAAAGTGTTATATCCAAACGATGGTAACGCTATGTATAAAGCAGTGAACTATATGTTGGCAACGCTGCGCATTGCCGATTTGTTTTTTTTTATACATTCTCTCGTCAAATTTTGTACACGCGGTTCAGTCTTGCTTACTTTTAGTCTTAAGTTGTAAAATAAATAAGTATCTAGTAATAAAACACTTGGCTTTCATTTATTTAGTGGATACAACAATTGGCGACGAGGATTACGTTCTTTTTATATGCAAAAATTACGAATCACAAGTTTTCAACGTGTCACACTGACATAACTTCACAAAATGCCAGACAAAGTGGCGCCGGCCGCAACAGCAGCAGCATCTAGGCAAGTCCAAATTTGCAACAAGCATTCCAAATAGATGTGTTTGAGCCAATGCAAAGCTCATGGGCTCGATGGGTTGAGCGGTTAGAAATGGCGTTTGACATCTTTGGCTGTGAGGAAATAAAGAAGGTTAGCATGCTGCTTCATTATATAGGACAGAAGTCGTACAGTGTACTGTGTGACAAAATAAGTCCAACGAAAGCTAACAAACTTAGAAATTGTTAAGAAGTTGACTGAGTACTATGATCCACAGCCATTAGAAATAGTCGAAAACTATCGTTTCCACCTGCGAAAACAAGTGGACGGAGAATCTGCAGAAGACTTTATGGTGGCACTTCGTATATTGTCCATAAACTGCAACTTTGAAACGTACTTAAGTACAGCGTTGCGCAATCAATTTGTGTTTGGATTACGAAGTTTGCGCATGCAGAATCGGCTGTTGGAATTAAGAAATCTGATTGTGTAAACTGCACTCAGTCCACTCAGCACGGCAGTGACGATGGAGCTATCCGAACGTGGAGGAGAAGAAATCCAACTACAAAAGGATAAAACCGTTATCTACGTGAAGCTGGAGTCCAAAAAAGCAGGGCCGAAACAAAAAAATACTAAAGTACATGTGGAAAATAAGTCCTCTAAAAAACTATGTTACGGATGTGGAAGTGAAACCCATTTTGCGAACAAATGCCTACATTGAAACACTGAATGTCTTTATTGTAAGAAAAAAGGGCATTTAAAGAAAATGTGTTTCAAATCCAAATCTAAAAGTACTTCTCAAACAAATCAGATAAATCAAACAGTTGATGACATTTGTTAAGAATTTTACTTCCTTAAAAGTAAATGATACTGTTTTAAAATTTGAAATCGTTACGGGTTCTCCAGTGACTTTAATTAATTTACTTTGCGCAAAGCAGTATTTCGGAAAATATAAAATACATGCATCCAATCGAAATTTAGCAAGTTATTGTAATACAAAAATAAAAGTTTATGGATACATCTCTGTCAAGGTTTATGTAGATCAACAAGAAAAAAATCTGAAGTTGTATGTGGTAGAATCTGACAGGCATCCATTGCTGGGCAGGGACTGGCTGCCTGTTGTGAGGATAGATTGAAAAACTATTTTTGAGAATAATGGGAAAGAGGGTACATATTACATTTCATTATGTAAGAAAAATGATCACAAAATAGCGGAATTGTTAAAAAAGTACAAAAGGGTATTTGAAGAATCGAGCGGAAAAATTAAAAATTGCAAAGCAAGAATACGCGTTAAAGAGACTTGTGTACCAGTTTTTATGAAACCGCGCCGGGCTCCATTCGCTCTGAGAGAATCGATTGAAAAGGAATTAGATGAAATGAAAAAATTGGAGTTTTGAAAAAAGTAGTGAGCAGCGATTGGGCTACTCCAATTGTTACAATAAAAAAAAGCAATAATAAAGTTCGCATTTGCGGTGATTATAAAATAACGGTAAACCCGCATTTGATTATCGAAGAGTATCCCTGCCAACAATAGAAGAGATGTTTGCTTCAATGGCGGGGGGAAAAAATTTACGAAATTAGATTTAACGAAAGCGTACCTGCAAATGGAAGTGCATAAAGCAGATCGGCACATTTTAACGTTAAATACACATAAGGGCTTATATGAGCCTACAAGAGTATGGTACGGTATAGCAAGTGCCCCTGCTAAGTGGCAAAGGGAAATTGAAAAATTGCTTCAGAGAATTGAAGGGGTAACTGTTTTTATTGATGACATAAAAATAACAGCGCCGGACGATGAGACGCATTTGAAGCGTCTTGTGGAAGTTCTCAGCCGTTTAGATGACAATAATATGCGTGTTAATTTATAAAAAAACGAAATTATGGCTAAACCAATTGAATACTGTGGGTACATAATTGATCAGGACGGAATACATAAGATGCCACAAAAAGTTGAGGCTGTACAAGAAATGCGTAGACCAGAAAACAAGAGCGCAGTTAGAGCTGATCAAACATTACGGACCTTTTTTGCCAAATTTAAGCACATTGCTTTACCCGATAAATAATTTACTTAAAAATAATGTTCCTTTCGTGTGGAACAAAACTTGTGAAGAATCTTTTCGAGCTGTAAAAAAGCACATGCAATCCGAAGTCGTATTAGCACATTACGACACGAACCTACCATTAGTTCTTGCAACTGATGCTTCGCCATACGGGGTGAGTGCAGTGCTTAGCCATGTTTATCCCGACGGGACTGAAAGGCCAATACAGTACGCTTCACAAACACTTTCAGCCGTACAACAGAGATATAGCCAAATCGACCGTGAAACTTACGCAATTATATTTGGTATAAAAAACATTTTATACATTCGTTTATGGTAGGAAATTTATCTTGCTGACAGATAATAAACCATTATGTCAAATTTTTTCACCGCATAAGGGGCTTCCAACTCTGACTGCATCAAGAATGTAGCATTATGCTATTTTTTACAATCATTTGAATACGAGATCCGTTTTAGAAAAGCCTCGGAAAATGGAAATTCAGATGCGTTGTCAAGACTTCCGTCTCCAAATAAGTATGAAAACATTGAAAAAATTGATGTTCTTGAAATCCAAGCCATAGAAACGTTACCTTTGACGGTCAAGGAACTAGCAAAAGCAACTCAGGTGTATACAGACGTATCAGTTTTGATCTCAGCATTGAAGGAAGGCAAGCTAGTTGAAGTAAAACGTAGATTTGGTATAGAACAGTTGGAATTTTCTTTGCAAGACAATTGCCTTTTAAGAGGACTTCGGGCTTATGTGCCAAGAAACTTGCGGAAACAAGTTCTTCAGGAATTTCACATTGCCCATTTTGGGATGTCAAAAATGAAGGAGCTAGCTAGGGTATATTGCTGGTGGAAAGGAATAGGGAGCAATATCGAAGAAATGGTAAAAAATTGCACAAACTGCCAGATGTATCGTCCAGATCCATTAAAAGCCCCTGTTCATTGCTGGCAACCAGCAAATCAACCATTTGACCGGGTTCATTTGGACTTGGCTAAACCGTTCAAAAATTAAATTTTTTAATATTAGTCGATGCGTATACAAAATGGCCGGAGGTCCATATTGTTAAAAATATGACGGCGGAAGTAACTATTCAGAATTGAAGAGAAATATTTTGTTGTTTTAGATTACCCAAAGTGGTAGTAAGTGATTTCGGGTCCCAGTTTATGTCCCATGAATTTCAAAATTGTTTGAAAGTAAATGGTGAGCAGCATAAGAGGGGTGCGCCATACCACCCTTCCACAAACACCAGGCAGAACGCTATGTACGTATAATTAAAGATAAATTAAAATCAATTAAATGCGGGGCTCAGAAGTAAAATCAAATTTATGTAAAATTTTAATGGCCTATCGTCGAAACATTCATTCCAGCACTGGAAAATCACCTGCTTCTCTAATGTTTGGCAGACAGATTAGATCTCGAATGGATCTTATGATACCTCAGAAACGAGAAGAAAATCAGAATCAAGTGTTTGAAGAAGCAAAATTTAAAGTGGGGGAGAGAGTTGCAGCTCGCGATTATCTATCTAATTTACAGTGGAAATTTGGGGAAATTACACAGGGTTTGGGTGCCTTACATTACTTGATTAGGTTAGATGATGGACGCATATGGAAACGACACCAGGATGAACTGCGGTCAGTTGGTCCCTGAGTACGGGTTTCGGTTGCACCACATCACAGCCTTGTCGATTGCAATGCAGGAAATAATGCTAATTTTAATGCTAATGAAATTAATTTAGAAGTCACTGGAAGTCCTGATAATAAGGAGTTAGAACTTAAAGATGCTGAAATTAATGAAAAACCAAAAGATATCGAAATTCAAACAGAATCAGAAACAACTGATATTCGAAGGTCAAATCGCATACGTAAAGCACCTTCACGACTACAATATTAACATGTCTTATAATATAACACTTATTAGATTTTTACATTCGTAGATTTGTAAGTCCTATGAAATGAATTTTTAATAGTTTTAATGTTATTTTTATATTATTATAATTATAATTTTTGACTACCGGGTTCGTTTTAATATAATTGAATTGATTTGAATAAGTATTGTATAATTAAAACTAATTAAAATTAATTTTAAATGTGAATTAAAATAAATTCTTTTCACCCATGAATATTATTGAGGTGAGATGTTATATCCAAACGATGGTAACGCTATGTATAAAGCTATGAACTATATGTTGGCAGCGCTGCGCATTGCCGTTTTGTTTTTTTTATTCATTCTCTCGTCAGATTTTGTGCACGCGGTTCAGTCTTGCTTACTTTTAGTCTTAAGTTGTAAAATAAATAAGTAGATAGTAATAAAACACTTGGCTTTCATTAATTTAGTGGATACAACAATTGCGAATGGTCGTTGTGCTATGAAAACTGCATTTATTATATATAATTTAAAATAGCATTTAGTAAGAGCCGTCAACTTCGTTTTGACAATATTGGCTCTCAGCTTCAACCCTACCTTGCCTAATTATGCAATGCTACCTTGTCTCTGCTTTCACATCAAATGGTCTATGCTAACACTCATTCTCAAAGTAAAAAACGATCGCTATTGCCGTGGTTATGCTAGCCAAATGTTCGGTCCGACCAAAGCTTATTTATAAGGTTGTGGCACTTGAGAGCGAGCTCGGTCGAACTGTCAGAATGGATGAAAAGAAGTCAAGAAAATTAATGCGTAGAACAAAGAAAACCACAGTGACAGTTCAAGCAAAGGCGGTAAAAGAGTGTTTGTCAGTGTCACAACCTTATAAATGAGCCTTGGGTCCGACAGCGAGAGAATGAATATGAGAAAAATTTAATTTTTCATTTTATACTTAAAACAATAACAACAAAAAATGTTCGGCAAACATGTTTGGCTAGCATAACCACTGCATAACGAGAATATATCGTGCGTATTTGTTGCATTTTGTCTTCGTAGCGGGCAGAAAGACGGAAAGAATTTGAACAAGTTTGCTGCTGTCAAATGCAGCGCTTATTAAAAACAGTCGCTCAACATATCTCAACAACGATAAAATGGAGACATGTTGCTCTTCGCTTGTCGTCGTCAATGTGTTCAGGCTATAATATAAAATTTGACTAGCCACGAGGTGTGCAACAGGTTAGAAATTAAATCAGTTTAATCACAATTTAATAATTGTTAATTTATAATTGCAGCAATATATGCAAACCTAATAAAAGGCTATGTATTCCCAACATAATAAGGCATCGTAAGTTAGCATAAGTATCAGAGATTTTCATGAGACCATTCGTCATTTTTGGCACTCGAGTAACAATCGTCGTCAGCCGTTTTTGATTGCTGCAATGTACAGCAATCAAAAAATGAACAAATTAGATTTGTGTTCTTCCCAGTGTTGCCACAAAAGTATTTAAAAATTGCTCAAAGCTTTCCGAAAACTACACAATTCTGACTAAATTACACTAGTTTTTGTATTTTATTTTCTTATATTTTTTATTTTCTTATAAAAAGAATATTAGCAAAATAATAGAAAGAAGTAATTCGAAGGAACAATTCAAGACTTAAAAATAACATAAAATATTAAAAGCATATAAAAATATCTCGGATTACATATACAAATGAAACTATAAATTATTTTCAATTTAATTTATACATATCAGCCTCTGGCTCAAAAAATTCTCCTCCACTCCCATTGACAAAAATTACGGAAGCTATTATATCAGTGTTCAGTCTATGCCTTTTGTCAGTCTTACGATTCTTTAACATACTAAATATTCATTCCACTGAAACATTAGAAAATGGAAGTATTAAAAGGAATCTTTTGACAACCCTAAGGTTAGTAAAAAGTTCCTCTCCAATAGACTAAATTTTATAGACTTAAATTTCTTAGACTAAAAACTTTTTTCCAAAAAAATTCAACACAGGATTGTGATTCTAAATCTAATGACTTGAAATCCAAAAAAGCGTGTACAAAAAGCGTGGTTCAAATCTTGCAAACTTATGGAAAAAATCTAAACTTATCAGTAAAAATTTTTAGAGATTTCAATTTGAATGATTGTGCAAAGTCCGGTATCACAATATCTAAAATTTTGTATACATCATCAGAAAAATCAAATAGTTTTTTATTTGATAAATAACTTAAATAAAAAAGTTTCGACACATATTAATAATTTCAATACGGTCATTTAAAGATATTTATCCAAGACTTTCTTGAGCTAAAATACCGAGATTAACTTCATTATTATCTTCAAAGAGATAAGACACTCTAAAATCTAATATCCATACATTATTTTCTTTTATATATTTTGCTTTATATAATTTTATATAATATAATTTATATAATATAATTTATATAATTTGGTCAAATGGTTCGTAAAATTTCAGTAACGCTACATTTCAATTTGTTCAATAATGGTCGTTCTGATTGAAAAAGAATATTGCAAATAAATAAATTGCAAATAAATTTTCGTAACTTTATCATCTAAATGTGCAAGCATAATTTTCGTTGTTTTAGAAGGATCTTCAAAAACTTCTACTAGCATGTAAGACTGTAACACTTCATACTGTTCCAAAACCCTATCAACACACGATTTTATAGAAAGCCATCTAGTTAAACATGGGCTTAGAATTTTATGAATTTCTATAGAAAAATACTGTTGAAACTCCTTTAATCTTTGTTGCCGTGTGTAGCTTCTTGTAAAATGTAATCCTAGGTTTATTAAGAGATCCTCTATATGAATCGGAAGTTTGAGACAAGCTTTCGATGCCACAAGATGAATTAAATGACACGAACATTTAACTGCCGCAAGATCTTGCTTCTCCTTCTTAAGCAACGTAGCCAATGAATAATATTGTCCAAACATGACAAACCCAACTAAATTTTTAAATGGAATATTTTTTCATCTATGGTTTCCTTTAGCAGTGCATATATTTGGGATGCAGAACCCGAGGAACATTCTTTCATATCAAAGAAACTAGTTTTAACTGAATGTGTCTTCTCATCAAAAAATATGGTTGCAAAAGCACATTATTTTATGTTGCTCATATCAGTGGTTTCGTCCAAGAAAATGCAAAAATAATTCTGTTTTAATTTATTTATTTATTTATTTATTGGCCAAACAAGGCAATGCAATGCAATTTACTTATTCTAACTTATTCTAACAGGTTTTGTTTACTTATTACTAAGTTTAGATTACTAAGTTTTTTGTTTTTCTTCTCCCCTTTCCTTGTTTTTATTTTATTTTTTATTTGGTGCTCTTAGTGGGCATACTCCGCCCACCGGATTGACATGATTTCAAAAACCATGTCAAAACTAAGAGAAGAGGAGGAAAACAAGAGAGACTATATACACACTTAAGATACGATGTATATATATTATTCTTAAAGACTATAAGGACAAAAGGACGTAAATGGGAGATTTGGAGAGGGATGTTAAAGAATTTTGATTTATTAAACTAAATGCTTATACATATAAATCCATACCTGTATGTAGTTTATCTGAGGCCTGGGTTAATTCTGATTACTGAGTGATTTATATAGGGTTTGCTTGAAAGAGGATTTGGACATAGAAGGTGAGTAGTATATAGAGATATTATTAAATTCTCTGCAACAACGATTGATGGGTTCATTATTTGCATATGTAGTTTGGTGCTGATATTCAGTTAACAATCGAGTATGCCTAGTGCGCCTAATTGGATCGTTAAAGGAAATCATATTAGAAATATATTCGCTGTGAATAGCACCACTAATTACATCAAATGTGAAGCATGAGCCCAATAACGATCTTCTTGTTGATAGTGGCATCAAATTTAAAAGGCTGAGTCTATGTTCATATGATGGAAGGCTACAATAATCATGGGGGTTGTACACATCTCTACGCGCGTATAGTAAGAACTGCTTTTGAATAGACTCAATTCTTTCTCTATGGGAATCGAAAGATGGATTCCAAATTATGCATGCATATTCAAGTATTGGGCGCACTAATGCACGGTACAAGGATGTAGTGACCCATATATTCTTGAATTCATTTGCACGTCTTTTTATAAAACCGAGCTGTTTGCTGGCCCTGGACACAATTTTATCATAGTGCAGATTAAAGCGCATCTTGCAATCTAAGACAACTCCAAGATCCACTATATGGTTGACCCTTTTTAGTTCGGTAGTATTGAGGTGGTAGGTATGTAATGTTACGTTGTTTTTACGAGAAAAGCTAATAACATTGCATTTATTGACATTAAGATGTAGTTTATTTTGAAAACACCATTGCTCAAGAGACAACAATTTTGATTGCAAAAAATTTACATCTACATCTGATTGAATTAAATAGTACATTTTTAAATCATCTGCATACATAAGATGTGGGATATCGTTAAGAACTTCTGACAGATCGGATATGAATATGTTGAAAAGAAGAGGACCAAGATGACTACCTTGCGGAACTCCCGAGGAGACTGCAATTTTTTTCGATAGAACTCCCTGGAATTTAACAAACGGGGATCTGCCGTTTAAATATGATTTTAGCCAACTTAGTATGGACCCTGCAACACCAAATTTTTCTAACTTATATATAAGAATGTTGTGATCAACTCGATCAAAAGCTTTACTAAAATCAGTATAAACAGCATCTATTTGGTGCCCTTTTTCCATTTTGACTAAAACATCTGATACCATAATCATGAGATTAGTGGTTGTAGATCGCCCTTTTCGGAACCCGTGTTGCTGCTCATTTAGACGTGGGTTAATGAAACTTGTTAGCTTTTCACAAATAAGTTTTTCAAAAAGTTTTGGAATGGCTGACAAGATTGCTATGCCTCTATAATTTTCAACTGATCTTTTATCACCATTCTTGTAAATTGGCGTAAGATGGGATGATTTCCAATATGAAGGAAATGTCCCACAAACCAGTGATTCGTTAAAGATTATGTGTAATGGCAATAGCAGTTGGTCTAAACATCGCACCAAAAAGCTTGTAGGTATTAAGTCTGGTCCTGGTCCCTTTAATATATCCAGTTCTTTTATTGCATTAGAAATCTCTTCCTGGGTTAAATATAAACTATCAACTATAATAGTTGAGCTAGGAGAAGTTTCAGATAAGGTGGTAGGAAGACAAAAGACCTCCTTAAAGTGATCGGCATACAAGTTGCTTATTTCAAGAGAATTGGACGAAGTGACATTACCTTTAAACATAGACGATGGATAGCCGCTAGATTTGCGCTTCATGTTAACAAAGTAAAAGAATTTTCTCGGCTCTTGGACAATTTTTTCTCCGATGATGTTCGTGTACAACTTGTACGCTTCTTCTGACTTGATAGAGAACTCTCTTGATAACTCGTCATATCTAAGCTTCAGTTCATCGCTTATATTATCAGTGTTTTTGAGAAGTTTGTAGATTTTATTTCTTTGATTCCTCAAAAATCTGAGATTGTTGTCTAGCCATGGTTCTGTGAGCTTATTCTTTTTCTTTATTATTGGCACATAACTTCCGATAGCGGTAAAAATGTGCTGATAAAATATAGAGACAGCACTGTCTAAATCTAAATTGAATAGAATATGATTCCAATTTAGAGAACCAAGATAACATTTTATTCTTTCATAACCGGCGTTGAGGTAATCGTACGCAATGGTGTTATTATAAGACTGGGTAAAGTTGATGTCATTAGCAGACAAAACAACTTTTAAGGCTGTATGATGAACAGTGTTGGTTAGTAAATTTTCTGCTCCCATGCATGGACTAACATTCACTTCTTCATACGAGTTAGTAAAAATTAGGTCCAACCATCTGCCATTCTGATTTTGTACAGAAGAGACTTGCTGCAAGTCACTGCCATAAAAGGTGCTAAGTAAGTTGAAGTCTATGGCATTAGAAAGATTTACAGGAAGAAGAAAGTTGTCGTTTTCGTCGGTGACAAAAGATATATTTGGGCGATTAAAGTCACCAAGAATTACAACTTTATCTTCCTCTTTTAGGGAGGAGGTAAAGGTGGTCAGTGTTTCACATAGCTCGTTGTATGTTGTTTTACTTGAGCCGGGAGGAATGTAAACGACTCCTATGTACACATTGAGACTTTTACCTGAACAAACTCTAATAATTCGGTGATCGAACAGTTTATGGTTAGGTGTGTCTATTAGCTCACTTGAAAGGGAATTGTGAGATGCTACAAGGACACCACCTCCTCGAGAAAGACCTGTTGAGGAGTAGTCCCGATCCTTTCTGAAGACAGTCCAATTGCTATCAAGAATTTCCTCATTATTGAAGGTTTCGTTTAGCCATGTCTCAGTGAATACTAGGACATTGAAGTGGCATGATTTAGCGTCAACATAAAGTTTGTTTAATTTGCTTCTCATGCCGCCACAGTTATGGTAGAATATATTTAAGAAAGAAGAGTTAGGAACGATAATATTGCTGTTGCTCTTTACGAGATTTTTGAAGAAGAGACACATGTTTAGCTCTGACATGAGCGCCATAGGTTTCCAGATCCACTTTGACTTGATCAACCGTTACACCGAGGTGCTCGTGAAAGCGGACAAACAAATTACGCAAGTCTTCAACACCGGAAGGAAGACCTTCTTGCTGAATTAATACTCTAAGGTTAGTTTTGGTCTTGCCTTCAATGCATGTTGAATCAGGGGCTTTATACATATAAGCGAGATACAGGCGAACATTGTTATAAACGTTGTTCTCCCTGAGGAGAGAAAGGGCATATCTGCTCTCAGTGCCTTCGCAGGAGTTTAGTGTCAATTTCACTTTTGGAGGAAGTAGGGGGTCTAAAAATGACGTAGGACTACCAGGTTGATTGCAAAGCTCATTTGAAACTGAAGATGGTTTTGGTAAACCACTTCCGGTTGGTGGTGAAGGATTAAGAGTATGAGAATGGATAAAATTTGGATATTTCTCACAATTGGTTTCATTATTGTTAAGTTTAAATGAAACCCGTTTACGTGTTTGATGAGTTGGCGGTTTAGATGCTAGATTGCTTCCAGTAATCATCTTATTATAAGATGAAGCCGTATTCTGGTTAATTATGGGAGAAAATATGGGGGAAATGCTAGTTTTCAGATTCCAATTAGAATCTGAATTATGGTGGGACTTAGGTTGCACAAACTTGTTTGATGAATAAGGTTTGGATTCAAGAACAGGTAGGTTTACATTTCTTTTATATAGAGGATTCTTAGAATTAAGATTAGAATTAGAATAAGAGTTTAACTTAGATTTAGAGTTAGGACGGGAATTTAGGACGGGAACTATAATTACTTTTAGATAACGGATTCTTGTTAATGTTAGGATTCCTTTCAGAAGATTCGATTCTTGAACTGCCAGAACTTTGTAAAGATCTTGATGTCTTAGACTTTTTCCCAGGCTTATTCGTCCATTCTGTTATTAACCATTCGCCGTGTCTCTCACCGCTGTTGTTCAAGAACATCCACGCATATTGACTTGGGATGTTTAGTTTGAAACTGCAGAAGTTTTTTGCTTTATTGGATATCTTTGAACAGTTTGTAATAGATATGCCAAATTTATTACGAAAGTAAGTGCTCATTCAGGATATAGTTGTTTTAACTGATGGGCCCTTAATGAACAGAGTGGTCTTGTCAATTTCATTAGAATCATGGAGTTTCTTTATTCTATTCTGCCATTGAGTTGAAGTCCATGACGTTCCCAACTTATGGATTAAGTTGGTACGAGGGGCTGCAATTGGTGGTGAGTCGCAAGGTGAAGTGGCAGAGGGAGATCCAGGTTGTGAGTTATTGGTATTTTTGTTTTGTTTTGGAGAAATTGTTGATGAACGAATAGAATGAGCTATTGTGGGTACTGTTGATGGTGGAGATCCGATTTGGGGTGGATTCATTGTAACATTTGGAGGAGTAGCAATCGGTGTTATATGTTCCGTAGTGTCATAGTTAGTTAAAGAATTCAGATTAGCTGGTAAAGAGGTGACCTGTGGCAAACGAATAGATGCTTCCATTATTTCCTCGAAAATAGAGGAAGAGTTATGATGAGAGGCTTGTGGATAACTTATTTCAGCTCTATTGGGTGCAGATCTTATTTCCTCCACTGCATCCGCAAGCGTCACTCGAAACACTTCAAGATCATCACTGATATCACTTATTTTTTGATGTAATATTTCCAGCATTGGATCTGATTGCGGAGGTGATGGTTGGGGTTTGCCTGACTGAAGTGCGATATCCACATCATAGCGCAAAGATGTTAGCATGCTCAGTATATTTTTGGCTGTATTATCGTTTTTTAAAACGTCAAGGCTTTTTTTTACTTCTATATTAAGCTCGCTTATGGCCGTTTTCCAAATAAAATTTTTTTCGCTATCTTTGACTAAATCAGTTAGAATTCTCAAGTTTTTAGAAACATTTGAGATATCCGAGTTATTTGCTTTGCAGATGGACTCTACCCTTGCAAGATCATCGGATACGTGAGTCATTATTTCAAAATTTGGTATTTTACTGATGACTTGCTTATTAGCCGAATGCATCACGTTCAAGGAGTCGCTAAGACATTTTATGGCGAGCATAACATGGGATAGTGATAGATCCATGCACTCATCACAGAAGAATTTAAAATGTGATGTGTATTCTTGAAAGTAGTTTAAACTTCTTTTAGTCATTCCCACACAAGTGCCGTGGTAAGATTTTCCGCAAAGACCATTGCAACTTAGCTTAATTGCACCTTTGTCCTCAATAGAGCAATTAATTTTGGCACAAGCAGGTTCCATTGTTTATTGTTTACTTTATTTGGTTGTTTATAAAAAGTTTTTTCTTTACTTTTGATATTTGCACTTATTTCAGGTGCACTTAAAAGTTGGAGTGGGCTGTTTCTCTTATTGTTATTGTTTTTGCTTAATTGCAATATTCACACTTTTTCGTATTGTTAACGTTGTTGCTTTATTGCGATATTCACACTTTTTCGCGGCACACTTATACGCAACTGCACATATATATAGGTCAGAGAACAAATAGAATAGCACAATGAACTATTGATCCAGTGAAATGTGTGTGTGTGTTTTTTTTTACATTATTTAATTTTTTACAAAGGTCTTTTGGATAATTTTTATTGTTTTTTTTTTATTTAATTTTAGGTGATTAAAATTGCAAGCCGAAAGAAACAAGCACAAATTCTTGAAAGTTAAATGTAAGAGCGGGTTAAAAACGACTGAACTGTTTGCGGTTACAATTGCGATGAATTTGTTATACTATTTATTCGCAAAAGTTTTTCCTAATATATTTTTCATTATGCCGGTTGCTTTAGTATGGTGTAAGACCAAGCACTTCACTGTTTCAGAACTCCGGATCGATTCCTTCAATGTTGAGATTAGACTATCCAAAAGATTAAATGATAAATTTGTTAACAGGCCAGAAGACCTAATAGCTTAAGTTCGGCTCGAACCACCTCTGTTCTTGGCTTTTTCATGACAGCTGCGATGGGTTCAGTGTTGGCAATTGCTCGTTTGCTCGGCGTGCACATGGCCGTGCAATATGGTTGTTGTTATATTCTCCAAAATTTTTGACAGTTTCGCATTGGAAGCAACAACAAAATTATCTGCTCGCCGAGCAAACGAGCATCGTGTAATATGGGCATTTCCAATATGTCTACTTGTAGTAGAGTGACGGTCTAACGAGGCCTTATGAGGAACCATAATGAGATTACAAGGCTTGCAGAGCGCCATTTTCCCATCATTTTGAAGCTTCTTCTGCAACCACTTGCTGAACTTTGGATATCCTAAGGGGTCGTCCATAAACTACGTTACCAATTTAGGGGGGGGGGGGGGGGAGGGGTTTTGAAATGCACTACGATAAGTAACGGTAGGGGGGGGAGGTGTTTAGATATTGTAACGTTACCAAAAATTAAAAAATCGACGAAAAACCTCTAATTAATAACACTATCATTTCAAAAATACTTAACCTTACATGTTTATGTTTGATCGTCTAAATTGATGGTTAACTTTTGTTTCAACGATTTCTTCCACCACCTTTTCCCTCGACACAGGAACCTTTTGGTATTCCTTCACCATCTCAGCACACGTCTGAAAAATTTGGGTCTTTGCTTTTGCGACAGGCTTTGACGTTAAGGCCTGAATGTTCTTGATCAAAGGAGGTACCGTATGACATGTACTGTCCTTCTCAGAAAGAAGAAATCGGTTCAAGGTCGTGTAATACCTGCGGCTTGTATTTCGTTTTTAAAACTTCTATGAATTGCCATAAGTTTGTATTATATCGTTTACAATAAATCGGAATAAAAAATACTATTTAAATAAATCAATTTTCAGAAAGCATTTACACAAAAAACACAGAACTTGGTGCAGCTCGGGTGCAGCCTTTAAGGGTACTCTGTCAAAGACCAGGTGAATTTCTTTACGTCAGAAATGAGGATTCACCTGAATGGGTCGACATAGAATCCGATGAAAAATTCTATTTTGAAGAATCCTCAACAAAGCTACCAGCTTCTTCTATCCCAGTGATTGAGAGCATCGAATCTTGGATCGCAGATGGAATAGCTTTTACAGATGATATTATTTATTGATTTTTATCCAATTGTTCCTTTAATGTATCAAGTCATACTAGTCACTAATACTAGTGAAAATTGTCAGAGCTAGTCAAAATATATAATCATTCGAATGAATTAATTTCATATGTCACGTTACTTTATGGGGGGGAGGGGTTTTGAAAAGCACTACGAAAAGTAACGCAGGGGGAGGGGGGTAAAAAAACCGGAAAATCAGTAACGTAGTTTATGGACGACCCCTAACCACGAATTGTTGAACTTATAATGTCCAGTTTTTCTCAGCGACGATGCCTCCTCAGGTTTGCTTTTCTTGAAAAAATAATAGAGGTATTCACGGATTGATGCGAAACGCAGTTGCGACGATGCGAAAATGCAAGATTGCGAACTTTCGCATCATTCCAACAACAAACACATCGGAAGCAATTTTGCAACTCTTATTGAATTACGCACTGCTCAAACCAATTGCGAGAACGCACAAGCAGTGAGGCTAAACAGCTGATTCATGTTTTTGTTGTTTTCAAACAAGGTTGCCACCTGGGTAAAACTTTAAAAAGGTTTAGTTTGCATGTTGATTTTAATAATTTTTTATGATTTTGAAATAAGTTGGCAATATATTTACTGTTTATTCGACATTTTATTTTATTGCATAAAAATAAGCTGCATACACTGAAATGGAAAAACAAATAAAAATAAGACAGGTAAAGAAGTGGTCAGAAGCAGAAATTGCACAAATTGTGGATTATCTGTGAGAAAATCGAAATTTTGACGTAAATTTTTTTATATGCATAGGTTTTAACAACCTAAACCAAACCCTTCATTGCAGCTACCAACTGCACAAATTTTTACAGAAATTTTTTGGATAAGTCAATGCAACTTGGGACTTGGTGAAGTGGAAGGTTCGCTATCAGAAAACTGCGTGGCCGAAAAGTGGAGACAAGGCACTTGGTCTGGAATTTTGGAAGACGATATTCAAAGCGGGATCAATAGTGTCAATGGTAAAATAAGAATAATATGTCAACAATAAGCCTCCCAATGTTTTCATTCCTCTTTGCAAATGCCGGCGATGCAGCGTTATACTTCAACACAGTTTTTTTTTAGAATAAGGCACTGATCGCTGTGCTTGTTGGGATAAGTTGATCTGCATCTTAAATGCTAATTCTTTAAGTTGATATATAATTTTTTTGTTTTCTTCCAGATAAATTAAAAAAGATGTGTCCGCACTTAAAAGACATTTTAGGACAGAAAAAAGCAGGTGAAGTCGACTTGTACGATTCTGAAAGTACAGTTGGAAGTGCTTTTTTTGAGACATTTACCGTAGATGAGATGATGGAGGAATTAAATGAGCCACAATTTTCAAGTCAAGTCCAACAAGTGTTCATTGTTCAGTCACCAAATTCACCAGAAGTTGATTTACGAGCAACCTCTAAAAAGCAGAATGGTCATGCTGCAAAAGTTTCGAATTTTGCAAATAAAATTAAAAGATCAGCTCCAAAGGATCCAATTTCGGCATTAACTCAAAGCCAAGAAGAGCGAAAAGAAACTCAACGACTTCGAATTAAACTCGACGAGGAAAAATTTTATAAGCAACTTGAGTTTGATAAAGAAAAATTTAGCATTGAGCAAGAGTCTCATTGAGAAAGAGATGAAAGATAGTTGCTTATAAAATTTTTCTTTTCAAAATTTTAGAAATGGAGAAAAATGAGCGTATGGAGAGATTTGAGCTGGAGTTAAAATATAAAAAATAACTAATTCATTTTTTTTTTCTAATAATTTTCTAATAAGAGATGCTGAAGTTCTGTTTTTGTACAACTTTGATTTTGTATTTTTGAATACCAAATGAAGAATGGTGCTTTTTGTTTATTTTAGTAAGAAATCAATTTAAGTAAGAAATCAATTTATTATATTAATAAATTTCTAATAATTATATTAAAAATTAATAAATTTTTATTAATTTATTAATTTTTAATATGTCAGTTTTTAATATGTCAATATGTCAAAATTAATAAATTTTTAATATGAAAAGAAGTTCTTGAGAATTATCAATTTTGTTAAGGGATTTAAAATAAATTTTGTAAATGTTGTTGAAGCTAATGTTATCGCTGCTGCTAATATTTTGGCCAATAGCTGTGGAGTTGTTAGTTAAGTTGATGTTGTTTTTGTTGCTCATTGTTTCTAAGGAAGCTGATTTTAGCTAAACATTAAAGTATGCAGTGCCTGTCCTTTGACATCTGCATTTTCTTCAGAGTTAGCTTCATTAGCTGCATTCCATTCGCTTCAAAATAATCCAGATTATTTTTTTTTACATGCAAAGCAAAAACAAAAATAATAATCCTATAACAAATAGGATTATTTTTGCTATCCATATAAAAATTCTTCCTTTTTTTTACCATTATTTCTGTGCGGTGTACACGTGTTTTTAAAGATGGCACCCGTCGAAAAAGCTAAAAAAGTTGCCAAAACGGGCAAGAAAGTTAACAAACATCCATTGAATTCATATTTAAATGGTGGAATTCTGCGTTATTCCAAGAGACAGATGTACAAGCGTCGTGCTACGTACCGACTTAAAGGGACCAAACGTCCAGTTGTCAAGAAGGAAAAGACTCCTTTCAAAAAGGTAAAGAAAATTGGTGGACCCAAGAATGGCGGTGAACGTGTTGTTTACCTTAAGAAAGCAAAGTCTAACTACCCCACCAAGACTTTCGTGAAGAAGCGACCTGCAAAGGATACCTTCAGCCGTCATCAACGTAATGTTCGTCCCAACATGAAGCCCGGCCGTGTGCTTATTCTTTTGGCTGGACGTCATCAAGGCAAGCGCGTTGTTCTGCTGAAGTCGCTCAAGTCTGGTCTCTTGTTGGTTACCGGCCCATTCGCTTTAAACTCATGCCCACTACGCCGAGTTTCGCAGCGTTACGCTATAGCTTGCTCGACACGCGTTAATTTGGGCGATTTAAAAGTACCCGAGCACATCAATGATGAGTACTTCCGCCGCATGAAAATCAGTTCAGAGAAGAAATCTGGTGAAGGTGATATCTTTGCTGCCAAGAAACAACGCTTTGTGCCTAATGAACAGCGCAAGAAAGATCAAAAGGAGGTAGATTCTGCTCTTCTTAAGGCGATCAAGGCTCATCCAGAGGGTAAATTCTTCAAAAAGTACTTGCAAAATATGTTCGCACTAGGCTCTTCGCAATATCCTCATCGTATGAAGTTCTAAACGATCGTTTGAAAAATTTGTTGGAGTCCATTCATGGTGAACTATTCCAAGATTTTGAAAACTTGGTTTGTTTTGGCTTTTATTTTAAAAATTAAAAAACAAAAAATAGTTGTAAAATAAAGTTTACAATACTAAAAAAAAATTGTGATATGGCCTTTAAAAAATTTGAAACACAGATGCCGCACCTGTGTATTTTTATGAGCTGTCATTTCATTTTTTTAATAGGGCTATTCCCGATTACGGGCAAATAGCGTGGCATCGTGGCATTTGCAAAATATGATTGCAAATATTTTCAACACAACAACAAAATGTACAGATTTGCATTTGCCCGACTGTGTCAAATTTGCAACACTAAAATCGCATTGCATACAGTCGAGCATGGGCAAAACTTATTTGCCAATCAATCAGCTGTCACATTTTAACCAAACTCCGCTAATAAAATAAAATTAACAGACTCTGATATGGAACTCACTTTGATAAATAATACACTTTGATAAATAATAATGAAAAACACCACGAATACTGTTCTTGTTGTTTTTTTTTTTCCTCCAAAACAGCTGTGAGTTTTGTTTGCAACAGTGTTCTAAAAAGTGTGCTCACAGTTGATGGCAAATATTTGGTAGGGCATACATTTGCAAAGCTATTTGCCCGTAACTGGGAATAGCCCTAATGATTTGTTTGTTTGATACAATGACTATTAGGTAGCCATGACAGCTACCTATTTTCTCACGAGCTGCAACCATCGAATGTTAAACAAAAGAAACCAAAACAAACCGCGTGTGTCACACACATTGGAAGCATTCAGCGGAGCCAACAATTGCACTTAAATTATTTACATAATTGCATAATATTAATAATTAAATTAAATAATTTACAATTTTTTTACGTTTAGAGTACAACACATTCAGAGAAAAACATCGTTCACTAAGGTATCGCTACCATAAAAGTTCACAACAGTTTTGAACGACACACGTTCTCATGACACCTGATAGTTATTGTATCATGGTTGTTTGTTTGAACTTAATTTTGACTGCAACGGTAGTGCCCTCTACGAGTCGAGGCGATTATATTTAGGCGAAAGGAACGCAGCTATTGTCTCCCGAATCCCAACATATATCTTCATCTGAAATTAAAATATTATGTATGATGCAAGCCACCAGAATCCATAAAAAACATGCTTTGTGGTTGGTCTCAGTTCGAATAAGATGGCGCAATTTTTCAACACATTTTTTTTGTTGCAAAAAGGCTTGAACAGCTTGAAACTTACATGAAATCGTTTCCGTACTTTTTGATAAATATTCTCATTTTGACAGATAATCAAGTTAGGGGCATGTCACACGGAGCGGACACGGACAAATTTGTTGTTGTTCTCACGGGTAAAAGAAGCTCTCTCAATTTCCAGTTTTTTATTTTACCCGAGAAAACAACAACAAATTTGTCCGTGTCCGCGCTAGTGTGACATGCCGCTTACTCTCTATTACTTGAACTTTACTCTAAGGCCTTTTCCACATTTGGTCAACGCAATACCAACGAAACATCAACGCAACAGCGAAAAGTTGAAAAGCAATGCAACTATAAACCGAGTGCTTTCAGACTTGCTTCAAAAGTCGTGCAATATGTATAAGATATCCGAAAAAGCATTAATACATTAAATAAGTGGCATTATACAAACATATTTATTATAACATTAAAATAAATATATAAATATAAATAACATTAAAATAATTTGTACTGCACAACAAATAATTGAATTCACAAAACAAACTGATGCAAAAAGTCGGCGATGAAAATTGCGGAAAGCTACGTTGCGTTGAACAGGTTGAGAACATGTCGAGAACTTGTTGCGTGCAAGTTGCTTAATCTGAAGGTTCCGGTATAAATACACAGGCTAGCAACTTGAGTTGTAGTTGCGTTGACCAAGTGTGGAAAGACCTAACTTTACTTGAAGTTAGTTCGGAAGCAGACCTAATGAAGCTTTGATCGTTCTGTAGGTGAGATGAATACATATTTTACTGCACAAACACAATCTCAAGTGTGCAAAGCTGCCCGACACTGATTTAAATGTACGAAGCACATTCGTTGCTCGTATATTGACGAGACAATCGAAATGCCATTGTACGCATGAAACAAATCGCTCGTACAAATCGTGGAAAGGTTTGGACATAGATATTCGGAATTTTGTTAAATCTTGCGATATTTGTTATCAGTCCTTAAATAATAATTCCCCAAAATATGTTTCCTGGTAAAAAACATCAACTCCATTCGAAAGAATACATTTAGATTTTTTTTAATTTCGCACAATTTAATGTTCTTTTGATAGTAGACACATATACGAAATGGATAGAGCTAGATATATTGAAACTAACGACGACTCAAAAAGTAATAGATTCTCTTTTGAATGTATTCAAAACTTTTGGTTTGCCAAAAAGTATTTGCTCAGATAATGGGCCGCAATTTGCGTCCCATAAATTTAGAGAATTTTGTTCAAAATTTTAAATACAAGTTTTAAAAAGTCCACCCTACCACCCAGAATCAAACGGAATAGCTGAAAGAGCTGTTCAAACAGTTAAAAAATCACTTAAGAAATTTCTTCTTGACCAGCATTTAGCAAAGTTAACATTTCAAGAAAAAATTAACAAATTTCTTTTTAAATATAGAAATACACACTGTTCTTCTGGCTGTACACCTGCATAACTTTTATTATCATATAAGCCAAAAATTCCATTGGACAATTTAAACCCAATATGTTAAACTTATAAAAACACAAATAATAAGTACTATAACATTGTTAACTCTTTTGCTAGCAATAAGCCAAAATTTAAATATTGCTTAGGTCAAAAAGTATTATATAGAAACATAAAAAGTGAATTTTGTAAATGGAGTGTTGCAAAGGTTATAAAAATATTGTCACCGCAAAGGTATATTATAAATATAAACAACACTAATAAATACGTTCATGTAACACATTTAAAAGAATTTATTCCTCGAAAAGATTATTTTGTTCCTCCTTTAAAAAATCAAAGAAAGAGATCAAGTGAAAATGATTATTGTGATTTAATAATTCCAAAAAATATAATTGTGTTTCCAGTAGTAGGCCAAAAAGGAAGACAAAACCTCCAGATCGTTTAATGTACAACTAAAATATATTTATGTTAAGATCTATGTATATATGTATTAAGTTGCTTATATTCTCTCTTAAATGTAAAAATATATTGTGAATTGCATTGTATAAATATTTTTTTTAGGGGGAGAGATGTTATATACCCTGTATATAATTGGCTCTCGTAATATCTAATTTACATTAGAGCTTTATTTACTTATATTATAAGTTTAGTCTAAGCTCTTGTTGAAATAAACGTCCACTTGTTTTATACCCACCAAAGCGAGCGTATCATTTAATTACAACACAACAAAAACTATACTGAAATCGTTCAAACATAATTATATTGTTTAAAATTGTGCAGTTTAATTATACTATAAATTAATAATCAAAATTGTAGATTGAGTTAAAACGATTCATTGATTATAAATGGTTTGAATACCGATTATGGCTTTAATGCTGATAGTTTGTATATACAAAGAATAAATTCTATTGAATGGTTTGAATACCGATTATGGCTCTAATGCCGATGGTTTGTATATAAAAATATTAAATTCTGTTGAATGGTTTGAATACCGATCATAATTTAAATACTGATTGATATAATTTTATATGGTTTGAATAGTGATTATTACTTGAATACTAACAGTTTCACACAAGTTAGATTGTTAATTTAATTGGAATACAATTTGAACTAATGTTTTATTTTTATATTAGGAATAGGTCTAACAGTGCCACCATTTTATTATACGTTGTATGGAGAAAATAGTGGTTATGAATGGCAAAATTGGCTGCAGTCATTTGAATTCTGCATGAAAGCAAGCGAAATACAAAATTACGAAAAGAAGTTAGCATTATTATTACATTTTGCTGGCAGAAAAGTACAAGACATATATTTACAATCACCTGATTCAGAACATAAACAAACATCCGGACCATTAGCAAGTGGATACATCCCACAGACAAATAGTTATGAAGATGCAATAAAAAAAATAAATGAATTATTTTTGCCAAAACGAAATTCAACTTTCGAGCGTCATGTATTCCGTCTCATGCAACAAGATGAAAAAGAAAATATTAGTGTATTTTCAATGCGTTTAAAAATGCAAGCGGAACGTTTAAACTTTGGAGAAAAATAAGATGAAAATGTTAAAGACCAAATAATAGAAAAATGTTGTTCTGCAACGCTAAGACGAGAAATGCTTAAGAAAGATGATGCAGATTTAGAGCATGTGCTAAACATGGCAAAAATTTTTGAAGCTGATACAAAACAAGAAAAAATTTTCTTGAATAGAAACTTTGAATCAGACAAGAATATGATAGTTGATGTAAACAAGAGAAATGTTAAAACACTGAAGCGGAAAATCAATACCAACGATACAAAGGAATGCTGTCGTTGTGGATACACTGGTCATAAAGCAAATGATGAAAAATGCCCTGCGCTTGGGAAAACATGTAAGAAATGTGGTGGTCTAAATCACTTTAGCGCTAAATGTAAATCAAAACTGCGAGTATTATCACATACAAACAGAAACGTGAAACAAAGTCTCGAAAAACAAAATTCCAGAGATAAACATGATAGTTCAACATCAAGAAATTTCAAACCAAGTGATCCAGTTCAATACATCCACAGCAATAATGATGAATATATTTTTTGCATTGACTGCAAAGATAATGAAAATTTCATAAAATGCAATATTGGCCAAATAACAAGTGCTATAATAGATTCAGGATCAAAATATAATATTATGGACTATGATACATGGAATGAATTAGAAGTAAGGCATGTCATCATATTAAATCAAAGGAAGGAAACGGAAAAAGTTTTTAAAGCATATGGTGGACAAGTTTTAGAGATTACTAGTGTGTTTGAAGCAGAAATTTTGATAGATAATAAAAAAACAATTGCAGATTTTTATGTAACAAAAAGTAAAGGCAGATTTTTAATTGGTCGATATACAGCAATTGCATTAGGAGTATTAAGGATTGGTTGTCATGTCAACGAAGTTATTACTAACATGAAAGAAAAAAAAACAGTTAGGAAGATTAAAAATGTAATTGTTGATATACCACTGCGGGAAGATGCTGTACCGGTTATTCAACTATATCGACGTATTGCAGTGCCTTTGGAGAAAGCTGTTGATAAGAAACTTGAAGAACTGTTGAATCAAGGAATTATTGAAAAAGTTGACGGTCCATCAAAATTTATATCACCAATGGTTGCCATTCCAAAAGATAATGGCAACGACATTCGAATTTGTATTGACTTGCGGCGCGTTAATGAAGCAGTTAAACGTGAAAATTATCCATTACCAACAATAGAAAGTTTTTTGCCTTACATAGGACAAGGAAAATGGTTCACAAAGTTGGATATAAGACAAGCATTTCACCAAATAGAAATATCTAGAGAAACAACAACTTTTATAGCTAGAAAAGGACTCTTCCGGTATACACGACTAATTTTTGGAATAACATGCGCACCAGAAATATTCCACAAAGTTATGGATCAAATGCTCAGTGGATGTGACGGGTGTCTTATTTATATAGATGATATTCTCATATATGGCAAAAGTAAACAACAACTGAATGAACGAGAAGCTAAAGTTTTAACTATATTAAAAAATAATGGCATAATACTAAACAACGAAAAATGTGTATACGGTGTGACCGAAATTGAATTCCTTGGTCATCGATTATCAGAAAAAGCATTACATCAACGGAAGACAAAGTGATTGCTGTTAAACAGTTCCGCGAACCTAAAACAATTGAAGAAGTTAGAAGTTTTTTGGGCCCAATAACCTACGTAGGAAAATTTATACCTAATCTTGCAACAATAACAGAACCACTACGATGTTTAACAAGAAAGAACAATATTTTCATATGGGATGTTTCACAGAGAAAATCATTCGAGACATTAAAAAATCTTATGTCCAGCAATATGATACTTGGTTTTTACAAAATTGGGGATCATACACAGTTATTTACTGATGCAAGTTCTGTAGGGTTAGGCGCTGTCTTAATTCAGCATGATAACCATGAAGCACGTGTAATATCATATGCAAGTAAAAGTTTGTCCGATGTGGAGAAACGTTATTGTCAAACCGAAAAAGAAGCACTAGGCCTTGTATGGGGAGTTGAACGTTTTCATTATTATTTATTTGAAGAAAATTTGAGCTAGTCACAGATCACAAGCCTTTAGAAGTGATATTTGGTCCAAGGTCGAAGCCATGTGCTAGAATAGAGAGATGGGTACTACGTCTTCGATCATACAAATACAAAATTGTTTACAAAAATGGAAAAAACAACATAGCAGATCCTCACTCTAGATTAATAAGTGATAATCAAGTTCAGGAATATTTTAATGAATATTCAGATGACTATGTTAATTGGATTGTTAATTTAGCTACACCATAAGCACTAAAAATAACCAAAATTGTTGAACATTCAAGACAAGACAAAAAAATTATGGCTTTAAAATCCGCAATTATCTCTAACAAATGGATTGAAGAATTGAAAACTTTTAAAGTTTTCGAATTGGAGTTATGTGTAGCTGGAGATGTAATCTTGCGAGAAACTCGGATTCTTATGCCAGAAGAACTTCGTCATAGGACAATTCAACTTGCTCACGAAGACCATCCAGGTATGAAAGTTATGAAACGTCGCTTATGGGCAAAAGTGTGGTGGCCAAAGATTGATAAACAAGTAGAGGATTTCATTAAAAATTGTAAAGGATGCACACTTGTAGCAGCTCCATCTGTACCTGAGCCCATGAAGAGAAAAGATTTATCATCACAACCATGGCAGCATTTAGCTTTAGATTTTCTTAGGCCAATGCCATCCGGTCACAACTTATTAGTTGTCGTTGACTATTACAGCCGTTTTGTAGAAATAGAAATAATGAAGAAAATCGATTCAACTGAAACAATAAAACGATTAAGAACTATATTTGCGAGTTTTGGAATTCCTGCCACCATAACGGCTGATAATGGTAGACAACTTATAAGCAGTGAGTTCCAAAGTAACTGTGAAGAAAATTACATCAAACTTATAAATATAACACCGTACTGTACGCAGCAAAATGGAGAAGTAGAGCGACAAAATCCTTCTATCTTAAAGCGCCTTATCATAAGTCAGAATCTAGGTCAAGATTGGAAAGAAGAAGTACAGATATACCTTCTCATGTACCGTTCAACAGCTCATTCTACAACTTTAAAATCACCATCGGAACTACTATTTGGTTTTAACATACCAGCCAGATAAGGAAAAGAAAGAAAAAGAAAAGGAATATGGTGATAAGAAACGGAAATCTAAGAAACTCGATATTCAAGAGGGAGACGAGGTACTGGTTAAACAAGTTATCAAACCAGTCAGTTATCAGTTCCGTCGAAATGTAGCTCATTTGAAGAAGATTAATAAAAACAAGCGACAAACTAACCGGCCGATTTATTTAAATGATTTTGCTAAATTATACAGGGTTGCCAATATTCGAAGCGCCCATTTTATTTTTAAATAAATCAAAGAAACCACAATTTTTTGTCTGTTCGTCATGAATATCATTTAATTGGGTTCAAGTAGATTTGCTTACATTATTTCTTGAATATGATATCTCGTAAATGGTCGCCATTGCCTTCTACGACATATTGTGCCCGTTTTGCAGCATTTTCCATGGTTTTCTTCAACATTTCGATGGGAATGGCGGTTATTTCTTGACGGATGTTGGTTTTCAGCTCTTCTAGGGTCTTTGGCTTGTTGACGTAAACCTTTGATTTCAAATAACCCCACAAAAAGAAGTCTGGAGGCGTTAAATCTGGTGATCTTGGCGGCCAATCGAAATCACCATTTTTTGACATCAAACGGCCAGGGAACAATTGCTTCAAAAAATCGATTGTAGTGCGGCTTGTGTGTGGTGGCGCGCCATCTTGTTGAAACCAGTAGTGTCTGATACGCTTTCGACGAACGATTGGCATGAAAAAATTGTTTATCATATCGCGATAACGCTCCTGATAAACAGTAACTCTGTGGCCATTATCATCTTCGAAAAACAACGGCCCAATGAGTATTTTAGCACAAACGCCGCACCAAACAGTGACTTTTGCATCGTGAAGAGGTACCTCTTGAATCTCTTGTGGATTTTCAGTGGCATAAATACGGCAATTTTGTTTGTTTACCGTTCCGTTCAACTGAAAATGAGCTTCATCGCTCATTGAGTTGAGTTTTCACTATTGACTTGTTTTGTTGAATGTAAATTTCAACAATTTTAGAGCGTTCTCGTGGCGTGTACTGTTCCATTGTAAACATTTGCTTGGAATGACGCTTCAAACGCGGTATGTCATTAATCGATTTGGCATCACTGCGGAAAGTTACAGTGTTGCCAGATGGGCGCTTCGAATATTGACAACCCTGTATTATAGTTATTTAAGACATTTCATTATTATTATCAACTGATAATCTAATGCTAAATCCTATTAATCAAATGTTATTTTTAAAGGAAGTAATGTAGTATCTGAGTATCTAAATTGTATTCAATCGAAGTTATGATTTATGTCATTATGAATTATACAAAAATAAAGCAGTTGATTTCAGAGAAGCAACGCATACAACACAACAAGCATGAACATGGTATAACTCTTTATATACACCTGAAATGCACCAAATAAAAAAATTTCAGGAAATAAGCGGAGTTTGTTTAATTCATAATAGTAGCCTGAACACATTGACGACGACAAGCGACGATCGACATGTTTCCATTCTGTTGTTGTAGAGATATGTTGAGCGAACTGATTTTAATAAAAGCGACAGCAGAAAACTTTAGCAGCAAATGTTTTTGACATTTGATATTTACAATCAATTATTTTTAAGGATTTGTGCTCATTTAATATATGAACATAGTTCTATAAATGTAATTTTTAACAATAGTAGCACGAAACAATGACATATGTAAACAATGGAAGAAATTTCCTTCTGTCGCCTGTCAAATAAGAATTAAATTGAAACCGGTGAGAACCACATTCGATGCCGCGCTACAATGTCGTCGCAAAAGTCTCCAATAATTCTTCCCAAATTCTGTCTAATATAAATTAAAAGTGACATTTAAATTAAATGTAAATCAAAAGGCTATCAACGTACAATATATGTTTTCCATAAGAATTGTCAATGCTACCTGGATAATTCTGCCATCATTTTTGCCAATTTCTTATCATGTCCACTTTTCGTCAACTTTTTCGTCAAAAGAGTCATCAAATCGTTAACTGATGCACATGATCATATGATAATTTTTTTTTATTACTTCCTTGTCACCGAAACAAAATCATCCTAATATCGGACCAATTGGTTTTAATATTTCCTTGAAAAATTAAACAGCAGAGTGTTCACATCGTCAAATCGTTTGTCAAAAAGAAGAAAAATTAAAATATATCATTTAATCGCACGATTTGACAAACTGCTTGATGCATGTTCAAACGGTCAAACGAATTTGATGCGAGGGTACACTGTTAATCACGAAAATCGCATAAAGTGCGACTGTTATTAGACTTAAACTGTGGCATCGCTTGCATGCAGACATAAGCCAGTGCTCCCAATTTAGGGGTTATCTTAGAGTACATTATAAGATAAGACATAATCTTATAACGTACTTAAACCGTAACTGTGGGTTTAGACCGCCTGAACGAACGAAAAATTTATCGCGAACAATTTATTGCAATAAATTCTTCGTTCGGAGTACTGTTTAGACCGCACGAACATCAATCGCGAACAAACATTGGCCGCCATCTTGTTCGTTCAGGCGGTGTAAACAGCAATTTGTGCATTTGGCCGAACATCAATAAATGCAGGGTTGATAGCTCCTTATTTTTATATTAGTACTAAAACTTATACTCCGTTTCTCAACAACAAATGGTTTGCCACTCCATAACAATATATTACTCGTATTAGTTATTATAGAAAAGACGTGTGTTTAACTTAAGGGTCCATTTAAGTTTTTCGACGAACAAAAATTAAATGTTTTCACATTTTTCGTGTGTCAATAAATTTCGTAAATTTTAAGTCAATTAAATAAAAATTGTTCCCAAATTGTATGCACTTATTAAGCAAATACAATTCTGTGGTCAAAAGCACTAAGCGCTTAGTCGACTTAAGACAAAACTGAGTTATTGATGCAGATGTGTTTCAAGCATATAGCTTTATAAGCACACAAAATCTGGAGCTTCTAGCATGACCCTAGCCAAAGTTATGACACAAAAACAAAAGACTCTTTCATACAATTCATATGGCGATTGAAAACTTTAACACGAGATAACTCGAAACAGCGCTTGACTTAAGCGCTTAGTGCTTTTGACCACAGAATTTATACTTTCAGTCGTTCGATTTTTATTTTAGAGAAATCCTTTTTATGTTATAACTTTAAAGAATTGCTTTTAGTCACAAATCGAAATTTCAAGTACCATTTTGGTTAATATCCACATTTTTCTAAAATCTTCGATTAAAAACTCAAAAAAATTCAGCAGAACCTAAAATATTTTTTATTTTATTTGAGCGAGCTCATAAACTCAAAATTTTCATTAAAAGTTATTTAGTTATTTAAAAAAAAAAATTACCTCAAATAAACAGTCGCCTCAAATAAATAAAATATAGGGTTTTCCGCTTAAAAACTTAATTTGGCCCTCTACACAACACAATCATATTGCAGCGAAAGTTAACAGAACACTTTAAAAAACATAAAACTAAATTACTACATATTTTAGTACTTTTTATAAATTATTCTCTAAAGCTACTCCTCTTTGCTACTTTTCTGTATTTAAACACAGCGCAACACCGGATTCGCCCAAAAAGATCGAAGCTTGTTCGATCAGAGCGAACGAAGGAATCTTCGTTCGTTCGCCCTAATTTACTGTTTACACCGGGCAAACATTGTTCGCGATAAATTTATAGCGAACACTGTTCGTTCGGGCAAAGTGTTTAAACCGAGCGAACGAACGAGGTTTCTTTCGTTCGTTCAGGCGGTCTAAACGCATAGTAACTAAAACACGTTTTATCGCTATTGTGTTTTATCTCAAAACACAACTGTTTATACCGCCTTTTTCACGTTTTAGTTTGACGTTTATGTTTTCTTACTGTTCCATTTTTGCTTTTATTTTGCAGTTTTAAATTTTTTATAGTAAAACTCTCAAAATAAGTCGTGTTTTGGCTCTTTAACGCGATAAATGCATAAAACACGTTTTGAAGGTTTGGTGTAAACGTAGTATTAAATGTGATAAATGCTTAAAATACGTTTTGAAGGTTTGGTGTAAGTGTACTATTACTGTGCGTTTAGACCGCCTGAACGAACGAAAGAAACCTCGTTCGTTCGCTCGGTTTAAACACTTTGCCCGAACGAACAGTGTTCGCTATAAATTTATCGCGAACAATGTTTGCCCGGTGTAAACAGTAAATTAGGGCGAACGAACGAAGATTCCTTCGTTCGCTCTGATCGAACAAGCTTCGATCTTTTTGGGCGAATCCGGTGTTGCGCTGTGTTTAAAAACAGAGAAGTAGCAAAGAGGAGTAGCTTTAGAGAATTATTTATAAAAAGTTATAACGGAGGGGAAGTTCCTTTGACTTCTTCTCAAGGTCCTGATAGGAGGACTTCTCGATAGCATCAATAAAATTGGGTTCTCAGAATTTGCTTTTTGAAAAGTTTATTTAAATTGAAAAATAAATTTGAAGGAAATCTCCGACCTTGTCTGAAGTATTTCTCCAAAAATTTTTATATGATTGAATTTGATTTTTGAGGAATGTAGGCTATTTATAGTTTCTTACAGAAATGTTTTCCTACTATCATAAGAAATAAATTTAACTGAAAAGTAAATTAACATGAAGTAGTTGAAGCTAATTAAAGTTAGATTAAAGTAGTTAAAGTTAATTTAGCAATAGAATTAAGTAGTTAACATTAATTAAAGAATAGAATGTAGTAATGACTTGTTTCATTTCTCCCCCTCTGATGATGAAGTCGTCTCGACGAAACATCAGAAATTTAATTATACTTCTTTGGACGGCCACGACGTCGAACCATGTTGAGTGGTTGTTATTGAACACCATATGAATTGCGATAGGAAGTAAGAGCGGAAACATGATAAGTTCCCAAAGGTACATTAAGATCATCTTCATTTGCAATAACATAACTCGTTGCACCTTTCTTTTTGATGATTGTGTATGGTCCATCTCGTTTAGGAACAAATTTTGATGTAACTCCTTTCGTTACATTGCTGAGGACATGTGTAGTGACTAGGACCTTATCACCAATCTCAAATTCTTTCTGGTTTCGACGTTGTGCGTTGCTGTACCGTTTGTTGTGATCTTGCTGTTTCTCTGTAGTTTCTCGAACTGTTTTAAAAACTTCAGCTAAGTTTTTTAAGTACGGAGTAATTTCTGTAATGAAATTTTCTGCTTCAACGATTGTTCTTAAATCATGCTGCACGTCATCAATTGTACGCAAGTCTCGCCCAAAGGTAAGGTATGCTGCCGAATACCCAGTGCTTTGGCAATTAGCAGTGTTCATAGCAAAACGTATGGGTGGAAGTTTCTCCGCCCATGAGTGATGGTCATTGCCAACGAGAATTGATAGTTGTGTTTTCAAATCACGATTCTTTCTTTCGAATGGATTCGCCTCTGGATGATATAATGGTGTGAATATTTGCTGTATGTCTAAGCAAAACGCCACCTTTTGCATAATTCCGGACACAAATTGAACACCATTGTCACTTATAATTTTACGTGGAACACCATACCTCAGGAACACCTCGTTGATAAGAGTTTTGGCGCACACTTCGGCAGTAGCTTCTTCAAAAGCAAACAGTTCTACCCATCGACTTGCAATATCTTCTACGATAAAGATCCATTGCAAGTTATCGTTGGAAGGTGGAAGTGGACCGAATAAATCTATGGCAATTATTTCAAAGCGTTGATTGCTCGATACAGTCTGGTACAGACCAGCAGGCTTGAGATTTGTTGCCTTGTAACGCTGACACTCAATACAGTCCTTAACATGCTTTTCGATATCCTTTCGAATGCCTGGCCAGTAGTAACGGGCAACGATCCGATTGATAGTTCTGTCAATGCCGTAATGACCAGCTGTATCATTGTTGTGATAATATTTTAAAATAATAGAACGTTCTTGTTGTGGTATGACAAGTTGAGCATCTTCAATTTCATCATCATGATAGCAGTAGAGTACACCATCATTCATGACATATCCCCTCTTTGACCAGTATGCCAAATCATCAGTCTTTTGTTCGAAGCAGTCTATGATGGATTTAAGGTCAGGATCAGCAAGTTGGCCTTCTCGAATCTCCTTTGCCCCTTTCCTGGGCATTTCAACGTCGAATGAGCAAATATCACAGGACTACGTCGCCTCGTGTAGACTTTTACATGGTGGTCTTGACAGTGTGTCCGCAACCACATTAGTTTTTCCGGGTTTGTAGTCGATTTGAAGGTTAAACGGCTGCAGTAAAAGAGCCCATCTTGCTAAGCGTCCACTTGGTGATTTCAAAGACATGAGCCACTTCAAAGGTTGATGATCGGTGATTAACTTGATATCTGCTCCTTCGATATATCCTCTAAACTTGTGTACAGCCCAAATAATAGCAAGGGCCTCCCTTTCTATAGTTGAGTAGTTTCGTTCTGCATCGGATAAAAGTCGGCTGGCATACTCAATTGGGTGTTCATCTGGACCCTCCCCCTGGAGTAAAACTGCTCCTAGTGCATAACTACTTGCGTCTGTTTTCAGGACAAATGGCACATTATCCTCAGCTTGCTTCAGTATGGGTGTAGTGGTTAACAAATATTTGAGTTGATCGAACGCGTGTTGCTGTTCTGCTTTCCAAATCCATGCAACATTTTTCTTTGTTAGTTGTGATAAAGGTTTCGATATTGATGCAAAATTTGGAATGAAACGTCGATACCAAGAACAAGTTTGTAGAAAAGACAAAACCTCTTTAACATTTTGTGGTTCCTTACGGGATCGGATCGCATTCACCTTGTCCATATCAACAGTAATTCCTTCTCTAGTAAGCAAGTGTCCCAAATATTTCACCTCATTACAGGCAAAGTTGCATTTGCTTTTATTAGCTTTGAGATTAAACTTGCGTAACTGATCAAAAATGCGTTGTAAATCAATTAAATGTTGATCAAAACTAGCTGAACAGGAAATGATATCGTCGAGGTAAACCAAGATACTTGTTCCACTCAGTGAAATTTTAAATCTGTCCATCATTCTTTGGAAAGTCGCAGGTGCATTCCGCAATCCAAAAGGCATACGGGTGAACTTATATGTTCCGAATGGTGTCACAAACGCCGTCTTATCCTGATCATTTGGACAAACTCCGATTTGTCAGTAACCAGATTGAAGGTCTAAAGTAGACATAAAGTTTGTGGTTTTTGCTTCATGTAGTAAATCATTCACTCTCGGTAGCGGATATCTATCCGGAATAGTTCAAACTCTCTTCAAAGCTCTATAATCGATGCAGACACGTATGCCACCTGTTTTGTTTGGTATCATGACCACTGGAGCCGCCCAAGATGACTCGCATTCAATAATAACTCCGGCTTCTAACATTTTCTGCACCTCATTCTTCAAGTCAGCTTTTCTTTGTGGTGAAAGGCGATAAGGTTGTAAAGCGATTGGTGCATGTTCACCAGTGTTGATTTTATGTACCGTGAATGATGTTGGTTCGGTAGGTTCGGTAAAAACATCAGCATTGATTTGCAAAGTTTCTTCCAATTGACATCTCTGATCTGTAGACAAACCAAGACCATCAGAATCTTTTAAGTACTCAAACTGTATGGAGTATAATGGAATAAATAAATTGTCTTCATCTGGTTTTCTGATTTTGATTGGAGGTGCGAAAAGTCGAGAACTTTTCGTTGGAGTTCTTTCACCTTGTGGAAGTGCATCACGAAAAATTAATTACACAGTGTGTGGTGAATATGAGCTTGCTTGTTCTTGAGCCACAACTTTACGAGTCTTAAAAGTCGGACCATAATACAACTCGGGACACACATCCTTCGAATCGGCGTTTGATTTTGGAGCTTTCTTATTATCCATGAATTTTATGAAATTTGACATTTCATTAAGCATTTTGCTGTTAGGTGACTCTGGTGCAGTGGACACAATGTGTGCACCTGCGATGTCTAACCAAAACGAGTTCTTATTGTTGGCCTCAGTGAATTCGAACCTTCTTCTCGGTTCATCTTCGAAATACCAGCAGCGTTGAGCCATATTTAAAACGATACCGGCCTGTTCCATAAAATCTGCACCAATTAAAGTTCGATTCTTTTTTTGCGTTCGGGAGGGAAATTAATCGGATCTTCCTGATTCGATTCCCTATGATCACATCACAAATCGTAGACATAACCGTTTGCGTTGTTGTTGTTCCATCTGCTAGCGTTACTTCTGCTTTTACATTCTGGAAAATGCAGCCCTTGCTGGTCAAAATCCGTCTCAAGTTCGCACTTGCAACGCTCGTTTTTGCACCACTGTCGAAACAAGCCTCACCCGTCAATCCAAACATCGTGATATGAACTGTTGGGGTTGATCTGCCAATAACGGTCGTTGTAACCGTGTTGAACGCTAAGTGCTGAGGACTTTCTTTGCAGTGTGTGCTACACTTCGGACAGTTTGAACGATAGACCCCTGGTTCACCGCAACCATAACAGGAAAAGTTGGTTCCTCGCTTTGGTTGAACCTTCTGCATAACTTGAGATGTTTGCGACTGTTGTTCTTTCTTCTTTTTGAAACAAACATCTGCAGAGTGTCCTCGAAGCCTACAAAACGAACATCTCACACTCTTTTCAGGATCAATTTTGGTTGTTAGGATTTCCTTCGTCTCAAGATAAAATAACTCAGCATCTCTGCAAGACGCTATAAGCTGTTCGAAAGTCAATACAGATTCGTAACTAACACGCTCCCTAATTCTGATGGATAAGAGGCCGTAAATCATATTGATCTGTTGTTTTTCTTCCACTTGATCCTTCAGTTGCGAAAACAAAACACGTTTCTTACAGACAAAGCTATCTGTTGGCTCATTCAGTTGTTGTTTGTTTTCAAAGATGTTTAAAAATATTTTCCAATCGGGATTTGGTGGTGAAAAGGTGATCCGTAAAAGCTTAACGGCCTCTTCGAACGTATGCACCGATTCTTTGATACCGATCCACCAGTTTGCTGCATAACCTTCCACTTTAATAACTTGCCTTTACGGCATGCCGCGAATTGCATCTGCATCAGAGATGCGCTCGATATCTTTGTACACAGATATCGCCGCAATAAACTCTTCTACGGCAGCCTGCTCCCGCTGCCCTCGAAAACGTGCTGAGCATCTGGAAAATGATCCAACTTTTGATGAATTCGTTCCAATTGCCGCGAGGATTTGTTTGAACTGGTCCTCGGAGAATGTAGCCATGACAGTATTTCGATTTGCTGCAGTTTCTTCTTCCTGAATCGTTGATGAAATTTGCGAGGTAGAGCGATTTACCTCGGGTTGATTGCTGGATTCTTCCAAGTCTTGCTGCGAATTCTGGCCTTCGAGTTGGGCGCCAATATAACGGAGGGGAAGTTCCTTTGACTTCTTCTCAAGGTCCTGATAGGAGGACTTCTCGATAGCATCAATAAAATTGAGTTCTCAGAATTTGCTTTTTGAAAAGTTTATTTAAATTGAAAAATAAATTTGAAGGAAATCTCCGACCTTGACTTCAGGTCTGAAGTATTTCTCTGAAGGAATGTAGGCTATTTATAGTTTCTTACAGAAATGTTTGCCTACTATCATAAGAAATAAATTTAACTGAAAAGTAAATTAACATGAAGTAGTTGAAGTTAATTAAAGTTAGATTAAAGTAGTTAAAGTTAATTTAGCAATAGAATTAAGTAGTTAACATTAATTAAAGAATAGAATGAAGTAATGGCTTGTTTCAAAGTACTAAAATATGTAGTAATTTAGTTTTATGTTTTTTAAAGTGTTCTGTTAACTTTCGCTGCAATATGATTGTGTTGTGTAGAGGGCCAAATTAAGTTTATAAGCGGAAAACCCTATATTTTATTTAATTGAGGCGACTGTTTATTTGAGGTAATTTTTTTTTTAAATAACTATATAACTTTTAATGAAAATTTTGAGTTTATGAGCTCGCTCAAATAAAATAAAAAATATTTTAGGTTCTGCTGAAACTTTTTGAGTTTTTAATCGAAGATTTTAGAAAAATGTGGATATTAACCAAAATGGTAGTTGAAATTTCGATTTGTGACTAAAAGCAATTCTTTAAAGTTATAACATAAAAAGGATTTCTCTAAAATAAAAATCGAACGACTGAAAGTATAAATTGTATTTGCTTAATAAGTGCATACAATTTGGGAACAATTTTTATTTAATTGACTTAAAATTTACGAAATTTATTGACACACGAAAAATGTGAAAACATTTAATTTTTGTTCGTCGAAAAACTTAAATGGACCCTTAAGTTAAACACACGTCTTTTCTATAATAACTAATACGAGTAATATATTGTTATGGAGTGGCAAACCATTTGTTGTTGAGAAACGGAGTATAAGTTTTAGTACTAATATAAAAATAAGGAGCTATCAACCCTGCATTTATTGATGTTCGGCCAAATGCACAAATTGCTGTTTACACCGCCTGAACGAACAAGATGGCGGCCAATGTTTGTTCGCGATTGATGTTCGTGCGGTCTAAACAGTACTCCGAACGAAGAATTTATTGCAATAAATTGTTCGCGATAAATTTTTCGTTCGTTCAGGCGGTCTAAACCCACAGTTATGCATTAAATAATCCAATTTACTACGGAGTTTTTGAATTTACTCCGATTTTGCTATGCATTTACTCCTCAGATTTTTTCATTCCCTGTTCGTTACCATTGTTTAAGAAAACAAGGATATTGTGACGTCTAAATATTTTATTTAAGCTAAAGCTGCCAAACTCGTGAATGTGTGAAAGGTGCAGTCTAGTGGGCAAATCTAGTGTTTGATTTTTACAGCAAAATTTCAAAATCGCGTTCACAGTTTTTTGAATAATAACCGAAGAAACTTTTTTTTTTGTAAATATTAAATCATTTACAATTAAATATTATAACAAAATGTTGATTTTTTTTTTTTTTTTTTGGGGGGAATTTCCAATTTATTGTAGCGATTTTAGGGATTTTTTGCTTAAGGCCTAACCAAAATAGACGAGTCGCTACGTAACGAGTGAAGATGAAAATGTTCGCTTAAATGCAATTCAATGTTGCTGTCCAAAATAGACACACGTCAACTCATCGAAACTGAAAGAAACTGTTTGACTTAACGCTTTGTTCCGTAAGAACCGAACTTTTTGCGTCTCAACTCGTCAACAACAGCTGTTCAAAGTGTGTGACATTTTTTCACTCATAGCTTACAAATTTTTATATAATAATTAACAAAGTTGTAATTGCACTTTAATTTATAACTACAATACACTTTGTTCTCAATTGATCAGCTGTTTCAGACGAGTTGATAAAATCGTTTAATTTTGGGTTAAATGTCAAAACAGACGAAATGAGTGCAGACATTCGGCAAGTTGCAATCGTCTCGTTTCGTCTATTTTGGTTGGGCCTTAGAGCTTTAGGAATAAATATTTTTGGAAGTTGGTAACACTGACATAAACAAAAACAGAAATGAGGCCTAAACGTATCTATTTCATTACTTTGGGCTTGACAATTACAATTTTAATTTACGCCATTAAGTATTACTTTTTCCATGAATCTCAACATATACCTTATAATCATGACTTACATCACAAATATAAACAGCCGTAAGTTATTATTTAGCGGACTCTACATATAATCATGACGCAAATTTTGGTCTTATAGTGTTGGAACAAATAAATCAGTGTTCTACATTGTGGTCGTCGCCTGCGGTCAGCGCCTTCAGGAGACATTGGTTATGATTAAATCTGCTCTCTTATACAATCGTACCAAGCAGTTATTGAAATTTGTTATATTTGCTGAAGAAAACCTAAGGAATGAATTGTATGAAAAACTCACAGATTGGCACAGTTTGTTACCACAAGAATTTGATTTTGACATAAGACCTTTAAGCTTTCCTCTGCACAGCGAAAAGGAGTGGAAAAGCCTATTTAAGCCCTGTGCAGCACAGAGACTTTTTCTTCCGGTATGTATACTAACAAAGTCTTGAGTTTCACTTGTTTAAGTATTTTCCCTCATAGTCCCTGCTAACTGATATTGACTCTGTTATTTATGTGGACACAGACATTTTATTCCTCTCTCCAGTGACTGATTTATGGAACCATTTTAGCCTCTTCAATTCATCGCAAATTGCCGGGCTGTCGCCAGAACACGAGGATTCTAACATTGGTTGGTACAATCGATTCGCTCGACATCCATTTTATGGGAAGTTGGGTCTAAACTCTGGAGTTATGCTAATGAATCTAACACAAATGCGAAAATTTAATTGGGAGGCGCGTGTCTTACCTATTTACAAGGAATATAAATTGCGAATAACCTGGGGCGATCAAGATATTATTAATATTCTTTTCTACTATCATTCAGGTGATTGTTTCTTTTTTTAATGTTAAAAAGTGTGAAAAGCGAGAAAGATGTATCTATTGGAGAATTTAAAAATTTTATCACTACAAAAATTAGTTATATAAGTTTTTGGCATAATTTTACTTTAGAGCCCGGACACGAATATTTTTTTCTTATTTTTATTAAATGTACTTGGGCCACCTAAGCCTAAATATGAAAACAAAAAATTGTCGCTCTCGTTTGGTTTAGAAGAAAATTTTAAAATTCAGTGCAAATTTTTAAGTGTGTTGGAGCTAATTTCCCCTTTTACGAAGTAATCGCGGCGAGATTTATCTTTTTGAAAATTATGGATTTTTTAATTTTATTTATCTTAATATATAATACAAGTGATAAAATAAAAATATAATTATATACAGAAGTACTGTAGACAGCGTAGCCGGTGTTGGACTTACTGAGGGTTGTAACCCTAAGCAGCGGCCAAAGGCCGCCCATTGAAAAGAGGATTATATCCAGAAGTACTGTAGACAGCATTTATATTTGCTACTATTACTTTGTGAAAGAGAAATTAGCTTCAACAACCTTAAATATTCGCACTGAATTTTAAAACTTTCGCGAATTTTATCTCCCAAACCAAACGAGAGCGAGAATTTTTGTTTTCATATTTAGGCTTAGGAGGCCCAAGCATATTTAATAAAAATAAGAAAAACATATTCGTGTCGGGCTCTAAAGTAAAATTATTCCAAGTTTTTCAAGAAAGCAAAACAAAAAGAAACCAAGCAATTAATTTAAAACACGTCTTGTATATATCAAGCTCCTGTCCAAGAGTTTTAGGCACCCACGTTCGTGTTCGATCATGCGCCCCAAAAATTGTAATACCCTACATTAAAAATACTAATTTGTGTACGAAGTGAAAATTTTTAAACTACATTAAAAATACTAATTTGTGTACGAAGTGAAAATTTTTTATATTCTGGCTTTTGTGTTATTTTTGATGAATAATATGGATATGCCATGTGTTAAATGTTGCGGTATTTGAAACTATTCTGTGGAAGATGCAAATTGTTCGATAATTTCATTATATCGAATTGAATTTGCAATTTCATATTCAATCTATAGTGTGGCTGAACCGTTTAATCGGCTTTACCTTTATTTTAGCTGATTCAACCGATACTGAATTTCTTAATACAATTAAGAATGCAATAACAGCATTTGGCAACAAATTCTGCACACCACTGACTTTATTGTCATTAAGAACATCGATGACTCGGACAGTATTAAGACTTTTCACCAAATCTGCAACCACTCATCTCTGCAAATAGCTCGTCACCAAGAAATTAGTTTTCTTTAAAATATTTAGATATATTAGTGGAAGTATTGAAATATATTTAAATGAGACGAGTATATTTATTGTTCATGATTCGTGCGAGCCTTTAGAATTATAATAAAAAATCACTTGTGAATAGTTCTATCTTCTTTTTCCAACTTTTTAATATTAAAAATAACATTTTCACATTTCCTGAGCGCTTTTTCAATTGAATACAAAATTTATTATAATTACAGTATATTTATTATAATTACAGTCTACGTCTTATGAGAAATGCTTACAACATTTAATGCATAAGTTCGACATATGTTTTTTTATACGTTCTCTCTCAATATTTCGTAAATATTCCGGAAATAACTAGTGTTTTTAATAAAATTTACTATCGCCGTACCTTGCATGGTCTGCTCTTGCGGTTGGACAGGAGCTGTATAAATTAATTTGGATTTGCTTAATATGTATTTAATTTAAATATTGCAATGAATACTTTTACTGAAATCTAACTACTAATTTTTAAGTAACAACAAAGTCATGTATTTGATTTGATATACGTATTTATCGTAAAAAATTGTTTTTGCTTTCAGAGAAACTGTATCTATTTTCCTGTGAGTACAATTATCGTCCAGACCACTGTATGTACATGAATGTGTGCAACGTCCATAATGGAATAAAAATTGTTCATGGTAACAGAGGGTATTTTCACTCCAACAAGCAACCGCTTTTTAAAGTCGTATATGATGCTGTTGCAAGCTACCAACTAACAAGCTCTGCTTATAGTAACTTTTTAATGCCATTAAAGGAGGCACTCGACGAGCCAGAGATACTCGAATCAAACTGTGGAAAAGTTTCTAAAAATATTTTATCAGTAGCTCAACTGATGTTTTTTAATGAATACACTTATGACGAAAAATCATAAAAAAATATAACTAGTTTAAATCAAGTAATTACAGATATTGGCTAATAGAAAAATACTTGAGATTTTGGGACTATTCTAAAGAATGACGGAGACACTGTAAAGCAGGGATCGCATAAGGAATTATTAACATAAAAACAACACATAAAAGCAACAACACGCATGCCGACGAAACACTACGCAAAATTACTAAGAAGAAACGTTCAGTATAGCAAGAATTGTGCGCGGTCGAATGCACTGTGTTTACCAACAAAAAAAAAGCGCCAACAAGCACGCTCTATATTTTCCAACAAAAGGGGTGTTCACATTTCAAACCGCTCATAAAATAAATACAATAGAACAACGTCAAATATCTATGGAACATCCACGTTGTTCTATTGGATTTAACAAACGCTTTGATGAGTGTGAACAAGGCAAACGACAAGAAAAAACAAACAAAACACACACGCGCTGTATTGTTAAGTCAACTACAACAATCATAAAAATCTTGAAGTTGTTGTAAAAAACTGGAAAGACGATCGACGAACTGACGATCGCTGCTGTAAAGTATAAAGTAATGCAGCTTATAAATGCTGTTTCTGAATGCTGAAAAAATGTTTATTTCCACTTATTATTATACTGAAAAAATTTTTATTTCCACTGCTGAAAAAATGTTAATTTCAGAATGTGATTAACAGCCCTATTCTGGCAAATTAACAAATTGTTAACCAGAATTTTGAATATTTCTATGTGTTTGTTGTAAATTTTTGATTTCAAAACAAAATTTGAAGCTTAAAAATAAAAAATATTGATTAAAATTGTCAACTGCTTTTCAGTTATTGACAATTTTATTAAACAATTTTGTTTTTTGAGCTTTAAATTTTGTTTTGAAAACAACAAACACATAGAAATATGAAAAATTCTGGTTAACAATTTGTTAATTTGCCAGAATAGGGCTGTTAGAATGAAATTTTAATATGATTTTTATTTTCATAGTTTAAATTTTTTGAATTGAAAATATCAACTTTTTATTATATTAATTAATTTTAAATTAGATATTAGCAAATATTTATGAAAGCCGCCTAAGCCCCACATAAGTGAATAATGGAGGAATAGACTTAAAACTTTTACTTGTTTCCAAATTTTCTGTTTGTTTTTTTTTTTTATAAAGTTAGATTAATTTCAACATAAATGTTTTAAATATAACGAAAAATGAAGAGCCTCCACCAAAGTTAATTTTTGAGAAGACTTCAGTATGTTTATGAATAAAAGTATTAAATTGTGATAAGTTAAACATTTAACCTCTTCTGCTTTTCAAAATTACCTTTTCTGCTAAAAAAGAAATGAAATCTCGACTGGCGTTATTTGTGTAAACATCCTTAATTGTTCTCAAATAGAAACTTTTGTAGAGACTCTGTTATGAAATAGAAAGTCTTTACATCAAGTGGGTGCCTGCAACTGCAGTCGACGTTATCTATATACATAAAAATAAATGTGCGTTTTTTTGTGTGTTCTGAATAAATTTCTACACGTTGGACAAGGGGGCGTGGCAACTCCAATACAACCCTAATTTGAGATATCGAATAGCTTTCGCATCGAATAGTTGTAGTTTGCACAGCTATGGAATTTGGTATTCGACCACAATTTACACGTGCCGTTTTACTAATAAAATTTTATGGGCGTTGGGAAAGGGGGCGTGGCACCTCCCATACAACCCAAATTTGAGATTTTGAATAGCTTTTGCGTTATAATTCGCACAGCCTCGGAATTCAGTATTCGATGATAATTTACACGTACTGTTTTACTGATAACATTTTACGGGCGTTGGACAAGGGGCGTGGCACCTCTCATACAACCCACATTTGCGATATCGAATAGCTTTGGAGTTATAGACCGCACAGCTCGGAATTCAGTATTCGAACTCAATTTACACATGAAGTTTAGCTGATAACATTGTATGGTGTTTGAGATTTTGAATAGCTTTTGCGTTATAGCTCGCACAGTCTCGGAATTCAGTATTTGACGACAATTTACACGTGCTGTTTTACTGATAACATGTTATGGGCGTTGGATAAGGGGCCGTGGCATTTCCCATACAACCCAAATTTGAGAAATCGAATAGCTTTGGAGTTATAGGTCGCACTGCCTCGGAATTCAGTATTCGAACTCAATTTACACATGCAGGTTCACTGATAACATTTTATGGAAGTTTGGCAACGGGGGCGTGGCAGCAACGCGCCGGGTTTCAGCGAGTTGAAAATAAAAATTTCCGATTACATTACATTCTTATGAAACAGTTCATTGTTATTTTTAATGGCATCTTAATCTTAAATAAGAAATTTACTTTTCAGCAGCATAAGGCTCGTATCCATATTAGTAGATAGACAAAGTTTTAAATGGAAGGCAACAATAATGGCAGGTTAGACTTGTTTGCGTGCTCACCTGATTCTAATCCTATCGAAAATGTCTGAGAAATTTTAGTTCGACTAGTATATGCATATTACCCAAAATTTACAAAGTAAAAAAACGAAATAGCCATTTCCGAAATGGCATGTATTTGAAACCAAATTTTGAAGGCGGCGAAAGAAATTCCTCGTTACTTGGTACATATTCTTTCAATATTATAGATTTGAAATGTTTCTAATGTTAATTTTTAAAACGAGTAGGTGATGCAGGATACCCATTTGAGCCTTTTTTGATGACTCCATCCAGAAGTGTTGCTGAAGGAAGTCAGCAAAGCTCATACAAAGGAGCACAAACAAAATCACGCAACATTATTGAAATAAGAATAGGAGTTCTCAAGAACCGTTTTCGTTGCCTGCTTAGTGCTCGACAGCTGCATTACACTTCACAAAAAGCAATACAAATTGCTAACGTTTGCGCAGCTTTGCATAACATATGCATTTACTATTGAGTGCCCACCATGCCAACTGAAGAAACGCTTCAAACCAGCCATGAAGAAACACATGCTCAGAATGAAACTGAAAGTGCTTTAGCAGTTAATGTTAGAAATAGAATAATGAAAAATAGAAAGCATAAAAATCATTTTGTTTTTAAAAATATTTTTTAATTTAATATAAAATAAAGTAAAAGTATAAAGTAAGAAATTGCGTTGCGCATATTTTTACTTACACATTTTCTTTCTTTCATTGCTTATTTTTAGTTATTCTAATTCAAATTTTTTTTTCTTGATTTCTAACTCACTCACTAATTCTAAGTTCATATTTCATTATTTGGATTTAAATTTTTTTAGGTTCTGATTGGAGAAATTTAAATTTTCTTTTTCCAGTTCGTATCTTTTTCTATCGTACCGTTCGGATCTTTTAAGGTGGGGTTCAATGGGCTTTAAGCTTCCAGCAACTTCATTGAAAAGCTATTTCATTGTGCTACTTCGTCTTGGTCTGTTGCAATCCATCTCAATAGTGGAAGATTCTGTTTTCATCAAAGTGGGGACTTCTTCTGCCTCAGCTTCAAACACAGCTGCTGACGTGCTTGGGACTGGGTCGAGATCAAACTACAGTCGATTCACTATCGCAAGCAGCAGTCTGTATAGCCATAAAACCCATAGAATAACCTTCTGGGCTTATGACCTTTGCAAAGTTTAACAAATTGGCCACCGACTCTTCCAGCGGTGAAAGTTTTTGCTGTTTAAAAAGTCCTCCACCTGTGGCCATTACCTCAATTTTGTTATGCAGTAATATTCTTTTTACTTTAAATTTCAAATCAGAATAAGAAAAAATATGTAAATTAATTAATTTATAGTGTGATTGAGTTTATATATGAAATAAGTCGGTACAAAACGCAAAAATTTGTTATATATTATTTAAATAAAACTTCTCGATTTAAACTTGTTTTTTAATATCCTTAACCCCCTTCAAACACATATGCCTGACCAGACCCTATACGTTTTTGTATGCAGTTGTATGGCAAAAAGGGTACCGTAACTTTGAATTTAAAAGTATGCTCGTTTATTTTTTTTTTGTCTTTAGACTTTTTTTTTTATTTGTTGATATACATATGTAGATACCTAAATGTAAAAATATTTTTATTCATTTTGTGGAATGCATGAAAAACAAGTATAATCAACTTTAGAATGTTGTTGGCATACAGGATTAGTGCATTTAGTGCAGTAAAAACGTGTCTTCCTACGCATCTTTTCGTCTTGCGTGGCACAAATTCTGCAATCTTTTCTGGAATTCAGTGTACTAGGTCCGCTTTGTTGGTTAGACAGCATGTTGCTGGGAATATTCAACGGCCTTCCAAAGAAAGATTCAATGGCCAAACGGGTTGAGTGTTGTCCCAAAATATGGTTGTTGTTCATGCAATTTTCAGTATTAGCAAGCACCAATTGCTTACTCAGCGTGTTCAAGAACATTCGTAGCTTCTCTTTTCTAGTTCCTTCTGTATTTTCATTGCAATGATGTAAGCAGTTAATCCCATGACGTCTATCATGTTGCAAAAAAATGCTAATGGCCAACGTCTGGTTGACCGTTTTGTGGAGTAATGCGTTACCATTTGGTCCATTGTATCAACGCCGGCCTCTGTTGAATTGTAAAATAATATAGCTTTCGGTTTTTTTTGCTACGCCTTCAACTTTCTCGGTGTAGTGCACAGTGGATTGTAGATTTACTGCTTTGTTCTTCTTTGGAACGTAGCTGCACAGTGATACAATGTTATCATAGAAACCGAACACAGATGAAAGCACTGGCCGCTTGCTGTCTTTTTTCACTTCTTTGGAAAGACACCTTTTGTTGGATCTAATGGTGCCAAAGTATGCTAGTCCAATCGACGAAAGACGTTTAGATGCATCTAATGTTGTAAAGAAGTTATCAGCAATAATAGTTCTGCCGCTGTTGGCGTATCGATTAGCCAAACTCATGAGCACATTTTCGCCTTGGTTTGTCTCTCGTTGTTCTCCCTCTTTACCAGTGAACAGTTTTCCTTGCAACGGATATTTGGTTTTCGCATCGCATGCCCACCATACTTTTATGCCATACTTTGCGGGCTTTGATGGGATGTATTACTTGAACTTTGTGCGCCCACGGTATGGAAATAGCTGCTTATCGATGGTTACACTTTCGTATGGTTCAAATTGGTTATTCAAGAAGCTCCATATGTCGTTAATGGGAGCAGCTTTGTCGGTTTGTTGACGAAATGCGCGCATACGACTATCGTCAAATCGAATACAGCGCATCAAAGTAACAAATCGTGTATACGACAAGGCTGCACGGAATATTGGAAGTGCATCAGTTTGCCACATCAATCTTGAGAGCTGCATAGTATTATGACTGACACCAAAAGCCAATTGTATCCCAATAAAAGCATCAAGCTCAACACTTGTCATATCAACCCATACTCGTGGTGTGCAGTTTGCATGTTCTGCGTTCCATTTGCGTGTAACTTTTTCTCCATATCGATTTGTTTGTGTTACGATGATGAACGTAATATTCGGTGAAAAGAAAAGCTTGAACACCTCAAGCGAAGTGATCAGGTTTGTTTTTGGTCCATCTCTGAAACGCATGATGTTGTGCTGGCGGAGTCTCACTGTAGCGGGTTCAGCTGTACTTCACTTGGTACCATCTTTTCCAAGAAAAAAACCGTCTGCAGCTTGAGTTGGTGCATTCTCACTTTCTTTTTCGGATTCTTCATCGCTGTCGAATATTTAATTTGCTTCAATTTCCAATTCATATTCAATGTCCAAGGCGTCATGTTCGGGCACAAAATCTGAGTTTTCACCGCTTTGGTCTTCAAATAAATCTAGTTCTTCGTCTGCTTCTGTGTGAAGTGCGAAATTACGCTGTAACGCTGATGATAGTTGTTGTTGGAAATTATCAGTAAGGCTGCCAGTACGCAAGCGCGTATTGTACACAAATTCTAAATCCTCTGCCATAACAATAGTAATAATTTCACTTTAGTTTCGCACAAAAAATTTATATTTCGGACTGTCGATGTTGTATGTTCAGCGTTCAATAATAAACTAACTGAACTCAAAACCAAAATCACAAACGAAAGAAAGAAATAAGAGAAAAATGAACACAAAAACTACCTGGAAGCAAACATCTGCATTGAATTCACATAAAAACAACCCAAAATATAAAAAAATACCTGGAAACAACAATCTGCATTGTATTTGCAGAAAAACAACCCAAAGTGTGTATAAAAACATTTATTTCATACAAATTGTATAGGGGTCTGACCAGGCATATGTGTTTGTTCGAGGGGTACTTTGTTTTTGCAGTTTTCTTCGTGTTGGGACGATATTTTAGAATTTTTTTAAAATAGAAAGCCAACAATATTTTAGGTGGCTACCGGGAAATACAGGTATCTACCTAAACTAGAAGTATATTTAATTAACGCTCAAAAATGAAATATGCCTGGCCAGAGCCATGTGTTTGTTCAAGGGTTAAAACGTTTCCGAGTCATTTCTGTAGTTTTAAATTTAAAATAAAGTTTCAATAAGTTTTCTGTTCTGGTATTTGTTGATAATCTCAACTCTACGAAAACGAAGTCAGTGCAGCATTTTCCAGATTTTCCAGAAAGAGAGTCAAGTCGAATGGGTCTGTCAGTGAATGCAGATAAGACGAAATACTTAGTGTCAACAAACAAACAGTCCCAGCGTCTTGGAACCCACGTTACCGTTGACAATACCTCCTTCGAGGTTGTGAAGAACTTCGTCTATCTGGGATCCAGCATTAATTCAACCAACGACATCAGCATTGAGATCAAACGAAGAATAACTCTTGCCAACAGGTGTTACTTTGGGCTCAGTAGGCAATTGAGAAGCAGAGCCCTCTCTCGACGAACGAAAATCACGCTCTATAAATCGCTCATCATGCCCGTCCTACTTTATGCATCACAAACCTGGACGCTGAGCAGTTTAGATGAAAAGACTTTAGGAGCATTCGAGAGAAAGATTCTTCGTAAGATCTACGGACCAATCTGCGTCAATGGCGAGTACCGAATACGGTGGAATGATGAACTGTATGAGCTGTACGCTGACATTGACATAGTCAAGCGCATTAAAATCGATCGGCTTCGCTGGCTTGGTCATGTTCAGCGCATGAAAGACGATGCTCCAGTGAAGAAAACATTCGATTCGGTACCAAGCGGCGGTCAACGCAGAAGAGGACGACCGCATCTTCGTTGGAAAGACCAAGTAGAGGACAACCTGACGAAGCTTGAATTTCCAACTGGCGCCAGCAAGCGAAAGACAGAAATGGCTGGCGCAAATTCTTAGATGAGGCCAAGACCGACATACGGTTGTAGCGCCAACTAAGTAAGTAAGTAAGTAAATTCAATAATATATTGCTATACTATTTTACACAAAGCAGGCTGCTTTCACTTATCCCATATTAAAACAACACATCCATAGTTCTAAGTTTTCATGTCAATTATATTTTAAGTAATGACCAGGGCTCGGATTTTGATGACCTAAAAAACTGCAAAAAATTACCTAAAAAAATTACAAAAATTAGCTAAAAACTGCAGAAAATGACCTTAAAACTGACAAAAAATTACCTAAAAAACGCAAGCAATTACACAAAAAATAAACAAAAAAGTTTGCCTTAAAACTAAAACATTACTAAATTAAAATTTCTTTTATACTAGCATATCCTGAGTTTTTATCTAACACTTGTTTAATTTTTCTACATACCCTTTCACCATACGCAGATCTTTTTTTCATCGAAGTCTATAAACAAAGCTACTCCTTTGTCGAGACGTGATGTTTTTGATTGAAGGGACTCTATTGTTAAAGGAATATTTTTTAAAATTTGCTTTTTGGCATTTTTTAGTACGAAAACAAAAAATATTTAAAAATTACACTGAAATTACCTAAAAAACCGAAAAATGCTCTAAAAATTAAAAACGTCCAAAAATGACAGTAAAAAAACTTAAAAATCTCTAAAAATTACCAAAAAATGCCCTAAATCTATTAAAAATTACCTGAAAACTAAAAACGATGAAAAATTACGAAAAAAAAATTCCTAAAAACTTTTCATATTTGGAATTTAGGAAACATAAATGGACGTTTTAACTAAGCAGGAAATGTCTTAGAAGCAGCAGAAAAAAGATGACATGTCATCGAAATCCTAGCCCTCGTAATGACTAAAACTGCAATTAAAAATAAAGTCTCAATAAAACTGAATTATATTACTACTATTTATAAATTATTGGACATTTTATAAGTGTATGCAAGAAAAGTAAGAAACCCCTCATAAATATTCATGTTGAAACATTTTGCTCTTTTTAATACAGCAATGGCAAAGCACAATATTTTTTACATTAATCTTAAGATATATATATTAAACATAACACTAGGCAACAACCCAAATGTGTAGCTACTATAAATTTCTGTGATTAGTCCTCTAAATACAAAAATAAAAATATTTAAATTCTGTTGTTTTTTTTTTAAAAAAAGCAATTTCCAAAAAGATGCACGTACATTCTTGACCACAGCTCGAAAACAGACCATCCAATTTGGTTATTAAACATAAGAAACATCTAAATTTTTTCCAATTTTTCGTGATTTCAGAATGGAAACACGAAAACATTAGCTTCTTTCAGCAAAACTGTATCCAAATTTTTTAGAATAAATTAAATAACAATTTAAAACGACAAAAAATTTAAAATTTATAGGTGTAAACCAAATTAAAAAAATTTTTCAATAGAATTTAAAAATATTTTTATTTTTGTAGTTAGAGAACTATAAAACATCAGAAATTTATAGTGGATACCGGAACACAATTTTTTTCATTTGTCACCTAGTATAGTCAATAGTCCCCCAAATCATCAGTCACGATCCTCGCTATTATTAAGCATGTCTTGGATGGGTGCCGAACGTAGTAATGGCGTTGCATTTAAAACTGGTGCATCAAAAAGATCAACAGCCGCGGCAGATGTAGATGCCGTTATTCTTGGCTCAGTAGGTGCAGATATATTTTCATCATCCGAATTATAGAATTCATCCTCAGACTCTTCATCAGGCCCTTCTGTATTTATTCCAATGCTTGCGCGCACAGCCTAAAAATAAATGGTCTCATAGTTTTCAACGACAAACAAAACAAAAAAGACAGTAAGCAAACTTTGTTAAGTCGAGAAAACCGATCCTCTTTTATTCTGGATAGTCGCATTAGAAGATCATAATGTTGCTCCACGCGACGAAGACACGTCTCACAAATAGTCTTTGGAAGTGGGTCAGTCGGCGAAATCTAAAATGGTCGATTAACAAATCATTAGGTCAATATTTCGCAAATTATTAATGTCCTTACAGTGATCGGCAAGTAGCCATTAATTTTTTCCACCAGGCATAGACGCTGGCCTTGATCACCATAAATGTGTATTACAATGCGATGCATTTCGGAGCACAGTCGACACAAAAATCCTGATATGCAAGCTTTGTCTATGCTACCCATTTTTTACGTTATAGTTCAGTTATTTGCGAATCTCAATAAAAACCTTTAGGTCCTTTCTATTTTTTCGATACAATAGAGTTTATAACTTATGCCAATTGTTTTATTTTGTTGTTAATGCTGTAGAAAGTATTATGAAGGATACAATGACATTGGGTACGTTCAGTAAAGTAAAAAATAAAAAACTATTTTATAAACATTTACCTGTCGTCTCCACACGACAGAAAATCATGGTGTAATGCACTGAACACATTCACGACTACACGACATTACGATTCGACATGATGAAAGAGTCAACAATTTGGAAAAATCATACAATTATCTCATTCTTGGATACACAAACCCTTATATTTGCGCTGTTGCCGACCGTCAAATTAGAAATAATTCTATACCGGCCACAGCAAGATTGCCATGTAACTGCGACATTTTTACCAAATTTAACTCCATAAGAAAAGCATGTGAAATAATTTTTTGTCGCGTCGAAAGCTCGTTGCCGTTTGAATGTGTTCAGTGCATCATTCTTACACCATGCTTTTTGTTGCTTCCAATGCAAAACCATGCAGAATTATCTATGGTATAATTATTAACATGGTATAATATAATTATAATTAAAAGTATGTATAAATGAAATACTTAGGCCCCTATTATGTAAAATAACTCAACTTAAGTTGACTAGATTCAACTAAATTTTTTTCATATAACGTATTACATTTATTTTAGTTGAACCATGTAGTTTGCCTTAATCTTTTAAGAATTTTCAAACAACATAGTTCAACTGGAATGTATGTAATAAATTATGAGAAAAAAAATTAGTTGAATCTAGTCAACTTAAGTTGAGTTGTAATACATAATAGGGGCCTTATATATATAAATTATTTTAAAAATTTTATACATTGATTTTATACATTGATTGATTTATACATTGATTAATTTAAATTAATGGTTAACTAAGATTTTTGTTTATTTGGTCAAAAGGAGTAAGACGTAGCTTTTGGGGAGGAAATTATTTTTTTGTTTGCCCCGATATCCTCCATGGTAGGGTGGGAAGAGTATGGGCAGGGTCCCAACATCTGGACTCTTGAGTGTGGTGGTAGGACGATTAAGCCAGGGAGCCCTAACCTTTTGTAGTAACACTTTGATTTTTATTAGTGGAGTGGTAGCAGCTAATATAAACACACCACAACCCAGTAGACCAAAAAATCAAAACAGCATAATAATCTTGCCAACAGAAAAAAATCAAGAAAGCAAAGCAACAGAGAAACCATTAAAGGAAAAAATAATACCAGCGAAAATTAAAGTGGGAATATCGTCAATAAAGCACATAAATAATGGGGGCATCATAGTGTCAACAATGGATAAAACCAGTAAAGAAAAGCTAGAAGCAGAAATTAAGCAACAATTAACTGAGGGTTACAAGATTACTGCTCCGAAGATAAAAACGCCAAAAGTGATTATTACAAATATAGACTGTGATTATAACCAAGAAGAATTAGTAGAAGAATTAGTAGCAACAAATCATTTCATAGACACCAGCGACAGTTTAAAATTGGTTCATAAATTTGTAAATAAGAAGACAAAACTTTGGAATTATATTATAGAAGTGTCTGGAGAAACATTAGCTAAAATATCAAATAGATACGTCATGCTCAACTATAGATCTAGATATATTAAAGAATACATTTCATTGACCCGATGCTTTAAATGTCAAAAATATCATCACACAAGCAATAAGTGTGAAGGAGAAGAGGCGTGCGGAAACTGTGCGGAAAAACATGACACCAGAACATGCAAAATTACCACAAACTTTAAATGCATTAATTGTGTTAGAGCAAATACATATGGAGCAAACTACTCATGTGATCATAAAGCCGGTGCAAATAACTGTGATGTACATATAATAAAAATGAAAGCTGAAAAAGAAACAACAAGCTATTTTTAAGTAGCAAAAAATGAATAAATATAAAGAACTCAAAATTATCTACATTAATATCTGCAGTATTCGCAACAAACTTATTGATATGGAAGTATTGATAAATAATATCCAAAACATAGATGTCGTAGTAGTAACTGAAACTTAGTTATATCAAAATGAAATACACACGTTTAATATACCAAATTTTACAGCAATACACCATTGCAGAAATGAAAAAAGAGGAGGAGGAACGGCTTTTTTTATTAAAGACTGTCTAAAATTCAACGAAATATTAAAAGAAGATAAATACAATACAACTATAATTGAAAGAATAAATTTAAAAACAAAAATCTCCATAGGTATATTCTACAAAGCACCAAACGAAAATTGCAACAATTTTATAGATTATTTGGAAGAAAAACTTAGCAACGAAAGTAAAAATGTAATATTTTTTGCAGATGTTAACATTAATCTGTTGGAAAAAACAAATACAGTAATAAAGTACACTGACTCAGTACAAACAAATGGTTACACACTGATAAACAACACATTACCAACACGTCAAACAACAAACACCAGTACGCTCATCGATCACATTATTTCAAATATAGACCCAACACACAAAATTGATTTCAGGCTCGAAGATACGGACATATCTGATCACAAATATACAATTGCAACAATTACAGCTATGCAGTTATGCAAAACACCAATGAACAGTTAAACAATTCCCAAAGTAAATTACACAAAAATGGAAACAATAATTAAAAACAAAATAAATAATACACCAATAACTGAAGTAGCACAGTTAGCTGAACTGATACGAGAGGCCAAAAAGAAGTCAACAAGACATATAAAAATTATATGTAGAAACAATGATTGGATAACACCAGAAATAAATAGAAAACTGAAACTTGGGCAAGAATTATACAAAAAATCAAAATCAAATCCAGATGATCAAATAAAGAAAGAAAAATACAAAAAAATTAAGAAAGAAGTCGATCAGCTTATGAAAAACAACAAACAAAAACATATAAACGAACAAATAGAAAAATCCGGAAATAATACAAGAAAGTTATGGAGCATAATTAACTCAACACTAAGAAATAAAACTGAACAAGCAAACACATCACAAATCCAAAAACAAACAGCAATTAATAACAAAATTATAGCAAATCAATTTAATACATACTTTAATGAAGTTGGAACAAAAATAGCAAATAACATTAAAACTACAAACGTAACCGCAACAAACGTCATAAATCAAAAGTCTCTATTTCTCAAACCAATCACTCACACTGAAATTCAACACATTGTCTCAAATCTCAATGTTAATGCGGCACAAGGAATTGATGAAATATCAGTAAAGGATATTAAGCTTCTCCTTCCAACAATAGAACACATATTGGTTAGTCTAATTAATAATTGTTTTTCAACTGGTATTTTTCCGGAATGTCTCAAAAAAGCCATAATATCTCCAATACACAAAAAAGGTAAAAAAGATCTATGCGAAAATTATAGGCCAATCTCAATACTTAACTCGCTCAGCAAAATATTTGAAAAAGCAATAGACATAAGAATCGAAAGCTTCATAAATTCCACTATTGGCTTTGATAAAAATCAATTTGGCTTTCTACAAAAAAGCGGAACAGAGTCTGCTATAACATCCACTATGGAAAAAATTTATGATGCTCTAGATGAGAAAAAAATGGTGGCAGCTACATTTATAGATCTCTCCAAAGCATTTGACTTAGTAGATCATAAAAAACTGCTAAACGCTTTATCAGATATAGGTATAAGAGGTCTGCCAAATAAACTGATGCAAAGCTATTTAGAAAACAGGCCACATGTAACAAGAGTAAATGGAGAACTTAGCGCAGAGCTTACAAGCGAAATTTGGGTCCCACAAGGATCGATACTTGGACCAAGACTCTACCTTCTATATATAAACAACATTAAGAGCTGTCATTTTAAGTCAACATACAACATTTAAGCTGATGACACAAATTTTATAACAACAGCAACAACAGAAAAGGAGTTAGAAGACAACATAAATCATGACATGAAAGTATACTATGACTGGGTTTGCGGAAACAGCTTAAGCATTAACATACAAAAAACCAATTATATCGTCTTTCGGTCACACAGCAACATTAATATCAACCTAAAAATTAATATCAACAACATCGAAATTCAGAGAGTGCAACATACAAAATATCTTGGAATGATAATAGACGAGAAACCCACATCAAGGAAATAAAAAATTCAATACTACCGCTAATTATGGTCATCAAAAGAATTGGCAAAATCAATGAAAATGCTGCGAAACTTATATATACTGGACATATTCTATCCAGAATACGATTCAACATATGCAGCTGGAGCCAATGTAGCAAATTTCACTTAGAGCAGATAGGAAGAGTGATGAATAAAGCAATAAAAATATTATTCAATAAAAATCCAACGATCTCTACTAGAGAACTATATAAAAGCACCAAACAAATGGACATTAATCAGCTAGTTTTTATCGAAAAATGCAAATACATACATAAAGTACAAAATAGTATGCTCAAACCCAAACTCATACTCACAACTAGAAGCACAGTTCATCAACACAACACGCGTCAGAAACATAACTTTGAGGTGCCAAAAGCACGAACATCAAAACAACTTAAGAGCTTGAAGCACAGCGCTATAAAACAATACAACGCATTACCTGAAGACATAAAGAAGTCACCAAATTTACACATCTTTTGCAACAAATTGAAATTTTATGTACAAAACCTTAGATAATTAGATAACATTCTGAATTCATATATATACATTTTTGATCTCATATACTTGTGATAATAGCCTTAGCTTACACTTTTTTAGTACAAAATGTTAAATGAAATTAATATCTTAGTGTTTATTAATTTATTTCTTAATTTCACACCTCTTATACACGGAATTAAATCCGTCTGAGGTTATAACGAAATCTTAAAAAAAAAAATTAAATTATAATTCATGAATTTAATTTAGTTATATAACCCTTTTATACAAAATGTTAAATTATGAACTGGTGAATAAAGACTACGTTTTCTAAAAAATAAAAAAAAGAATAGTTTCTTTTCAGATACCAAATTTTTAGATATTTAGCTTAAATCGGGAAGTGGTAAAATTTTTATGCACGTGATTTAATTCGTGGCCAACTTACTGTCCGCGGGTCAATTGGACACGAGCGGTGCGGTCGCCTTGAGAAGTGATGGCCCCGAAACTAGTCTGGCCATAGTCACCAGGGACGTTGCTAAGGGGCACCCTCAAAACGTAGAGACAGGGCTATTATTTCACAAGATGGCGGCACCTTTCAACAATGGAAAAATTTAAATTCATTTTTGGAATTAAAATTTGAATTTAAATTTGTATTTAAATAACGGCAAGACATTTCCGGTCCAGGGTGCCCTACCGACCCACAAGTGTAAATAAATTGAAATTTTATTTTATTATTTTTGTTTTTGACACAACCAGTTTCGTCTCCGTTACAGGTGAGTTGACAATTTGACATTTGTGATAAGCGGGGTTAACACATGGCAGAAGAATAAGGTAGCCCTGCAAGACACTCCTAATGCCGTGGTTATGCTAGCCAAACATGTTTGGTGTTCATTTTCGTTAATTTATTCTCTTCGCTGAAATGTTTGTTTGGTGGTTATGCTATGATTGGTGGCACAGTTGCAATATATGTAATAGTATGTCAAAACACAAAAAAGCACAACCCTAATTGCATTTTTGTACTTATTATACATATTTGTTATAGAATTGAAAATAAAATTAACGAATTAAAATATACGAACTGATATTACTTGCTCTGAATTTTTATTATAATATCTTAAACAAAATGCTTTGCATATATCTGACATGCTAACTAGCTGTTTATGTTAAGGGTTACTTGAAGACACAATCAACTTCACTTTTTAATACTTTTACCTACTTTTTTGATGCTATTATACAAAATGACTACAGCCAACACTGGAAAGTTCGGCATGTTTGGCGTTTCAATCAGCAATCAAAATGTTCGGTCCGAGAGCGAGAAAATAATTATGAGAAAAAGGTCATTTTTCATTTTATACATGAAACAATAACAACAAAAAAATGTTCGGCAATCATGTTTGGCTAGCATAACCACGGCATAACCGAAACTTTAACACGTTCACAAAAATTTGTTAGTATTCACTAACACATATGCATGGTATTTTGTTATTGAAATGGCGGTACAAGATACTATAAGTTATTAAACCTATTATTTAAAAGGCAGCAATTCAGTTGTACATCCCTGATTTCTGTTATTGGAATGGTAGACATAAACAACCCAGCTAGACATGTAACTGTTAGATAACGTGTTATTTAACACGAGCGCTAACACGTTTCGTGTTATTTCCCCTTAAAAAATCCATACGAAACTTGTTACATTTGTTCCAGCGGTAGGTAAAAGTATAACAAGGTTTGCATCTCTGATCTAATCCATGTGATCTGGCATCTCTGTCTGCCACCCATCCCAGCTGGACAGCTCTAACAACTTTACTAACACAATGGTACACAATTTCGTTTTACTAATACATTCATATGTTCTGATGTTGTATTACACAAGACAAGTTGTATATGTTCGTATTTCTTGCTATTTTACGGCCAAATGTTTACTGAATGAGCAAATTAATAAACAAACCAAAAAAGTAAGCTGTGCAATCGTAAGAAAGTTTAAAATTATATTAATCAAATTAAAAAAAGTAAACAGATTTTCTTTTCAGAAAACCAAATAGATTGCTGAGAAGAATTTTCGGTTGTCTGAAAAAAGAGTATCAAGAAAACCAAGAATATCAAAAAAACCGATAAACTAACTAAACTGCTATTGTCGCTGGCACCATTGCTCCAACGTGATCATGAAAAAATATAAATTTTTGTTAGAAATGTGTGTGTTCTTGTTTTTATAGGCGTAATTTATATGCCGTCGTTATTTGAAGATAATTCTTTCATTAAAAATATAAAAGAAAGTAATTGAAATATTGTGTTTTGAAATTAAAAAAACTCTAGGCCAGAGTTTTGGTCAGGGGGTGGGCATGTTACAACGGATTGGGGGGAAAAGTGAGCAAAGCTGAATTTTTTATTGGTGTGAGCAGTTCAGGTATACTTTTTTCTTATGGATAAAACATGGGTGGCAGACAGAGATGCCAGATCACACGTATGAGAATCAGAGATGCAAACCTTGTTATACTTTTACCTACCGCTAGAACAAATGTAACAAGTTTTGTATGGATTTTTTTAAGGGGAAATAACACGAAACGTGTTAGCGCTCGTGTTAAATAATAAAGGGCTGCACAAATGTATTTGCTTCTTTGATTCCACCAAGTACTTTTAGCTAGGCACATCATTTGTAGCAGAATTAAGCAAAGAAATAGCGTAAAACCGTTGCTTGCTGCTCAAAGAAAAAGTAATGTTTTAACTCTCTCTCTCTCAGATTAAATGCATACGCAACTTGCTCTCATCAATTACAGTAATTATCGGTCGCTATCTCGGCAAATGAAAAAAAAACTGTATAGTTCTGCAAATACTGCAAATACTTGCGTATGCTGAAAGCTGTATAGTTCTGCAAATACTGCAAATACTTGCGTATGCTGAAAGCAGAAGTCATTATCAGTTGCTAATGCAAGCATAAGTAACGTAAAAATAAAGTAAGAGTTAACTTAAAAAAATGGAAATTAATGAAGTAAGTAAGTATTGAACTATAATTATTATATTATAATTATATTATAGTTGAATTATAATCCTGTAAATAACAATATTAATAGAGGTTAATATTAATAACGATGCTTTAAAAGTAAAAATTGTGAGCGGTGATTTTAAACTTATTATTTTTTAAACTAAAATGATCTTTTTACATTTAAACATTAATAATTAATAAATTTATATTACCACACATAAAGTTAATATTTTTGAAAATTTTTTTGTGCTTTCGTTATGCTTATCTGAATGGTTTTTTGTTTTTAATAAAATATATATTTAAATTAAAACATGCAACTGCAAATACATCTTCTAAATTTCTGAAATAATATTTCAAGTACTTGCCAACTTGTACTCCTCTTGCAAGTTATTTTTATGTACATAACTAATACGCGATAGACAATTTATTATTTGTTTTGCTTTCAACCGGTTTTCCACTTACGCACACTACCTACAATTTTCGCTCACGCCAACGCTATCCACAAATGAGAGTGAGAGAACGAAAGTAATTGCGATCCCCACAAATGTTTTGTACAGCGATTCAAATGTAATTGTGCAGCCCTTTATTAAATAACACGTTATCTAACAGTTACGTGTCTAGCTGGGATGTTTTATCAATAAGAAAAACGTATACCTGAACTGCTCACACCAATTACAATTTCAGCTTTACTCACTTCTCCCTCCCCCCCCCCCCAAATCAGTTGTATCATGCCAAACCCCTAGAACTCTAGCCTCGATTTTTTGCAATTAGAACACAATTTTTTAATTAATTTCTTTAATAACGACGACATAAAAATTGCGGCTATAATAATTAAAACAAAAGCACACATGATAATATAAATACACTTTTTTTCATCAACACCAGCAATGGCAGCAGCGACAGCATCACTTTGTACACATATGAAAATGTTTTTAATTAATATTCTTGGTAATCCAAAGTTTTCCAGGAATCTATTTAGTCTCCTGAAAAGAAAAACAATTTTAATTTTAATTTAATTAATATAATTTGTTAACTTTCTTTTGATTGCACGGCTCACTTTTTTGGTTTGTTTATTTATTTTTGCTCGTTTAGTATATATTTTTGACCGTAAAAGAGAAAGATATACAAACATATACAACCTACCTTTTTTAACAAAATATCGAAACATATGAATATATTTGTGAAAATAAAATTGTGTTTCAATGTGTTTGTAAACTCGTTATAGCTGTCCAACTGGGTTGTGTTCTACTTGTCTTTGTCTTGTTCTTTCTTATGAGAAAAATAAATTTGATGTACACACAATTTAGAAAATTTTCAAACGAACAATTTATATCGTGTTACTTTAAATTGTGAAATATATTAAATAAAATATTATATATTGTAAAAATAATTATATTTTAACACTTTTCTAGTTAAATAGACGAAGCTGGTGGTCGTAAAGTGCAGGTGATAGCTGCTGGCCCGAGTGCTACTGGCATACCATTGACTGCAGCTCCACAACCGCAGGCCCAAGCTACACCAGCATTCACCTCTACGGCTCAATAAAATGGAACTATTACGACGACTTGCTTTGCTTACTGCTAACTTTGGGATTCAGCAGCAAACTTTGGTGCAACAAAATACCAACAAGTGTTTGACCGCTGTGGCCATAGCCAATCCCATAGTTCTCGCCCAACATGCAGGAGCTGCAGCATGCCTTTCACGAATACTTTTGCTGCTATTGCACACAGTGTTCCAAGTGGATTTATCAATGGAGCTACGCAGTAATTTCAACAACAACAATCATCGACAAATACTGGGTACCAACAATCTTGAACTATTTCCACTGCGACGTTCTCTCAATCGAACACCACAATCTCGTCCTATTCGGTTTACAACCACAATTGCGATGACAACTCAATGACGCTTATTATGGATAATAATGGACGACAAGTAGATCAAGGTGGACCATTTTCTCAACGATCAAACCCAATAAGAATAAATAAAGGTGAGACTCTGAAGCAAATGTCTTAATACTTTATTAATATTTTTTTATTCGTTTCTTTTGTTGTTGTTTTGTTTCCAGCAATTGTTTCTCGGAAATGTACCTTGTCATACCACTGAAGTAGAACTGAAAACACTTTTTTATCGTTTTGGTTGCGTACTTGAGCTGAGAATTCATCCTAAACCCGGCAAAAAATTGCCACCTGGCGTTAGAAATCCATTGAACTAAAGGCTTTATGACGTACGAGGACCCTGAATTGATGAAAACGTGATTGGCCAGCTGTGTTAGTGTTTTCGAGTTCTGTTAGTATTTCTAAGGGTATATATTAAGCTAGTTATTAATTATATAAAACAATTAGTTTAAAATACTTTTAAATTTATTTTATTTTTTGTTCTATTCCATTTTACACAATTCTTATATTTGGCTGAAAATTCACCCGATGCACAAAAACTCAAAGTAAAAGAAAATAAAAGAAAGCTCGCATGTGACCAAACGACATGCCATCACGTCAGTCTATTGTGGTGTTGGAAGTTGGATGTTGTTGTAAAAATTTGTAGAGTACGAGTGTATTATAGGCGCACACGCCTTTTTATTCAGCCGCAAGGCTTTTTGGGCATACAAGCCACAAAGGCTATTTTCATTAAGCCGCAAAGGCTAATTTCAATTAAGTCACAAAGGCTATGTTAAAAATATTTAAGCCTCAAAGGCTTATTTTTATCCAAGCCACAAAGGCTAAGTTTTGGAACAAAAATAAATTTAATTGAAGTTCTGCGCTTCTTGCTTCCAAAATCTCTGTTCTTTTATTTTTAAATATTTTAATTTATACACAATTTTTACCAGTATTATTCTTAAACTAATTTTACTACTATTTCCAAGACTCCTCCTTTAATTCCAATGTTTTTTAGATTTACTTTGAAAAATCAATAATTGACCAATCACTTTTAGTTTATTAACCTTTCCAAATTTTCCCCACTAATTAATATTTTAAACATCATTTATTGGTTCGCTCGAGTTCTTGCCCTTGACTTTAAAGTGTCATCGGCACTTATTCAACTTATCGCTTGTTGTTGTTGCTTTGTGTTTTTCTGTGCAATGCACTTGTAACACGAGTCCCGCTGTCGCTGTCGCATTTCAGCTTGTGCGGTATCTAGCGGCACAAGCGTAAAGGGGTGCTAAATGCACTTCAAGAGAATTGGAGCTGCAATTAGTTGTGTTTACTTTGAGGTTTTTTATTCGGTCAAATTTGGAAATTTTGTCAACATTATGTTGATATGTTTATTGTTGTCATATGTTAGACAGTTAAAGTGAAGATCTTTTTGGTGGTTGTTTGTCTTGAATGTGTGTACGTATGTAAGTACACTACACCCTCACCCTTAAGCGAAAATTTACTTGCAAAGATAAATTTTTAAGAAGTTGGAGTTTTGGAAAAGAATATGTTTTAATATGAAATAATTTTAAGAATATAACAGATTTAAAAGATATTTCTGTGACTCTTTTACTTTTGGAAGTTTTGTAATTATACTAATGTTTTTATAATACATTATGTTTATAATACAACATAATTTAATGTAATAATTGTTATGCTTAACTTATTTGCGCACTCTAAAATGTAGTTTTAATATTTAAGAGCTATTTTTATAATGAGAATTAATTTATGGTTTTTATTAAATGAATAAAATTTTATACTTATTGTTAAGATATTCACTTTCTGAGTTATTTTAACTAATCTGGCATCTTTGTCATTTTCTTCAGTATTGACAGCTGCATGACAAATATTTCACTTCTTCAGTTATTCTTTCTTTACTTCCCTTCCGTTTTCGCTCACATTATCGTTCAGACGTGTTTTGCATTTTTCATATATTTTTTAATCCTGAATTAAACAAATCATCTTTAACATTTAATCGTTTACAATAAGCAACTCAATTGCGTTTTTCTTTTGGGTCTTAGTCGGGTATCTGCGTTTTCTCATTGGTTTTTAAATAATTTCAGCAAAGATCTTAATAGGTTATGGGCCTAGTGTACCTAACACATAACGCCTATACATTTTGAACAAATAAGTTTATGGGTAGTGACATTGTTATTCTCGACGACTCGGTTCCATTTGATTCTGCAATTGTTTCGGACTTTTTAGAAAATCTAATCGGCAGCTTTTGTTCAGGCTCCGAGATTCAGGCTGAGCTTTAAGACGTACAAGAAGTAAGCATGAGTGAATCAAGAGTTTACCAAATTCATCGTTTCAACGGGCAGAATTACCAATTATGGCGGCGGCAGATGGAGATTTACATGGCTGAAAATAAGTTAAAGCCATATATTCTGGGTACCACGCTCAGAACAGTGCAAAACACTACACAGTGGGACGAAAAAGATGCGGAAGCGCCAGCATTTATTATGAAAGGCATTGAGCAAAAGGCATTTATTATGAAAGGCATATTATGATACAACTGCTTAAGTATCTCATTGAATGTTCAACGGCTGCGCAATGTGGTCAGAGCTAAAAGCAAGGCACGCTGAGAAAAGTGAACAATCTGCACAAGTTCTTCTGAAGAAATTTATGACCACCAAAATGGCAGAAGACGAACATGTTGTTGATTTTGTTGCAAATATAATGTCGATAACAGAAAGGCTCAATGACATGGACTTGGAACAAAAGAAACCAATGATTATTGCCAAAATATTGAGCAGTCTACCAGGAAGTATCGACCACGTACGGACCGCATGGTACGCAGTGCCGCGAGAACAACAAAACATAGAAAGATTGACTGAACATCTTGTTAATGAAGAAAGTCTAATGAATTTACGTAGAAACGGCAACAATAGCAGCAACGCTTCGAACGCAATCTACGCATTAAGCAAAGGCAAAAGTAAAAATTACAACATTTTTTCAAATCAAAAACGTAGTGGCAAGTGTAATTATTGTCACAAGCCGCCTGGCAAGAGAATGCAGAAAACGGCAAGCAGAGCAACACAACAAACAAGAAAGAGTAAATGAACGACACTCACTGGCTCTACAAAACGAAGCAAGTGATAAACGTCAGATAGAACAAACAGATGAAAATGCATTTTTATTTAACGTAAACAAATCAACAAATTGCGAAAAGCTCGAAAACATTTTTAATGCAGATTCAGGAGCCACTGATCACATGTCATTTCAGAGGGAGCTGTTTCAAACCTAATGAGGTTTGCCAGCATATGTGATCGTTTGTCATGATAGAAATACCAGTGGCGACATGTTGTAACTTCACTGTCGAAACGAACATCGAAGCAAAGTTTTCGACGTGGCAGTATGTTGTAACATTTTCGTTCGACAGGCGATTTGGTTTGTTTCGAAGTTATTTTCGAACATTTAACAACTGCTCGCAAGTTTTTTTTTCTGATACTTGGCATATTATAACGTGAATCAATATATGAAAAAAGATATTAAGAAAAAATGCAATTTAAACAAAAAATGATAAATAAGCCATTTTAAACAAATAACATTGTTTGGCAAAAAAGGGAACTTAATTTGAACAATCAGTTCTAAGGTTACCATATATATATATATATACTCTAATTAAAACCAATTCTTTTATAATTTTACTAACTTAAGATCATTAAACACTTCTGAGTTTAACAATAATAAATAAAACCATGCTTAGTTGAATAAATATAGGCTTTTATATTTACTTCGCTTCTAGATCACTGCCACCAAATCAAAGTGATATTTTATCGCAAATATCGCCTGTCGAAAGTGTTACAACATACCGACTTTCGATAATTTTGACAACTTCGAAACTTTCGAAGTTACATGTTGCCACACGTACTATTATTTGCTGAAAATCAGTGGCTCGTTCCTGTAACTCGTAGCGATCGTAGTTACCGACTCATATTACCGATTTGACGTCACTCTGACGTCATTCTCACCTGCAATGTTTCTGTACGAATCTGAATCGATTTCTGTTCGATTCGTTCATTCCAAATCGATAAGCTGTCACATGTTCCGATTTCATTTCAATGTAACCTTTTAAAAAAGTGTTTCTGTACGTAAAGTGAATCAATAAAAATGTGTCACTTTTATCACTGGCTTTGTGACAAGTGAGAATTCTACCGATTTATCTAATGACAGTAATGTTGTGTATTATTAGGTTATAAGTATTCGAAATATACCCTTAAAAATGGTAACTTTCATATAAGTTGAATTTTTTACTGATTGAAATATTTTTTTGCTCTTAATATAGTTTCAATTTTAAACGTAATGCAATAACGAAATAATGCCTACAAACATACAATTTAAAAATGTTAGCAAATCAATATATGCTATAGCAATGAAAAAGTACCCGGTTGCTAATGTTTGCTAAGTTCTCGTTGCACATCACTAAGAGTCAAATTATTTAAATTTATAATTGTTGATTATTTCCGCCAATATAACGAAGAGTACAACACTCAAAAAGTAAGCTAAAATGATAAAGTAATGATATGTAAATTTAACTAAAATAATTTATTTGAATAGCAAATTAAATTCGGACGAGTTTCAAAAACGCAGCGACGACGGCTGTTGGACTTAATGAAACAGCACCGTCACATCGGAAAGGGTCAATTTTTGTCAAGCGACGCAAGGCGGGAGCATAACGTCGTTTATGAGGCTGTTGCAAAGGAGCTTATTGCTATGTGTGGTTCCTCAAAAAAAGCTGATTGTCTTTAATATGTGAAATGAATTTCTATAAATTTTAAGTTTTTTATATTATTTTATTTATCATTAAATTCAAAAAACCTAATACAATAGCATGTTTTTCTTTAATACGAAATTAATATGGATAACAGATAAAATGGAAAACAACAAATAAGAACACAATTAATATTTTTTTAAGAATTTTGACGTAGAATTACGTCTTACAGCGCGGTTTGCATGGCGGTCGTTTTCATAAATTTATTCAAGCACATTTAACGCTTTTAGTGGACACTGGAGTATAAATACAGCCTTAAATATTCAATTCAGTTTTATTATTAACTTTAACAAAGCGTTTTGCATATTTTAAAATTGTCAAAATGCATAATATTTGCGTTACATAAAAAAGTGCCTACAAAACATGTTTCATTTGTAAATTATACATTATACAGTAGTTATGTTCTGTCCTTACCGCCGTCTCAGGCAACGTTATCATTTGTGAAACTTCGTGATGATTTGGCACATTGGCAATAGTTATCATTGTGATAGGTTCTAGGCTCAGACTCGCTGATGGAGTGGACGTGACATTCAGCTTAAATAGATATTCATTTTGTAACAGGTTAGTCGAAGAGATGGCTGCATTATTATCTTTTTCGCGTTCTGCTTCTATCACCACTGCGGCTGGACGACCGACTTCTACTTTTCTTCTGCGTCGAGTCGATGTTATTGCGTTTTGTAGGACTCCTGCTTGTATTGGGCATTGGTGTAGACTTAATATTTTTAGGCATTAAAGAAAGATTTTCTTTATTAATCAGCTAAATTTTAATTGTTTATTCTGCACAAACAGCTGTTTTGAAGAATGCAATATTTGCTATTCAGCTATATTCTAGAATCGTAAATTTCGTAGCGTAAATTTCCTTTCGGATTCGTAACGTTGTGAAAATTGGCCTTTTTGATCCCGAAATAAGTTGCATATCGGGCCAAATAGAACATGGAAAATCCAAAAGATCGACGATGACTACGGCTAAGGCAAATTCGTTCTGGATTGTGGAAATCGTCTCTATATATGAGTCTGCGGAAACTTCAACGTCCAGCGCAATGTTGTAGTGTTTTCTGCCACTTTCTTTTTTCGCCTTTTCCTCATCTGCTGCAACTACCACAGTTACTTTTGTAGCTCCTCAATTTCATGCTCTTGTTCGGCTATTTCGTGGTTAGCCTGTATTTCTACGCTTAAAACTGCTTCCTTCCAGCTCATCCAGCTCTTTTACAAGCTGCTTATTTTGCAATCCATGGCACGCTGTTTGTTGTAAAATTTTACCAAACATAAAATAAAATATATGTAATTAAACAGCTGCTTGTCATTTGACTCAATTTCGCAACGTTTCTTATCGATTTGTGTTCTTTTTCATCATGGTCCGAATTTTTACCGATTTCAACGTGCAGAAACATTAGTTCTCACGAAATCGGTAACTAGGGATCGATAACTCGTGACGTCACACAAATCGGTAACTTGCCGATTTTTTTACAGGAACGAGCTACAGCTGGGGATAAACTGTCATTTTGGGCATATAGTGTCAAAATAAAGCGAGTAGGTGCAAACAATGTTGCTTCTTGTATTATTTGTAATGAGAATACTACAAGCAATTATTTATCTTGTCTTTGAACTTGATATAAGCCGCGTGATAAAAATTGTTAAATCTCAAATTTATAGCTTTATTGCATCAAAGATTAGGTTTCTGCATAAGAGAAACAATATGAAGGATATGATTTAAAGTTTTATTGTTTAACTGATTAATAAATTAATTAAAAAAATTAGATAAAAATAAGGACGCATACATTTTAAACTTCTCAAAACTTAAATGCAATCTATGACAGAAAATTCAACAGAAGTAACTAGCAGCAGAAAAATTACCGACTTCATATGCAAATGTAAAGATCAAGGCAAAAGTAAAACCAAAAATGCCTTTTTAATTCTTGGTGTGATTGGAATACTTTTATTTGACACTATATGCCCAAAATAACGAGTAAAAGTAGCGGTTCATACTACCTGTGGCGACATGTTGTAACTTTACTGTCGAAGCGAACATCGATGCGAAGTTTTCGATCTGGCAGTATGTGTAATGTTTTCGGTCGACAATCGATTTGGTTTGTTTCGAAGTTATGTTCGAACATTTAACAGCTGCACGCAAGCTTTTTTCTGAATCTTGGCATGCTAAATAACGTGAATCAATATTTTGAAAAACTGTTTTATTAATAAAAAATGTAATTTAAACTAAAGCTGATAAATTAATTACTTTCAACAAATAATATTGTTTGGAAAAAATAAAGTCAACTTAATTTGAACAGCTCTAAGGTAACCATATATATACTTTTATTTAAGTCAGTACTTTTATTGTTTCACTAACAAAAAATCATTATTTAACACTTCTGTTAAATAAATAATATATAATAAATAAAATCATGCTTAAATGGATAAATATTTCCACTTAAATTGTCAGGTTCGTCATACCAGCGTGACGAGTGCGTATCACACCGATAACAAAAAAGTAGACCGTTCATTGAGAAAAAAATATGCGTTGGCAACGCTGTGAAGGTAGGAAAACAAAGTGACAGCCAGAGGGAGATCTTAGGTAGAGAACGAAAAAAGATGGCGGGTTTTTTTTTGGCTAAAGAGGTCAAGTTGGCGACCCTGGAGGAGGAAGAAAAAAAGAAGTTTTTTGAGCTAGACAAGCACGCGGAGTTCGGCAGCAAAAAAAAAAAAAAAGAAGGTAGAGAAGTTTTTTTGACGAGAGTTCTAAGCGAGGGGTTAGCCATCCATTGCTGCATCTTGCACTCGAATAAGGAAGCAAACACGACGTTTTATATCATCAAAGTGCCGTGCCCAAACTCGAGGTGGGCGAGGAAGTAGCGCTGGCGAGCCATAATCCTGGGAGTCAGGGAAGAAAACGACGTCGGGCGCTTTCAGCTTAGCGACGACGGTTGCTAGCCTCACGCGCCAAACTCATAGGGTGCCAAAGAAAGCCCCAAGGTGCACCGACATCTCACTCCCACGGGAGCAAATGCCACGAGCCAGGGTGCTCCAACGGGCAAACTAGAATGCACCATAACGCTGTACGGGCGCCCGCCAACCGACTCGCCCCAGAGTGTGCACCATATTTTACCACCCGAGTGCGAGAAATAGTTTTCTCCAGCGTGCGCAACATATTTTCTCCAGCGTGCGCCTTAACTTTCTCAAGCTACGCCAACGAATTGCACTAGCGTGGGCCAACACATTGCATCAGCGTGCGTTTACCATTTTCGTCAGCGTACGCCAACTAATTTTCGCCACACACACAGTGCCAGCGTGCGTCTACCATTTTCACCAGCGAGCCAACTTATCTTCACCAGCGTGCGTCGCTAATCTTCGCCAGCGTATGCTAAAGGCTTGATTACCCAAGCGTAACGTGAGGTGGCGCAGCGGGATGTAGCGTAGTGCGACGTTGCCTCGAGGATAAGCGATTACCGAAATCGTAATCCAACGTAGTGCAGGCGCCGTAGTGCAGGGCACTCATTTTATTCTAGTAGGCTTATTAACTTCTCCTCGTCAATAAAAGACTGCATCCTTTCTTATATTGTATTGAAATTTACAATAATGTGAAGTTAAACAACATTTTTCGCTTGTCCCATAGCTGTCGTACTGTCAAAAATCGTAACTTTGCGTAGAAATCTATTTTCTACAGACTTCTACGCTGCGTCACGCCACGTTACGATTTCGATAACGACTTGTACACATTTATCATTAAACCGATTTTAGCTTGACAATTGGCAACGTCGCGCTACGTTACCTTACGCTTGGGTAATCAAGCCTTAACAGTCGAAAACCGCAGCAAGCCGGGGAAACCGCCATCGGAAGGATCAGCCTCATCAGCGTGCGACGCCAAACAAGCGACCCACGCCCAGGAAGTACCCTATCAAAGCTACCCCCGAAAAGTTTCCAATTCATTAATCAGTTGCAATTTTAAATACTTTACATATAAACATATAAACTCAAACACACATACACACTCACATACACATGCACATGCATACCTTACCTTAATTCATATATTCAATGAATTTTGAAGACGTAACGTGAAAGTAATATATATAAATTTAGCTGTACCAATTAGGAATTAGTGAATATCTATACAAACATACATACCTACTACATGCGTACATACAAAATGCATCAATACATAAATGACAACAAATAAATAAAGAATATCAGAACTACTTAGTAGTAGCCTATGTAGAATAGTTATTAGTATATAATATTACGCTCAATATATAAATGGGTACCATTTGTGACACTATTCTTATTATTTTAATTATTATCAATTAATTAATTACACTCAACATTTGCAATTTATGATTATGCGTAATTTGAAAGACGTATTTATAACTATGATTATAAACGTAACGTATACAAAACACTAATTATTAAATGTTATTTGCATCACATTTCCTAAAACGGTAGTCGTTTTTAAATTTAAATAAAGGCATACAAAAAAAAAATTAAGGGAATATTTTTGTAGAAACGTTATTTTTTTCTGTATATTCTGTAGCTAAATAAAAACATATTTTTTCGTATTGCCTAAAATATCCTATATAACTTTTGGAGCTTGTTGAAGAGACAACGATTTTAAAAATAAAATAAATCTATACCTTTTTTTTCAGTAGAATTTAATCTGAATGAATTGTTAGTAATAGTAGTAGAATAGTTAGTGAATACTATAAATGAAACAACAAACTTTTAAAGAAAAGAAAGTAGAGAGAGACCAAACATCTTACATTGTAATTAGCTGGTAAAACGTACCATACATACCCAAACCATTGGCATTGTTCACTTTGGTTTTTGTACGGGATTTCATGAGGTAGTTTAAGCGCCAGGCTTTCAAAACCCTAAGTACAACCCCTGGGGAGGAACATTGAGCTCGGTGGTCTTATCCAGGTGTACAGTTAGTCCGGTGGAATAAATTCACAAGAAACTGTTGGTAGAATTGTGAAACTGACAATAATGAACATTTTGTCGGAAATACCTGAACAAATCAAACTTTGCAAACCAATGGATCTTGAGTATGGTGAATAAAAGGTTTAAGTTTGAATGTTAGACAAACCAATATTCAATATTAAAAGCGTTTAAAGGCATTACAACAAAGAATTTATTCTTCGTTATGTACAAAATATACTAATGTAAATATTAATATCTAGGTTCAAGAAAAAAAAACTTTTTTTTTAATTGAAGAAAAGTCCCCTTATTGAATGGACGATACTTAAAGTGTACAAATATACATACACAGGTGTACATATGGATATGTTCGTTATAATTTAAAAAAAAAAAAAGAGGGAATAGTAATGTTGAAGTTTGTATTCGATTTTTTTTTATTTATAGATTTAAGCAAAATTATGTATTAGAATTAAGACTGTTTTGAACTCTAAGAACAAGTAAATAAATTAAAGGATATATGAACTTATATTTGAGTCGAGATATGTTTCATTAAGGACATAACAGGGGTGGCTGAGTAAGTATAAAGGGGGGTGTGAACAAGATGTCAGGGCTAACCCCCAAAGATAATGGGCTACAGGAGTTGACATGGCCGCCACAGGCGGACGTGGGTGGGCCGCCCAGAGCCGGTGAGCACCATCGATATCCGGGGTTTAAAGGGGCGCGGGAATTAATAAAGTAAGTTCAGAGTTTCTTTTTCATTATCGATTTTTCTTTCGTACAATTTAGCGGTACAATAAAAGCTTTTTGTGTGTTCCCTCTCCGACTGTCCATACCTCCGTTAAGTACCTCGACCACAAGCCGCGAGCCATAGCCGAGCCTTGCCGCAATTGTACCGCGCTGATGGAGAACGACAATCGGGATCGATACAATTTAGAAAGATTGTACAACAAGGGGGTCGTGACAAAATATACTTCGGTTCTTGATCACTGCCACCAAAATAAAGTTATATTTTATTGCAAATATCGCCTGTCGAAAGTGTTACAACATACCGACTTTCGATAATTTCGACAACTTCGAAACTTTCGAAGTCACAACATGTTCCCTGCTGGACAGCTGTAACAAGTTTACATACACAACGAAACAAAATTTGGTGTTCACCAATAAACTCTTACGCTGTCATTTCATGGGAAACAAGAAATGTTATATGTGTTTGTGTGTCTAGCTCTTTTGCGGCCAAAAAATAAACTTACCCCCCTATTATGAATTTTCATACGATAGACGATAAACGCTTGCAAGCGTATCGTAAAAATCAAGCTTTCGAATTATCGTTTTCATACGCCTGATAGATTTGCTATTGTGAATGACAGTAATTTTTGCTTACATTTTACTGTGAATTAAAAAAAAAACTGAAATTCTCACTTCAAGATATTAAAAGTTCAAAAATAAAATATATAAATATGTTTCCAACGTTCTATAGAGTTTGTAGCGTGGGTTTCGAACATTCCCTCCAACGTGAAGTTTGATCGATCCTGGAAGCTGGAAATAAAGGAAAATAAGTATAACAAATTGTATAAAAATATGAAATTAGAAAGAAAATAATGAAATTAGTAAAACCAAATATAAAATAACAGGTAGCCTGAAAATAGAGAAAAATGGGAAAATTAGTAAAGAAAATATACAAAAACTTACCTGGAAGCATGACTTAATTATTTATTTATTAATAATTAAATCATGTCTGAAAGTAAAGAAAACTAAAAAATAATTTTAAAATATAATACTAAATAGGCCCTCTTTTCACTGTCGTCCGTCCGTTGCCTTGCCTGAAAGGAAATAAAAAGATAGATTTAAATGTAAATCCATTCAACAAGTTTAGAACACATAAACAAACCGACGTTCCGAGTCCCATCTTGTTCGTTTGAAGAAAGAGGTCATCGACCTTTGCTGTTCCACAATTGCAATTTGTTTCAACGAACTGAGCAAGCATTTCGACCCCTTTATGTTGTTGTTGTTGTATCTGAAAGTAGAACAATCAGCTTTATTAAAACAATAATTTGATTGCTTTTAATTTCATTAATAACATTAACAAATTATTATTATTATGCATCTTGAAGATTAGCTGAAAATAACAATTTTATTAGTTTATTAGCCAAGCAAAACAAATCGCGGCACAACAGAGTGCGAATGCTTGCACCGCGTTTTACAGGTTGCTGCTGGCAGTTGAACACATTTTCTTTTGTGTACCCTTGGCGAACAGATTTCATGGCACTTACCTGTGTCCTGCAATGCCCCTGCGGTTTTCTGCGCTATATTTTTGCAATTATTGAAATTTAATTAATAATTAAACAAAATCAAAACAAATCCTGACCGAAGAAAATTTGCGATTTTTTTTTGACAGCTGGTGGTATGTTCAACGCTTATGGACGTTCCGCAATTGGGAACTTTCATTTGCGGCGAATTAACAGTGAGCCTATTTACACAAACAACTAAGTAGAACAGGTTTGAACGTTACAGCAACAAAGCTCACGTAACGAAGAACACGATTGTTCCTATACAAGTTGGAGAGGGTGAGAAGGATACAAAAAGGTGTGGGTGGTGATGACCTACATAAAATCATGCGCGCCTGGTAGAAACGATCCCAAATTTTAGTTTAAATAGGGGATAAATGGGTTAAAATGGTAATTTGGTTATTTTTAAATTTTAAGGAATACATAATACGTCCGTTATCAAGAATCGGTGGTGTGATCCAGGTCGAGTCAGACTTTGACCTCAGGATCCAGAAATAGGAAAATCTTAAATTGTGTCGTTGAACTTCGAGTCACGCGATTCCGAAAAATAAAACGGTATGTAGTTACTCAAAATTGACTTCAAAGAATAAGCTGCCGAAAGACCTAATCAGCAGAAACAAGTTTAATTAGATTTCGTCGGTGTGAGCTTAAAGTCGAGCGACTCAAAAATTTGTGTGTGCGGTAAATAATAAAAAAAAATAATAACGAGAACAGAAGGAGCGGTTCAGGAAAGAGGATCCAGAAGGATAATTTATTTAAGACTGGTGAAATTTTGTGAAAAAAATAATATAAAAAAAGAACAGAGTAACTAATAGACCCGGTGAACAAACAGTTGAACAGACTTATTTCCCAAGCTGCTGCGCCTAAATATATTTCACGCTGGGAAAGGATACTAGGATATTGAGCTTTCTATGGTGGTGCCCACGACGTTCGTCAGTGTTGTTCGAAGACCAAAGCCAAGAAAATATACAAATCCTGAATGCTAGGAAGAAATTTATTCCGAAAATTTAGTTCTGGGGTCACCATCGCTCAATATCCGGTGAGTTTTTTTTATTTCAACCCGCAAATTTTCTTTTTAAATGAATGTCCGAGACCATAAAGAAACAAAGAAGAAAAGTGAAATCTAAAATAACAAAGTATTTGAAAAGTTTTGTACCTGCAAAAATAAAATAAAAAAAAAAGGAGGAAGAAAAGTCATTATACCTAAAAAAAAGGAGAGTAAGAAAAGTAGTTATACCCAAAAAAAATGTATTAAACCTAAAAAGAAAAAGAAAAGTTAAAATACCTGTAAAGAAAGATAATAAACCTGCAAGGGAGAAAAGTTAAAATATCTGTAAAGAAAAGATCATAAAAAATCTGCAAGGAAGAAAAGTTAAAAAAAAAACCTGTAAAAAAAAAGAAATGTTAAAAACCCATAATCTAAGAAATATTACAAATCATAAAAAGTAGAAATTTAAGAAATTTATGTTAACAACAAATAACTTGCATCACGAAAAGGAAGAGGAGATTAAATTTATTTTAGGAAGTTCAAATTTATAATTGGAAAAATACTTGCCTTTGAATATTTTTATGTGCATTTTTCAATATTTATTCATTTATTCTTAATCTTCGTGTAATATTTATGTACTTACCGTTTATTTTCGTTCTGATTGTTCGGCCAAAACAACCAGATCAATAATCATAATCATAAACGTCCATTTCCGTTTCCGGAAAATATATTTTTGTTATTGCCCCTCTAGAGAGCTCTGTCGAGGTAGGAAAACCTAGCAAAAATTTTAAATCTGTTACTTTAAGTAAAGAGTGTTGTTAAGGCCCCGTTATCGTTAAAAAAAAAACTAATATTAGCCTAGCTTAAATATTAACGTAATATTTAAGAAATAGGTTTAGATTATTATTTATGTAAATTGTTTTGATTTTCAAGGTAATATATTTTTAAGTGTTTATTTTTATATATAAAAAAACAACTTCCTCGTTCAATCAGGATAGTGAATTGGATTTGTCTTATTTATGAAATTAAATTTTGATTGATAAAATAAATTTTTGTACTTAAGTGCTTTGAAAAGCCTAAAATAATTCATGTTTTCTTTTTGTTGATTGGTCACCTTAAAGTTTTTCTTGCAGCGAATTAACGAGACAAAATGAGTGGCTAAATTCACTACGATGGGTTGGTAGTGGCGCGGTATGGTGGAGTCGTGTACATAATGTTCATAATGTAGGTGTAGGGTGTAATGATTTTATGGTAGGTTTTCAAACGTAAGACTGTTAATCGACGTTTAAATCCTACCATAATAATTCAAGATCGTTTACTTTATCTGTTAATTTTTGTTGTTTCATAACTTTATTTATTTCGTGATTAATATTTTTTTTTTGTTAACCGGCCGGAACCGGATGTGACGGGTCGTACCTCCCCTGAGTGCAACCAGAGCTACCGGAAGGTCACATTCGGTAAATAAAAAACAGGGCCGCTGCAACTTCTAGGCCCAAACACAAACTTCCAGCCAGGCCGTGTTACAAGTTTTTGCACAGCATAGATGCTGTGAAAAGAAAGTAGTCGAGGGATGCTTCTATTCGGCGTTTTCTTCCATGAAGTGGCAAGACGCTCCAGTTGAGTTTTCGAGCTCACAACTCTTGGCCAGAAAAGATCGTATTGATTTTGCTCAAAATCTGTTCAAAAACTTATTTCTATCACTTTAATACTAACATATTTCGAAAAAAGAATAAAAATTCATATATAATTTCAGCTATCGTACAAGAATATTTAGCCGCTTGCAAGTGCATGAAATTAAACAGCTGATCTGATACGTATCGTTTCGTAATACCATTTTTTTCCCGATAAACGCTATCTGTCGGATTTAATACGACAAATGTAAGTTCGTAATACCGCATAACAGAATGCAAGCGTTTATCGTGTATCGTATGAATTCGTAATAAGGGCCTTAAAAAGAAAAATAAACGTATAACACAAGGCGGTGCAGTCAAATGAAAGATTTTGAAAAATAATTAAAAATTGTGCTTACGAAATTTAATAATTTTTCTTTTCAGATTATCAAATAAAATAGATATTGATGAATACTTGGGACAAAATGTTTAAAACCCAAGCAACTGCGAAAATGTGCTCTTGATGTTATGTACTGTTCATGCTGACTTATTCTTTGATGATTGTTTGTTGGTAAAAATTGTATATTCGTAATTCCAAATCCATCCGGAAGGTAAGTATTTTAATAAACAAATTTTAGTTTTAGAATCGCATTTGCTTTTCTAATTTGCATGGCCTGCATGACAGAGTAAGGCCCATGGTTTTAGCGCTATCCGGCTCGCCAAACACATAGAAAAGTCCGGGCATAGTGCGAAAATCAGGGTGACAGGATTCTTCCAGTTGACATAAGAATTGTTCGAAGACATTATTTAAGCGTTGGCAAGCTTGCAAAAATGTTTTTTCTTCCTTTTCGCGTGTACAACTGCTAGCTTCTATCACCTGTTCCTCGGCCATCATGCATCGTATATCGTACGATTCATTGTACTGACGCAAAAGTATTTTTTCCGCTGCTTCAGTAGCACTGATTTTGACCGTAACAAATAGTGGCGTTGACTTCATAATAGAGATATGCGAAGATACTGACTACATATTCGGTTCCAATTTTTAAGATGATCACCTAGAAAAACTGGGGGCGATGGAATAATGTAACATGTCTGACTGTCTCAACCTGGCGAGGAAAGCATAATCTTTGTGAAATCGCCTCAAGTCGACTCAAACCTCCACGTGGTGTTTCCTGGGCAACGTCAAAACTGACAACCGTTAGTTTGGCGGCTAATCTGAGCGGCGGGCCTCCCTAGGCTTAAAATAGGTTGTGCGTCGGGTTTGAAGCCCACCCGTAAAAACAAATTTCAATGAAAACAAATAAGAAAAGAAGAAAAATGATCCCCAAATCTGATGACGACTACCGCAAACGAAAAACTGATAATGATTTACGGATATGCACCTGGAATGTCCGAACCCTTAATTGGGAAGGTGCCTCTATCCAACTGACTGATGTCTTGGAAAGATACAAGGCTGATATCACTGCTATCCAAGAAATGCGATGGAAGGGACAGGGTTGCATTCGGCATGCACCCTGTGATATCTACTACAGCGGCTATGCGGAGAAGCACGAGTTTGGATGCGGATTTGTAGTTGGCAAGAGACTACGGCCCCACGTCCTGCGATTCACACCTGTGAACGAACGACTTGCCATAATCCGCATCAAGGTTAGATTTTTCAATATAAGCCTAATATGTGCGCACGCTCCGACAGAAGACAAGGACGATGAGATCAAGGAAATTTTCTACGAGCGCCTTGAAAATGCTTACGAGCGCTGCCCCCGTCACGACGTAAAAATCGTGCTTGGTGACTTCAACGCTAAGGTGGGCAAGGAAAATATTTTTGGTCCAACAGTCGGAAAGTTCAGCCTTCACGACAACACCTCCGATAACGGAATGAGGCTGATTGACTTCGCCGCAGCACGAAACATGGTCGTAAGTAGCACTAGATTCAAGCATCTCAATATTCATAAGGCCACCTGGATGTCCCCTGATCAAAAAACCAAAAATCAAATTGATCACGTTTTGATCGACGGAAGGCACTCTTCCAGTGTATTGGATGTACGCACGATCCGTGGTGCAAACATTAACTCGGATCACTATCTTGTTGCAGCCAAGATCCGTACACGTCTGTGCGCAGCTAAGAATACACGCAACCCTACACAGAGAAAGCTAGACGTCGACAAGCTGCAATCGAAACAGACAGCCGATGCTTTCGCCACTCGACTCTCACTCCTGCTTCAAAGCACTCCTCCAATCGATGATATATGCGCGCAGTGGACACACATTTCCAACTCCATGCGTGCGGCTGCTGAAGAGGTGATTGGCTACCACCGCCCTCGCCGAAACCAGTGGTATGACCAGGAGTGTCGCGACACCACTGCAGAGATAGACCCCGCCTGCAAAGCCACCCTGCAGTCGGTTGTAACGCGCGCAGCTAAGGAGCGATACAAAGAAAAGAGGAGGGAAGAGAGACGTATTTTCAGGCGGAAAAAAGAGAGGCAGAGGCGCGAGCAGGAGAAGATTGAGATGTATGGTGACAGGAATGAGGCCCGAAAATTTTTCGAAAAAATAAGACGCCTTGCCGATGGTTTTAAAACCGGGGCCTCTTCCTGCAAGGATGAAAACGGGAATCTAGTGACAGATGTCCAGAGTACACTGACGTTATGGAGGGAACACTTCTCTAAGCTTCTTAATGGCGACGCTGACAACAATCCCGCCAATAGAGATGATATTCCGGAAACCCCAATTGCGGATGACAGCGTCGAGGTTCCGCTGCCCGACTATGATGAAGTTCGGACAGCTATAGCTCAGCTTAAAAATAACAAAGCCGCGGGAGCTGATGGCTTACCTGCTGAGCTGTTTAAGAACGGAGGCAAAGCTCTACTTAAATGCATTCACGAGCTTCTATGCAAAATATGGTCGGAAGAATGCATTCCGTACGATTGGAATCTCAGTGTGCTCTGCCCAATCCACAAGAAAGGCGATCCCACTATCTGTGCCAATTACCGTGGGATAAGCCTTCTTAATATCGCATGTCGAGCGTTTTATGTGAAAGATTGAAGCCCATTGTAAACGAACTGATCGGACCTTATCAGTGTGGCTACAGACAGATCAGTGTGGCTATCCTCGTAAGAAGTGAAGCGCTGCTCAGCCAAGCCATGCGTCATCGATCTGAATAGGTGGTAGTCGGAAGGGGCTATGTCTGAGGCACCCAATTTCCTTGCTTTTGAATCATTCCCATGGCCTTCAAGCGTTTGCCGACCGTTGATAAGTCGACTCCCAATGATTCTGACAATTCTTGAAGGGTTTGACACGGGTCTTCATCGAGCAAAGCCTCCAATTCCTCATCTTCAAACTTTTTCGGCTGGCCCGGACGCTCTTTGTCTTCCGTATCAAAATCACCACTTTTAAACCGACGGAACCAGTACTCACAAGTAGAAATCGATGGAGCATAGTCCCCGTAAGCCTCAGTAAGCGTGCGTTGTACTTCAACCGCTTTTTTCTTCAAATGGAAGCACAAAAGTAAACCTTCCCGCAAATTGCGTTTTGTTGGAACGAAAGTCGACATGTTCACAGAGAAAAAAATATATGTTGTTTACACTTCAGTGGAATGACACATACTGAAAAATGAAGCTTACACAATGTGCTTTGAAATGAATATAGTCACAGGTGTGCCCGATGCGATCTATTGATAGTTACGCCATCTCTTAGAAAACCTTTAAAACTAATTCCAACCCCCAATAGCTGAATTCTATTGATATTGCATGTATGTTAAATATATTTGGGATAAGGGAAAGTATTTTTACCCTAACGAAAAATGTTGTTAAATTGAATACAATTTACTCTACCGGTAACAAAACGTCTTTGTACATTTAACAGAAAAAATTTTATTTAACAGGTTATTATTTTTAATAAAAAAAAAACATAGTTTCGAAAGTATTGTAAATATAGACGTAGAATTCCTTTTTATACAGTTATAGAGAAACATTCTGTTTTTTATTAATATTTTTCAAAACTAATTTAAAGCATGTCCTCTTCTAAATAAACATCTTCATCTTCTAAACTAATTTGTTGTTGTTGCCTTCTTCAAACGTACTGGATCTAAAAAGCTCACAATCAAATTCATGTTAAAATTTGTTTTATAAAAAGTTTTCTTTTGATATTTTTAGTGATGAATTTGTTGTTCTTGTTCACTTGTTATGTTGTTTACAACTAAATGTAATTTAAAGTTATATTTAATAAATGGAAATAAATATATATATGTTTATTTTAAAAGTAATTTAAAATTAAAAGTTTACATACAAAAGATATTTTTTATACGGAAAAAATATAATGTATAATATAAATAATTCGAATTTTTTATGATATTTCAAAAATAAAGTTTTCAAAGCACAACGCATGCTTAGTTACGCATGCGCAAGCCTGCGTAGTAGTGATACATACATACGGCTCTTCTCTATTGTATTTATGTTGGTAAAAATGAGCAACATCAATAACAACCCTGTAGTTCGGCTGGTGGCAGCATATTCCTTTGGACATGCCATTTCTCACACCTTTACAGGTACGGCCCAATGGGACGGGAGAATTGTAAAGCCCATGGTAATGCACGTTGGGTCCGTTCACCCCTGTCAATGACATCGATATGTTAAAAGGGCGTACAAGATAAGAGAAGAGGGGCATGCCCCTACCACTGGGGGTATATGAATTCTCATACCAAGGAGTAGTTCCAAGTTCAAACTTGGACCAAGTTTCAACTTGGAACTACTGGGAAACGACAAAAACGAAAGCATTTAATGTGTATTTATATATTTACATTTTACATATATACAAATAACAACAAAAAAAAAACAAAAGCAGGATAGCAACAAACGACACTATTGCAAACCAAACAACAACAATAACAACAGCATAAGCAGCTACTGAGTAGCTTGTGTATTTCTCATACGAATATATGAATTTGTTTTCTTAGATTTTGCTGTTTTGTGACGTTATTAAAGTGACAAAATCCAAAATTAGATATTTGTTTTATTCGTACTCTAACTGATATCTTGGCATATATTTGTTCTTTGTAAAATGAATATTAAAGGCTGTACGTATACCTCAAAGTGTCAACTAAACTTCTTAAATGAGCTTGAAAAAATTTGTAAATATGAAATACTAGGTTAGGTAACCAGATACAAACCACCCTGTAAGACGTAATTCTACGTCAAAACTATGGCTGCTGTCATTCTTTGGTTTGGATCGATACGATTGCCTTGTCAATAATAAGACAAAATCATGTTACAATATTTGTCTATAACTTTTAATTTATTTGTCTGTGATTTACAATTTATTTAAACAACATTAAAATCTTTGTATTGACAATATTTCTTGATGGGTGTTTACTTACAGGATTGTTGTTTGCTTAAAGCCGCGTTTCCATGTGATCTTTCAGTTTCCCGTATCACAAATTTTTTGCTATAAGAGCGAGATGTGTATATGTGGTTTAATTTATAGGAAGTTTGACAAATGTGAAAACTTTTAATTTTTTTTTGTTAAGCTGTTATGACACTGGCTTGTTTTAGTATTTTTTAGATTTTAAAACAAGACACGGATAAAAGGGAAAGAAATACTTTGTGAAAAAGGGAAATATATATTAGGCTATCCGATGTAACATTTTAATCAAAAATCAAGTTAAAATAATTCTATCTTTGCTTATTTTCTTTTTATTTTTACTTTTCTATACAACAATATGTTCAGGTTCATCTTCTTATAACAAATATGCAGCAGAATTTCCATTTTTTCCATTCTAGCTTGCTGTATCAGCTGCAAATTTTGACCGTTTGTGGTCTGGTTTAGTTGCTGGTCAGCTGCAATAGCGTTTGCGGATAGCACTGAATGCAGTGCAACGTGCTCAGATTGTTGCTTTTTCGCTTGAGACCAATTGATGTTCCAGCACATCTTATTGCGGCAGCAATTGCATTTGCTTTCGCGGCTGGGGTGTCGTTATTTTATATATCGCGCAAGAATACCAGAAAACAGTAAATAATTAAACTTTTTCGTAACTTGCAACCACAACAAAAAAAAATTTAACAGACAAAATGCGTAGTCACAATTTAATATTGAACGGCAAGTTTTCAGCCGCTGAAAAAGTGAAGAATTTTCGACTTTTTCTGGTATTGAAAATTGACAGTTTAGGATTTTTTGTCACTTTGCGTTTTTTGTGTGCTGCTCACTTTGTATTTTTAAAATTCTGAAAAAGCCAGTGTCATAACAGCATTATTTCTTTTATTGAATTGAATTTATTGAGTATACAATAAATAATAATATAATAAATAAAATAGTAAGAAATAATAAACAATAATTTTACTTATATCCTTAGCAAATATGAACTATTTCGAAAACGAAGGAAACGCTGACTTGGGCATTATTTTTTTATCTCTTCATCATCAGCGGAAGACGATGAAATTGCCTCTAAAACGACTACGCCGTTCTTGAATGAGACAGTTTTATTAAAAGCTCAATATTGAAACATTGCAATGCTATGTGTAGAAGCCAACCTTCGCACAATGTGTCTATTTCAATTTTATCGTGCAAAAGGACTTATTTTCCCAAAATAAATATATTTATGTAATTAAAAAACAGTATCGAAAAGTCAAAATAACTCTTGGTTTTTTTTTTGACAATTTCTGAAAGTTAGAACTTTAAATTAATGAAGACGCAACGAAGAAGTAGCGCTCTAGAAGTAAGCTAAATTTAACCAACTATAACTTTTGATATAGATAATATTTCGCAAACATTTTTTCTTTGTGTAAATATTTGGTTAAATTTTATTCATATCTTATAACATAAAATATATATTGAAACTACTTATAAAGTTGTAGGAATAAGTTTTGAGTGAATCTCTTACTATAATGCACATGTTTGTATATCTTTAAATATTTTTTTTTAGGTTTTGTGTCTAATGTCAGCAATTAAGTAATAATAATTATGTTGTAGGGGCAAACAGTTGTTCAGCAGGGTTTCTCAATATGTTAGTTGCAACATTTTTTTATTACTTTTTATCTTTATATCTTTGTTATAAACAAAGATGTAATGTAATAATTTATTTAAGAAATCTTTGTTAATCTGCCGTTATTGAATTAAAAATGCCCGTTTTAATATATATATTTATTTATTTAAAGAAAAGGTTCACAAATAAGACAGAGTCTTTTAAATGCAGTAAGAATATAGATACATAACAAAATAACAAGTGATAAACAAAAAAAAAATAATTGAAAATTTAACTTAATACAATTAATATCATTTAACTAAAAGATCTAATCAAAATAATAATTAATTCGAAATTAATTCAAACAAAAATCGAAAAATCAAGAATAACAACAAATAAAGATTAAGTAATTTTAATTAAAGTAACGTTTTTTAAATACAATTGCATAGAATTAGTGAAAGAGAGATACTTAAGAGAATTGTTGGAAAATTACATGCTTAAAGTTGCGTTTAGTTGTAATACTTTTTATACTTAAAGTGAATTCCACAATCTGATCACGTAAAAGAGTCTGTTAGAGTTTAAAAAATTATAAGTAGGGATTAAAAGATTCAGATTTCTAGTTGACCTACAAAATTGTAGCTTTTCAAATAAGTAATCAGGAGTGCGAGTGCAGATCAGGTTGTGTAAAAAGATGCAGTTTCTAGAATCCAAAGAGTTGAAGATGTTGCAACCGAGTACTTTGTTACTCAAGTGACTAATGCGGTTAAACTTTCTAAGACCAAAAATGTATCTTACAGCATTATTAAACACAAGTTGTAACTTCAGCTTGGATCGGGAATCAACTTTACTATACACTATATCTTAGTAGGAGATAATTGGCACAATCAGCTCAATTACTAATTTTTTTCTAGTCTCTACAAGCACAAATGATGCAGTCCACCTAAGGTTTCGCAGTACATAATAAACCTTGCTAACAACGGAATTTACATGATCTTCGCACGAGAGTGAAGAGTTAATATAAAAACCGAGATTTTAACCTTATCAACAAATTTGAGCTCGATACCATCTAAGAAAATTCCCGGTATATTAAGGAAGGAGTAACTAGATTTAAAAACCGGCAAAACAAATGATTTAAGTGGATTAAGGATAAGGTTGTTAGCATTAGCCCAATTTGTTATTTTGCACAAGTCTTCGTTTACTTTCATACATAAATCATCAACGTGACCAATAGGTCTGGACAGGAACAAATGAAGATCATCCGCATATGCATGCATGGTAACATGATTGCATATTCTGAAGATGTCATTAATGAACATCGTAAATAAAAGCGGACCAAGTACCGAGCCTTGAGGTACCCCACAGGTTAAATTTCTGAAAGCGGACAAACAATTTCCCACCCTGACTCTTTGAGACCTTCTGACTAAATAACTATATAACAGACGGACCGCCGAAACAGAAAAACCAAATTCTAACTCTAGTTTCCGACATAAAATTGCATGATCAATTGAATCAAAAGCTTTGGAAAAGTCTAACAGGCACAGCAAGCTTATGTGCCACAGATCATACGGCTGTCTAATGTCATCCAAGATTTTAACAATAGCTGTAGAGCAGCTGTGGCCTGATCGAAAGCCTGACTGAAGTGGGGACATAAGATTATATTTTTTTTATGTGTTCCGAGATTTGCACAGCCATTATAGACTCCAACACTTTAGACAACGATGATAAGAGCCTTACTGGGCGAAAATCAGCTGGTTCATGAGCATTACTTTTTTTGGCTATTGGAATGATTGTCGCTGCTTTCCAAGCCTCAGGAAAACAAGAACTTATGAAACAGTGATTAAATATGTGCGTCAAAGGACTTAATATGTACGGCAAAATGATTTTAATAAATTTTATTGGCTTACCATCCTCACCGACGGCATTTGATTTAATCTTATTTACACAACGAGCAACCTGATACTCATCCACAGTAATTGCAGTGAGAATCTTCGCATTTGACGACATCTCGTTAATCAACTTGCACATGCACTTGTATGTGCTTGTAATTAAATACTCATTAAGAATATTAGGTTCTACCTGACACTCGTCTGTCTTAACATAACATACCCTAGCAAGTCTTAAGTTGTTCCAAAGCTTTTTGGATGGATGTCCAGATTCTAGTTTAGACATGAAAAACTTACGTTTTGCTAATTTAACAGACAAGTTAGCTGCATTTCTAGCTCTTTTGTGTTGCTCCCAATTTGCTATTGAGGGGTTTCTTCTCCAACGATTGTACATTTTATTAAGTTTTTTTAGAGCCAACTTAACATTATTAGTAAACCAAGGACAACATTTATCTGAAACACGACGAGAAATTAATGGAACATGTAAGTCAAACAATGCACAAATTTTAGTAACGAAGAAATTTAATTTGTCATTAACAGAACTAAAAAACCAACAATCAGACCAATTTATTGAAGATAAATCATTAAACAAAGATGCATAATCGACAGATTTATAGTCACGAAAACAAAAATTTCCTTCCGTTTCATTTGGTGTGAGATTTATATTTAAAGAACAAAAAATAAGATCGTGGTCAGAAATAAAAGAAAGTTGGTCAAAAAGCAAAACAATAGAAACATCAGAGACAACAAAAAGATCCAATAAACTCGGAGAAGCGTTAGTAGCGTAACGTGTAGGTATGCTTGTATTTACTGTATGAAGTCCAACCTCAGCAAGTTTTTCGAAAATTGCCTAACAAGATTATCTATCGATAAAATGTTTATATTGAAATCTCCACATATACGATTATCACAAATTTCAACATTAAGAAATTCAACCTCTGATCCACTAACCGATTAATATTTAAATAGTTTTTGCAGTAAATAGCAACACCCCCACCTTTCCTATCGATTCGGTCATTGCGAAATAACCTTTACTTTTTTAAATTCAAACAAGTGTCTTGTGAAACCATGTTTCGGAGACACAAATGACATCAACACGAGAATTTTCGAAGCAATACCGAACACAATCTAACTTAATATCATTGAGACTTCTAGCATTGAAATGAACAATGTTCAGTCCCGAATGTTGCTTAAAAAGAACGCCAATCATGGTCTTGTGGACATCACTTGATGCAAGAGACAATATAACTAACAACACAACTGTAAGCATTGTAGAAAGCTAGGATAGCGATAGAAAACAAAAAGCAGATAAATCATAAATGAGATATAGAGAAAAGTAGATAAAGTAACTTACTTAGTTGAAGAAATAATAAAATACTTAAAATAAAACCAAAATTATTCCGAATTGACAGCAACAGCAGCACATACAACATTCTGCAACTCTTCGATGCTGTTAACTCGAAAGATCTCTCCATCTCTATGAAGTCTGTCATGGACAGCGCCACGCAGGGTAAATGAATTGAAAATGCTTTTTCTACGTTTGCAAATAATCGCCGCATGCAGCACTCTTCTGGTATCTGCAGATATACTTTCATGCAGATAAATGTTGTTGTCAGATTCGAAACCTGCGTCTCTTAAATTTACCGCCTTTTTTATATATAAGAGTGGATTAATCCAGTCGACAAAGATCACGGGACTAGGTGATATTATTGTAAGGCTTAAGTTTAAGTCCTTGAAAATAAGTAATATATTTCTTTATTTTATTTATGGAGCGTTAAGCTGCGCCTTTATTTCCTATAATCAAGAAAGCGTTCGGACTCTCCACTACGCCATTTTAATGTATGTTGACTTCGACTCAAATATGATGCATGGCTTGAATATATGATTTTGGAGAAGTATCAAAAGCAGTAGCCTCAAGAAGTTATTCAGCCCAATCATGAAACTTTTCTCCCGGTGAATCGGAAAAGGAAGCTTTTATTTTTAAGATAAAGTTCAAGAGTATTTTGGAAATTTTTTATGCAAATTTATTCATCAAGCGTTAATGAACTAAACTTCGAAACTAAATTTTATTTATTTTATTTTAAAAGAATGACACACTATTGGATAAGAATATAAGGACTAAGTTATTTTATAGTGCGACAAAAGGAAAATACTTAAATATTCTGAGAGAAAAAACATTGTAAAAAATTGTATAGAAGGCCCAGGAATATAACTAAAATAGCATTTACATTCATAGCAATTTACAAATGAAATAACGAGTGAAAAAGTAATATATATATATATTTTAATTTTATTAAATTTATAATCTGAGAGAGATGACGACCGAACAGAAAAATTATTTCAATTGAAAAAACATTCTGTCTGAGCTGGAATTGAACCCGGGCTACCGCGGTTCTTTAGCTTAGGGGCCACGCACTCTACCCACTAGGCTACGGCCGCCACAAAATCTAGTTGTATACCTTTTTAAAATTGTAATATTAATATAATATGCATGAAAAAAGCTATTTGAACTAGGCTATTTTGTGACTACTTCAATAACAAACAAAAGTAATGTAACTGGAATGAAACCTTAACACTTTTTGTAATTTCATCGGTTTTGAGATCGGGGTATATTTGCACAGTGACGAAAAATGGAACCTAGTGGCATATATCCTGTCTGATATACTTTGAAGGAACTCTTCTGTAGGTTTCTGAGTATTGGCGCGAAAAAATGTATCCAATAGAGACGATATTCCGGAAACCTTAATTATGAATGACAGCAACGACGTCAAAGTTTCACCAAATAAGATCCTGCTGAGCGAGAAAGACTGAAGATTGGACCTTATCATTATGCCTTAAAACCTGAAAAATCTAGCATCAACTAGACAAAATCGGTACGAAAAATCACCGGTGCAATTGAAAAACATATCAACACTAATCCTAAATGTCGTTTATAAGGCTGCCTTTGATAACATAAGAAGAAATCAAATTCGCCTCTGCAGGATATCACTGAGCAAAATCAACGGCACTGTTCAAATGGGGAAGAATCTCTCTCCCCTTTCGTTTCTAAAGAGGATCTCATGATCAAAAAGACCATTCGTTGGTCTTGCTGTGAATGCAGATTAGGTATACCGTCTTGTAAACAACTTCACTTTTAACAGCACTTCCTTTGAGGTTGTAAAGAGCTCTGTCTACCTGCAAATCAGCACAAACTTCCAAAAATACCAGCACTGAGATCAAACAAAGAATAACTCTGATAACAGGTGTTATGTTGAATTTAGAAGCAAAATCCTGTTGACGGACAAAAGTTAGGACCTATAAGTCATTCGTCATGAAGGTTCTTTTACATGCATCACACACCAAGACCTCGGTGTATGAATATTTAAAAAATTGTTATTAAAAATCGCCGCGGTTTGTTGGCGCCTTCTTTATCTACCGTTTATTTTACAGTTCCTAAATATTTCAAGAAAAATTGTTATTAAAAATCGCGGCGATTTTTAATAACAATTTTTCGCGTACGGCGCTTTTTTTAACCATCGTTTATGTTACTATAAAATTTACTGTGTTAATATTTAATATGTAAAGCCTGCGACGCTTTCTTTATCCACCATTTATTTAACAGTTCCTAAATATTTCAAAAATTCTTATTAAAATAATAATATTTTATGGCTTTTATAACTTACTCTGTACATGTCTTAAAAATTTCTCAAAACTTAATCGTTCATGTAACTATTTAACTTACTTCGTAAATCTCTTAAACCACTTGAGATGCGACTTTCTTTGCATATTTGCATTAAGGGGCTCTAAATACACAATTTTACCTATCTAATGCATTCTTAGAACTTCACTTATGCCTGAAAAGTAAAGATTTTTGTATATGGAAAAAGCCACTTTTTCAAACTTTCACGATTTTTATCTCCTAAACCACTTGAGACCGACCTTTTTTGCAGATTTGAATTAAGGGGCTCTAAATACACATTTCGAAAAAAAAGGGGCGTGGGCTGAAAAGTGCAATTATTCCAAAATTAAAAGTCGCTCTCGTTTCAAAATTCAGTGCAAATTTACACACAAAAATTTTTACAAATTTATACAAATTTTTACAAAATATGTGAGGTATTTAGCGCCAACGCTATGAAACTGTTATACTGACGAATAATCTTTTATAATTTCACAGCTAAAACCAGTGATACCAACCCGAGGAGAGTAAAAATCCACAAATGCGACATAAAAAATCCGTGTAAATCCGTGTCAGCAAATTTATATATTTTTTTTTTTCAATTTAAAACTAACAGCTAATAAAACTACTCAATTGCAGTCATTAATAGATTTTACAATTTTTTTTGTGTATTTTATTTTATTTATACTTTATAACTTTATAACTTATGAGTTACAAACAACGTGAAATATAACTTAAAGTAAAAATAGATAACAACTATTACTTTTAGTTACGTTACTATAACTAAAACTTAAAAACATAACATAAAACATTAGATTTTCTAAATCAGTAATTATTATAAAGACAATAACGTTAAAATACATTTTACAGGCACTTTAAATTTGTTTTAACCCATTAATGACAACGTATGATATGTCATACGCGATGAAAGCATTTTTCAAACATTCGCAGCCACTGTAAAGCTTTTGGTTTCAACAGTGTGAGAAAGCCAAAAATATGATTTTCCATAAAAATTCTAAAATTTACCATTAAAGCTTTTTTGTTTATTTTTTCCAGCCAGTTTTAAGTGCAGTATTTCAAAGAAAAGTGAAAAATTCCACTCAGGTGAGTAATTTTTTTTATAAACATCAAGAAGAAAGAAAATATAATTTAAAAATGCATTAGGTTAGAGTTGATCAGCTGCACTACGAAATGAAAATTTTCCAATTTCTAATTTTTTCTAATATTTTAAGTTTGTATTATACTTTTATGATCTTATACTTGCACACACTTCGCCACACCGAAATCCTTTGAATTTTTTCTTAAACTTTAAAGTCTTACGTCTAACATTAATACAAATTAATGCCGAAAATTTCTAAAAACTCAACGAGTTCTGGTGGTGAGCATTAATGGGTTAAGCTGTATACATTCGCCTCAAATGAGGCTGCCCACTGGCTCACTTCGAAATTAGATTCCTTAAAAGAGTTTTTTTATTTGCAAGTGTTGATAAGCGCAAAGTTTTAGCAAATTATGTAAATAAATTTGTTAGTGATAAATACATTTTTTTTACCATTCCAAAGTTTTTTTTTCACCAACTTGGTGAAAAAATAGCGAAATCTATGAAAATTCTATGTGATATTCTTAAAAATCCATAGATTTACCTTACTTTGCCACTGTTGTCCGTTTATCTGTGCAAGGCTTAAATATCCGTAGAAATTCGTAATTTCCGTGTAGTTGTCACCACTGGCTAAAACTATGAATTCATATACAGGGTTGCCAATATTCGAAGCGCCCATTTTATTTTTAAATAAATCAAAGAAACCACAATTTTTTGTCTGTTCGTCATGAATATCATTTAATTGGGTTCAAGTAGATTTGCTTACATTATTTCTTGAATATGATATCTCGTAAATGGTCGCCATTGCCCTCTACGACATATTGTGCCCGTTTTGCAGCATTTTCCATGGTTTTCTTCAACATTTCGATGGGAATGGCGGTTATTTCTTGTCGGATGTTGGTTTTCAGCTCTTCGGATGTTGGTTTTCAGCTGGAGTCGTTAAATCTGGTGATCTTGGCGGCCAATCGAAATCACCATTTTTTGACATCAAACGGCCAGGGAACAATTGCTTCAAAAAATCGATTGTAGTGCGGCTTGTGTGTGGTGGCGCGCCGTCTTGTTGAAGCCAGTAGTGCCTGATACGCTTTCGACGAACGATTGGCATGAAAAAATTGTTTATCATATCGCGATAACGCTCCTGATTGACAGTAACTCTGTGGCCATTATCATCTTCGAAAAAGAACGGCCCAATGAGCATTTTAGCACAAACGCCGCACCAAACAGTGACTTTTGCATCGTGAAGAGGTACCTCTTGAATCTCTTGTGGATTTTCAGTGGCATAAATACGGCAATTTTGTTTGTTTACCCTTCCGTTCAACTGAAAATGAGCTTCATCGCTCATTGAGTTGAGTTTTCACTATTGACTTGTTTTGTTGAATGTAAATTTCAAAAATTTTAGAGCGTTCGCGTGGCGTGTACTGTTCCATTGTAAACATTTGCTTGGAATGACGCTTCAAACGCGGTATGTCATTAGTCGATTTGGCATCACTGCGGAAAGTTACAGTGTTGCCAGATGGGCGCTTCGAATATTGACAACCCCGTATTCAATATCAAAGTGATACTGGAATGATTTCTTAAAGTTGAAAAAGATTTCTTAACTGTTGATCGAAAATTTGTGTCAATCGGAAACTTTTCAGTCAGATGATCAAATTTTGACAGTTGGTAGAGCAATTTTAGGCATTTGTGAGGTGAATATAATTGTGCGAATTTTTGACTCACTCAAAAATAAACAAAAAAAAACAACACATCAATTTCCGCGACATATTTAATTCGAGTGCTTGTACTTGCAACTTATTTCGTAAACTTGTAATATTGTTAACTTAAAAAACTTAAAAAATAACAAAATAATAAAAATAAAAAAAACTCAAGTGCTTGAGTTTGTGTTTGCGTGTGTGTATGCCAACGATCTCCCGGTACATCAGCAAGTCCAGCAAAGTTAAATTGGCTTTCTTTGCTGGCGAACGTCCTTTAAGTGCCACCACCAGCAGCACAAGCAAGTGGAGCGCAAATTTCCTGATTCTTTTGCTTGCCAATGTTCTCTAAGAGTCGCCACGAGCAGCACCAATCAATTGACTGATCAACTCTCAAATATTTCAGAAGCACAATTTCAGCACGTTTCAAGCGCAGAGGCAAATTTCTGCCATTATACTTCGGCGTGAATTAAATAAATTGAATGCGGAGAATTTGCGCTTCATTTGCTTGTGCTGCTAGTGATGGCACTTGGAGGATGTTTTCTATCAAGAAATTTTGAACTGCAATTGCTTGTGCTGCTGGTGGTGGCACTTAAAGGACGTTCGCCAGCAAAGAAAGCCAATTTAACTTTGCTGGACTTGCTGATGTACCGGGAGATCGTTGGCCCACACACACGCAAGCACAAACTCAAGCACTGAAGTTTTTTCTATTTTTATTATTCTGTTATTTTTTAAGTTTACAATTTTACAAGTTTACGAAATAAGTTGCAAGTACAAGCACTCGAATTAAATACGTCGCGGAAATTGATGAGTGGTTTTTTTTTCTTTATTTTCGAGTGTGTCAAAAATTTGCTTTCATTTGTCCAAATTTGAAGTAGCCCCTAGGGCTAGCATAAATTTTGGCAATTATATTCACCTCACAAATGCCAAAAATTGCTCTACCAACTGTCAAAATTTGATCATCCGACTTAAAAGTTTCCGATTGACACACAGCCTAAGAATAAGTCCAAGCAGTGTTGCCGCTAGGAAAAATTTATGGATACCATTTTAAGCTTTATATATGAATGTATGTTTTTATTTGCAAAAATATAAAAAGTATGCATTTCTTTAAATTCGACAAAAACATTAAGGTAAATTATGACATTGAGACATTTTTGGACAGTACTTTTTTATCAAAAAATGGATTAACGCAACCTCTTTACAAAGAACTTTACAATTTTTTGATAAATATATTAGGCCTGCCTCACAGCACAGCTGCTTCCGAATGATTTTTTCTAATTTAAAGTTTACTATAAGTGATAAGCCTAGTAGATTTTTTTGTGGAATAGGTAAAAGTGTATTGTTTTACAAAATACTTAGAAAATAATTATTTTTAAATTTAATATAAATAAAGGGCAATAGTAACCCACTTAATTTATATTACACTAAACTGAATAAGCTATTAAATTAATTTTTATGTATTTATCTATATATATTGTTTTGTATCATAGCTGTAAAATAATTATAACTAATCGTATTCATTAGCAATTCGATTATTTTTTTAAAAATGTGAAATAATTGATTAAGTACAATTCTTTTCTGCTTGTAATCGTAATATAATAATGACAATCAAAAATAATTACGATTACTTCAGATTACAAAAATAACCAAAAATAATTAAAAGTAAGCAAGAAAAATAATCCGACTACTTTTAGAAATTATTTTAGAATTTTTTTTTGATTATTTCAAAAATTTCAGTCAAAAATACTAAAAACGTTGTTAAATTTTATTGATAAACAAACATACATATGTTTAATTACTAAACAAAGATTGTTTAAAAACAAGAACGAAAAAAATGCATTTCAACATTTGCTCTGTTAATTTTGTCAAGCACAATGTTTCTTCTTTCTTCTTTTTTTGAAAATCTTTTTAATGATTATATGCATATCTATGCAATGAATAAAATTTTACAAAATATTTCGTACTTTAAAATAAAACTCTTAAAATAATCAAACAGAATCAAAGTAGTAGTAGTACTTTATTGAGTCTTTAATTAATCGATATTACAATATATATATATATATATATAAACAGTTTCTTATACTCGAAAGCCACTTGGCTACAATATTATTGTAGAATAATTTACTCCTGCTCAAGGAGTATTTTAACATTTGCTTTTGACGATTGCCCTAAAAACATATTAGTGAAAGAGGCAACGACGAGCTTGTATACGAGACATATACGAGCACTAAAAATACTATATACAATGACGTGTTACTTTCATATATACAATAGGCCAGAGTGGAAATGGGAAATAAAGATAAATAAATGCATACATTTTGATAAATTACATCAAATGCAGATTTTACGTTCACATATAGAATTATAAAAATATGCAATCACTAAAAACATAAAATATTAAATCATTAATGTTATGGTCACGATAATCACTAACAAAATTCAGCTGTCGAGTTGAATTCAATTGCAGCGGCTAGGTAGGAATATATTGTACAGTTCGCTTCAACTCGTTTAGGATGCCGTTAAGTATTCTTTTTTTTTTTATAAAAAAAATGCTATACAAGCCATGTTTAGCGATTTCAGTAAAAAATGACTGTTAGCACTCCAAAACCTCACCGTTGAATTCGAGTCGACCACAAACATAATCAAATATAATTTCTAAAAGTAGTCGGATTAATTTTTCTTGATTACTTTTTATTCTTTTTGATTATTTTCGTAATTCTAAGTAGTCGTAATTATTTTTTGATTATTTGTAACCGTTATTAATTACTTATCAAAAACATCTCCGTCAAGGATTATATTATGATTACAATTATTTTTAAAATATAATAATAATATATAATTGTTTATTAACGTAATCGCAATTTAACAGCTATGTTTTATATATTGTTTTTTGTTTAAATATCAAACCTTTAAAATGAATATAATAAACATAATTTATAAAAAACTTAAACATAACACAAAATATAACAGACTGAAGTACTGAATTGTATATATGTTCCTTTTTAAGGCAGGAGCCGGTTGTCTAAAATTTGATCTTCTTTTTCTTTTTAATCTTTCAAAAGTATATTTTTGAAAATTTACTGTTCAATTTTTGTATGGATACGGCTTCTACGGCCGTTTTAGCAGGTATCGAACGCACAGCAGAAATATCCATACTCACTCTCTTTACACTCATTTATCTCAAAAATACTTTTTTCGGCAATGTGTTGTAGCCAGGGACCGTACCGGTTATGGTTTTTATCAAAAAAGTCAGATATTAACAGTTATCATTTAACTTTTATTTTTTCCGACAAAAATACTAGTTATTGAATGCCTTTTATTTTTTCGGGCAAAAATAACTGTTACTTTTGACTTTTATTTTTTTGGTCAAAAATAACAGTTATTTTGTGCCTTTTATTTTTCGGTCAAAAATATCAGGCAATTTGAATTTTTTTAAAGGCCACTTGAACGGCAAAAAAGTTTTATGCAATTTTTATCGTCTCATCAGCGCGCACATTTTAAGCTATAAAACTTTATAGTTTTTAAAGTTTTTTATTTGGCCTTTGAAAAAATACAAAATGCCAGATATTTTTGACCGAAAAAATAAAAGACACAAAATAACTGTTATTTTTCAACTAAAAATAAAAGTCAAAAGTAACAGTTATTTTTGCCCGAAAAAATACAAGGCAAAAAATAACAGTTAATTTAAATTTTTATAGTAACAGCCAAAAGTTTAAAAGGCATTTAATATTCGCGAAGCTGCTGCCATTACGATAATAATGGTATATTTAAAAAAGTCTTCCAGCCACTTTTTCGTAATGCCTTTTTCATCTGAAAATTATAATATAACAGTTATTTTCGGTCTCTGGTTGTAGCGAAAACAAAAGCTATTCAGCTGAATCATCTGAAATTTTAATATGTTATTCACATCAGTGACTTTCGCTATCAAGATTTAAAAAAATCGTGTATTTTACACTGAATAACCATTAAAACCCTGTTTTTAGAACATACATTTCAAAAGCGCGTCATTCTGCTAATTTTCAGTTTTTTTTTCTAGTCCCGGCCATAACTGATTTCAAAGTAATTAATTATATTCTTGGTTTTAATTTTTAAGATTAATAGAAGAGTAAATATCAACAAGCTTTTTCTTCGAAAGGCTCTAATTAAGCACCATTTTGAACATAATCAAAAATTCTTTTATGAATTTTGCAACAAACCTTTAAAGTTTAAATATCGTTGTTCATTATTTTAACTTTTAAAAAAATAAATCGTAAAAATATTTAAAATATTCAAGCACTAGGTCTTAATACTATTACTTATCTTATATATATATGTACAATGTACATTGTATATGCTTTGTTTCTTACTATTACATTTTAACAAAGCTATTTGTTAGTCTTCAAATTTAATAAATGGAATTGTTATTAAAGCTTAAAAAATTGGGTTTCAGTACTTTAATGTGTGGATACTTTTTTTCTGAAGTGGATACATTTGTGACTTTTTCATGGATACTTTTTTAGAATCGTCGCGGCAACACTGGTCTGAGGTGAACTCACGAAAAAATTAAAGTTTCCTATCTCTTTATCTCTAGCTGCATTCCATTCGCTTCAAAATAATCCAGATTATTTTTTTTTACATGCAAAGCAAAAACAAAAATAATAAAATCCATATATCCATATAAAATTGTGATATAGCATTTCAAAAATTTGAAACACAGGTGCCGCACGTGTATATTTTTATGAGCTGTCATTTCATTTCTTGAATTATTTGTTTGTTTGATACAATGACTACTAGGTAGCCATGACAGCTACCTATTTTCTCACGAGCTGCGACCATCGAATGTTAAACAAAAGAAAACAAAACAAACCGCGTGTCACACACATTGAATGCATTCAGCGGAGCCAACAACTGCACTTAAATTATTTATATAATTGCATAACATTAATAATTAAATTAAATAATTTACAACTTTTCTTACGTTTAGAGTAAAACACATTCAGAGAAAAACATCGTTCACTAAGGTATTGCTACCGTAACAGTTCACAACAGTTTTGAACGACACACGTTCTCATTACACCTAATAGATATTGTATCATGATTGCTTGTTTGAATTTAATTTTGACTGCGAGTTGTTGTTCTTGCCGTTCCTTTGAGACAATTTGTTATCGCGATTACATTAAGGCGAAAGGAACGCAGCTTTTGTCTGCCAAGAACTCTACTAACCCAATGGTACACAATTTCGTTTTACTAATACATTCATAACAGACAGACTGCCGGAACTGTCAAAACGAAGTTGACAGCTCATACAAATTCTGAAAATGATGAGCATGTGATAAGAAAGTAAAATATGCAAGAATAGCAAAATGCTCGAGTTTGACTATTCTGGCTATGAGAAAAAGAGAGCAGTCTGAAATGCATATACCTTCACTAGTTCTACCATGATTCATATGTTCTGATGTTTAGATGTATTAGACAAGGTAAGTTGTGTATGTTCGTATAGGCATGGTATAATTATTTGACAAGGTAGTAGCGTAGACTGCCTTTTTTCTCACGAGCGGCGATGGGTAGTTGTCAAAATTAGCTGTTTAAGCAATGAATCAAAGAAATTTGAAAAAATAAGCAACGACTTAAACATAGCGAGTCAATCGCAGCAAACTAAAAACATTCCAATAAACTTTGCGAACAAATTTCATGAATCAAAGAAAAGTTAAAAATAAGTACATAGCTAGTCAACAGCAGCAAACTACAACTCCTTTAGCTGTTTTTGACAACTATCAATCGCCAAAAACTGCCACGGCTACCTTGTCAAATAATTATACCATGCGTATAGGGACCCTCAAATGATACTACATGTCGGACGTACATGTAGTTCGATAAAGTAACGGGCCTTTTTTCGTTGTCCTCGCACACATCGCACATGTCGGATGGACGTCGGATGGACTTCATTATTAAAAATATTAATATAAATTGTTTTGAACATTTATTTTTATTTTTTTTGCTTTCTTAGGCGCACGAAACGAAATTCTCACTAGTTTCTTCACAGGTCACTGCTCACTCACTATCTTAAAAAGATGGGTCTTTCTGAATCAGACGTCTGTAGACTATGCGAGGAGGAAGAAGAAACCCCTGATCACATTCTATGTTAATGTCCGGCAATCCACAGCCTAAGACGCCTCCATTTTGGAGGGGAAGTAGTGCCCCCAACAACAATTTGGAACACCAGGCTAGAGACAGTGCTAAAATATATAAAAAGCCTAAATCTGGAGAGTTAATTAAGGGCATGCACAAAAGATCACATGGGTCGCAGTGCACATGGGCCCACTATAAACTAACTAACTTGGTTCGGTTTGGGTAAAATTTCTTGTCCCTAGGGTTGTTGCTTCATGTTTTGTACATTATTATCTTCTCAATCTACCGCTTTTTGTTCTCGGTCTTGCCACCTACGGTGAAAAGGAACTATGAGTGAAATTTAAAAACTGAAATGTACACTTTTCAGATACTTGTCTGCAGCTGGCTTTTGTCAAGCATCTGTTTTGTGGGATTGAAAAATATCAAGTGTCAAATGTTCGTTTGACGTATAGAAAGAGTGTTGGATTTTGTACCAACCTTAATAAAAATGTCACTTTCAGAACGCATCCTCAATTTTAATAGCTAAGGCGTCACTTATTTCCATGCCCAGGTTTGAATTTGAAGTAAAATTCGAGCTGTCAGAGGAAACGATGCGAACTCCTCAACCAGAAGAGTTCTCTCATCGGCTTAACCGGTAAAACATATTTTTTGGTTCCCTGGCTCAGCATTGAATTTGCATTCAAATTCAAGCCTGATCTGGGATCTCAAGCGGGATCTACAGCGATTAAATTTATTTTCATATATTTTTAAAATTTTTTTAAAGTCCTGCTATTGGTGTCTGCATCATTATGTGGCATAATTGTGTGAAGGTGGGTTCAAAGTATACTCTTTTTACCACATATCGTGAACGACCCTGCAATAAAACTATGTATTGTTTTTTTTTTGTTTTCTTGCGGAGGTTTATAAGTGCATTATGGAAACCTGTGCCTATTCGATAAAATAATCCGATTTATCCATAAATACACACCACTATTGCAATTATATTAGATAAATATTAATTATGTTGCAATTATATAATTAAATGCAATTATATTAGAATTATTGCAAGATAAATTATATCCCTAAGGCGTAAAAATTTAAAAAAAAAAAATAAAACTAAATTTCTAATTGAACGTTAAAAATTAGCTGCAACAATATTGCAACAAATTTACCCACAACACTGTCGGGATAAATAAGCCAAAACTTAAAATAAAATAGTGGAAAAATTTTAGAAGAGAAAAATAACAACAAAATCCTAAATTTAACTAAAGGTACTATAATGAGGTTAATTTAAACGTTTACGAAACTAAATAAACTTTCACGGTAAATCGAAATGAATTGACTAGTTTGGTTAAGCTTGTTCCTTTTGTTTTGTTGGTAGTTGGCAATAGTTACTGGAAGAAATTAAAATCGAAAACTCGGAGAGTAGACGAAAACTAGCAGACTAGGGAAAACTTGAAGAGTAGGGAAAATTGGACGAGTAGATTAAAATAAAAATACAATCGAAAACTATCATAGAAGAGTAGACGAAAACTAGCAAAGTAGGGAAAACTAGAAGATACGGAAAACTAGAAGAGTAGATTAAAATAAAATCTAAAACTAGGAGAGTAGACGAAAACTACCAGAGTAGGGAAACTAGAAGAGTGTATTAAAATAAACATAAAATCGAAAACTAGCAGAGTAGACGAAAACTAGAAGAGTAGATAACAATAATAATCTCCAAAACAAGAAAAGTCGAAAATACAATTACCTGAAAGCAATGCACTGAGAACTTTTACAAATTGTCTATTTACGTACCTTTTACCTATTTTAATACGTACCTGTTTAATTACACTGAAAATTTAACGTAATGATATTTACGTTCATTATACACTATTTAATTACACAGTGCAACACGAAAAAAATAACCATACACGGACACCACTACGTGATAAAAGACAAAAAAAAAGACCCCTGTCTCCCAGTTTTGCCCAAAGTCCTGCAGGTATTTTTTATGGGCCCCCAAAGATGTGGGGACTCGGTGTCATTTTTGCAAAAAAATTATCATTTTCTCAAGCTCATATCTTGCAAACCGTTCGGAATTTTGATTTACTCTCTGAGGCAAAGTTGTAGCTCTTGTCATAAAGAACAAAAATTGTGAACATATAAAATAAAAAACTTCATCTTCAAGGTCAAAATCGCAAAAAACTTAAAAAAATGAGCGAAAAATGGCCCAAAAAGCGTTTTTTTATTTTCCGCTTTTACGAACAAATTTACTTTTTGAAAAATGAGCCAATTTTCTTTGGCCTGGTAGGGCTTACAGCGCTGATTAAAACCCCAAAGTTTTTTTAAGGAGGCCGATCTAACTTCTAAGATGTAGGCCTTTATAGCTTGAGTATATAATCGCTTATATCTCACCCATTTCTTATCCGATCTGGTTGAGATGGGTATCATTGAGAAGACCTTTGAAAACGCTATAAATCTGTGTATAAATATGTTAATTTTTATTAACTAATTGGGGAAAATAAAAAAAAAAATTTTTTAACCTCACTTTTTTAATAAAAATCTTTTTTTCTCAAAAAACAGCCCTAGTAAAAAAAACAATTGAAGCGTAAGAAAATAAGCGATTTCTTAAAAAAAAGTTGATTTCAAAACTTTGAACGTAAATAATTGTCAGTCAGGAGGACGAGTGTGTGAGTGCACTGTACCTTCACTGATAGTAAGTGCACTCTAATAAAAATTCTCAAGCTGGTTGGTGAGTTCCCGTGCCCAAACTGTCAAATAACTACCTGGAAGCAAACATCTGCATTGAATTCACATTGTAGCTCTTGTCATGTTTAATGTCTTGTATGTTTAATTAACGCTCAAAAATGAAATATGCCTGGCCAGAACCATGTGTTTGTCTAAGGGTTAAGACCGTTTAGGTAGCGCTTAGGTATCATGCGATCACGCACCAACCGCAGCAGCACAGGCAATGCAGTAAGCTCAGCACACGCAACAAGGGACGCAGCACATAATATAAAAGCGACACGACGCTCACATCGAGGCATAACACAGCGCGACGTCAACGAGAGCTCAGCGGTGAAAGTTATAAAGTGAAAGTAAAAAAGTGAAAGTGCTACAGCATAATTCGCACACAACATTGGCAATTGACAATTTCAATATGCAGTGTGAAAATATTGATTTATTTTGCTACGTTTGCGGTCATAAAATCAGAAAAAAAAAGTTCTACAGCATTGCAAAAGGAAAAGAATCTTTTAACTAGTCAATTCAAGAAGCATATAAGTTGTTTTTCGACGAAGTAGACTTGACCGGTGAAAATTACACACCTAATACAGTGTGTCGCCAATGTTATAATAATCTCATGGCATGGTTGATTGGAGGCAAACATAGTATGAAGTATTGTAAGCCGGTAAACTGGATTAATCTCCCAGGTGATCATGATAAAACCAGTTGCTATGCATGCGTAAATTACACATGTGGTCTAAATCGATATGCTGAGAGGAGCAAAAGTTATAAAGCAACTGTAACAGCCACACTACCAGTGCTTGCACCTGAAAATTTTGTATCACCAAGGCCGCCAACTCCAGATCGTAGTACAGAATGTACAGGAATGACTAGAGCAAGTGGTGTTACTTATGAAGATCCATTTGATACCGATTATGAGCCCCAACAGGGAAGAGATGGACCACAACTAATAACACAAATGGAAATGAATTTCATTGTGGCCATATTGGGACTATCGCAGCGACTTGCCATATTTTTGACAGCGTTTTTAAAGCAAAGAAAACTCACACATGGTAATGTGAATTCTACGGCGTACCGCAAACGGCAAGCTGAATTTCAGAGCCTCTACACTCTAAATGATGATAATTCGTTCGCTTACTGCAACGATGTAAAAGCTTTGGTGGTAAAAATGGGAATGAACTACATCGCTAGTGAGTGGAGATTATTTATTGATGGTTCTGTTTCAAGCTTGAAAGCAGTGTTGTTGCATGTGTCGAACCGAAAACCTTCCATTCCGCTAGCAATGGGTATTAACATGAAAGAAAGCTATGAAACATTGAATGATATAATGGAAAAAATCAAATACTATGAAAATAAATGGAAGATTTGCTTGAAGATTTTGATTTGAAGGTCATCAACATTTTGCAAGGGATCAACGATAAGGGCGGCTTTTCAAAATTCTTTTGTTTTCTTTGTAATTGGGATTCGCGCTCACCTCTGAATCAATACCAATATAATTCGTGGAGACCAAGAGGAAGTGTGGAGGAACAAATGAAACAATATAAACTGAGGAATGCACCTTTAATAGACAATACTCAAGACATCTTGCTGCCACCGCTCCACATAAAATTGGGAATTGTTAAAAAATTCATCGAAGTGGCCGTTGTAAATTGTCCAAACTCATTCGACTATTTGAAAAGCGTTTTCCCAAAGCGTAGCGATGACAAAATTAAAAAAGGTATTGTAGTAAATTTAAAACGAATTTTTGTTCACCTTATTGTACTATTTTCACTTTGTTAATGTTTTCTTTTCTGTCTCTATTTTTTGCCTTCATTTAACAGGTGTACATTGACATTAGAAAACTATTCAAGAGCAACTTTGAATCATCGCTTCATGATCATAATCATTCAATGGCATGGATTTACCTTCAGCGTGTATGCACCAGAGTCTTGGGAGGGGATCGAGACGCGGAGCCGGAAGCAAGAGAATGGGTGAAATAAATGCTGTATTATTTTGAGAAAATCGGCACATCGATGATATTAAAGCTGAATTTTCTTCATTTTCATTTTGACGATTTTATCAAACAACTCCCTACCGAATCCGATGAGCAAGGAGAACGGTTTCACCAAACCACAATGCCCATGGAAAAACGGTACAAAGGCAAAAAGCTCGAGGCATTGCTTGCAGAGGTAATATCAATTTTATTGTTTTGCACTCCTTTTTTGATTTCAGGTATGTTGGTGGAGTCACAAGATCACGCTGTATGATGTTAATGAAGTATCTGAAGAAGAAAAAGCTGATGATGGAGGGCAGTCTGGAAGTAACGTGCCTGTGGACACCATAAGTTCTGAATCAGAGTTAGATTTGGACGATTCTGACGACGATTTGGATCCACAACTTAAGAGAGTGCGATTTGTAAGTCCAGGGCCATCAACATTATAAACATAATACGATTTTTTTTTTATAATTTTTGTGAGACTACTAATCGCTACAACACTGAATTATTGTTACTAAATATCTATGCTACTACTCTTTGTTACAACCCTAACTCTAAATGTCAACCCATACCACCTAAGAACTAAGATTAATAAAATCAGTAATAGTATAACAATGAAACCTCCCAGTAGTTCCAAGTTGAAACTTGGACCTACTACTTGGTATGAGAATTCATATACCCCTAGTGGTAGGGGCATGCCCCTCGTCTTTTATCTTGTACGTCTTTTTAACACATCGATGTCATTGACAGGGCCAAACGGACCCAACGTCCATTACCATGGGCCTTACAATTCTCCAGTCCCATTGCGCCGTACCTGTAATGGTTTGAGAAATGGCATGTCAAAAAGGATATGTTGCCACCAGCAGAACTACGGGGCTGCAACATGCCTTTTCACTTACGGGAGAAGGCTTTATAGTATCTCAATGTTGAAGTAAAGAAAAAACAAATGTAATTAAAAAATTTTCGGGAAATTTTAAGCGCTACCTAAACGGTATTAAGAATCATTCCTAGGAAGTTCATATGTTCCAAAGAGTTGTTTATTGAAATCTTAGGTTCATTTTTGTAGTTGATTATTTCCTTGAATTTTGAACGGTTTGCTTCCTATGGACCTGAACAGGGGAAAAAAGGGGGAAAAAATTGAATTTTTTAAAGTTTTTTGCGATTTTGACCTTGAAGATGAAGTTTTTATTTTATATAATTCCGAACGGTTTGCAAGATATGAGCTTGAGAAAATGATAATTTTTTTTGCAAAAATGACACCGAGGCCCCAGATCTTTGGGGCCCAAAAAAAAAACCTGGAGGACTTTGGGCAAAACTGGGAGACAGGGGTCTTTTTTTTGGTCTTTTATTACGTAGTGATGTCCGTATATGGTTATTTTGCCATGACTTAAAAAATTACATACTGTGTTATTATACTTTCATTATACTCTGAAAGAAAATTAAAAATTTAATCATTTTTATACTTACCTCTGGAAATACATTGAAAATTTAACGTCTACGTAATGATATTTACGTTCATTATACACTGAAAAGAAAATTTAAAAATTTAAATATTTTAATACGTTCCTGTTCAATTACACTAAAAATTTAACGTCTACGTAATGATATTTACGTTCATTATACACTAAAAATAAAATTTAAACATTTTAATACGTACCAGTTGAATTACACTGAAAATTTAAAGTCTACATACTGATATTTACGCTCATTATACACTGAAAAGAGATTTATTAAATTTTTTTTGCCGAATAGGAGGCGTATTAAGTTTAAAAATATAAGAAAAAAAAAAACAGAAGAGTTTCGGTACACTGTAACTCCAAACATTTAAAATAATGAATTACGCGACATAAGACTGAAGATTTTTCTTATACTGTTTCTGGAATAAAATTAAATTTTGTAATTATATATATCAATTTGATATAATTAACCATGCATAACTACGTGAGTTAATTTCTTTTGGACGATGAAAGGTAATGACACAGGGGACTGCTGCACTTAGGTGCATTCTTAGGGTTAATGAAATTATCTTCTCCTGCATTAACAGGCACCCTGCCTGTAAAAGTAAAAAACAATTTTTCAAAAAAAAGCTTTTATTTAAAAAAGACGTGAACTAAAAAGAAACAAATAAATTTAAGTGACATTTGTCATAGATGTTTATAGTAGGTATATTCCAGGTGCAGAAGAACACCTTTCTTGGTTACTCATCATCATAATGTAAGGACTTATATAAATAAATTTAGAATTTTTCAAATACATTTATATTTAAAAGCTGACTTTAGCAAAGCTTTTGATAAATTACCACATAATCTAATTTTATTTAAACTTAAATTAATGGGATTTCCACAATATTTTGTAAACTGGATCAAATCGTATTTGATGGAGCGATCTTATGAAATACAGTTCCGAGGCGTGTTGTCTTCCGAATTTGTTGCAGAATCGGGTGTTCCTCAAGGAAGCCACCTGGGCCCACTTCTGTTTATTTTGGCAATTAATGATGTTACCCACGTCATCAAACACTCTCATTTGCTTATTTATGCAGATGATATGAAAATATACAGAACAATTGATTCTAATGACAATTCAGACCTGCTCCAGTCAGACTTGAACTCCTTTGAGGTTTGGTGTTCTAAAAATAACATGTTTTTAAATCCAGATAAATGCCAAACTATGACCTTTTCGCATAAAAGGAACAATTTTATTTTTGATTACAAAATTAAAGATACTGCTTTAAGTCGTGTAACTACCGTCAAAGACCTTGGTATATGCATGGATTCTAAATTGTCGTTTAGCATGCATATTGATAGAATTTGTAAAAAAGCGTCTTCTATGTTTGGTTTTATAAAACGGTGGGCCAAAGAGTTTGATAGCTGAATAACAACTAAAACTCTGTATTATTCAATCGTGCGTCCTCACTTGGAGTACGCAAGTCAAGTATGGTCCCCACATTACAATGTGCATGTTAATCGTATAGAAAGAATTCAAAAACGTTTTGTTCGGTTTGCTCTAAGAGGCTTGAGTGAAACTGACACATTTAACCTTCCTCCATATGAGGATCGTTTGAAATAATTAAAGATGCAATCTTTAAGTGAGAGAAGAAAATCTGCTGATATCGTCTACTTACACCAACTCATAACTGGTGTATTCGAATATCCGGAGCTTCTTTCTCTTATAAATTTTAACACTAACCGTAGAAGCAGTAGAAACTCTAACAACTTGATTTATTTACCATTTAGTAGAACAAATTATATGTTGGCTACTCCATTAAATCGCATGAGTACCTTTGTTAACAACTGTAGCGTGTTTGATGTTAACTTGTCGAAAGGTCAACTCAAAAGTAGATTGAAAACAAATGAAGGATAAGATCTATGTAAACGCATGGTTTGTTGTTATGTCTTGTGTTGTCCCTGAGCCCAACCCATATTTATTTATTTATTTATTTATTTATTTATTTATTTATTTATTTACTTGATTGCTAAACCTTAACAGGTTTTATAGCAAATTTAAAATTATAAAATAAGATATTTAATACAATTCAAAAATATAAAGTATGATTTTGAATGAAATAATGTATTTTTAACAAACTAAAAAGTTTTAGTAAATTGCTTAAAGTATATAATTTTATTAAAGTATAAAAAATAATAGAAAAAAAGTTAAGTCAAAATCGATAAAATCAGACAGCATAGCAGGGTTGCGTTTTCAAGACAAACAAGGTCAAGTTAGCAACAATTTTTGTATACGGCGGATTCGTGTGACAAACAAGGTCTAAAACCCAATAAAACACCACTCCAATAGGTATATATATAATATATATCGTTCTGTCTCCCTGAAGCCGGTGAAATCCTGGCTTGACAGGGTGGTTACTCGACAAACTAGGTCAACTTCACCAAACCAATTTTCATAAAATAAAGAAAACCAGTTGCGAACGCAGGCACCAAGACAAACTAGGTCTTATCGGCCACTCATATTAATATATTACAAATCGATCTAACGTAGTGTTTCAAGAGGTGAAAAGACACCATGACACCACGGTATCGTCGACAAGTGTAGTTACAATCATCATGAAGATATGAGGCAACTGAAGATCCCAGGTTTAGGTCCATTCAGATTACTTAGATGTTTATCCACCAAAATGTTCCATTTTACGCTTAGGTCCATTTATCCATTTAGATTGTTATATTAATGTGTTTACAAATCACCAGATGCATCAGATATATGTTTGAAAGAACTTTACATAATCATTGACGGTACTGCAGGTAATCTATAATTTTATGTTTGATTGAGTCCATGGATTAACTTAAGGATATAACATCAGATACAAAATTAAAATCACCGCAAGCGCTTCTAAGAGGTTCATTTTGCAAATAATTAGTTGTACAAAAGTTCATGTGGAGTAACTCAAAAGATCTTCTAGGACGAAGAGGAATATTAAAATATATTTTACTCAATAAATATGGACTGTTTACATAGCCATGTAAAAGTTTTATAATCCAACAAGCATTTATCATAATTCTCCGATTTTTTAAAGAAGGAAGATTTAAGAGTTGTAACCGATATTCATAAGGTGGTAAGTGAAAATCAGTATTACAATAAAGATAGCTTAAGCAAAACAAAAGAAATTGTTTCTGCACTGATTCAATGTCGTCTATGTAACAACCGTATCGTGGGCACCAAACAACTGAACCGTATTCTAAGATAGGCCGCACTAGGGAAGTGAATAAGGTTTTCGTTATGAAAGGATCATTAAACTCTTTTGCCCAACGTTTAATAAATCCTAAAGTACTATTTGCTCTATTTATTATTTTATTTACATGAATATTAAAGCGTAGTTTAGGATCCATTGTAACTCCAAGAGCATTGAAACTATCTAAGGACTCCAATGGATAACCACAAATTTTGAAGGTACATTTAATTGGTGGTTTGCGCGAGAAAGACATATGCTTGCATTTCTTTATGTTGAGGTTCATACGGTTCGTTTTGCACCAGTTATGAAGATGATCTATGTCGGCTTGCAAAAATACAGCGTCATTATCATTTTTAAAAGAAAGGAAGAGTTTGACGTCGTCAGCAAACATTAAGATGCTGGAATGCATTATGACAGATGGCAAATCGTTTATAAAAAGTAGAAACAGAAGGGGCCCAAGATGACTTCCTTGAGGTACTCCTGAAGTAACAGGAAACTCATGTGATTTCTTGTGCTTAAACAAAACAGATTGTATTCTATTGCTTAAGTAAGATTCAATCCACTTTACCAACGGTATAGGAAATCCAACAAGATGTAATTTTAAGATCAGTAGTTTGTGATTTACAACGTCAAAAGCTTTGCTAAAATCCGTGTAAATAACATCAGTCTGCATGCCTTTTCCAAAGTTTTCTATAGTTTTTGATGTAAATTAGAGAAGGTTAGTAACAGTGGATTTTCCAGAAAGGAATCCATGTTGGAAAGGAGACATTAAAGATTTAACGCTATGCGATAGTCGTGATGTAACAATTGCCTCTAAAAGTTTAGGCAAAGCGCTCAATTTTGCGATGCCACGGTAGTTATCAATTAAAGACCTATTTCCGGATTTATGCAGCGGAATGATAAATGAATGCTTCCAGGCTGCAGGAAAATAGCAGGATTTTAATGATGAAGTAAATAGTAAAGAGATTGGAGTTACTAATTCTTCACAGCAGTATTTTAATATACACGAAGGTATGTTATCAGGACCACTTTTATATGATGTTTTAATATTTTTTAAAAATGATAAGACTGTGTTAGTGTCAATTATTGGGAAATATATATCCCCAGATTGAATATTGAAAGGATAACTTAAATAATCATAGGACGATGATGAATAAGTTGACTTGAAAAAGTCAGCAAAAAGATTGCAAATACAATATCATTATCAGACTCAACCGAATTATACTTCATAAAAGAAGGATAGGAATCAATCTTGCGTTTTGTGTTAACAAAGTTCCAGAATTATTTAGCATCAGATTTGATGTTTAATTTTACTTTTGTTAAGTAGGTATTATGGTGGATAAATTTTTCTCCCTTTAGGTTTTTTTTGGGACCACTTTTATTCGATATCTTTGAGATATTTCAATGATATTTGGGTTGGTTCTTAAAATGATTTATTGCGGAGAAAGTGTGAAAAAGCTGTAGTAGCTGAACTCTATTGTTATTGCATGTTAATATTGCACGGTAACCACACAACTTGTCAGAGATTACATCCTCACAACCCTTTACTCCAGACTCCATAATAAAACGGAGCACACCATAGCAAGCACGACGCACAGCCAATCCACCGATAAGTTTGTAGCGCAGCGACTCGGCTTGAGTAATGGCGTAAAGACCACAGGTCGCGACTTTCTAGGCATTCAAGTCAATATAGCCGGGTTCAAAATTGAAACGCTTCTGTACCATTGCAGTTAACTCTCTAATGAGACGTCCCTTCCTGCCAAAGGACGTCTCATTCGTGAACTGTGACACGCACCTCAACTTCGGAGGAACCATTTTCAGTAAGTTTTCGAGTGAGGAACTCGTTCAATTCAGCCGTTAACAAGCCATCGGCAACAAACTTGCGTTTTTTGATATTGTGGGGATAATTTTTGTTTTGCAATGTCAATTTTTAATATTTTCACAGCTTACATGGAACGTAGTTAAAAAAATAAATTATAAAAGCAAAGAATTTGTTTAAAATATATTTTATTATTAAAATCAAAAACTTGACACTCAAATTGTCAAAACAGAGTTCTATTTTTTGATGTGAAGAAATAAAAAGAGCGTGAAACCGAGTTTTAAGATTGCTAGACTTCCGATTTCGGGGTTCCAGCTAAAACTCAGTATTAGCTAGAACCGAGTTTCAAATTGAAGTTTTTGTGCTTTAGATCTCTGTGAAGAAATGAGTAAAGACTCAGTTATAACTCTGTGAAGAAATCGGCCGTAAAAGCATTCGGTTTATAGTTGCATTGCTTTTCAACTTTTTCGCTGTTGCGTTGAAGTTGCGTTGACCAAGTGTGGAAAAGGCTTTACTGTAAATTCATATATGTCAGTTTTTGTTCCAGCATAAAATATTTGTTTTTTTAACTATTCGTCTGTATTTTTACATGTCCGTTTGCTTACCCGTAATCCACATTATCTGTCTGTCGGTCTGTTTGCTTTTGACAGTCCGTCCACTGCACATTTATTTAATTTTGCTATATAAATCAAAGCACAAAAAAAAACACCTAAAGACTCATAAGATTTCCGCCAAAAGCTGTTTAACTCTTTGAAGAACGGAAATTTCATTATAAAAAATACCCTTGAGATACAAGAAAAAAAAGTAAAAATATTTTTCTGTTTTATTATTATTTATTTTTATTATATTTAATGTTACAATTGTTAACAAAGGTGGTTTATTTTGTCCCAACATACCTCAAAGGTTTATTTTTCAGTAGTTAAAATTTTGTCCCATGGTACTTCAAAGAGTTAAAGCGCTCATGAATACATACTCAAGATGAGAGAGTATAAATGTGCAGAGCTGCCCGACATCGCAATAGAAACAATGAGAAAAACTATAGCAGAGGAAAGGGAGAAAAGGCTTTATGCTGAGTGTGTGTCTTCCAGCATTTTAATGGAGCAATGATTTTTGTGTTGGGTTTTTTGCTACTTTATAAACTTAAATTTTAATACTTTTTAAGAGTGCTTTTAAAAAAATGAATAAAACAAAATTTTAAGTAAAACATTTATACTAGTGAAAGAATAACTAAAATCGGTTGTTTCCTTAAGTTTAGCCTCGTCGCAGATACGTGAGAAGCCTTTTATATAAAATTATAGATGTAACTGAAAATGTTGTGATGTAGCATTTCAAATTGAAATAAATTGTTTGCCTATGACCAATTTGAGTGTGAGAATTTCTTCTGCAAGCTACCCTTGTATCGATCAAAGTCCAAAAAACTTTTTACGATGAAACAAAAAATGAGAAAACTCTAAAATATTGCTTTATGCATATAAAGTTAGTTTAATGTAAAAGCAATAATCTTGGAGTTATTTAAAAGGTTATTTCGGAATAGGAAAATAGAAGAAAGGGTAATTTGTATTTAAAAAATACACTAATTTAAAAAAAAAATCATAAAAATATATTTAATGGAACCGTCAAAGTGATGCATGAACGCTCACAAGATCCATTGAGCAATGAAGGCGTAATTTTTTATTTGTAAGAAAATTTAATAACTCAGTCAATTTTCATCCGATTTTCATTTCTTTATCTTTTATCTTAATATCTTTATCTTTTATCTTAATCGGTTATTGCTGACTTAATGATTGTTTAATGCGTCAAGCACCTAAGAATCGGTTTTTAACGGTAAAATTAAATTTTGGGGGTGTATTGAAAATTTCAAGTATGGTGCCATATTATACTCGATCAGACTACAGCTTGTGATATGTCATTTCAAAAGTACATTTTCAATGTAGCACTGTGTAATTAATATTTTTTTTTTGTTTTCTTGCGTGCTGATATCGAGTTCGGAGGTAGTGTCGAGTGTTGCATGGAATTGCGATTTTGTTGCGTTTATAGTGCGTGTCGACCGCTTCACTCGGAACTATTTTTCTGGATCTCGTGTCTTCACGTAAGCCCATTTAAAACTTAAATTCCGGTTGACTTAATCATTTAATTTTTTTGTTTTAATTTTAATTGAAAATGAGTAGTGAGCGCTAAAATTGAGATGGTTTTTGACCTCCTTACTCAGAATCAGATAAAATTTTCCGTCCGTCAATTAAAATCTTTTTCAAACCTTCGTATAAATTTGTTGAATAATTTGCTTTTTGAATAAAGTCAAGCACTGCAACAATTACTTCTTGCGGAAGAGCAGTAACTAAGTAGTCATAATTTGTTTCGTTTACTGAAATTGCCTTTGCTTGGAATTGAAATTCTGCATGGGCGAACCATGCCTTGGGACACGAAGTCCAAAATTGTGGCAATTTGACCGCAGTTGCGTACATTTCCGCATGAATGGGTAGTTCGAACAGATTGATTAACTTTGATTCGAGGAAAATTAATGGCACATGACGGTTGCCTTCGCCGGAGTGAGAGGTATGTGAAAGGGTGTTAGAGGTTTGAGAGGGGTGAGGAGGTGTGTGAGTAAGATTAATTTTGTCTAATATTTAATAGTTATATAAGAAAAGTATTTATATAAGTGTTCCTATTTATGTGTATTACCCTATAATGTTTTAAAATTTAGTATGTGTTCCTATACGTGTGTTCCTATATGTGTGTACCATATAACATAATGTGTTCCTATCAGTGTTCCTATTTTTATTCCTAATACTATGTTTCCATCTGCTCGAAATCTTCAGATTTTGTGAGATTTCGTAAAATCCATATAGAAATCAACAGAATTTTCTATACAAGTTTAAGGTTTAAAAATCTTGTGATTTCAACAAAATCTAATACAAAATCCCATAAAATGCAATGCGGTATCCCTGAAAAGTTATATCAGTATCCAGCACTATTCAGCTTATGTCAAAATTTTAATATTGACAATTGGAAATGACAACTAATTAATTATTAAAAAAAAAAAACAATATCAATAATAAAAATGAAAAATGTAAAAACAAAGGAAATATGAAAATAAAAAGGCTTGGAGCTTCAGTTTAGAACAATTGCTAGTAGCAATTTTGGATAAAAACATTTAAGAGCTCCGGAAATGGCAAAGAAATGCAACAACGCAATTGCCCTTCAAGATTTGCTTATTCTTAAATTTATCAAATGAAGTCTATATTGTCAAATAAAATCTAGCTGTCATGACAAGCCAGATGGAAACACTTTGAAATCAGTGCCTACGGAGTAAAACAATCGGTTTCTTACGATCCGATAATTTGCCTGCCGTGTAAAAAGCTAGCCTTGTGATAAGATAAAGACATTTTACAAAATTTCACGATTTTACATAAATTTTAAATATTTTTTTAAATTTGTTGCTGTTTCTGCTGTTGATCTTGTTGTTGTTGGTATTATTGTGGTTTTTGGAGAGTTGCTGATTGTTGTTTCGGCTGCTGCTATGGTTGTGTTATTTTTATTATTATTGTTGTTATTGGACTGTTGTTGATTGTTGTTGTGGTATAGTAGCAGACACAACAATGTTGTTGCTGTTGTTATTAAAATAAACGGTTGCAATCTGAGTTAACGGTTTCCGGTGCATACACAGTAATATGATTTCTGCGGCGTGGTTTTGTTTGAGTAGGTAGTTGGGTGTGCCACTTTTTAATTTGTATAAATGTACGTTTAACCTTAGTTGTCTTCAGATGACGGATGGTAGCATCGCCAGTTTTGGGTGTACCGTAGTATATAGGCCTCAATTGTAGTACCAATTGTAGAGAACAGAATGATGGTCCCTTTTTTATATTTGCATTTTATTTTGGAAAGTTTTTTATTTTATATATATTTTATTTTATATGTAAAACTTTGGAACACAAATTGAAAATAAACATTGTTTGTTGAGAAAATATTTCAAATAATCATTTTATTAAAATTTTTTGAGTATTAAAACTTGACATATTTTTAAGTAATTTTTGAATCAATTTCGCTCGATCACGGATGCTGTAATGCGGCCCTGACTTATTGATGGTCAATAAGGGCTATCCTCTAATTCATTCTTATGAATTGTATGGCTGCTAATCATATGACACTTCAAAGCAGTAGGCCATTTAAGATCACCGCCATCAACTATATCAAGGGTTGCCATCTGTTCTAGTTGCTTCTTCATTTATTTCAATATTCATTGGTGTTCAATTGTTTGTCGAAATGCACCATAGAAATGAAACGAGTCTTTGCTTCGCCAGAAGCTAGTGTTCTAACTGAAAGGTGGCTATTTTCACAACCAAATGTTCAATTACACATGACTTTGCCCGAAAAATCGATCAATTATTAAGATTATTTAATTAATTTGACATTAATTAAACTTATTTGGCCGTGCTCTGCCCTAGTTAAATCTAGTCAGCTAAGTGATTGACTCTATACAGAGTTGTTGTTGTTGTTTTTGTTGTTGTTGCCTTCTTGAAAAGTCACTTGATCTAAAGCTCACAATCTTAATTCATGTAATTATTCAATAGATCATAAAAACTAATTAACTTTAACTATGGCAGAGCACGGCCAAATAAGTTTAATTAATGTCAAATTAATTAAATAATCTTAATAATTGATCGATTTTTCGGTCAAAGTCATGAGTAATTGAACATTTGGTTGTGAAAATAGCCACCTTTCAGTTAGAACACTAGCTTCTGGCGAAGCAAAAACTCGTTTCATTTCTATGGTGCATTTTGACAAACAATCGAACACCAATGAATATTGAAATAAATGAAGAAGCAACTAGAACAGATGGCAACCCTTGATAGAGTTGATGGCGGTGATCTAAAATGGCCTACTGCTTTGAAGTGTCATATGATTAGCAGCCATACAATTCATAAGAATGAATTAGAGGATCTGCATATTCATATGCTAGTTTAAACAGTGAGTTGATCACAGCTTAATCACTCGAAGACTACTGAAGAGGAATATGTAGCGATTTCCGAAACAGACTGTCTAGTCAGCTAAGTGATTGACTCTATACAGAGTTGTTGTTGTTGTTGCCTTCTTGAAAAGTCACTTGATCTAAAGCTCACAATCTTAATTCATGTAATTATTCAATAGATCATAAAAACTAATTAACTTTAATTTATTAAAGTTCTTCATCAAAGGTTCAAGTAAAACTAAATTTAAAAATGAATATAAGTTTTCTCTTCCAAACTTTTATTTCAAAGTTTGGATAAAGTATTGTCAAACAAGTACTTAAAATAAAAGTGTCTTTCAATTAGACCATTCCTAACAAATCAGAATGACCTCGCTTCCAAAATGTGACTGAATTTACATTCATGTTATTGATCTATTGTCTTCGTTTTCCACATCTAAATCGTTATCGTTCATTATTGGAAGCACACACCAAGGCTTCATCTTGTCTGAAGCAAATACAGAAGAATAGTGACGTTGCTTGCGTTGAGATCCAAGAAGATCTTCACCCACAAAATCTAGCACCCGCGTTATTATGAAGGGCCCCTTGTGAATCTTGGCTCAAGCTTCCGAGATGCCAACCCATTTTCAACCAGAACTAGATCGCCAAATTTGATACAAAGTAGCTTTTGTATGCTTCCTGTCAAATCGAATTTTCGCCTTCGCTCGCTGATCATTTATTTTAGTAGCTGCAACTTCTCGAATCTGTTGTAAATCTTCATTAGCTTCAACACCACTGTGCAACGCTAAAATAAATTTGTTTTTAAGAATATCACTCGGCTCGAATGCAAAAAGGAGTTCATGAGGAGTTCGTTCTGTAGTTTTGTTCTTAATCGAATTTAAAGTCCATTGAATATTTCGTAGACCTTTGTCCTATTCTTTATCGTTGGTACTAGAAGTGCCAACATAGTTGCAAGTTCATCTCAAATATTTAAAACATATTTATAAGAAGTGTTTTAAGTGGGTCAATGTATTAGTTGTGTTTTGAGCTGATAAGAAAAGGTCTCATATGATCGAGATGGGCAGTTTTGAACGGGATTGGTTTAATCGCATCGTAGCGGTACTTCGCTTCTTTCTTCCCACCAGGACATTTGTTATATGCACATTCCTCTCACGCTTAAAGATACGATTTAACGTAGTTCCTCATCCGCGAAAACCAAAAGGTTTGATATATTCTGCCAACGTTTTCTCCAAACCAAGATGTCCTCATTCGTCATGGCAGTCCTCCTCAACACGCCATCGCAAAGATTTCGAAACAACCCACAACTTTTTTCACTGATTTTGCGAAAGAGTTGACCTTTCTTCATTGCATACTCCAATTTCGTAGTTATGTCGTCTTTCTGAATTTTATTTACTATCTGTTGCCGATTTTCGTCGTGATACTAAACAACCAGTCTCCTGCATCTAAATCTACTTTTTCAACACGTAATGATGCCGTATCCATCTCGAAAGATTTTTAATTTGGCGCTCTGCTTTAGGCGTCCACGTGAGCCATCTGATTTCCCGATCTATGCTCCATGAGGATGTCAAAATCTTTGATCTTCAACCACCAACGCCCAATTCCAGGTATAAGTTATTTTTTCATTGCAGTTGTGATAGCATTACAGTCCGTAATGATCTTGATTTGTTTCCCATATACGTAATATCTTAATCTGTCAAGCGTCTCCACAACTGCCAAGATTTCTAGTTCATAGATATAAAATTTTCGTTCATCGTTGCTGGTTAGTCGACTATAAAACACCACAGGTTTCCAATCTCGTCCTTCTTTCTGCAATAGCACTAGCATAAGTGTGAATTTTGTGTTAAGCATCTACTCGACACGCGGCTAAGACAGGTTTGCTTGTTAAAATGGTTTTCAATTTGACAAAAGCTTCTTTCTGGTCAGTTGTCCATAAAAATGTTTGTTCCTTTCGTAGAAGTTTTCGTAAAGTTTCAAGGAATCTTCGAACATCAGCAATTTTTCTTTTGAGAAGGAAAGTTTTGGATCGCTATTGTCTTCACTGATCCTGGACAAATACCTTCAGGCAAGAGTTGATATCCCAAGAACTCAAGTTTTTTCATTAAGAACTCACATTTTTTTCTCGCAGAACATCGAACATCCTCTTCAGCTTATCAAACATCTCTGGAATTGTATCACGTCCAATTAAGATATAGTCCATGTAGTGAATCATATCCCCCGGAGCTGTCTTTTCTTTTATTTTCGCCATTTACCGTTGGAAAACTGCTGGGGCATTTATAACTCCAAATGGAATCCTATAAACTCAATTATTTCTTCTGTTGTCACGAATGTGGTAAACTTTGTACTATTCTTCTCAATTGGTATTTGATAATAGCCGCTATTAAAACCTAATGTAGAGAAGTAGATAAACTGCTTAGCATGCTGTATTCATTCTTCTATATTTGTCATCAGAAAAATTTCTTTAGTCATATGTTGATTCAAGCGTCTATAATCTATGCTTATCCGGTCACTTCCGATTTTCTTTTTTATCAAAATCATTGGGATTGTATAATCCGATTCAGATTTAGTGATAATATCATTTTGTATTAGTTCTTCTATTATTTCTGCGACGATATTTTCTTCGCTTCAGGAACGCGATATGGTCGTTGTACAACCGATTTTTGGAATCCAATGCAATTTTCATTTTCATTAAGTGCGTTTTGCCAATTTCACTTATGTCACACGAACATATATCACGATAATCATTGATAAGCTCTAGGAGTTTGTTTTTAACGGCTGTTCATCTAAGCCAAATTTGAGTTCATCGATCTTGATTGGTGGTTTATCTTTTGCTGTGATAAGGCAAGTTTTAAATATTTGCTTGGACGCACTTCATTGCTTTCAAATATAAACCTTCCATCGCTTATAGCCGTATGAAAATTTTTATTAGTGAAGATCTCTTGTCACAACAGTAAATTTGATGACAAAAGCTCATCGTCAACGACGAATAGTTGCACAATGTTAAGCTGTCAATTTTGATTCTCAAATTCATCTTTTCGCTTGCATAACAAAAACCCCACATATTCCTTTAATTTTTAAAGAATAAGGTTCTTTTTGAAATGACAAACTGTATACAATAGATCGCTGAATTATATGACATTGACTTCTAGTATCTATAAACGCGTCTACAGCTTTGTACTCTATGTACACGATCTTTTTGAATCTATCAACTAAGCATTCGACATCTGTTTTACGTACTGTTTTTCCACAGTTTGCTGGTTCATCTTTGCCATGAACTCGGTTGCAATCACTACATCTTCTACGGTTTTAAGGTTTAGAACAGTTTCTTGATATGTTGTAGGACGGGCGCTGCTAAAGTCGTTTGTAGATCTCGATGCTGTAGGCCTTCTCGCATATATTTCACCGAAAGATTGAAACGATGACCCAAAGCACTCATTCGAAAACAGTATTCGACAATCTTCTCATCTGATTTTAGAACTTCTTTGCTCATTTCAAAGTGCATCGTTGCTTCGTCAGGAGTACTTCCAAATTCTTTTCTTAGATTTGTCACAAATTCATCCCAATTACAGTAGACTCTCGGAGAAGAATCAATCCATAACCTGGCAACACCTTTCATGCAACTGTATACTGCTAGCAATAATCATTTGTCAGACCACTGGTAGGCACTTATTGAACTATTTACCCGATCAACAAATTGGTTTACCGATAAACCCATTTCGCTTGTTGGATCGAAATCGGAGATTGTTTCTGCAATTTCTCTTACAGAGTGGTTGTGTCGACTTAGTGGGCGAGCTTCTTCTTGCGGTGAAGAGTCGATTGTAGTTGTGATATTAATGTTAACATTTTCCTGAGTTTGTTGTTACATTTAACGCACGTTGAGTGCTTCCAACGTAGTTCATTCTGTCCTGGTTCGTTGCGTTGAAATCAAGCATCAACATACGGAGTTCGTTAATTTAATCCTGTACAGAAACATTTTGCACGGATCTTTCTTCTACGTGTATGTCCTCACCTCCTATAGCGTCTCACAATATTTGAACCAATTCAGCCTTCGTTCCCATCGTTGGTAGCTCCCTCTCGCGCAGCAATTCCTTCAACTGCTCCAATCTTAAACTTTCAATTCTCATCATTATAGGTTTCTATTTCGTGGTAAGGCTCTCTTCATCCCACTTCTCAATGAAAGAAGATTAAATAAAAGTACTCGTTTCGTTTTTTAACAAAAGGTATTTAACTGTGGCCTTAGACCACCTGAACGAACGAAAGAAACCTCGTTCGTTTCCTCGGTTTAAACACTAAGCCCGAACGAACAATGTTCGTAATAAATTTATCGCGAACACAGTTTGCCCGATGTAAATAGGGCGAACGAACAAAGATTACTTCGTTCGCTCTGGTCGAAAGGCTTAATAGAATCCTTAAAAAAGAAGTAGCTTAATAGAATAAATTATGAAAAGCACCAAAGCATGTAGTATTTACTTACTAACTTAGTTGGTGCTACAACCGTATGTTGGTCTTGGCCTCATCTAAGAATTTGCGCTAGCCATTTCTGTCTTTCGCTTACTGGTGCCAGTTGGAAATTCAGTTCATCATTCCACCGTATTCGGTACTCGCCATTGACGCAGATTGGTACGTAGATCTTACGAAGAATCTTTCTCTCGAATGCTCCTAAAGTCATTTCACCTGAACTGCTCAGGTTTGTGATGCATAAAGTAGGACGGGCATGATGAGCGATTTATAGAGCGTGATTTTCGTTCGTCGAGAGAGGGCTCTGCTTCTCAATTGCTTACTGAGCCAAAAATAACACCTGTTGGCAAGAGTTATTCTTCGTTTAATCTCAATGCTGATGTCGTTGGTTGAGCTTATGCTGGATCCCAGATAAATGAAGTCCTTCACAACCTCGAAGGAGGTATTGTCAACGGTAACGTGGGTTCCAAGACGCTGAGACTGTTTGTTTGTTGACACCAAGTATTTCGTCTTGTCTGCATTCACTGCCAGACCCATTCGACTTGACTCTCTTTCTAATCTGGAAAATGCTGCACTGACTTCGCGCGTATTATGGCCAATGATATCGATGTCATCAGCATACGCAAGCAGCATAACACTCTTGTAGAACATTGTGCCACTACGTCTCAGATCAGCAGCTCGGATGATCTTTTCCATCATTAGGTTGAAAAAGTCGCACGATAAGGAATCACCTTGTCTGAAACCTCGTTTGGTAACAAATGGTGGGGAGAGGTCCTTCTCGGTTTTAACTGCGCTGCTGGTGTTGCTCAGTGTCATCCTGCAAAGTCATATTATTTTTGCAGGAATACCAAATTCAGACACGGTGGAGTACAGGTGCTTCCTTATAGGGCTGTCGAAGGCGGCTTTGTAGTCGACAAAAAGATGGTGGGTGTCGACTTGTTTTTCTTGAGTCTTCTCCAAGATTTGTCGTAGCGTGAAAATCTGGTCGATGGTGGACTTTCCAGGTCTGAAGCCACACTGATAAGGTCCGATCAGTTCGTTTACAATGGGCTTCAATCTTTCACATAAAACGCTCGACAGGACCTTATATGTGATATTAAGAAGGCTTATCCCACGGTAATTGGCACAGATAGTGGGATCGCCTTTCTTGTGGATTGGGCAGAGCACACTGAGATTCCAATCGTTCGGAATGCATTCTCCCGACCATATACTGCATAGAAGCTCGTGAATGCATTTGAGTAGAGCTTCGCCTCCATTCTTAAACAGCTCAGCAGGTAAGCCATCAGCTCCCGCGGCTTTGTTATTTTTAAGCCGAGCTATAGCTGTCAGAACTTCATCATAGTCTGGCAGCGGAACCTCGACGCTGTCATCCGCAGTTGGGGTTTCCGGAATATCATCTCTATTGGTGGGATTGCTGTCAGCGTCGCCATTTAGAATCTTAGAGAAGTGTTCCCTCCATAACGTCAGTGTACTCTTGACATCTGTCACTAGATTCCCGTTTTCATCCTTGCAGGAAGAGGCCCCGGTTTTAAAACCATCGGCAAGGCGTCTTATTTTTTCGAAAAATTTTCGGGCCTCAATCCTGTCACCATACATCTCAATCTTTTCCTGCTCGCGCTTTTCTGCCTCTCTTTTTTTCCGCCTGAAAATACGGCTCCCTCCTCTTTTCTTTGTATCGCTCCTTAGCAGCGCGCGTTACAACCGACTGCAGGGTGGCTTTGTAGGTGGCGTCTTTCTCTGCAGTGGCGTCGCGACACTCCTGGTCATACCACTGGTTTCGGCGAGGGCGGTGGTAGCCAATCACCTCTTCAGAAGCCGCACGCATGGAGTTGGAAATGTGTGTCCACTGCGCGCATATATCATCGATTGGAGGAGTGCTTTGAAGCAGGAGTGAGAGTCGAGTGGCAAAAGCATCGGCTGTCTGTTTCGATTGCAGCTTGTCGACGTCTAGCTTTCTCTATGTAGGGTTGCGTATATTTTTAGCTGCGCACAGACGTGTACGGATCTTGTCTGCGACAAGATAGTGATCCGAGTCAATTTTTGCAACACGGATCGTGCGTACATCTAAAACACTGGAAGAGTGCCTTCCGTCGATCAAAACGTGATCAATTTGATTTTTTGTTTTTTGATCAGGGGACATCCAGGTGGCTTTATGAATATTGAGATGCTTGAATCTAGTGCTACTTACGACCATGTTTCATGCTGCGGCGAAGTCAATCAGCCTCATTCCGTTATCGGAGGTGTTATCGTGGAGGCTGAACTTTCTGACTGTTGGACCAAAAATCTTTTCCTTGCCCACCTTAGCGTTGAAGTCACCAAGCACGATTTTTACGTCGTGACGGGAGCAGCGCTCGTAAGAATTTTCAAGGCGCTCGTAGAAAATTTCCTTGATCTCATCGTCCTTGTCTTCTGTCGAAGCGTGCGCAGATATTAGGCTTATATCAAAAAATTTAGCCTTGATGCGGATGATGGCAAGTCGTTCGTTCACAGGTGTGAATCGCAGGACATGGGGCCGTAGTCTCTTACCAACTACAAATCCGCATTCAAACTCTTGCTTCTCCGCATGACCTCTGTAGTAGATATCAGAGGGTGCATGCCGAATGCAACCCTGTCCCTTCCATCGCATTTCTCGGATACCAGTGATATCAGCTTTGTATCTTTCCAAGACATCAGTCACTTGGATAGAGGCACCTTCCCAATTAAGGGTTCGGACATTCCAGGTGCATATCCGTAAATCATTATCAGTTTTTCGTTTGCGAAGTCGTCATCAAATTTGGGGTACCAGTTTTCTTCTTTTCTTAATTGTTTTCATTGAAATAGGTTTTTACGGGTGGGCTTCAAACCCGACGCACAACCTTTTTTAAGCCTAGGGGAGCCTACCGCTCAGATTAGCCGCCAAACTAACGGTTGTCAATTTTGACATTGTCCAGGAAACACCACGTGGAGGTTTGAGTCGATTTGAGGCGATTTCACAAAGATTATGCTGGCCTCTCCAGGTTGATACAGTCAGACATGTTACATTGTAAACGTTCACCCCCAGATTCCCACGTAGTAATTGATGTTATATGTTTTTTGAAACATTCCATAAATTTTTGCGGATAATAATTGTATAATTGTGTTGTGTAAAGGGCCCATTAAAATTTTTTAAGTGAAAAAAACTCTGCATTAAAAGTTTTATTTTCAGGAGACTGTTAGTTTTAAGTAATTTCTTTTTAAATAATAATTGTACAACTTTTAATGAACATTTTTGAGCTTATGGATAGCAAATATATTTAAATAAAGCAGGGGTCCATAGTAGAGCTTATTCATCTAAAAAATATTTTAGGTTCTGCTGAAACTTTTTGAGGTTTTAATTGAAGATTGTAGAAGGAAGTTGATGTTAACAAAAAAAGTAGTTGAAACCTCGATTTTTTACTTAAAGCAACTTTTTTAAAGTTATGAAATAAAAAGTATTTCTCTAAAATAAAAATTTAAAGAATTAAAAGTACTAATTGTATTTTCTTAACAAGTGCATATAATTTGGTATCGATCCTTGGCTAGTTTCAAGCAATACATCGGTTTAAAACAGCACTTTTCGAGAAAAACGCATTGTTTTTACATGTATAGTTTTCATTATTTTTTCTACTTAAGTTTGTGCTTACAACAACAAAACTTTTGAAGAATATTTTCACGATGTTATACATACGAAAAATGTAAAAAAATGGATTTTTGGTTGTTAAAAAACTTAAATGTGCCCTTAAGTTAAATATTGTTGTGACTCACAACGAGGTATTCCCCAAAATATTGTCTTTTTACTAGTGGCCAAGTGCTGGCAATGAAAGTTGATCCACCGCAACAACTAAGCGAGCGATCAACATTCATTGCATTGCGGCACTTTTATATGAATTCAATGCCAAGGCCAGTAAAATAAACAAACCAAAAGTAAGACAATAAAATGAACACTGATCTACCGCAACAACAACTGGGCGATCAGTTTTCATTTCATTTAAAGACAATAAAATAAAGCCGACGATTTACTACTGTGCGGCCAGCGTAAAATGCTGATCATGCCAAAACCAGAGGTAAATTAATTTCAATATTTTATTGTTGTTCTAAGCGAATAACGCAACACAAAATGATTTAAATAACAATTTATCGTTGGGCAATATGACCCAATTACACATGTTATACATGTTTGGATGTTTGCTTAGCCAAAGTTGGCACCATTAAATAAATATGTAAGAATATGTTTAATAAGAACTTAATAATGAAGTTAATTTAAGCCAAAGGCGGAAGATAAACCGCTGATTAATCAAAAAGTAGAATTAAGTTTGCAAAAATGAAGAAGAAGAAGCGTGGACCAGATATGTTATAAATATCTGGTCCCCGCTAAAATAAAAGAGATTGATATGAAAAACAAAAAGACCTGCAGTCGTTTCTTTTACTGAAGAAGGCCGGATTTTCGATACGCAGGACACTCCTACAAGTAAGTATAAACAAAAACCTCCACGCCTGAATGCACCTAAGGGTGACGGCGACAGAGGTATTTTTTTTGAGTAGCTTGCCAGTGGCGCTCTTAAGCGCCGGCAAACAACCCATAGGTAGGACGTCGCTCGGCGACTGTTAGGACCAACGCGTATCCTCTCAGAGGGGATACAACAAAATGGCGCAGCCGGTAGGATCCTTCTGTCCACGGGGACAGCAAGGATGTTAGGATCCTTGTTGTTACAGGAACAACAAGGATATTTTGAAATTAACATTTTTTTATGGAATTTAAATGTGTGATAGGATCCTTATTGTTACAGGAACAATAAGGATATATATTTTTTTTAAGTTTTTGTTTTTAAAGAATGAATTTTTTTTATAGGACATTTATAAATAAAAACAAAATGTGTTTAATGTTTTAAATATTAATAAAGGATTTATAGTGATGAATTATAGAGTTAAACTGTTGGTATGTTGAAAAAATTTTTTTTTGGGTAAAATGATAGTTTTGGCATAAAATTCTGCGGGATTTTTTTTTTTCTTTGTGGCAGTAGGACTGACGTGGGTCCTGCTGAAAATATATTATTGATGGCGGATCCATCTTCCACCACCTCTCGGAAGGAGGATGGTAGGAATTTTTTATTTTGTATATGAAGGTTTAAGTTTCGTTTGAAGCCTTTTAAGGAATTAAATTTTTGGGAAATTTTTTCTTTAGACACGCATTTTGTCAACAAAAATTTTTTTGGATCTACTGAAGACTCTACCAGTAGAATTTTTCAAGGACCATCCTGGCAAACCAAAGCTGACCGAATATTTTTATAGAGGAGAAATGGAGGAACAAATAACCGTGGAAGATTTATAAACAGAGAAGAGAACTAGTCAACGTTAAGGAAATCCAAAGCGGCATGAATTTTAAAATTTTTTATAAAATATAGAGAATAAAAAGAAAAAAATCTTTTAAATTAAGAATATTTGTATTACAAAAGTCGGCTTATGTATGGTTAATATATGGCAAAAACATTAAATAAATGGGAATTAAACAAAAAATATAAAATGTGTTTTGTAATCTTTAAATTTGTATTTGTTCATGTACCTCATGTCAGGAGGACAATTCGTATTTTTATTGAAAACTATCACACGGAGTGTTAGAGTAAATTTGCAGGAAGCAAGACAGAAGATAGACCAGGATTAGATTGAAGAAACGGACTGGTTAAACGAACAATTATGAATTTAAACGACATAGCGAAAACGGTGAATAATTTGGTGCCCTTGTTTTCGGGTACTGAGTCACCGGCAGAAGTTTATAGGTTTATACAAGGATGCGAATTAGCGTTCAAAGCGGTGAAACCAGTAGAGGCACAAGACTTCACAGATTGTGTGAAATTAAGGTTACATGGGGAAGCATTTGAATTTTGCAGGAGTAAGCAATTTGGCAAGGTTGAGGAACTCTATGGGGCAATCAAAGCGAAGTACCTTAAGGAGACAACGTATAATACGTTGATAATGAAGCTACCGCATTGCGTCCAAAGGTCGGGAGAGAAGTTAAGTTCGTTCGCAAACAGAATAAGCGACATAGAGTCTCGGGGTAGAGATCTAGTAGGTGATGACGGTATCCTGTGGGAACAGCTAAGTAGTTCAGTCGTTAGTGCGTTTAAGGTGGGCGTCTCCGACCCGAACATACGAACGATTTTATTAACGACAACCGGTTTGGGTATCGCAGCGTTAGAAAAAAAGGCGTTAAAAATAGAGATCATGTTAAAACGAGGTGAGCTAGGGAGAACCGCACAAGGCCATGATAACTATGGGCAAGAGTACCAGGGCAAACAGGGAATTAGGTTTCCCCGGGAAAGAAATCAGGAACAAAGAGGGCAGTATAGCATACAGGAAGAGGATGCAAAACAATTGACAAATAGCAGATTAGCAATAAGGTGCTCATTTTGCCAGGAGAGAGGGCATACCAGGGACGTGTGTATAACAAGGAGAAACACACCATATTGCGAAAAATGCCAGGAATATGGGCACGAAAAGGGGTGGAAATGTGCCCAAGAATTTAAACCCAGAAGTGATAAAATGGAGAAAAAAAGATATGAGGGAAATTTTAACTCAAAAAATCCATTCAGAAATAATGAGGAAAAAATACAAAAACAGGGACCAAATAAAGCGATTGAATGTAGGTGGTGTAACAGGTTAGGCCACATGGAAAAAGACTGCTACGCTAAGAGAAACTGGGAGAATAGGCAGGGAAACTTTCAGGGGCCCCGCAAAGGCCAATAAGCTGGGACCCCCGAAATAAAAGAACACTTAGGCCGACCAAGATAGTAACAGATCATTCGACATCTAAAAAGATTGTGAATATCTGTACATCCAAGTCAATAGAAAGGATAGTAACAGATAATTCTACGTCTAAAAAGATTGTGAATATATGTACATCCAAGCCAGGAGATAGTTCAGTAACAGATCATTCGACATCTGAAAAGATTGTGAATATCTGTACATCCAAGCCAGTGGAAAGTTCAGTAACAGATCATTCAGTAGTAACAGAGAATTTGACATTCGAAAGGATTGTAAATTTCTGTACACCTCATTCAGGAAGGAATGTAGAGAACACAAGCCCAGAATCGAAGGAAACAGTTGAGTCATTGCAGGCGACATCAGAAAAGGTTATAGAAACACTCGGGAAAATAAAAGAAAAATGCTACGTGCTATTAGAAAAATTAAATGGAAATATTAGAGAAGAAAAATTCAATGTGGTAGCAGAAAAGTTAAATGAAAATGTAAGAAAGGAAAAAGTCAATGAGGTAGCAGGAAAATTAAATGGAAATATGATAAAAGAAAAATCAGATGTGGTATTCGAGAAATTAAATGAAAATATGGTAGAAGAAAGATTCAATGTGGTAGCGGGAAGATTAAATGAAAATGTAAGAAGAGAAAAATTTAATGTGGGAGTAGGAAAATTAAATAAAAATATTACAGAAGAAAAAATCAATGTGGTAGTAGAAAATTTAAATGAAAATATATTAGATGGTTGCACGCACAAAGAAATGACAGTGCTGGGCACGGAAAAGGGGGAATTTTCGGATATTCGCAAAGTGAATGATGTGTTCGTAGGAGCTCCTTGCGAGGATACAAATAACGGAAAACTCATTCTACTTGTAGATTCCGGAGCGGACACGAGTTTAGCCAAACAAAATATGTCAATAAGTAGTTTGAAACGGAGAAATGATTTAAGTTCAAGTAATTATAGTACAGAAGTCGAAATATATGCAACAAAAATCCCAAAGTTAGTAGATCATAAGCAAGAGATTGCACAAAGAGGTTATTTAGGTGAAAATTTGGTAGACGTCACAGATATTTACAGAATATTTAAGACGAAGAGAAAAAAAAATATAATAGTAACACGAAAAAATGGCTCTGACTAATAGTAGGGAAAGTCTAATAAAATATAAAATAAAAGAAAAAATGGACGGGAAAAGGAAAGATAGTATACATACATATTAAACATATCAGGAGTAAAATTATGAGAGAAAAAATATATAGTAAGAAAATTTAGTAAAGTTGTAAAGAAAAAAGGTTATTATAAAACAGAATTTTAAAAAAAAAGAAGTAGTGAATGTGAAAGCATATTTGTGGCCATAATACGGCAATGAGAAATAAATGGAGTAGAGAAAACTACTAACTGAGGAAATAGTCAAGAAAAGATTATATGAAAGGCATCTCAATGGAACAATTAGAGAGCCAAGGTAAAGCAGAAAAAAAAATCAGAAGCGGAGAAAATCTAAAGTAAAAGGCAATTGTGTTGGCATCTTCAAAGTGAATGACGTTGTTACAGAAATCCCTCGCAAGGATTAAATTCTAGTACAACACATTCTACTTGTAGATCCCAAAATAGTGCCACTTTATTTTAATTCTGTAAGTTTTGTTTTGGATTGAAATAAAAAAAAAAAAAATGTTTAAAAGATTTGATTGAAATGAGAAAAAGAAAAAAAAAACTTTTTAATGGAAAGAAAGAAATTTGATAGCGTCAAACGAACGCGGTAAAATATAATAATTAATATGATATAGAAAGTAGAGAAAAAAAATATAATAATGAAAAAAAAATATAATTTTTACTTTAAGAAAAATATTATTTTACAAATTAAAAGAAAATTGAAAATCACGAAGTTGAAAATTAAAGAAATTGTAATATATATCGAAGAAAAAAAAATTTTTTACTAACTTAAAGGAAATGAAAAAAAAATCACTACGAAAAAATATTAAATAAAGCTATAAATTAAACATATTCAAAAAGATAAATTAAATAAAAATAAAAAATTAAGGTTTTTAATTAAGACGCATACGAAAAGAAGATAGATAAAAATTTTTTTTAAATACTATGTACTTACTTATAAGTAAATTTTTCTTTAAAGTCAGATAAAAGAACAATAAAATAGCGTGCGAGTTCGCATAAGAATATTGAAGAAATAATAAAGAAATCTTAAAATATATAAATGTTATGGAAATGTTAAATACAATAGATTCATTATACAGCATGTAAAAATTGTTAAAGTTGTAATATAAAAAAAAACAATTTGGCGCAAGATTTAAATTTAAAAATAGTTGTAAATTAAGTAATTTTGAAATAAAAATATTAAAATAAGGCATCAGTATTAAAAAATAAATATGAAGTTTACAAATAGTCTTGTATGCATCAAATAACAGGAAGGCAACGAGCAGAGTTAAGACAGCTCAAAGGGACAACAGGAGTATTAAAAGATGCACAACATTTATGAACAAATTAATTCAACAAACAATTGTAATGAAGATTTAATCGGAAAGCCGATATGCAGCAGGAAGATGATAAAGTGCACTTTATACAGATCAACTGTATAAAGACATAGTAAATTGAAATAGAAGTGCAGGTTTGCAGTATATTCATTTCAACAATGCGACAATCCACTAAAGATGTTAAACTTATCGCACAAATTTGAAATTATTTCCTTTTACATTTTTCAAATATATGCTGGCAGTTTTTTCTGTGGAGCATAGTGCGAAGATGGAGAGTCAGGGCAGGGCAAATAGAGAAGCAAAATATGTTAAAGGAGATAAAAATAGTATTTTGTACCTGGTAGTTGCCACACTTGGTCGCTTAGTACCTGAATAAAGCTCTTGGCGTAACATTATAACATTTGGCTGAATACAACAATAATTCGAAATAATGCCTTAACACAATAAATTTGGAGAAGCAGAAATGGCAAGGGTGTACTTAAATTTTTACAACAAATCAAAGACAACCAGTACATAAAGCAAATAAACGCCGTGACAGTTTTTCCGGCGCACCGATGGACTACGCGGGATAAAAATAAAACTGAAGCAGAAAAAGAGACCCATAACACTGTAGCATCAAAGCGGGTGTAAAACACAGAGGAACCGATTACACCAGATGGATGCAAGACATTTAGACCATTAAAAGAATATGAATAAATGTATTAAAAATTTTTAAACTGTTAATAGTTAAATGAAAGAGCATGTACTAAGTTATTGAACAATATTATATATAGAAATAAAAGAAGAATTAACATTAATAAACATTAAGAAAAAAAGCTAGTAAAACAAAGAAACTACTTAAAAGAAAATGCTATATAATAACAAAACGAAGTATACGATAAGAAAATCAAAACAAACATACAAACAAGATAATAAAGAATAAATGGAGAAAATTTTAACCTCTTCAAGGAGAAAATTTTCTTTGTGTAAGGGGGGAGGAGTGTTGTGACTCACAACGAGGTATTCCCCAAAATATTGTCTTTTTACTAGTGGCCAAGTGCTGGCAATGAAAGTTGATCCACCGCAACAACTAAGCGAGCGATCAACATTCATTGCATTGCGGCACTTTTATATGAATTCAATGCCAAGGCCAGTAAAATAAACAAACCAAAAGTAAGACAATAAAATGAACACTGATCTACCGCAACAACAACTGGGCGATCAGTTTTCATTTCATTTAAAGACAATAAAATAAAGCCGACGATTTACTACTGTGCGGCCAGCGTAAAATGCTGATCATGCCAAAACCAGAGGTAAATTAATTTCAATATTTTATTGTTGTTCTAAGCGAATAACGCAACACAAAATGATTTAAATAACAATTTATCGTTGGGCAATATGACCCAATTACACATGTTATACATGTTTGGATGTTTGCTTAGCCAAAGTTGGCACCATTAAATAAATATGTAAGAATATGTTTAATAAGAACTTAATAATGAAGTTAATTTAAGCCAAAGGCGGAAGATAAACCGCTGATTAATCAAAAAGTAGAATTAAGTTTGTAAAAATGAAGAAGAAGAAGCGTGGCCAGATATGTTATAAATATCTGGTCCCCGCTAAAATAAAAGAGATTGATATGAAAAACAAAAAGACCTGCAGTCGTTTCTTTTACTGAAGAAGGCCGGATTTTCGATACGCAGGACACCCCTACAAGTAAGTATAAACAAAAACCTCCACGCCTGAATGCACCTAAGGGTGACGGCGACAGAGGTATTTTTTTTGAGTAGCTTGCCAGTGGCGCTCTTAAGCGCCGGCAAACAACCCATAGGTAGGACGTCGCTCGGCGACTGTTAGGACCAACGCGTATCCTCTCAGAGGGGATACAACAATATTAAATACTAGTCTTTTATATAATAACTACTACGAGTAATAACTATTGTGATGTGACAAACCATTTGTTGTTTAGAAACGGATCACAAGTTTTAGTACTAGTATAAAAATAAGGAGTTATCAACCCTGCATTGATGTTCGGCCAAATGCACAAATTGCTGTTTACACCGCCTGAACATACAAGATGGCGGCAAACGTTTGTTCGCGATTGATGTTCGCGCGGTCTTAACCAGCGATGGCCACGAAAATTATTTAAAGAGTGCAAAAACAAAAAAAACAACAACAAAAAGCAACAATATCAAAAAAATTTTAAATCTGGATGCAATGAGGATTTACCAATAACACGAGTGTTTCAGTAGAATGTTTCAGTTTTTTCTAGTCAGAACACATTCTGGTTTACCCAGCTTTAAATAAGTGGACGTTTTCAGATATCCTTTTTTTACTTTCTTTTGATATTTTTTTTTGTGAATTTTTTATTATTATACATTTTTTCATTTTTTAATCTTATATTTTTTTTTGCTTTCACCTTTACATGCAATAACAATAGAGTTCAGCTACTACAGCTTTTTCGCACTTTCTCCGCATTAGATCATCTTAAGAACCAGCCCAAACAACATTAAAACATCTCAATAAGGCCATTCACAGTTCGAATACGCTGGTCCGCCATTTGTACGATCCACTATTTGTACGCCAATTTACGAAAGCGCATTTTGCCTTGCTGTTGTTTTGCATACAAACGCAAATACGCAGCCACGCGGAAATAAAAGCAGCCCTTGGATGTGTTTTTTGTACCTCGTATTTTTATGCTCTGTCTACAGCCGCATAATCACATACATCACAGGGTTGCACAATTTTTTTATACGACAGTCACATGGCGAGGTGCTCACAGTTTGAACAATAACAAATGCTATAAATACGATTTGTTAAAAGTACGCTCAAACTGTGAATAGCCCTAATGATATCGATAAGAGTGGTCCAAAACAATCTAAAGTGAGAAAAATTTACCCACCATAAAACGGGTTGGGCTCAGGGACAACACAAGACATAACAACTAACCATGCGTTTACATAGATCTAATCATACATTAGTTTTCAATCTACTTTTGAGTTGACCTTTCGATAAGTTAACATCAAAAAAGCTACAGTTGTTAACAAAGGTACTCATGCGATGTAAAGGAGCAGTAGCCATATAATTTGTTCTACTAAAAGGTAAGTAAATTAAATTGTTAGCATCTCTACTGCTTCTACGGTTAGTGTTAAAATTTATAAGAGTTAGGAGTTCTGGCGAATCGAATACACTAGTTATGAGTTGGTGTAAATAGACGATATCTGCAGACTTCCTTCTCTCGTTCAAAGATTGCATTTTTAATAGTTTAAAACGATCCTCATATGGAGGAAGGTTTAAAGTGTCCGTTGCACTTAAGCCCCTTAGAGCAAACCGAACAAAACGTTGTTGGATTCTCTCTATACGTTCAACATGTACATTGTAACTTGGGGACCAAACTTGACTTCCATACTCTAAGTGAGGTCGCACAATTGCATAATACAGCCTTGTAGTTGTAATCATACTATTAAATTTTTTGGCCCAGCGTTTCATAAACGCGAGCATAGAAGATGTGAACGTTAAACGATAGCTTAGAATCCATGCATATACCAAGATCTTTGACAGCATCTACACGACTTAAAGCAGTATTTTTTAATCAAAAATTAAATTATTCCTTTTTCGCGAAAAGGTCATAGTTTGGCATTTATCTGGATTTAGAAACATATAATTTTTAGAACACTAAATTTCAAAGGATTTCAAATCAGACTGGAGCAGATCTGAATTGTCTTTACCATTTGTTGTTCTGTATATTTTCATGTCATCTGCATAGATAAGTAGATGAGAGTGTTTTATGATGTGGGTTACATCATTAATGGCTAAAATAAACAGAAGTGGACCAAGGTGGCTACCTTGAGGAACACCTGATGCAGCAATAAATTCAGCAGACAATACACCTCGAAATCGTATTTGATAAGATCGCTCTGTCAGATACGATTGAATCCAGCTTACAAAAAATTGTGGAAAACCCATTAACTTTAGTTTAAATATAATTTATTTGTGTGGTAGTTTATCAAATGCTTTACTAAAATCAGTGTAAATACGATCGACCTGGTTACCTGAATAAACTGAATTTAAGCAGAATGTTGTAAAATCGAGGAGGTCAGTCACAGTAAATCTGCCAGTAACAAATCCATGCTGACGAGTTGTTATGACCCTCCCACAACGAATCTTCACACGATTATACACGAGCCGCTCGAAAAGTTTTGGAATCGATGAGAGTTTAGCGATAGGCCTATAGTTGTTTACATCATTCCTACAACCTTTTTTATAAATAGGACTTATAAAAGATTTTTTCCAAAAAAGTGGAAAATTACATTCCCTAATTGATTTATTAAATATTATGAAGAGTGGTTGGCTTAGAACGGAACCACATTGAGTTAACACTGCGGCTGGAATTCCGTCAGGTCCAGCATTAAAATCTTCTTCGATCGATCCAATATACTTTAAAATATCCTCTAAATTAAAAGATATAGGGTCCAACGAAACCCTGGGAGTGGAGTTCATATATTCAAAATAATCTTCATCAGGATTAAAAGAGTCTGAACAGAATGACTCTTTAAAGAGAGTGGCAAATAGGCCACAAATTATAACGGGATCATCAGTAAATCCGTCAGAAGTCTTAAATGATGAAGGGAATCCATCAGATTTTTTTTTGGTGTTTATGAAACCCCAGAATTTCTTTGGATCAGACAATATTCTCAGCTTAATATTGTCTAAATAATTTTGATATAAGGTAGCTGAGCAACTTTCAAAATCCAGAAACAAACGCTTGTAGGTTTGTAGGTCATTTAAGTCTAAGCTACAGACATATTTCTTCCATGCCCTATTCCTGTTGTTGCGAAGAGTCTTTAATTCCCTTGTGAACCAAGGGTAAGCACAATTTTTCGCAAATTTTAGGCTATACGGCACGGACTCAGAAAACATAGTAAAAATTTCCATATAAAAAAAATTAATTGAATCTTCAAGATTATTACCATTAAAATATTCTAAATTACATTAAGTTTATTATGAAGTAAATGATTCAACCTCAGAAAGTCAGCTTTTTTGAAATTGAATTCATAAACTTTATCTATTGAATTGGAATTCACTATATTTTCCCTGTCGGACTTGTACCATATGCTCAGTGGTGGATGGTAGTCATCAATAGAAGTTAGAGCACGAAGGGCCCTCTTAACAATCACGTTGTTACAGTCTGTAGTTAAGACCAGGGGCCCTATTCTGGTTGGATGAGAAATGAGAATGAGAAAAAAAATGTGAGAAACTACGTTTTCCGATTCTTAACTAATGAGAATGAGAAACTTTTTGGCAGGTTTTCAATGAAAACGTTCATTGTGAATAATAAAATGAAAAACAACTGGCAGTGAGAATTTTCCAGTGAAAACTTTAATATCCGATTCACGTTGAGTGGAAATGAAAAATTTAAACGTCAAAAACTTCTCATTCGAATTTAAGTTTTCATTGAATTTGAAATTGTGAGAACGAACAATTTTAATACTTGATAATGCAAGAAGGATCATGGTAAGTTAAAAATTATATAAAATAATTATTGTTTCATAGTTTTGATAAGAAGCTTTATATTTTAAATTTTATCTTTATCTAGCACAAGCCGAACGCTGCCGAAGCGACCATCGCAGGAGCAAAAAGAGGCGCTAATAGATTGGCTGGAGCGCCACTTGGATGTGGCCAATGATAAATTCATTGGAGTTGATGGAGTCCACCAAAGGGATGAGATGTGGGGGTCCGTTGCCTCCCAATTAAATTCACTTGGTGGAGCTAGAAAGGATGGGGCGAAATGGCGAAAGTTTTGGATGGACTTAAGGTAAAAAACTGTTATCAATAAAGTAATGCTAAGTACGGCAATCTAACACCTACATTTTTTTTTTTACATTTTTAGAAGCTACACCAAAAACAAAAAAGCTGAACTGCGACAGGCAGAAGAAAGGAGCGGAGTGAATGGAACACGAAGGGCAAAACCTCTAACTGCGATCGAAGAGAGGATTGTAACCCTAATAACGCCTGTAGCCATTTTTGGAATGACTGCAGTGCCTGAGTTGGGTTTGACAACCGGTGATGAAGATGTGGGAGAAATTTTCTTTGCAATGTCAGAAAATGCAGCTGATGAAGACGAAGCAAATGTAGTCGAACAGAGTGCAAGTAAGCAGCCAATTAGGAGAAAGAGGAAGCAAACTCAAGGAAGGACGGCTGTAGACAACTATAGCAAAATTTTGAAAATTGAAGAAGCGAAATTAGAAGTAGAAAAACTTAAATTAGAAGAAGAAAAAAAGAAAACAGCTATTTTTGAGAATATGCTAATTGAGCTTAAGGAAATAAAGAGCATGCTTTCCACTAAATAATCAATACGTCTTTTACAAAAAGGTTCAAATGGGCTTACCAGATTTTTAAATAGTTTTTAAATAGTTTAGTTTATTCTTCTGCGAACGGATTAAAAACAATTTCAAGAAAAATAGTTTCAATATGAATTTATTTCTTGTTCATCAAGATATTGTACAAATTAAATTTAAGCACTCGTGTGTCATAAGAACAAAAAAATAATTTAAATGCAAATTTAGGAAAAATATGTTTCAATAACACTTGTTCGAATAGCTACTCCAGCATTGTTTGGACTATGAATGTTTTCTTCATTTTCAAGTTCATCGTTTTCTTCACTGTCCATAGATACATCATCTGGAATAGGAACTCTGGCTGCAGTGAGAATATTGTGCAAAACTGCTATTGCGTTGATTATAATCGCTGCCTTATATGGACAATAGCAAAGGGTTCTTTCCTTAGCGATGCAGCGAAATCTACCTTTCATTACACCGATGCCTCTTTCCACAGTACTTCTTGTGATCTTATGAGCTCGGTTATATTTTTGCTCAGCTTTAGTTTCAGGATTTTGCATCGGAGTTAATAACCATGGTTGAAGAGGATATCCACTGTCACCCAGTAACCAACAATTTCTTTCGCCAGCCTCATATCGGGCTGCCAAAATGTTTTGTATTACTGATTGTCGCCACACATAAGGATCATGAGTAGTTCCTCCAAATTTTGAATTAACATTAAAAATCATATAGTTTGAGTCACAGATGATTTGCACATTTAAAGAATGTCCTCCTTTTCTACAATAATAAACGTGCTCAATGTCTTTTTTCACATAACTTATTTTGATATGGGAGCCATCTATTGCCCCAATAATTCCAGGGAATTCGCTTATATCATAAAAAGGTCGCTTAATACTATAATAATCATCCGTACTTGGAAACTTTATGTACTTATATGCTATTCTATTTGTGGCTGTGGCAACTTCTGTTACACAACTGCTTACTGAGGGTTGAGACATTGACGAGAGGACGTCTTGGCCAACCGATCTTTGAAAGCTTCCCTGAGCAAAAAAGCGCAACGCACTAAGTATCCTGATGTGAACAGGTAGTCCATTCCTTCTTGCTCTTTTCTTCATAAAGGGTGAAATTTCATTGATGTATTCAAGGCAAAGCACTTTTGGAAATCTGTATAGCTCCCTAAAATATTCCTCTGTTATTATTTCAAATGGATTGTGAGAGTCTCTCAAGTTTTTAAAAATTCGTCTAATATTTATGCTAATAAAATGATAAAATGTGTTAATTAGTGCCTGCAGGTGTGTAGTATTGCATTAACGTGTTTTTTTGTAGGGGCACTTGCCTTTGTTTTATTGTAGTTAAGGGTAAATGCAAATTACTGCATAAAAAATTAAAAAGTAATAATTTAAATGCCTTAAAATAAAAGTGTTATTTTTCAAGATGCTTTTCCCTCATAAGTTGACACGATAATGCATAACATCATTAAAACTAGATTTATTACCGCTGCCATCTTCGCCTTCTCTCGTGCTCTAACTGAACCAAAATCAATGAAGTCATCCTTTGCAATTCTTGAAAATGTTAACCTAAAATTGATGAAATTAATATCGGGAATTTATTGATAGGTAAAGAATCAGTAAGCATGCATCTTAAATGTGCGTTTTAACCAAAGCTAGGATAGATTGCGCATCTGCTAAGGTTTAGGTTAAGACGCATCGGTCAAAAAGGCTGTTAGCTTGCTTATGATTATGGTTATCTCACCTGTGAACCCTCTATGCCAAAATTTAACGGAAATGGCAGACAATCGCGGTCTCGTGACAAAGCCAAAACAATGGTAGTGGGTCCTTGAAATTGGTGGCGTTCCACGTAATTGCAACGTTTCAAACAATTTTAATTTTTAAGTTAAAAAAGCGCAAACAGAAATGACAATAAATAATTTTTTGACATTTCTCATGAGAACTTTCCAATATATTTTTTAATCACTGGAAGTTTCTCACAATGTGATTTAGAATCACTTTTTTTGAATTATGAGAAATCAGAATGAGAAGTTTGAAATGAAAAGTAAATTAAATCTTTTTTCTCATTCTCATTTCTCATCCAACCAGAATAGGGCCCCAGGTCAAGAAGTCTTTCACGACTATTATAAATACAACTTACTTGTTGTAAGTCAGAACATATATTATCAATAAATATATGCTCTTGGCGTGTCTTCGAATTAGATGCACAAAAATATGTATCATCGTCTGAAGATTCCCACTTCAAGTCAGGCAGATTGAAATCGCCCAATAATAAAATGTCGTCACTAACAATTCAAATTACAACAACAACTACTAACTAAACGCCTTAAATGACACCGAGTCCAAGACTAACGCGTGAACAACTACGCCAACAAGGCCTTCGCTCTAAAAACGAAAACACACCTAAGTCAGAGAGTGGCAGCTTAACCTCTTTTAGTACTGCACTCTATGCGTTAGAAGAGCGTTTGAGTGTTAAGTTGAAAGTTGAAGTGGAACAGCTAGAGGACCGTCTTCGACAGCACTCCGACATCCTCTTCAAGCGTCTCTCGAGTGAAATTGCGAACGTCGAGACTAAATTGAGCAACGAATTTAAGAGCGAAGTTGCAACCATCAAAAACAATTTTAGTGATTACGAACTTAAATTAAGCTCACTTGAAAATCGCATCGAACTTCTTTCCTCGCGTTGTGATGCCCTAACCGATGAACTCAAGCGATGCTCTTCGACATCAAATTCCAACAACAGCAGTGAAAATCATAACTCTTCCGATGCAATTATTTTTGGAGTGCCTTTAATGACAGGCGAAAATATTAAGAGCATCTTTAACCTTGTATGTCACTCTATTGAGTTTTTACCACCGCAATTAAAAGATATTTTTCGGGTAAGGCAGAGAACAACAAATCAAAATTCAAACCCTGTGATCATCGTCAAGTTCTACACTCCGCATGACCGAAATCGGGGTTTGAAAGCATTTGGTGACTACCGCAGACGTGTTAAGAAAGCCGTGAATCTGATCAATGCAGGCTTTGAAGCAGATCACAATATCTACATCCACGAGTGCCTCAGCGCTGATACTAGAAAGCTATTACATGCTGCTATTACCTACAAGAAACGAAAAAGTATTTACAATGCTTTCACCGTCCGAGGGTGTTTACACATTCGGCTACACAAAGGCTCCCAAAGTATTCGCATCAAAAATGAAAGCGAGCTGCACAGCCATGTTCTTGCCGCCGAAGGAATTTGTGAAAGATGCCCGGAAGATGAAGTTGTTCCTGCCTAAGTTTAAGTTTTATGTTTTTGCGTTATTTAATTTGTCTTTCTTTAACCTATCTATCTTCTTTTTATTTCTATTTGCTTCCTTCATTCCATTTCTTTGCGTAATATGTACACTTACTTCTTTTCTTATTTTTATTTCTTTTAATTCTTTATTTCTTATATTAAAAGTTAATAATAATGTTAACTGTGCTGCAAATACGCGTCTTTTTATCTCAAACCATATCCGTTGTGAGTTCGAATAATTACGGTCGTTGTTGTTCTAGAGACAATCTCTATGCTTTAATTCGAATATTAAGCAGGCAAGCGACGGGACTACAGGTATGTCATATTAATGCGCAAAGTTTAAATAATAAAATTGATGAGTTTCGGTACATTTTTGAAAACTCAAACATGGATATAATTTGTGTATCTGAAACATGGTTTCAGCCTTCTGTTCAAAATAGTGTCTTAAGTGTAAAGGGTTATAGATCATTTCGTGCGGATCGAGAGTCTCATGCCGGTGGGGTTGCAATTTTTGTTAAAGATGGTATTACATGCAACTTAATCAGTAAATCAAACTCTGAAGATAATATTGAATTCCTATTTGTTGACATAATCTATGAATCCAAAAAACTACTTGTCGGCACAGTTTATAGGCCAAATCGTTATGTCCATACAGAAAACTTAATGTTGAAAATTGAATCGGTGGTAAGCTCCTATGCTGACATCATAATTTGTGGCGATTTTAATTGTGATTTATTGGTTGAAACTCATTTATCTGATGATATGTGTGCACTTGGTCTTACGTCGCCAAACTGCACCACACCCACACACTTTTCCAAAAATAGAAATTCGCTGCTAGACCTCTTTTTTGTCGGTGATAATGATAAAGTCTTACTTTATGACCAGCTATCTGCTCCTGTTTTTTCCAAGCATGACCTGATTTTTCTTTGCTATAATTTTCAGCTGCTAATACCAGAGCAAAAAATAACATACCGAGATTTTACAAATATAGATTTTAGCTCTCTTCAGACAGAGCTAAATCACGTCGACTGGACAGAAATTTATCACATGCTATCAGTAAATGATAAGTTAGATTTCCTACAACGTAACGTCAATTCATTATTTGAAAAACATGTTCCTCTTAAAACTAAAGTTGTAAAGCACTCTCTAAGGCCCTGGTTTTCCAGTACCCTTAAAAGTTTAATGAAAAAACGTGACGCAGCGTATAATAAATGGAAACGTCTCAAAACACCCGAGCGTTATAATATTTTCCGCATATGCAGAAACAATGTGGTCAGGGCGGTGAAAATTGCCAAGTTAGCATATTATGAATCTAAATTTAGCTCTGCCATAGGCAGCAAAACGAAGTGGAATATTATTCGGCAAATTGGAGTTGGTAGAAATATTTCGCTTACAGACACTAGCGTAGACGTCGAGGCTCTAAATAACAAATTTATAGATATACCTATGTCAGCGCTCAGTGTCAACTGTTGTCGCATCTTTCAGAGATCTATCAACTCGTACTCAGCTTTTAATTTTCAATGCGTTGAATATACAGAAGTACTGCGAAGTTGCTTAGAGATTAAATCTAATGCCGTCGGTTTCGATGAAATACATCCCAGGTTTTTTAAGTTACTTCTTCCTGCTCTAACCCCTTTCATTATTAACATTTTCAATACCATCATAACGAAATCAGAATTCCCTGCTATTTGGAAAAAAGCTAAAATTATTCCCATCCCTAAAACTGGTAATGAATTCCGCCCCATAGCAATTTTACCATATCTATCAAAAGTTTTTGAAACGCTGATGTACTACCAAATAAACAAATTTCTTTTGGACAATAAACTGCTAACTGACAGACAGTCAGGATTCCGACCTAAGCGTAGTTGCGTGACTGCTCTACTTGACGTCAGCGATGAAATTCGAAATAACCTCGATCGCAATGAAATCAGTTTCTTGGTTTTGCTAGATCATTCGAAAGCTTTCGACACGGTTGATCACCAAATTTTATGTTCGAAATTATTAAATGTGTTTAATTTTTCCGCCACTGCAACTCGACTAATGACCTCTTATCTCACAAACAGATCACAAGCCGTTAATATAGGCAGCGTTACTTCCAATTTCTTACCTGTAAACCGTGGCGTTCCTCAAGGCTCTGTAATGGGCCCTCTTTTATTTTCGGTTTATATAAACGACTTACCAACTGTGCTGCAAAATTGTGGTATACAAATGTACGCTGATGATGTACAACTGTATACTAGCTGTCGCAAATGTGATATTACCACGTGTGTTGATAGTCTGAATGCTAATTTGTGTAAAATTTACGATTGGGCTTCCGCTAATGGCTTAAGCATAAACCCAAATAAGTCAAAATGTTTAATTATAACGAGAAAACATAACTCTTCTTTGCCCTTTCCGGACGTTACGATAAATGGGTCATGTATTGAAGTTGTAAAAACGGCAAAAAATTTGGGTATTACCTTCAGCAGCACTTTAGATTGGACGAATCATGTCAACATCACTGTAGGAAAAGTTTATGGTATGCTCCGTAGCCTATGGGCCACACAGTTTTTCACCCCCTTTCACATAAGAATGTTATTAGCTAAAACGTATCTTGTCCCCACCTTATTGTACGGATCCGAAATTTTTGCATACTGTGATGCTGCTAGTAAGCGCAAGTTGAACGTTTCCTATAACAACATCGCTCGTTATGTCTTCGGACTTAAACGAACCGACCGTATATCCCAGTATGCAAAAAAAATATTCAATTTGACTTTTGACAGTGTTTTGAACTTGAGGGCGTTAGTTTTTCTGCACAAAATTATTTTTACCAAAGAGCCAGTTTACCTATATAATAAACTAAAATTTTTAAGATCTCAGCGCGGAAACAACCTAGTCCAACCAAAACATGCCTGCTTAGCGTCCGAACGTCAGTTCTTTGTTAATTCCATACGTCTTTGGAACTCACTTCCACCGTATCTACAGCGTATTTGCAATACAGCCATATTTAAATCTAAATTATCAGATTATTTGTCTTCCTTCTAACCAAAACTTTTATCTATTTTTACTTGATTCGCTATTCTATTATTTTTCTTCATTTATCTCTTTTCATTCGATTTCTTACCTAATTCATTTCTTTGTAATGATATTTTTCTCTCTTAATTTAAAGTTATTTTTATTTTTTTTTTTTTATTTTCAGTTTTAAATTCTTATAATCGTTTTTTAAAAAACTGTTTTTGATCTCAATGTATTAAATTAATTAATTTCTGTTCAAGTTATGTTTAAGTGTTTAATATTAAAAATTTGTTGATTTATATCCACACATGTTATCGGTGCTTAACTATAAGTTTATTTCTTACAAGCGCTTATAAATAAATAAATAAATAAATAAATAAATAAATAACGTCAAGAATATTTATAACGTATTCTATGCAATCCGCAAGGCTTTCATAAATTTCCACACTGCTCTTTGGAGGAACATAAGCATTAACTACATATACATTAGAATTACAATGTACAACCTTAATGCATATAAGTTCGATATTAGAAGAGCAGGGAATATCGATAATGGAACTAACGAAGGAGTTCCTAACAGCTAATAAGACACCACCACCGACAGCAGAAGTATTGCCAGCGTATCTGTCTTTTCTATATACTTCAAAACTATCATCAAACAATTCCAAGTCAGTAATGCTTCCATTTAGCCACGTTTCAGTCAATGCGATAATATCTTCAGACAAATTTTGAGACATTAAAAATATGTCTCGCGTCTTAGAGCGTAGTCCCCTTACATTTTGATAGTAAAGGGATAGCCTATTCAGTTTTTTTGAGTTTGACGAACAGGTTGAGTCGTCCTTATAAACTTATTCTTAGGCAGAAACTCTGAAACGAATGTATTTTCGGTCCACAAATTAGAATTTAAAACATTTGCAAACTCTTCCGCTGGAACTGTGAGAATGAAGGAAGCGTTTTTATATGAAAAAAAGTCGTTTTGACTCAACAAGTTGTTATGTTTGATAAACGTCAATACGTTTTCAACAGTTATGTCAGGCTGAAGACGTGAAATAAATAAATTTTTCCTCCTTGACACTGCCCTTAAATTTAAATGATTTCTGGGTTCACTAGGAGGTAAAACTGGACTATTAGTCAAAGGAGATATATTAGAGGGTGACGAAGAAGAAACTGGAGTATGTTCAAATATGCTTTGCGACACTTATTTTTGTTCTTATTTTTGTTCTTCATCTTTCTTTTTGAAATAGAATGGTCTTTTTCTGATGAAATAATAGTTTGAGTCCCGGAAGAAACAGTCTGTGACAAAGAAGGTGGGTCATTTTCCGGAATAGATATTTCATTATAGACGCTGGTACTGGATGCGGCTCTAATTTCGCTAAAAAATGAGACAATTTCTCTAAAATTGTTATTTAACGTATTAAGACTTTCCCCAAAAAGCTTTATTTTTGAATAAAGTTCATCTGGGGAGAGTGCCCTACACGAAGCACAGTACCAGCGAAGACCTGATCGTACAGATACTAAATCGTCTAGACATGATTTAGAAATACCGGCACAAGATGCATGAAACATTTGCTCACATGGACCAGAACAACTAAACATGGGGTACAGAATGTTTTGACACTTACATAGCTCGTTCAAAGAACAAGCGACAATATTTTCCACAGAAAAATATTCCATGTTTAAATTTTGAAAAAGTAAGCAGATGCCAAATGTGCTTGTAGGGCTATTATTTTAACACAACGAGCCCACAGTTAAGTTCAAACAAAGAAAAAAAACAACAATCACTGAGACTAAGATAAACAAATCACTGCACAAAGAGGAAAACAAAACACAGCAAGCATGCAAAACAACAACACTTTGTTAATATGTTTAAAACATTAAATGGAAATTATTTATATCAAGTTATATTAAAACACAAATGCTAATATTATGTTAATAATAATTATTGTTTATTATAATGAACACACTGACATGTATTACGAACAGATAGTTTAAGAATATAATTAACAAACAAAAAGTACACTTATTCAAACAAATTAACACAATCAACACCGACTAATAGACGAAGTCAACTCTGAAGTTTTAATATTTTTTATTATCTTACTGTTTAATTATTAGCTAAAATCTTTTTAATTTTTTATTATCTAAGAAAAAATAGGCATACTCACAGTTTTCCGCAAATTCTTTTCATGAATTATATAATACAAATATAAACCCCTAAATAATATAAATAATATAAAAAAGTACCCACCTGCAAATATTCAATAACTTTTTCTCAATGAATATTCGCACAACGAAAAATAGAAATAATACGACGCATGCTGTTAACGTCTGCAATGCGAATGCCAAAAACAGTGCAAAACAGCGCCGATCGATGTTGAACAAAAACAACAACCTGCAAACGCAGAACAGCTATCGATGGTTCGAAAGAACAAAAACAATAACATTAAGAAGCGAGGCTGAAATTGCAAACTGAATTCGGCGAATTACAACAATCATGAAAATATTGAAGTTGTTGCAAAAAAGTTTAAAGAGTTAGGCGCTGGGCATCGCTGGTCTAAACAGTACTCCGAACGAAGAATTATTGCAATGAATTGTTCGCGATGAATTTTTCGTTTGTTCAGGCGGTCTTAACTCACAGAAAGATTAATTTATTAAAGTTCTTCTTCAAAGGCTCAAGTAAAACTAAATTTAAAAATGAATACAAGTTTTCTCTTCCAACCTTTTATTTCAAAGTTTGAATATAATATTTTCAAACAAGTACTTAAAAAAGAAGTGTCTTTCACTTGTTTTAATCTCGTATGTAAACGTTGTATAAGGAACTGAACGAAGAACTTTTAAGAACTTTTAATTTTAGCGAAAGAGATTTAAGGCCAAACCAAAATAGACGAAACGACACGATTACAACTTAAGAGGTGTTCACACGTCTGTTAGATGATTGAAGTATATCGCGATTTTTTACTCGCTTTTACTCACTCTAAAATTTTTAATTTATTTCTGCTCACACATGATTTTTTGATTGAAATACCGATGCAGGCATTTGTTACTCTTCTGCCTACTTTTTGCCTACTTTTCTGTCTCCTCTTTCTTTTTTCTCTTCAAAAAACTGCTTTTGTGTTCAAATAAGTACTTTTTTGGAATTAATTTGCTACTAAACAAGAGACAAGAAAAAAATGCAACTCTTTGACTGATTGATGCAGGTCTGGAGCTCAATCAAAATTTTGACTGATTCGATGAAGAGTTTGAAGTTCATTTTCGCTCTCGCAGAGAGTTAATTTTTTTAACATAGGAAAGCAACAAAAAATTTTGATTGATTCAATCATTTGACAGACGTGTGAACACCCAATTACCGAATGTCTGCACTTGTTTCGTCTGTTTTGACATTAAACCCAAAATGAAACGATTTGATCAACTCGTCTGAAACAGCTGATCAATTGTGAACGAAGTGTCTTTTAGTAATAAATTAAAGAGCAACTATAACTATGTTAATTATTAAATAAACATTTGTGAACTATGAGTAAAATAAATGTAGCACACTTTGAATAATTGTTGTTGACGAGATGAGACGCTAAAAATTCGGTTCGTACGGAACAAAACGTTTTGTCAAACCTTTTCGTTCAGTTTCGATGAGATGACGTGTGTCTATTTTGGACAGCAACTTTAAATTGCATTTAAGCGAACATTTTCGTTTTCACTCGTCACGTAGCGACTCGTCTATTTTGATTAGGCCTATAGCTTTAACTAGGCGATTTAGAACTCGGCCTCTGGTAGTAATTATACCATGGTTTCAATAATTGTCCCTACAAGACATGCTTACCCGAAACTCCAACACATGCAAAATATTCCCAATCAAAAACTAATACACTCTCAGTAATTTCACATTTGTCAGTTTTGCTAGAATTAGACAACAATAGACACATATACTACGTTTCCATGGCGAGTTGAGTCTGAGTTGGGTTTTCGTCCAGTTGACAAAATGGCGTTTCAAGATCAAAAGTGTTTCCATGTACAACATCGAGTCGAGTTGCAATGGTCAATTTTTTTTATTTTTTTCCACTTGTGCTCAATATGCACAATATTTTTATTTACGATGTCCCTTTTCTTAAACTCACTTTCCACAATTTTATATATTTCACTTCTTCTAAATTTTTTTCCATCCATTATATCAAGAATTTTCTTTTCTTTAAATATTTCAATCAACAGAAAAAATTCTGCAGCACTCAAAAAAACTCTTCCTTACTTACTTACTTACTTAGTTGGCGCTACAACCGTATATCGGTTTTGGCCTCATCTAAGAATTTGCGCCAGCCATTTCTGTCTTTCGCTTGCTGGCGCCAGTTGGAAATTCCAAGCTTCGTCAGGTTGTCCTCTACTTGGTCTTTCCAACGAAGATGCAGTCGTCCTCTTCTGCGTTGACCGCCGCTGGGTACCGAATCGAATGTTTTCTTCACTGGAGCATCGTCTTTCATGCGCTGAACATGACCAAGCCAGCGAAGCCGCTCGATTTTAATACGCTTGACTATGTCGATGTCAGCGTACAGATCATACAGTTCATCATTCCACCGTATTCGGTACTCGCCATTGACGCAGATTTGTCCGTAGATCTTACGAAGAATCTTTCTCTCGAATGCTCCTAAAGTCTTTTCATCTTAACTACTCAGCTTCTCAATTGCCTACTGAGCCCAAAGTAACACCTGTTGGCAAGAGTTATTCTTCGCTTGATCTCAATGCTGATATCATTGGTTGAATTAATGCTGGATCCCAGATAAACGAAGTTCTTCACAACCTCGAAGGAGGTATTGTCAACTGTAACGTGGGTTCCAAGACGCTGGGACTGTTTGTTTGTTGACACTAAGTACTTCGTCTTATCTGCATTCACTGCCAGACCCATTCGACTTGACTCTCTTTCTAATCTGGAAAATGCTGCACTGACTTCGCGCGTATTATGGCCAATGATATCGATGTCATCAGCATACGCAAGCAGCATAGCACTCTTGTAGAATATTGTGCCACTACGTCTCAGATCAGCAGCTCGGATGATCTTTTCCATCATTAGGTTGAAAAAGTCGCACGATAAAGAATCACCTTGTCTGAAACCTCGTTTGGTAATAAATGGTGGGGAGAGGTCCTACCCGATTTTAACTGCACTGCTGGTGTTGCTCAGTGTCATCCTGCAAAGTCGTATTAGTTTTGCAGGAATACCAAATTCAGACATGGTGGAGTACAGGTGCTTCCTTATTGGGCTGTCGAAGGCGGCTTTGTAGTTGAAAAAAAGATGGTGGGTGTCGACTTGTTTTTCTTGAGTCTTCTCCAAGATTTGTCGTAGCGTGAAAATCTGGTCGATGGTGGACTTTCCAGGTCTGAAGCCACACTGATAAGGTCCGATCAGTTCGTTTACAATGGGCTTCAATCTTTCACATAAAACACTCGACAGGACCTTATATGCGATATTAAGAAGGTTTATCCCGCTGTAATTGGCACAGATAGTGGGATCGCCTTTCTTGTGGATTGGGCAGAGCACACTGAGATTCCAATCGTTCGGAATGCATTATTCCGACCATATTCTGCATAGAAGCTCGTGAATGCATTTAAGTAGAGCTTCGCCTCCGTTCTTAAACAGCTCAGCAGGTAAGCCATCAGCTCCAGCGGCTTTGTTATTTTTAAGCCGAGCTATAGCTGTCAGAACTTCATCATAGTCGGGCAGCGGAACCTCGACGTTGTCATCCGCAATTGGGGTTTCCGGAATATCATCTCTATTGGCGGGATTGTTGTCAGCGTCGCCATTTAGAATCTTAGAGAAGCGTTCCCTCCATAACGTCAGTGTACTCTGGACATCTGTCACTAGATTCCCGTTTTCATCCTTGCAGGAAGAGGCCCCGGTTTTAAAACCATCGGCAAGGCGTCTTATTTTTTAGAAAAATTTTCGGGCCTCATTCCTGTCACCATACATCTCAATCTTTTCTTGCTCGCGCTTTTCTGCCTCTCTTTTTTTCCGCCTGAAAATATGTCTCTCTTCCCTCCTCTTTTCTTTGTATCGCTCCTTAGCAGCGCGCGTTACAACCGACTGCAGGGTGGCTTTGTAGGTGGCGTCTTTCTCTGCAGTAGCGTCGCGACACTCCTGGTCGTACCACTAGTTTCGGCGAGGGCGTTGGTAGCCAATCACCTCTTCAGCAGCCGCACGCATGGAGTTGGAAATGTGTGTCCACTGCGCGCATATATCATCGATTGGAGGAGTGCTTTGAAACAGGAGTGAGAGTCGAGCGGCGAAAGCATCGGCTGACTGTTTCGATTGCAGCTTGTCGACGTCTAGCTTTCTCTGTGTAGGGTTGCGTGTATTCTTAGCTGCGCACAGACGTGTACGGATCTTTGCTGCAACAAGATAGTGATCCGAGTCAATGTTTGCACCACGGATCGTGCGTACATCCAATACACTGGAAGAGTGCCTTCCGTCGATCAAAACGTGATCAATTTGATTTTTTGTTTTTTGATCAGGGGACATCCAGGTGGCTTTATGAATATTGAGATGCTTGAATCTAGTGCTACTTACGACCATGTTTCGTGCTGCGGCGAAGTTAATCAGCCTCATTCCGTTATCGGAGGTGTTGTCGTGGAGGCTGAACTTTCCGACTGTTGAACCAAAAATATTTTCCTTGCCCACCTTAGCGTTGAAGTCACCAAGCACGATTTTTACATCGTGACGGGGGCAGCGCTCGTAAGAATTTTCAAGGCACTCGTAGAAAATTTCCTTGATCTCATCGTCCGTAAGAGCGTGGGCACATATTAGGCTTATATTGGAAAATCTAACCTTGATGCGGATTATGGCAAGTCGTTCGTTCACAGGGAATCGCAGGACGTGGGGCCGTAGTCTCTTGCCAACTACAAATCCGCATCCAAACTCGTGCTTATTCGCATGGCCGCTGTTGAAGACAGAAATTCCAGTTTATGAGTTTAAGCTAAGAAGCTAAGAATTTTTTTTATTAATAAAACATAAATTAATGATTTTCGATTTACAAAAATTTTACCTAAGAACTTTAAAAAATTTGGTTTTTCTGCCTCGTGCAATCGCTGTTCAAATGTAATGCAGGTTAAGTTTTATTTTTGACATTTCTTTGTTTCAAGTTCAGTACTTTATGCAATTGTATTTAAGGGTTGCCAGCGAGACAAAATGTATCTTTAAAAGGGATAATATCAGAATTTAAAAAAAAATAATAAAGTTGACGGAGAGTCACTGCGTTGGTAAGAGCCGCTGTAGTAGATATCACAGGGTGCATGCCGAATGTAACCCTGTCCCTTCCATCGCATTTCTTGGATAGCAGTGATATCAGCTTTGTATCTTTCCAAGACATCAGTCAGTTGGATAGAGGCACCTTCCCAATTAAGGGTTCGGACATTCCAGGTGCATATCCGTAAATCATTACCAGTTTTTTGTTTGCGGTAGTCGTCATCAGATGTGGGGGTAATTTTTCTTCTTTTCTTATTTGTTTTCATTGAAATGGGTTTTTACGGGTGGGCTTCAAACCCGACGCACAACCTATTTTAAGCCTAGGGAAAAAACTCTTCCACTCGCCAATTTTTTCTTGTGATAAATGAACTTTTTCACTTTGACAGACAGAATCAGCTAATTCTAACAAGTTTCGTGTAGTTTTGTAGATTTAACGAAGTTCAACTCAACTCGCGTTTCCATTTGGAGTTAATCCCTAGTAATCCCGACTCAACTCGCCATGGAAACGTAGTAATATAGTGTGTCAAAACTAGTGAAAAAATAATTTTTTTGTTTGCTGTGTTAGAAGTAAGCTGTGCAAAATTTATTGAAAATTAATTTAAAGAAAATTTCAAAGAAAAAATTAATAAAAAAACCTTTGGAAATTACATGAGCATTGAAAAGAAGTCATTCGAGCGTAGTGCAAAAAAATTTTATTTAGTGTATATCGCTTTCCCAAGGCCATTAACTTGATTGAGAAAGTAAAACTGTATATTAAAAATAAACAAAAAAATATAAATAGAATAATGAATTTTGCATAAATAAATATAACCAAGATAAGTTTTTCGGTGGCATAAAATAGCCGAAACTAATATAGCGTCATTAACACGCGCTTGCAACCGGCGTTAACTTTGTTTTCATTTCAGCAAAAACTAAACAGCTGTTGTCCTATTAACACACAACGGGAATCGCGTTTTCCGTGTAAAGCTGTAAACAATTTTCATTTTACGATAACGCAGAACGGGAATTGACCCCCAGTAGTGGAATTCCCACAATTTAACGATAATAATCGTTGTCGTTATCGGTCATTGTGCGTGCCACGTTCATAGTAAATGACAGTTCTAAATAACGATATCGAAAATTGTCGTTATTAATACATTTACACCGAAACTAAAACACGTTCTATCGCTATTGTGTTTTTTTCTCACAACACGACTGTTTACACCCCCTTTTTCAAGTTTTAGTTTGACGTTTATGTGTTCTTACTGCTCCATTTTTGCTTTTATTTTGCTCATTTTCGTGAAAAAATTAAGCTTTGACAGACTGAGTTGTTGCCATCTTTTATTTTTACCATGGTTTGTTTCGACCTTTACAGTGTTTTAATGGTGTTTTATAATAAAACGCGCTGCGAGGTGTTTTAAATTTGGTATGGTAAAACACTGAAAATAAGTCGTGTTTTGGCTCTTAAACGCGATAAATGCATAAAACACGTTTTGCAGGTTTGGTGTAAATGTACTATAACACGTTTGGGAATTTCACTACAGGACTGTTCTTGCAGGGTAATTAACTACGTGCAAGACCTGTGTTAACCCTGCATGGGATAAAATAGTAGTCGATTTATTTTAGACTATTTTCAATTCATCATTGCTTAAGTTTCCCTCACTGAACGTACCCTGAGACTTGCATCCAGAGACAGAGATATATAATTTTTAAATCCTTATTTTAGTTCCGTGAGTTTTGGATGTCGAAATCTATTTAAAATTGTAAAAAAAAGCAAATTTAAAATAAAATTAAAAATGTCTGATGTTTGTGAGCCTTTAACTTTGGCTCGCGGTAATGAAAATTTTCATTTATAAAACAAATTCATTTTGGTGACCCAGTTAAATTACAGATGTTAAACGTTCGATAGAACTATTGGAAAAGTTGCAATCTAGTGGGGATTTTCCCACTACTAAACTGGCTGCCTTACAAAAAGTATTACAAAGTGACTTCTTAAATGCTGTTCGTGAGGTTTATGAGCATGTCTATGAAACTGTAGATATTCAAGGATCGCAGGATGTACGAGCCTCTGCAACTGCAAAGGCAACAGTTGCTGCATTTGCTGCAAGTGAAGGTCATGCTCATCCAAGAGTTGTGGAGCTTCCAAAAACGGAGGAGGGTAGATAGATGCGTGAAAAATAGTTTCGTTTTTTTAATACTTGTCTTGTATATGGCAGGATTGGGATTTAATGTAATGGGTGGCAAGGAACAAAACTCGCCTATTTATATATCAAGGATAATACCAGGCGGTGTTGCCGACAGACATGGTGGTCTTAAAAGAGGCGATCAATTGCTATCTGTTAATGGAGTGGTACTTATATAAAAATAATGTTTAAATTTATATAAGTTTATATCAACGATATTGGCTGCGTTTACGAAACTCAATTTTTTGCAACTGTTGGGTAAAAGTCTTGTGAACGGCAAGTATCAGTTTCCGCTTCTCAGAACATTTTCAGCCCAATTCTGAATAATTTTTCCAATGGACTTGGAATAGGGAGTTTTCATTTTTAAGATAAAGATCAAAAACATTTTGGAAATTTTTAATGCCAATTTGTTCATCAACCGTCAATATTCATGAGTGTAAACAAAAAATATGTGATATCATTGTCTGCTATCTTAAAACTGGAAACTCCCTTTTCCAATTCCCCGGGCAAAATCATTCAGAATTGGGCTGGTTGTCAATGGTTACATTCTATCCGAAAAAGCGCTCAAGTAGCGAAGTAACAAAATTTTTTTACTATATAAGATTGCGACCGCTCAGGGAACATGTTCTGTGATCGCATACCATTCAGCCTTAAAGTTGAGCAACAGGACCTTCCGCTGAATGCAGCCTATGGCCGCATTCCTGCCGAAAAAGTGCTCAGGTAGCGAAGTAGCATAAAGTGATACTTTCTGCTGAATAGGTTTTTTTTTTTGCGAAACGGCAAACTGTTCGCCATTCGTTGTTTTTTTTAACATCTAAAATTTGTTTATACAAGTGTGTATTCGTTTCACACAAGAAATTAATTAACAGCTTTATTGACGAATGATAGAATAATCTTCTAAAAATTAATAATTATCTATTTTCACTTCACAGCATACCTTCAGCAACAATTAACAATTTGCAGCCATGTTTTTTAGCTGTCAAACAAAGTAGCATGCAATTTTTTCGATACCTAAGACGGCGTCCGCTCAGGGAACATGTTGTTTGAGCGCATTATGATACATACCATTCAGCCCGAAGCTGTGGAACAGCTACGTAGCAAATTTTCTGCTGAATGGGGCCTATATTTCGCCACGCTTTATTTTTTCGCTACATTTACTCAATATGTTATTTTTCAATTGCAAAGTTTGACATTTGGAAGTAAAAGCTTAAAATAGCGCGGTTCACATGATGACCTTGAATTTGGTGTGATGACCTTGAATTTGAAACATTTCAAATGATAAATTTGCTGCAATCTGTTTTCATCCGCTTTCGCTCTCAGTGCTTTTGACAGATTCCCATTAATAGCAACAACAAAACGAGTAGATTGTAGTTGTCCCCAACTCACGCGGTGATTACCAATCAAACAGTCTACTCGTTTTGTTGTTGCTTTCAATGGGAATCTGTCAAAAGCACAGAGCGAGAGCGGATGAACACATATTGCAGCAATCAAATTTGTTCATTTTCTTATTGCCCTACATGGCAGCAATCAGCACTCTGTACAGTGTTTGTTGCTGGGTGGCGAAATAAAATTTTTGCTGAGTTTAGGTACCTAAAAAGTACTTTTGTTGAAGAAACGTAGTACTTTTTACAATAACATAATGGAAAAATCGTTGCATGAAATATTCTTAATAATTGATTTAATGAAGTAAACAAAAAAAAAAGATTATTTTCGGCGCATATTGTTTAGCCAAGTTTATTTACTCTAAATCAGCGCTGGGCGCCCCAAAGCTCCCTGAGCGCTCTGTGAGCGTAATTTTTCACATGTACGCAAAACTCACAACAGAAGAGAATATAATTCAGTCGTTCGCTGACGATGATGCTGTGAAGACCTACGTCGGAAATTTTATCTACACTTAAAAAACCATCTATTTGGTTTGTAGATTCATAATTCTTATGCATATATTTTTATTTTTTATTTTATTAAGTTGTAATATAATTTATATATATGCCTATTAAGATTCTTTGCAATTTTTTTTTCTTCATATTATTTGTATTCATTTATTTTTTGATACTTAATTTTTTGAGGTTTTGATTATAATTTTAATGATTCGTATATATTCAAAAAACCTAAAAAACAATGTTAGATTTTAAATCGCAATGCGATTTCTGTTGTGCAGAGAACCTTTCTTGCGAAGCAGAATGTGTAATTTTCCTCTGCAAGCAAACTAATATAATTTTGTAATTAGAATAAAATGTCTGAGCAATAATGATATAGAAGAAATAGGGAACAATACCAATGACTAAAAATAAAAAATAATCACATATTACAAATGGGTATGGAGGTATAAACATACAAACTTGCAAGTTAAGATAATTGTGACCACTATTTCGCTCAGTGTACGCTATTCGAGAGCGCACCAATACTAACAAGACAAAATAAAATGTAACTGTTTTAGAATGCCCAGCCCTGCTCTAAATCCATTTCTTCCAAATTAAGTTCTCTACCATCCATTTTACTGTGCAACTTTATGCAAAAACTTTAATCTGTATGATACTGATAATAAGTAGTGATGTACATCCACATCAGATGCAGCAAAATAACAACAGAGTAACAAAATAACAACAGAGTAACAAAATAACAATTTAAAGAACAAGGTAACATTCAAGCAATTTCAGATAAGCAATCATGTTAAATTAATACCAAATGTTTTTATAGTACGAAATAAAGTGGAGGGAAAAAAGTAGTGTATTTCAAAGAAATGTCAAACGCAGATTGGCGTGTCGTGTGAGCTGCCAACAATCAAAATTTAAAAGAGCGTAAGAAAAGTTCATTTATTGCCAATCAAACAATCCCGTGTGAGTTGGCCATTAGGGATTGGGGATAACTGTGTTGACAGAAAATGCAAATCACCGTTCACAAGACACACAAAGAAGCGAAAAATTTTTGTATTGCCCATATTACACGATGCTCGTTTGCTCGGCGTGCACATGGCCGTGCAATATGGTTGTTGTATTCTCCAAAATTTTTGACAGTTTCGCATTGGAAGCAACAACAAAATAATTACTCGCCGAGCAAACGAGCATCGTGTAATATGGGCATAACATGTTGACAACGTGTTGACTTTCGTAAACTCGGCCATTACTTTTTATTTGGTTTTTGTTAAAGTTAGAGCCTGAACAGAATCAAAAATCGTTGCGGCCGACGATTTGTTGTTGTAAAATACATGTAGTATTTTGAAAAAACCGCAGCTCGTTTTCCGCAACGATAAATCGCAGACTTAAGGCCCAACCAAAATAGACGTTTTGCTCCGTAACGAGTAAAAACATAAATGTTCGATTAAATACATATTAATGTTGTTACCCAAAATAAGCAAACGTAACTGAACGAAACTAAACGAAACAGTTTGACAAGACGTATTATTAAGAACCGAACTGCTAGCGTAGCAACTCGTCAACAACAGCTGTTTATTAAGAACCGAACTGCTAGCGTAGCAACTCGTCAACAACAGCTGTGCAGAGTGCATTTTTATTTTATTTTCATCAATTTGTTTCAATTTCGCCATTATTTCACGCATTTTTCACAAATCTTTATTAAAAATTACAAAATGCACAATATACATAAATAAGTAATACTCGATTGCCTACTGATCAGCTGTTTCAGACGAGTTGAACAAATCGTTTCATTTTGGGTTAAATCCGTAAACATCCGTAACGAGTGCAGACATTCGTCAAAATGCTATCGTATCGTTTAGTCTATTTTGGTTGGGCCTTTAGAATCTATTCAATTTCAATCGTCGGTCGCAAGGCTCTTACTTATGAGCGATTGCGATTGGTAGGAATATTTATTTTGCCAATTTTAACTAAAAAATTACTGCGCTATAACTAACTATTGCTTTTTTCTCATGAGTTTTGTGATTCAGATACATCAAAGATGCACTTCAATCGTAGAAATTTAATTAATGATTAGTAGCTTTAGCTCAGATCGCTATGAAAGAAGTCATAACTTGCTGTATAGCATAAGTTTTGAAAATTAAAATTTTGCTTGTTATACTTACTTACTTACTTTCTTAGTTGGCGCTACAACCGTATGTCGGTCTTGGCCTCATCTAAGAATTTGCGCCAGCCATTTCTGTCTTTCGCTTGCTGGCGCCAGTTGGAAATTCCAAGCTTTGTCAGGTTGTCCTCTACTTGATCTTTCCAACGAAGATGCAGTCGTCCTCTTCTGCGTTGACCGCCGCTGGGTACCGAATCGAATGTTTTCTTCACTGGAGCATCGTCTTTCATGCGCTGAACATGACCAAGCCAGCGAAGCCGCTCGATTTTAATGCGCTTGACTATGTCGATGTCAGCGTACAGCTCATACAGTTCATCATTCCACCGTATTCGGTACTCGCCATTGACGCAGATTGGTCCGTAGATCTTACGAAGAATCTTTCTCTCGAATGCTCCTAAAGTCTTTTCATCTGAACTGCTCAGCGTCCAGGTTTGTGATGCATAAAGTAGGACTGGCATGATGAGCGATTTATAGAGCGTGATTTTCGTTCGTCGAGAGAGGGCTCTGCTTCTCAATTGCCTGCTGAGCCCAAAGTAACACCTGTTGGCAAGAGTTATTCTTCGTTTGATGTCAATGCTGATGTCGTTGGTTGAATTAATGCTGGATCCCAGATAAACGAAGTTCTTCACAACCTCGAAGGAGGTATTGTCAACGGTAACGTGGGTTCCAAGACGCTGGGACTGTTTGTTTGTTGACACTAAGTATTTCGTCTTATCTGCATTCACTGACAGACCCATTCGACTTGACTCTCTTTCTAATCTGGAAAATGCTGCACTGACTTCGCGCGTATTATGGCCAATAATATCGATGTCATCAGCATACGCAAGCAGCATAACACTCTTGTAGAATATTGTGCCACTATGTCTCAGATCAGCAGCTCGGATGATCTTTTCCATCATTAGGTTGAAAAAGTCGCACGATAAGGAATCACCTTGTCTGAAACCTCGTTTGGTAATAAATGGCGGGGAGAGGTCCTTCCCGATTTTAACTGCGCTGCTGGTTTTGCTCAGTGTCATCCTGCAAAGTCGTATTAGTTTTGCAGGAATACCAAATTCAGACATGGTGGAGTACAGGTGCTTCCTTATTGGGCTGTCGAAGGCGGCTTTGTAGTCGACAAAAAGATGGTGGGTGTCGACTTGTTTTTCTTGAGTCTTCTCCAAGATTTGTCGTAGCGTGAAAACCTGGTCGATGGTGGACTTTCCAGGTCTGAAGCCACACCGATAAGGTCCGATCAGTTTGTTTACAATGGGCTTCAATCTTTCACATAAAACGCTCGACAGGACCTTATATGCGATATTAAGAAGGCTTATCCCACGGTAATTGGCACAGATAGTGGGATCGCCTTTCTTGTGGATTGGGCAGAACACACTGAGATTCCAATCGTTCGGAATGCATTCTTCCGACCATATTCTGCATAGAAGCTCGTGAATGCATTTAAGTAGAGCTTCGCCTCCGTTCTTAAACAGCTCAGCAGGTAAGCCATCAGCTCACGCGGCTTTGTTATTTTTAAGCCGAGCTATAGCTGTCAGAACTTCATCATAGTCGGGCAGCGGAACCTCGACGTTGTTATCCGCAATTGGGGTTTCCGGAATATCATCTCTATTGGCGGGATTGTTGTCAGCGTCGCCATTTAGAATCTTAGAGAAGTGTTCCCTCCATAACGTCAGTGTACTCTGGACATCTGTCACTACATTCCCGTTTTCATCCTTGCAGGAAGAGGCCCCGGTTTTAAAACCATCGGCAAGGCGTCTTATTTTTGGAAAAATTTTCGGGCCTCATTCCTGTCACCATACATCTCAATCTTCTCCTGCTCGCGCTTTTCTGCCTCTCTTTTTTTCCGCCTGAAAATATGTCTCTCTTCCCTCCTCTTTTCTTTGTATCGCTCCTTAGCAGCGCGCGTTACAACCGACTGCAGGGTGGCTTTGTAGGCGGCGTCTTTCTCTGCAGTGGCATCGCGACACTCCTGGTCGTACCACTGGTTTCGGCGATGGAGTTGGTAGCCAATCACCTCTTCAGCAGCCGCACGCATGGCGTTGGAAATGTGTGTCCACTGCGCGCATATATCATCGATTGGAGGAGTGCTTTGAAGTAGGAGTGAGAGTCGAGTGGCGAAAGCATCGGCTGTATGTTTCGATTGGAGCTTGTCGACGTATAGCTTTCTCTGTGTAGGGTTGCGTGTATTCTTAGCTGCGCACAGACGTGTACGGATCTTGGCTGCAACAAGATAGTGATCCGAGTCAATGTTTGCACCACGGATCGTGCGTACATCCAATACACTGGAAGAGTGCCTTCCGTCGATCAAAACGTGATCAATTTGATTTTTGGTTTTTTGATCAGGGGACATCCAGGTGGCTTTATGAATATTGAGATGCTTGAATCTAGTGCTACTTACGACCATGTTTCGTGCTGCGGCAAAGTCAATCAGCCTCATTCCGTTATCGGAGGTGTTGTCGTGGAGGCTGAACTTTCCGACTGTTGGACCAAAAATATTTTCCTTGCCCACCTTAGCGTTGAAGTCACCAAGCACGATTTTTACGTCGTGGCGGGGGCAGCGCTCGTAAGCATTTTAAAGGCGCTCGTAGAAAATTTCCTTGATCTCATCGTCCTTGTCTTCTGTCAGAGCGTGCGCACATATTAGGCTTATATTGAAAAATGTAACCTTGATGCGGATTATGGCAAGTCGTTCGTTCACAGGTGTGAATCGCAGGACGTGGGGCCATAGTGTCTTGCCAACTACAAATCCGCATCCAAACTCGTGCTTCTCCGCATGGCCGCTGTAGTAGATATCACAGGGTGCATGCCGAATGCAACCCTGTCCCTTCCATCGCATTTCTTGGATAGCAGTGATATCAGCTTTGTATCTTTCCAAGACATCAGTCAGTTGGATAGAGGCACCTTCCCAATTAAGGGTTCGGACATTCCAGGTGCATATCCGTAAATCATTATCAGTTTTTCGTTTGCGGTAGTCGTCATCAGATTTGGGGATCATATTTCTTCTATTCTTATTTGTTTTCATTGAAATAGGTTTTTACGGGTGGGCTTCAAACCCGACGCACAACCTATTTTAAGCCTAGGGAGGCCCGCCGCTCAGATTAGCCGCCAAACTAACGGTTGTCAGTTTTGACGTTGCCCAGGAAACACCACGTGGAGGTTTGAGTCGACTTGAGGCGATTTCACAAAGATTATGCTGGCCTCGCCAGGTTGAGACAGTCAGACATGTTGCATTGTTCCATCGCCCCCAGTTTTCCCAGTTTCCAGTTTGTTATACAGTATTGTTAAATATAGTTAAAATTATGTGAAAGTTGTCCTCTGCGGTGCCACATGAAATACAAAAAATTCTTCTTTCATTCTTTTGAATGAGTTGGGACTAAACGAATGCTCCGTTAATATTCTATTTACATGTTTAACTTCTTTCTAATGGTTATATGACGTCCTTATATAGGTTAGAATTTTCCCTCTTTTTGCTACTGTTAAGTTTATATTCTTCATCCCATTCTTGTCATAACTTGATTTTAATATTTGTAATCGCTTCCTGAATTGTTCAGTTGCAAGATATTTTCTGTTTTGTACGCGTCTCTTGCAGCCAAATCCCCTCTTTTTAGTTCCATTATTGTTTTTGTGACTAATAATGCATCTCCTCTTCCTCAATTATGCTTGAATTTATCTGCATTTTTCGATAGCAGTTAAAATTCAAACATTGCTTTAGACAGAAAATTCCGCTCATAATCAGTTCGAATCGCTATTTTTCTGGAATCTTTACAAATGCAAAAATTAATTTATCCATGGCTTATAATTCCACTGATGTAGACGACAATTGTTTGTTATTGAACCTTGCTTGTACTTATTTTGTTACTTTTTCTGTATAATTTTTTTTAACAACTGTATCATTTGCATCCTCTTTTTACCTTATGGCACCCTTGAAGTAATCGAGATCTACTGTAACTTAAGGTGAATCTATATCTATATACCTTTAGGCGTCTCACGAAAAAAATTGTTCAAGTCAGTTCCTCAAAATCAATGTTCGTGTCGTCAACTCAATTTTTTAAACAAATTATATAATTAAATGTTTGTGAATTCGGGCCGCTGCAATCTTGTAAGGATTATTTCAGTATAAGAAATAATTATAAGTCACACATAATAGAAAAAATTATTTTATAAATAATTTATTGTAAATTTTTCGAAGATTCAATAAATTTGTTCCCTTGAGGATAGTAGAAAGACACTACAGAAACTGTTAAACTGTAGTTAAACTGCCAAAAATTAAATAATTGAATCTAGAATGAACATAATTAAAATTTAACCTATATAATGCTATATACTGCGATTATTGGTACTAATTTTGTGAATATGATATGCACACTACACCGGCTGACACACGCTTGTACACATTAGAAAATCTAATATAATTTTAAAGATGGTTTAAAAATCTTTCTCGTATCATTTCCGAAATATTTAAAAATTTAATGTAATTTTTTTGTCATGTAATACATTTCAGTAAATTTTTGCTAACGCAAATATTTTTAATAGTTAAATAAATTAAATAATGTGAGTCCTATATCCTTAAATGAAATATATACTATCGAGCCCCAAGATTTCAACTTTTTAAATTGGAAATAAATATAAATAAATAAAAAACTAAATTTTAAGGCCATTTTTTAACTTTGGAAGCCTTTAACTCCTAAACCAATTTCGAGTGGACTAAACTTTTTCAGATTTGGATTTAGGAGGTCGCTACTCTTGAAATGTTCTCCGCATGCTAAGGGAGATATTTTACACCGGATCTCACACCGCATTGACACCAATCTACTCTATTTCTTTTTCCATCATAAATCGGTTCTAGCAGCTTGCAAGTTCCTACAATCGAGTAAGAAAATATACCATTTATCTGAATGATTTAAAAAATTTATATGTTTTTAGTTCAAAACGTATGAATAAATAATTAAAGAGGTACATGTATATTAGATGTGTTTTGGGCTTCATACATTTTCTTAACATATTCCAAGAATTCCTGCAAGGCTTGATTCTGAATCCCTGGTTTAATATAAGCACGTGACGCGAAAAAAGTACAGAAAATTCTTAAACTGGGTGGGCGCCGCTAAATAACGTGAATTTTAGCAAGTATAAAATGATTGTTTGAAATCGAGTCTCCTATTTACGTATATGCCATAAAAAACTTTTGATTATAACATATTCTAATGTAAAATCGTTTGCTTAATATGATATAAGGTTTTTTAAAAAATTAGTCCTTGATCCAAAATTGGCCTACTTTATTAAATTTCCTAATTTTTTATTTCGCTTGTGAATTATAAGCTTTGCTCTTGCCTAAATCGCTGCAAATTTGTTAAATTTAAACACTGTAGAATTGTTTGTCATTTTATTAAGTTAAGGAATAATTAAAAAAAAAATCCAATTTGGATCATAATTATGATAGAAAAATAGCCGAATTTTTGGAAAACATTAATTTTTTTATTAAATTTATTTACTTTGTCTTCTGCTTGTTTACAACGACTTTAAAATATAAATTTGCTTATCGTCAAAGTTTATATCCGTTATTGAAAAAAATGCACCTTGCTTTCTGTTGCTTCGAAGAATAATCTTCGACTAATAAGGGATATCACTCCTTAACATTCGTCAATTTCTCGTAGGAATAACTTCGTAATTTGTTTATTTACATTCGCAGTATTTACTAAAAAAATTCATTCGCAGTTTTAGTTGAGTTTAAAAAATTTACAACTGAAATCGTCCAGACTGGTTTGTCGAACAATTACCAAATATAAGGGAATGTGTGATTGCAAGGTGGCCGTAGCCTACTGAAAGAGTACGTGCCCCATACGCTAAAGAACCGCGGTTCAAACCATAGCTGAACAGAAGGTTTTTTTAGTGACTAGGTATTGCGATCATTCGTAAATATAAAGTACAATGTAAATTTATTTTTGTACGAATACGAATAAAATATTTGAAATGTGTACCAAAATACGTCCATTCTACGAATTCTATTCGTGTCTGAAAATTACGAATAAAATTCGTAGAAAAAATTTTCAATTTAAGAATAATACGTATTGAAAAGTTTTTGTGAAACAAAGGTAAATGCAATGGTATCGTAACTTATTAGGCCGTGTTCATATTACGCGTTTTTGTCGTGATTGCGACACCGCTCTCAACTTTTTTTTTTGCAAACGCGACTGAGAAATACTGAATATTAAATAATTAAATGTCTTTAAATATATACAAAAGTATTTTTCAGCAGCGTTTGCAAAAAAAAGTGAGAGCAATCGCGACTAAAACGCGTAATTTGAACACGGCCTTACAGCAACGGGTACAACATACTATTTGGAAATAAATGGTTTAGCTCAGCTTTATTTATAAATTAACCTAAACAAAATTTTTAGTATTCTTTTCAAAATATATTAAATACATAGTGAACATATCGTCATATGAAATAAAAAAGCCATAAATTACAAAAAATTCAAAATCGACTATTTGATTGATTATGATGCATCTTATCAAAATACGTGTTTCACAATTTTACACTTCTACCGACGTTTTTATTAAAAAGTTCTCAAAGCCCTAAGTTTGGGCGCAACTTACAATTTAGAAAATTTTTTGATTTTCTCTTAAAATTTTTTAATTTAAACTTACGGCTTTTTTGATTTACAGCCCTATTCTGGCAAATTAACAAATTGTTAACCAGTATTTTTAATATTTCTATGTGTTTGTTGTTTTCAATACAAAATTTAAAGCTCAAAAAACAAAATTTGTTAATGAAATTGTCAATAACTGAAAAGAAGTTGACAATTTTTATCAAAATTTTTTATTTTTGAGCTTAAAATTTTGTTTTGAAATAAAAAAATTACAACAAACACATAGAAATATTCAAAATACTGGTTAACAATTTGTTAATTTGCCAGAATAGGGCTGTTAATATTAAGATATATAAAAAATGTTCATTGCCTAGCGCCCCCTCTCCCCCCTGCGGACGGCCATGAATATACCTTAGATAACCCTGCTCTTTATTTAAATCCAAATACTTTTTTTTTAACATGCAATAACAATAGAGTTCATCTACTACAGCTTTTTCGCGCTTTCTCCGCATTAGATCATCTTAAGAACCAGCCCAAATAAAATTTAAAATATCTCAACGATATCAATAAGAGTGGTCCAAAACAATCTAAAGTGAGAAAAATTTACCCACCATAATATGGGTTGGGCTCAGGGACAACACAAGAATTAACATAAAAAAACTACAGTTGTTAACAAAGGTACTCATGCGATTTATAGGAGAAGTAGCCATATAATTTGTTCTACTAAAAGATAAGTAAATTAAATTGATAGAGTTTCTACTGATTGTGGTAAAATTTATAAGAGTTAGGAGTTCTGGTGAATCGAACACACCAGCTATGAGTTGGTGTAAATAGACGATATCTGCAGACTTCCTTCTCTCATTTAAAGATTGCATTTTTAATGGTTTTAAACGATCCTCATAAGTAGGAAGGTTTATAGTGTCAATTCCACTTAAGCCCCTTAGAGTAAACCGAACAAAACGTTTTTGGGTTCTCTCTATACGTTCAACATGTACATTGTAACTTGGGGACCAAACTTGACTTGCATACTCTAAGTGAAGTCGCACAATTGCATAATACAGCCTTGTAGTTGTAATCATACTATTAAATTCTTTGATCCAGCGTTTTATAAACCCGAGCATAGAAGACGCTTCTTTGCAAATGTAATCAATATGACTTTTAAACGATAGCTTAGAATCCATGCATATACCAAGATCTATGACAGCATCTACACGACTTAAAACAGTATCTTTTATCTTATAAACAAAAATTAAATTGTTCCTTTTTCACGAAAAGGTCATAGTTTGGCATTTATCTGGATTTAGAAACATTATTTTTAAAACACCAAACTTCAAAGGATTTCAAATCAGACTAAAGTAGATCTGAATTGTCTTCAGCATCTGTTGTTCTGTATATTTTCATATCATCTGCATAGATAAGTAGATGAGAGTGTTTGATGATGTGGGTTACATCATTAATGGCTAAAATAAACAGAAGTGGACCAAGGTGGCTACCTTGAGGAACACCTGTCATTCAAGGGTAAGTTGTTGCGAAGAGTCTTCAGCAATAAATTCAGCAGACAATACACCTCGAAATCGTATTCGATAAGATCGCTCTGTCAGATACGATTGAATCCAATTACAAAAAATTGTGGAAAGCCCATTAACTTTAGTTTAAATAGAATTAAGTTGTGTGGCAGTTTATCAAATGCTTTACTAAAATCAGTGTAAATACATTCGACCTGGTAACCTGAATAAAATTAATTTAAGCAAAGCGTTGTAAAATCGGGGAGATTAGACACAGTGGATCTGCCAGTAACAAATCCATGCTTACGAGTTGTCATGACGTTCTCACAGTGAATTTTCACACGATCGCGAGTTTCGCGATAGGCCTGTAGTTGTTTATATCATTCCTACAACCTTTTTTATAAATAGGACTTATAAAAGATTTTTCCAAAAAAGTGGAAAATTACATTCCCTAATTGATTTATTTAAGGGAGGGGTCTGGGTTTCAGCGTAAAAAAAAACACTTTTTTTGTGATTTTTTATCTCAAATATCGATTGAGCAATTTTATTCAAACCTTCTATACATTATTGAGCATAGTTTTGACTATGTTCTGTAAATTTTTCATGCAAAAATATTAAATCATTAGCCCGTGACAGAGCTTCCCCCAGGACGTCTTGAAAAAAAAACAATTTGCGGTGTTCACTGTAACTCGGCCGGAAATTATCTGAAAATGAAAAACCATAAAAATTTAGTTAAATTATAAACAAATCTTCCCCCCAACGTTCTCTGATTATTTTTTTTTTAATTTAAAAATTTTTGGCGGCCATCTAAAGTGTGAACCGTTATTTTCGACTAAAATTTCCGCCATTTTGTGGGTGGGAAACACCCTTAATGTTAAAAAAAAAATTTTTACTAAACGTAGGGGGGAGGTATTTTATATGAAGAAAATGTGTACAAAGTTTGAAATGAATCGGTCGAGTAGTTTTCAAATGGCAGTGAACACGGACTTTGAAAAAGTAGTTTTGAGAAAAACGCGTTTAAAGTTTAGCTGTTAGAGTTAGAGCGTTAAAGGCCCCGAGACTAATTAAACAATAACTTCAAGAATATTGCTTAGATCGGATTAAAATTTTGAGGACATATTCTTGAAATGTTAAACAATAAGATAAAACAAAAAAAAAAAAATCGATTTTTCGAAAGTGAAAACCCAGACCCCGCCCTTAATAACATGGACAGTGGTTGATAAAGAACAGAACAACATTGCGTTAACACTGCGTCATGGATTCCAGGTCCAGCATTAAAATCTTCTGCGATCGAACCAATATACTTTAAAATATCCTCTGAAATAAAGGATATAGGACCCAACGAAATCCTGGGTGCATAATTCATATATTCAAAGTACTCTATATCAGGATTAAAAGAGTCTGAACAAAATGACTCTTAAAAGATTTTGGCAAATAGACCACAAATTACGACGGGATAGTCAGTAAATCCGTCAGATGTTTTAAGTGATGAAGGGAATCCATCAGATTTTTTATTTGGTGTTTATGAAACCCCAGAATTTCTTGGGATCAGACAATATTATCAGCTTAATACTGTCTAAATAGTTTTGATATAAGGTAGCTGAGAAATTTTCAAAATCCAGAAACAAACGCTTGTAGATTTCTAGGTCATTCAAGTCTAAGCTACAGACATATTTCTTCCATGCCCTATTCCTGTTGTTGCGAAGAGTCTTAATTCCCTTGTGTACCAAGGGTTAGCACAATTTTTCGTAAATTTGAGGCTATCCGGCAGATCAATCGATTTTTTTGATTTCAAAGGAGCTTATCTCAAAAACTGGTGATGCTAGAAAAAAGTACTAATAGTTTGAAAATAAGCGCACCAAGATTAGTCGAAAATAATACAAACAATGCTCGGAAAATCCAAAAATAAAAATTTTGTCACCCCGAGTTATTCAAGTAATTGTAGGTGAATACCCTTATTAAACTAAAAAATTTAAACTGAAAAAAACAAAAAAAAAATCTTAACTGCTTCCTTATTCCAAAATGAATTGCAAATGAAAATATTAAAAAAAAATATGTTTTTTCTTTCGTGCACTTGTGCAAACGCTAAGCCGTGTGCGCACGGGCTTATATGCATCCGATCTTACTAAAATTTTACACGAATTTTTTTTCATCCATTAGCGCAGTTTGAGCCCTTGGGACGCTCCATATAGTGTTTGAAAATTTTTTCCGTACAAATAAGGTCCACTCTAGGAACACACCCAACCAGCAAAGAATGCACAAAATTAGGCTTATACAGCTAATTCTCTAAGCTGCTTTGCAGTGTAAACACCCCAAAATTTAAGTATTTTTTCGTACTTTGATGTACAAATAGTACGTTTAGACTGCAAAGCAGCTTTCTTCATCGAACTTCGAAAATTTTCGAATTTTTTCGAATAAAAATTTTTATTTTATTTTGTATTTCCTTGTTATTTTTTTTTTGTTGCTTACTTCTTAACTGAAAGTTGTTTTAGATGCTTTGCAGTTATTACATGTATTTAATTAAATTTTATTTTCAATATAAATTGCCTTCGTCGGGATTCGATCCCTGGCATCCCCGATTTTTAGTCCGCCGCTTTGCCTATTGAGCATATAACATAGTGAGATGTGACTGTTCTAAACACACAGGCGGAGTTATACGTTACATAAAAAAGAATGGAGAATTGACATTTTAAATAATGCAGCTAATGACAAAAATTTTGGTGGCTAGCAGTAAGAATATCTTTACAAAAATAACAATTTGATACTTGTAGCAGTGTACAATCGCCAGAAAACATATTTTTTGGTTTTGCTTGTCGAGTATTGAAGATATATCACTCTTATCTAAAAATTCTTTGATAATGGGTGATTTTAATATTAATTGTAGCACTGCAAATACAAGCAAAATAAATATTGAGCACACATTTATGGACAATGCATTTAAACAGATTATTGAGGAGCCAACAAAAATAACAACCTCAACATTTACTTGAATGGATTATGTGGTATATATATAGAATAAGTTGGGGATTTGCCGAAGCAGACCACAGTGGGTCCCTTTTCGTCCCCCATTGGACAAAGGGTACTACTGCTCGGAGTACTCGTACTTGAGGATGCTCCTTGTGTAAGCATCCTTTACAAGGAGCATGCATATCCTTTGTCACCTCAAGCATATCCTTATAGGTTAGTTGACCAATCTCGGCTTTGCCAATAAATGGGCGTCCCAGAGTGGTCAATCTTATGCTTGCCAGCGCCGGACACTGGCACAGAATGTGTGCTGCTGTTTCCGGCTCCTCTAGGCATAACCTACACGCATCGTCCTCGGTCAGAGTCATCTTCCCGAGATGGTACATGAAGGGACCGTGTCCTGTGACCAGTGCAGTAAGCCAGCTTAAAGTCCTTCGATTGTATCGGATAACTTTTGCTGCCTCACTACGAGACCACTTCACGGCCGCCTTTGATTGCCTGCAATTAACAGCTTCTGCCCACCTTGTACTGTGTTCCGAGTCCGTCCATTGTTTAATAAGGCCTGCCACCATATTGTCGCCTATGGCGATACGTGGTTCTGGTCCACAGAATTCTTCTGCTGATCCTGCTCTTGCTAAAGAATCAGCTTCTTCATTCTGTTCTATGCCAGAGTGTCCTCTCACCCACATAAGTGTGAGCTCATTCGTCTGGGCGCACCTATTGAGTTTTGTAAGACATTCTATGGCCAACCTGGAAGTGATGTCTGTCCGTTGCATACACCTAATCACAGACTGATTGTCGAGAGCGATGACAATTTTCTTGCCACTGATCCGGCCATCTATCAGGTGGTCCAGCGCATGCACTACGCCAAGCATTTCTGCCTGGTATACAGACACAAACCTCCCCAACCTCAGTACACAGGATAGGCTTAACTCTTTTGAGTACACGCCTGCCCCGGCCCGGCCATTCATCAGAGAGCCGTCTGTGAATATACTGATATCGCTACCAGCGAATTCTTCACAAACGACTCCATCCGTTATAAGAGTTTTATAAAATTTTTCTGTTATTTTTACTCTCTGCCTTCCGTCCATAGGCATAAACGCCTCCCTGACATCTCTCTGTACAATATCAAGGATGCGAATATGACCATGCAGGGCCGTTGCCCCATGCCACGTAGCATTTCGCAACATCCTGAGGGCTGACAGCGCCGCTGTTTTCTTTATTTCTAAATCCAACGGCAGCATACCTAACAGAACCTCCATTGCGCTTGTTGGAGTGGTGCGTATTGCACCTGTTATTCCAACACACGCCAGCCGTTGGACTCTGTCCAGTCTCTTCTTAATGGTTTTCTGGCTGACTTTTGTCCACCAAATCACCGAAGCATACGTGATGACAGGTCTAACCATCATAGTGTAAACCCATTTCATAGCCTCTGGGTTTAGCCCCCATTTGAGACCACAAACGCGTCTGCACTGGAACAGAACCCTCTTGGCTCTTTGAATCCTATCTTCTACATGCTCGTTCCAGTTCAGTTTGCTATCAAGGGTTACCCCTAGATATTTAACTTTCGTGGACATGTTGATTTCAGCTCCAAAAAGTCTGAGTGGTTCTGTCCTCAGGCCTACCCTCTTTCTAGTAAAGAGAATATTGTCTGACTTGCCTGCGTTTACGGTAAGGCCTTGTTCTCGACACCACTCCTCCACCATTCGGAGTGCTCCCTTCATGATGTCAGAGATGGTGTCAATGAACTTGCCGCGGACCACCAACGCAATGTCATCTGCATACCCTATCGTGTGTATGCCCGATTCATCCAGACTAACCAGTAGTGAGTCCACAGTTATGTTTCACAGGGTTGGCGATAACACCCCGCCCTTTATGTGGTAACTAATAACACAGATACTAATGCAAAAGTAAATAGAAATTTAAACATAAGTGATAACGAATCACTCGATATAAATATCAAAGTGAAATCCATAAAGCGGTGTGCTGGCAGAAAAACTATAAAGATAATCAGGTTTAGCGAAGACAAATTTCGCAACGAATTAGTGAAAAATGGCACTGCTACCCAACTAAGTAGAAGCGCTGACTTTCATAATTGTACAAACGATTTTAAAAATACAGTTCACGCTGCTCTGAAACTTATTATTATAAATAAAACTATATTTTATAGTATAATGTCCAAAAAGCATTTCAACTCAAATTTCTTTAACATGAATCAAAATAAAATTCGGTGCTGCAATACTGCTGTGTGGTCAAAAACTGTAGCCTAACTAACTGTAAGAAGTGGGAATATTTGTATTCCAACTTTTAACAATTTTTTACATATGCGCTTCGGTTGTGAGTATTTAAAAACAAAATGCACCTTTGTTCAATGAAATTAAACGTAGAATGTTACCGTGACAACAGATTTTTGAAAAAATATACGAAGTGTGTTTATCGCAATGGAGAAGTCAATTTTTATAAATTTTGCACTAATTTTATTGTTTCTTTATTTTTTTAAAGTAGTAACCAACAAATATCCTGAATTGTTTTTGCAGGAATCCTTAATACTATAAAATTCCTTTCTAAGAAAACTAAGATAACTGAAATCAGTTGAAAAATGGTAGAAGTTTTAGGGTGTTTTTTAAATTGACAATGACCGATTTTTCTTATATACATTTAACCAAATGATAACGGATTTTGATCATCTATAGCTTGTTAGAACGCACAAACTTAATGCCTCATTTACGATTTTATTTTTTGTAGAAAATAAAAAGGCGATAAATAATGAATGCAAATAATAAAAGTTTTATTAATTTTTTATGATAAACCCAATAAGCCAATCGGATTCGTTTCGAATTCGAGGTGAAACCAAGATCTCGTGCATTTAGTTCGAAAACGAAATTCGTTCTCGTTTCGTTTTCGAATCCGCGAGCGGAAGAAATTCGAACTTCGTTTTGGAAACGAGATTTTTAGAATTATCGGATCGCTTTTAAAACGAGATTTTTGGAACAGTCGAATCGTTTTCGAAACTAGATTTTTGAAATAATCGAATCGTTTTCGTATCGGTTTCTTAAAAATTTTCAGATATTCTCAAATTACTTATTATGAAATTGATACATTTTTTACTAATATATAAAGACGTACGTTTATTTTTATTTACATATTTATTTTAAAAATTTTTAATTATAAGTTCATTGCAGCTTCTAAAATTTTATTTGGACAAAACATAAAATTAAAATTACAAAACGAAAAACAAATTCTACACATTTTGTTTAAAATAAATTAAAAAAAAATAAGTTAATAAGCCCTATTCTGAATAAAAACTTCCCGGGAGTTGGAAAAAGCAGTTTCCGTTTTTAAGATAAAGTTCGTCATCAACCGTCAATATTCATAAATGTAAAAAATGTGATGTCTTTCTCTGCTATTTTAAAAACGGAAACTCCCTTTTCCAACTCCCGGAGAGATTTCATTCAGAAAATAAAATATTCGCTTTTTTGACATGCTCGACTTCATCTCGAATTCGAATCGAAAGCGAGATTTCGGCTCCGTTTGTGGTTTATTGGGAAATGTTCAAATGTTCAAAAGTCCGCTCTGTGGTTTATTGGGAAATGTCCAAATTTTGTTTGAATGTATGTTCGCGTGTGTGTTGTGAATTTTGTTTATGTTGGTGCTCTTCACAATGTCTCATCCGGTGCCAAAAACCAACACAAATCAGCAAAAAAAGATTGCAAATTTTTATTCTTGTCTCGCTCTTCCATTATTTTTGTCGTTTGATGGAAGCGCTCGCCTTGTTCATCAGACTCGGTTGGAATATGCTGTTCGAATACATCCTTATGATGGTGCAGAAAGTGTATTTTAAGAGACACTCGAACTTTGAGTTGCAAAAACAATCAAGGAATTTTGTTGGTTACTATTTTTTAAAAAATAAAGAAACTAACATTTGTGCAATATTTATGAAAAATTGACTTCTCCATTTTGATAAACACGCTTAAATATTTTTTTAAAAAATCTGTTGACACAGTAACATTCTATGTTTAATTTCATTGAACAAATGTGCATTTTATTTTTAAATTCTCACAACCTAAGCATATTTAAAAAAATGGTTAAAGTTTGGAATACCAGAATTCGTACTTATTTTCTTTAAAATGTTTTACAAAAAAATTGTGGTGGAATTGAGAGGTCGGACTAATCGCGATATAATCACAAGATGTTCCTCTCTTGGAATTTCTAAGAATTTTGGCTGAAACTATTTGGCGGTCACACCGTGTAATTAAAAAAAAAACAAGAAATAGCAAATTGATTAAATGACTGTTTTACAAGAAGTATGGAAGAGTTACTCAAAAATATACCAATTACTACATACACTAACCTAATTCAAAGTACAAATAATATACGTTTTGAATTTGATTACCTCCAAAATTTTCGTGTTATTAAAATATGAGCAACAAAAAAGATATTCATCATAGTAAATCAACATAATAAATAACAATAGAAAATTTTAAAAAAGATTTTAATTTCATAACTACGAAAATGATTTCATAGGCTTTTGATATAATTGGTCCAAATTTATTGCATATAATAAATAACTCTTTACAATCAGGAATTTTCCGAACTGTTTTAAGGACTATGGTGGTGCCGATCGACCATGCTGCAATGCCATCCGACTATCGACCTGTAAATATGCTTATGTCTGAAAGAAAGAACTTATAGCGTTTTCGTTTCTCGAAAAAATGCAAAATTTTTTCTGCCCTTTTTGGAGATTTCTCCCGCTTGAGAATAAAAATAGTTAACTCTAAAATTAAATCGTGTTCTTTTCCCGAAAATATTGACCTCAAAAGAAGAAAAAATTTAGGTTTCTTAAAGATGGCAGAAAGGGGCCAGAAAAAATGCAACAATGCAAAAGAAAACGCCATTAGAAAAAGTGGTACATCGCCAACTCGAGCATTTCATGGAGACAAATTAACTGTTAACGCAAGATCAGTCCGTCACAACATTCCGTCACATTCGCAACATTCCGACGTCAAGACAGCTGTGAATCAGCACTTAACCTCGTTGTAATCCAAAGGAAAACGGACGTGCACAACAAAAAACCGTAGTGGCAGTGTTCTTGGACTTTCAAAAGGCATTTGAGACAATTGATCGAACGATATTGTTGCATAAATTGAAGCAGTGCGGTATAATGGGCAACGAACTAGAATGGTTCAAAAGCTGCTTGTCCAACGGAACGCAACGTACAAGAGTTGCTGAATGTATTTGGGATCCAAAGCCTGTCAAGCTTGGAGTGCTTCAATGAGCGGTGTTGAGATAGAGTCCTCATTATTATTTATTATTTATATCATTGATATCAAAAAAATCATTACATATAGTAAAATATGTTTATTTGTCGATTATACGTTGATATATATGGCAGGAGTAACAGCTTTTGAATGTATCGAGAAAATTAATGAAATGAGAAATTAACTTTTAACGAACACATTAATTATATATGTACAAAAAATTGCTAAAAAACATAGGATTTTTCAAAAGATAAAATGCAGGATATCTTTTTCTAGTGCAATTAAAATATACAATATTATAATCAAACCACATTTTGAATATTGCTCAACAATTTTGTTCCTAGCTTCAAATCTAGATTACAAAAGTTGCAAAATAAGGGCATGCGATGTATTTTAAAATGCAATAGGGTAACTCCAATAAGATATATGCTAGACTCATTAAAATGGCTATCTGTTTATAAAAAACCATTATGAATATTTTACTATTTATTTTTAAAATGGAAAATAACATGCTATCTTATTATTTGAGCAACCATTTAAATATGTTGCAGATGTACAGTAGACGTGTCATTTGCAAAAGTTTCACGGATCCTCCCTCCGCAGACAAATTCTGAATACAGCATATTTGAAGGTCATGAAGGACAAAAAAAAATTCTAAAAGAGTGACAAAAAAAACAAAAAAGAGTGATTTTTGCGTTACATTTTTAAATTTCACTAATTGATTTTTAATCACTATTTAATGGATAAAAAAAAGAATAAAAAGTTGATCGATGCAAAAGCAAAAATGTACGCTTAATATAAATGTGAACTTATTTATTGTACAACGGTTTAATTTGTGGGGGAATTCTGCCGGCAAACTTGAAATTTGTTAATTTTTTTAAATTTTTTGGAATTCAACCCAAGTAACATTGTTGGAGCAACTAGGTACGAGCATTGGCGTCGGAAGCGGGGGAAAGGTGGGCAGTTGCCCCCCCCCCACTTTTTTAGCTAGATAAACAATTTAAATGGAAAAGTTATTCAAAATATCAGCTTTTTACAACGATAATATTTTTGTATTATATAGTTTCCTCTTCTTTCTCTCTTCTTCATGTTTCATGTGAAGAAATTTTGGTGAACTTTTTTTGCACCACCATTTGTACTGCCCCCCATTTGTACTGCCCCCCAGATGAAATTCGCTTCCGACGCGCTTGGGTACGAGTGAGCTCTAAAAGTGTTCTATAGGTGTATAATATGTGGCTTAAGCTTTGCCGCAGCTTTGTTTGCTACTAGTTGCATTTAATTTTAAAGAAAATGATCGATATATGATTTTTTTTACCATTTTGAGCTCTAATACTTTATACATCTCTGTAAAGGATTTTATAAAATCTGCAAAAGAGCAGAACTCGAAAATTTTCTACTTGCTCTGTAAAGGCTCTTTTAAAGTAATAAACATAACTATAGAGCTGTTTTGAATCCCGTAGATTCAATATAATGTTTGCTTTAACATGTATTTTTGTATTGCCTTTTTAAAGCTAATAGATGTAAAACGCTGTAAATTAATGCAATAATTTTTTTGGGAATAACAAGTGTTTAAAAAGTCTGATTAAGAGTTTCTTTGAAAAAATATCGATCTTATTAAAAATAGAATATCTTGAGAGTTGCAGAAAGCTAAATAGTATAGTTTACAATAATATTTTAAACACAATTTATGATTTCTATGATACTTATATTTAAGAATAAAGTATTGAAATAATTTTTAACTGATTTTAAAGAATGTTAAAAATTTTCTAACTATTTTTAAATAATAAACACTTCCTAATTTTAATTATTTTATAAGCCAGTTGTAGTTTTTCGAAGTACTACATTCGCATTTCCGATAAATTCAAAAGTGCACCGAAATTAGCAGCGTATAAAACGAATACACGAACATTAGTCTGATATAATAATCTGTTTATTATTTCTTTAATTTATTTGTCCTTCTAATCATCACAAACACTTGTCAAATTTTATATATTTATTGAGTTTATTTTTAACACATACTTACTTAAACGAATAAGAAAAAAGAGTTTTGCAAGAGCTCTTATTTGGGTTTGACAAGGACTCTTTTAAAAGTTTACTGCTACTTCTACTCTTTATTAGAAGCAAAAATAGAGCTTTTAAACTCAAGAAAGTAGCCTTATATATTCTCTATAAGAGCTTTAGTAGCGCGACTAAAGCTATAGTTGAAGCTTGCTGCTGTATAAGATAGCACTATAAGCTCTGGAAGAATTAATGTATGGCTAAAATTGTTACTTGGGAACCGTCTGCCACGTCATGGTAAGTGACATTATAAAAAAAAATTAATTCACATTGAAGACAATTTAATTTCCTTTCTTGTTAAACCAAGGAACTAATGTAAAAAAATTTTTTTATTGAATTTTGTTGGTGTTATTTTTAGTTTAGTTCATTTGATTTTTTGTTGTTTTATTTCTATAGTTTAGTTTATTGATAAAAATATTAGCATATAAGGTTAATTCTTTTAAATGCAACAATACAGTAATATTCAACAGAAACTCAAAGTAACAATTTAAATAAATAACAACAGATTCATAGAAAACTTAGTGCTATTAAAATTGTTAGTTAAATAAATGATATAAGTATATTTATTGTGAGAAACTAAAGTTAGAAGGTAATGAGAAAAGTTAAAGTAAAAATAAAATAAATAATGAGAAAGTTTAAGATAAGAATAGTTGGGAGAAATAGTCATAGATGAGGCGCTTAAGGGTTGTTTTGTTGCTGACTCGTTTTAAGTAATTGAGAAAGGTATTCCAAAGTCTAATTGCACTAAAGAAAAACAGTCTACTGGATTCACTGTATTTGAAGGGGGAACTAGAAAAAAACTTCTGGTGAACCTGCACAATTGAAGTTTTTCAAATAGGTAGTTAGGACTTTTAGAATATATAAGTCAATGGAGGAAAATTCAGTTTCTTGCATTGAGAAAGTTTAGAATACTGCAGCCAAGAATGCGATTACTGTGTGTTGATATATGATCAAACCTTCGGATACCGTAAACATTTCGATATGTTGTTGCCACTAATAACTTATGTGATGACCTCGAATCAAGCTTGCTATAAACAACTTCAGAGTAGGTTATTATGGGTACGACTAATTTTTTTATCAACTTTCTTCTTGTTTCTGTTGAAATAAATAGGGAAGTTTTCCTTAGGTTACGTAATAAAAAATAAACTTTACTAACCACACTGTTGATGTGGTCTTCGCACGTGAGTGAAGAGTTCATAATAAAACCGAAATTAGTTACTTTGCTAACAAGGCTAAGTTTAGTTCCATTAAGGAAGATAGTAGGCAGTTCAGTAAATAGAAATCTATATTTCATAACAGGTAATATATGGAATTTTTTAGGGCTTAAGCAGAAGTTGTTTTCTCTGGCCCATTTGGCGATTTCTAGTAGGTCATCGTTAACTCTGACATAAATCTTCAATGAGACCTGAAGGTCGGGAAAGATACAGTTGCAATTTATCTGTATACGCGTGCATTGAGACATCGCAGACCGAAAAAATATCGTTAAAGAACATTGTAAATAGAAGCGGCCCAAGTACTGAGCCTTGGGGTACTCCACTACTAATTTGCCTGATCCCTGAAAATATGTTCCTTACTTTAACTCTCTGCGTCCTTCCTTCTCAGTAACTTTCCAGTAGATTTCTAAATTCCTGCAGAACAAGAGGTGACTGACACTGTCGAACGCTTTCGAGAAATCCAACAAACAAACCAAGGTGATCTGTCCCCTGTCAAACGGAGTTCTTATATCATCCAGAAATTTTACGATTGCGGTAAAACAGCTATGTCCAGGACGAAATCCAGACTGCAAGGAAGAGAGTAAATGTTGTTCAAGGTGATATTTTGAAATTTGTTCCGACATTAGAGATTCAAGAACTTTTAAAATTGAGGATATTAGACTTATGGGTCGAAAATCACTTGGCAGCTGTTGGTTATTTCCTATTGGAATTATTGTCGCAACTTTCCAGATTGAAGGAAATGTAGAACTTGTTAGACAGTGATTAAGAATGTGCACAAGGGAACTAATTACGTAAGGAAGTATAAGTTTAATAAACCTAATATCTATTCCATCTTCACCGACAGCATTCGATTTAATCTTTTAGATACACATTACAACATCTGATTCATCAACTGCAGTGAACTCAAACTTCTGAAACATATTAGGGGTACCCAGACTAATATACGCATAAGAGATTTGGCCATCAGGACTGGCTGCAAAATAGGAATTTAGAGCATTTGGATCTAATTGACACCCTGCAATTTGGTTGTTAATTCTTATTCCGATCGCCCTTAGGTTATTCCAAAGTTTTTTTTGCAGGTTGTGACGAACTTAGCCTTGATGAAAAGAACCTTTTCTTTTTGGATAGTTTCACTGCCGATGAAGCTTTGTTTCTTGCTCTTCTAAAGTCTTCCCTGTTTGAATCTGTAAGATTCCTTTTCCAAATAGTATAGGTCTTATGCCGTTTTTTCAATGCCTGTTTGATAGAGTTTGTGAACCACGGGCATGATCTATTTGTTATTCGGGATAACCGTAAAGGCACGTGACTGTCATATAAGTTAGTTACTTTGTTAATGAAGCAGTTTAATTTATCGTCAACAGTACTGAAAATCCAACAGTCCAACCAATTTTCTCGAGATAAATCGGAAAATAAAGATTCAGAGTCAATCGATCTATAATCACGATACGTAAATGTAGTGACCATATCAATGGGCGCGAGATGAATATTCAACGTGGAAAAAATAAGGTCATGATAAGAGATAAACGATATCTGATAAAATAGTAAACCGATGATATATCAGATACAACAAAAAATCCAGCAGACTAAGGAGTTACATTGCTACCAAAGCGAGTTGGCTCCTCCGAATTGACAATAAAAAGACCGACTTCGGACAGATCGTCTAGAGGCTATCATTGTTTGTTGGTTAAGCTATCATTGCAGAGCAGATTTAAAATTCATATTAAATTTTAATTGAAATTTATATTGAATTCACCACATAGTATAAAGTGGTCATAATCAATAAGACAGCCAGATATGGAGAGCAACGGCTCGAGGTTGGAACTGCGGCTAGGATTATACATACAGTGGTGGTCACGAATTTAGCACACTTAAAAAAGTAAAGTGAATACTTATATTTTCCATTTATATGTTGTTAATTTTTAATTAACTTTTTTCTAGTGTATATCTTATGTCTTCTATATATCTTATATAAATTTTTTTATTTCAAAACTTTTTCTTATAGGACTTAAAATCAAATAAAAATTAAAAATAAGCATTTCGACTTGGTCATGAATTCAGCACACGAGCGAAAAAATGTCTAGGATGAAAAATATATTCAAAATTGATTGCATAAAACTCAATATTTCGTAGGAAATCCCTTATTCTTAATTACTGCTTCTCATATCTTTGGTAAACTTTTGACCAAAGCCTCACAACGGTACTTTGGAATACTATACCGAATCCTTTGGATTTCCCTAAACAAATCTGGCAAATTTTTTGATTTTACTGTTAATATTTGCTGCTCGACATCCCTCCACAGATTCTCAATCGGGTTTAAGTCCGATGATTGCGATGGTCACTTCAAAATATCAATATGTTTGTCTTCCAAGCAACTCTTTAACTATGTGAGCACTGTGCCTTGGATCATTATCCTGCATAAAACGCCATTAAAGTGGCAAATTATCCTCTTGAAACGGTATTGACAAGTACGTTTTTGTAAGCGTGCTGATCCATTTTTTGGTAAATTTTAACAATCGGACAAACTCCGTGCCAAGAAAATGCCGCCTAACCATAACATTTCAGCCACCCTGTTTAATCGTCTTGAGCGTGTACTTTGGATAGTGTTGCATGTTTTGAGGACGCCACACATATTGTTTGCTGTCAGATGCGAACCGGCAAAACTTTGATTTATCCCTCCAAAGCACATTTTTCCAAAAATTCGTTGACTTTTTAAATATTCTTTTGCGAACGTAAGACTGCATTTAATATTTTTTTGCGACACATGTGTATGTTGGGCTATAAAGCTACGGAAATTGTTTTCATTCAAGCGTCATCTTATGCCTTTTGAGGATACATTTATGCCATATTTTGATGAAATTTCATTTTAAATTTTATTCGAGGTCTTAAAAGGATCACTAAGTGAAGCTCTATAAATCAAATGGCCCTCTCTTGCTATTGTTTTTCGCGCTCTTGGTCACTATTTTACATTTTTAATGCTCTAATACTGCTCTACATGTTGTAATGCGTTATATAATAACTTTCACGAACATTGAAGAAGCAAAGCAATCTCTGAAACTGTGCTTCCACCATTTTTCATTTGCTGAATCAAATGCCGCTGAGCCTCTGAACATCAGTAGCCTTTCGCCATATCTTTCTGCAATTTTTTGTTAGAACTCAAATAGAAACTTAATAAATTTAGTATACCTTACTAGTAAAGTTTAATTAACGAAAATAAAATACGATATAGAACAGTAATTCTAACCTAAGTGTTAAATTCGTGACCAGCATTTAAATCACATTGATTCATACTACTTGAAATATGTCAGAAAATTTAAGAATAACTAAGAAACCAACTAACGGTACATAGAGTTAACTTCATAAACAATACTCAACAAAAAATATTTGATTACAATTTTCAAGCTAAGATGTAAAAAATTTCAAATTAGAGTTACTAACACAGTGTGTGCTAAATTCGTGACCACCACTGTACATGAGAGAAAAATTTTAACTCTGCAGTCATATATTTCAATGGTGAAAAACTCTAATTCGGTTTCATTAGACTTACTCAAGAATTTTACATTTAGGTTTGTTTTGCAATATATTGCAATCTCTCCTCCCCTTCTATTCAGCCTATCGTGACGAAAAATATTATAATTGTTTATACAAAGTAAAGAGTCGTTAATTGGATTTGAAAACCAAGTTGCTGTGACACAGAGTATCTACACAGATTTCTACAGAATCTACAGAGGATTTAGAAAAATATGTTTTGAACAGTCCAATTTGAAATCATTCAGACTTCTGGCATTAAAATGTTCTATTTTTAAGCCAGAATGTTGTTTGCAAAGAATATCAATCATAACCTTTTGATTTCCATTAGCGTCGACATTAGAGTTATTACCAGTCATCGCGGCATTTCAAAAACCCAACAACACCAAATTAAATGAATATATGACCAAGTCTAGATATAATTTGTATTCGGCAATTCATTATCGCTTGATCCATAAACTGCAGTGCGCAGCTCATCCATACTACAGATTTGAATGCTATCCGCCTCATCGGAATCTCTAGCCTTATATGAACTGCGCCTCGAATTAAACATCACTTACTTAAACAAACTCGAGTTAAACAAACTGTGAAAACATTAAACAAACTTTTTTGGCGTTTGTAAACAATTGCGTCTTGAAGAATTTTACGATCCTCGTAGTTTAATCTTTCGTGGATATAGATGTTGTTGTTGGAGTTAAGTCCGACGGATCGTAGATTTACAGCAGATTTCGTGCATCTTCTGTAATCACCAAATGCCTTTGCCTGTGGGCTTAGACCGCCTGAACGATCAAAAGAAACATTGTTCGTTCGCTCGGTTTAAACACTAAGCCCGAACGAATAGTGTTCACTATAAATTTATCGCAAACGATGTTTGCCCGGTGTAAACAGAATGAATGAATTTTCGTTCGTTCGCCCTGATCGAGCGACCTTCGATCTTTTTGGGGGAATCCGGTGTTGCGCTGTATTTAAAAACAGAAAAGTAGCAAAGAGGAGTAGCTTAAGAGAATAAATTATAAAAAGTACCAAAATATGCAGTAATTTATGTTTTTTAAAGTGTTCTGTTAATTTTCGCTGCAATTTAATTGTAACGACCGTTTATTTGAGGTAAATTTTTTTTTTATAAATAACTATATAACTTTTAATGGAAATTGTTTGAGTTTATGAATAGCAAATATTATTTTATGAAGCAGGAATCCGCAACAGAGCTTGTTCAACTAAAATAAAAAAAAAATATTTTAGGTTCTGCTGAAACTTTTTGAGTTTTAATCGAAGATTTTAGAAAAATCTTAATTCTAAATCCTAAAATTTGACTTAATTTTTTAAAGTTATAAGATAAAAAGTATTTCTTTAAAATAGAAATCGAACGATTAAAAGTACCAATTGTATTACCTTAACAAGTGCATACAATTTGGTAGCGATCCTTGGCAAGTTTACGAGTTATTCGGTCCATCGGTTTCAAATAGCACTTTTCGAGAAAAACGCGTTTAAAGTTTTTACATGTATAGTTTTCATTGTATTTTCTTAAGTTTTTGCGTATTACTACAACATTTTTTATTTAATTGGCTTAAAACATTCTGAGAATATTTTTACTATGTTATACATGCGTAATATGTGAAAAAAATTGTTTTTGGTCGTCGAAAAACTTAAATGGGCCTTTAAGTTAATAAATATTTAATACAAGTCTTTTACATAATAACTAAAACGAGTAATATATTGTTATAGAGTGGCAAATTATTTGAGAAACAGAGTACAAGTTTTAGTAATAATACAAAAATAAGGAGTTATCAACCCTGCATTTATTGATGTTCGGCCAAATGGACAAATTGCTGTCTACACCGTCTGAACATACAAGACGGAGGTCAATTTTTTTCGCAATTGATGTTCGTGCGGTATAAACAGTACTCCGAACGAAAAATTTATTGCAACAAATTGTTCGCGGTGAATTTTTCGTTCGTTCAGGCGGTCTAATTCCACAGTAAGTTAACAATTTCGACAGCGAGGCGCTTAAAAAAGCTTTCATATTGTTCAAAGAGACGATCTTCCAAATTCTTTATATCCGCTTTGATGTTATTAGAAGATTGTTGTGTGGATAGCTAATGCACAATCCTCATGATCGATTATTAAGATCGGCTGCATCATAGAATAGCTAATACACAATCCTTTTAATATATTCTTGAAGCAATGTAGCTTCAGTTAATACTTAATATTGAATGAACCATTTAACTTAAAGAAGGTTTTTGGATTAGATGGTAGCGTGCTGAACTATCAATCGAAAGGGTGCTGGTTCGTCTCTCGCAACTGTCATAGAAATATTTTGAATTTTATATTGTCTTGTAATTGACGCAAGTAAAAAGCAACAACAATTCTAAGAAAAAGGTGTATGAAAAAAGTGTCGTTTTTGAGATTTCACCCCAAGCAAATTACAAAACGAGGCGTAAAAAACTTCGCTTGAAAAACTACTAAACCGATTTAAATAATTCTTTCACTAATATATAGCTACATGTTTGACTTAAAGTCTAGCATCCTTTATTTTTTTAAAACCACTCTTAAAAGTTACTAACATTTAAATTTATAAAGAAGCCAAAAAAACCAAACATAAAAATCATTGCTTCATTAAATTGTTAGACACACAAGCAGCATTAAGCTGTATCTCTCTTTTCCTTTGCAGTAGTGTTACTCATTGTTTCTATTGCGTTGTCAAATAGCTTTGCACACCCAGTAGTTCGCGGCATTATTGACGAACTTTTCGTGATGATTTCGTAAAGGAAGTTTCTGCATGGTCTGCTGGACTTAAAAAAATTTCATAAAATATAATGCAAATAGCGGTTGTCAGCGCCTAACTTTTTCCACTCTATTACAACAACTTCAAGATATTCATGATTGTTGTGATTCGCCAAGTCGTTCAGAGGCTACTGGGTATAATTATAATTTAACATTATCGTGACTATCGATAGTTTTGGACTGACTATCGATGGTTTTCGACAGTATTTAAATATTCATTGACACCGCTGTTTAGGTGTCATTGCCATTGCTGTCGAATTCGTTTGATTTTGACAATTTGGTATAATTTCTTTCTGTTTTGTAGAGTGAAAGCTCAGGCGATGTTTCTTATAAATGTATGAGCATGTGTTGATTTGGAAGATGGGTGATAGTTAGTTAGAGGTTGAAAAAAAGATGGAGTAGTTTCGGTGAAGATTTATTTTAAATTTGCACAGCGTGTTTCCCGTTAGTACACGCTCTCAGGGAGACTATTCCGCACCTTTACCGTACGACTAAAGAACGAATTATCGCTACAACGTGAGGCTCTGTGTGGCATCAAGGCAATGGTAAAGGAATGGGCTTGGACAGCTGCCCGGATAGACCTGGAAAATATACGGTGTGGTGGCGTCAGGCCATTACGAAACCAAAATGAAGTCGATTTCCAATAGAGTTGAGAGGAGATGAAATATTTGTATCCCCTATCATTTGATATATTTGAAATATCACACGACGTTGAATTCGGTCCAGAAGCACGTTTCGATTTTAATTCCTAGACGAATTTTCTTTATATTTCTGTCTACTTTTCGTTAACGAAACTTCCTCAATATTTCGATATTGGATTTGTGCATGATAAATCCCGACGTTTCTGCATTGCATCTTGCACGAATTTGGAACATTTATATGAAATTTTCGTTAATGAAATGTATGGCCAAATCAGCATGTTTCGTCAAGAAAAAACGTACATGATTCATTTGAGATTTTTTCAAGACTGGAACTACTGGGCATTTATACTCTCCCATGTATTAGTGAGCGCTTTAAAGAGCACACTGAAAACAACCCAGTGGTAAATGGGCACATGACGTAACCAAGTATATCTTTAATCCAATGTAGCTGCGAGGCCTCCAACTCCTATACACAAGTCTGAATTACATTTGTTCAGGCACGGCTGCTAAACAACTGATGACATCTACCTTACACAGTAAACTGCTTTTTGTGAAATTCTTAAAAGACTTTAGGTGATTTTTTGTTGTGCTATATTTATATTTAAAAATTAAATAAATGTGTAGTGGACGAACTGTCAAAAGCAAACCTACCGATAGACGGATAAGTGGAATTCAGGTAAATAGGCGGACATGTAAAAATGCAGACGAATAGTTAAAAACAAATATTTTTAAGTTGGAACAAAAACTGACGTATGAATTTAAATTAAGGTGGAGCAAAAACAATTTTTTTGCAAATTTTATTTTGCCCGGCCGCCGCAAAGCTAATAATGAATGTAAAACTTATTATAAAGTGTGTGCGCATTAACTAATGGGTATTGCTAGATATGGTGTCTGGAATTCATTAGTAAAATATATAAACTAAAATTATTGGAACAATGTATCTACTTATTTTTAAACATGATTTTAGAAAAATATATATCTTTCAAGAACTTTTTATTATTATTAATATATTACTGAGGGAACAATTATCGGGATAAAGTATATCTATATCTATACTATTATATAAAAGGAGACTCACGAAATTTTAAGCCAGAAGAGCTCGGTAACCGCGGCACTGATTATTTTTTGATAATTCTTTATATTAGTTCTGTAATTACAATGTGATAATTTTGATAATTCTTTGGTTATTCAATTGCTATGATAATTTCCAGTGTCATAGCTTACTAAGTTTTTCGAAAAGTCTATTCTTTAATTATTACAAAACTCACGTATTTTATTTGATGCTTACATTAAACAAGCAGCACAATACAACAGCAAACAAAGGTTTCATCTCGCCAATTTAACACGACAGCTATGTTGTGTAGTTGCTTTCAGGGAGATTCTTACTGTTGTTGTATCCTCCCGTGAGGATACGCATAGGTCCTACAAAAAAGTGGTGCAACAAGCGATAAGACTTGTTAGTGTTCTTTTTTGCAAAAAAAATGAGTGCCTTAATCGGCTGGTTCGGACTATGGCAGTGATGCCGCTCTGAGTCGTCCTTAATTATACTTACGTTTTAGCATATTTTCCAAATTGAAACGCATTGGTCATTCGTCTACTCGACTCTTGATCAATCAATCGACTCTTTATTGTTTTTCAATCACTTCTACTTAACACCTAGGTTTCTAAGTTACTCATCGATATTTGTGCAAGATTTCCTTCCGCATCTTACACAATAATTATTGAGTTCTTAATCTAGTTTCTTGCAACAAGAACATCGTTATGATGTTCTCAATCTAGTTTTTATAAATTTAACATTTATTTATTATTAGTACAAATACGCATACGTTCATACGTATTTTGAAAATAATTAATTGCAGTATTTCTTCACATACCTATTTAGTCTAAACTCGAGCTGAACAAGCGTACAAACATGTTCCGCGTTGTGAAAATTACGCACATGCATAGCCAAAATGTATGCATGCTAATTCCAACAATAAAACAGTACTTAAATTACTTTACCTCTGCTTTATGCAGTGTAAGCATTTCTGCGTCGACTGCACAGAATTATATTGTTAGTTTATTTTATTGTGTTTTAAAACACTTGTCTTTTAATAAAATGAAAGCTGATCATCCAGTTCTTGTTGCGGTAGGTCAGTGCTCACTTTATTGTGTTATTTATTTTTACTTTAATTTGTTTGTTTACTTTACTTGGCCTTGGCATTGAATTCATATAAAAGTGCCGCAATGCAATGAATGTTGATCGCTCGTTTTGTTGTTGCGGTGGATCAACTTTTAATGTCAGCACTTGGCCACTAGTAGAAAGACAATATTCCGGGGAATACCTCGTTGTGATTCACAACACTGTCATACAGTGTTGATTAATTTTCTTTGCAAATATTTTGAGGGGAGTTGCCAGAATTCAGTTATAAGCATAAATTATGTTTTGTAGCCTTGCCAGCTAACTTTTACTGACTTGAGATTTTATTAGTCTATCTATCTATCTATCTATCTATCTATCTATCTATCTATCTATACTATTAATAGCGTTGTAACACTGCCCGGATGTCGACAATCACTCGAAAACCACTGAATTAATTTAGAAGATATAGGTAACAAACGATTTATTTTAACTAAATCGTGGTAGGATATTGATTTGCCACTCCTACTTTTTACGTCCACTATATGCTAAAAATGCTATATTTCAGACGGTTTGGTCGTACAAGACTAAAATTTGGTGATTTTATTTGTATGGTTATTTCCGACAGCTATACTAAAAATGGTTTCCACGCCCCCTTTAACCGCCAAAAAATCAATTAAAATGTTATATTTCAAACTGTGTTAAAAAAGTGATACACGTGTATAAAATGATTTGTTGTTTGACATTTTTCTTTGTTTTTAGTGTGTTCGGTGTTTTTTATACATTCTCCATTGAATGCGTTCGAAATAGTTCGTAATAAGTTTTAAGAGCGTATCCAATCTCGTTCAATTGTTTTAAATGAGTTGAATTGCAACTGAGAATTTGTATGGGAAATGAAATGACTTCGTTTCACATTTAGCTGAATAGTCTGAAATGAGTCATTTGACCCAATGTTAACGTAGTATAAGACTAAAATTTGATAATGTAGTTTGTAATATTTGAAAATTTTTTTTTACAGAAATTATTTTTTAAGCTTAAGAAGATTTTAGAAAATATAATAACATTTTGAAAAAGTAAAAATTTACTCAAAAAATAATAGGGGTTTATGATTTTTAATGATAGAAACTGTTTGTTGAATTTTGTGTCAAATTTAAGCAATTTTTTCAGGTAAATGATATGTACTATGAAAGAGTGGGGGAAGTGGAAATTGAAAAAAAAAATTGCAACAGAAATAACTTTTGGCCTATTTTTTGAGCACAAATTAAATATTTTAAAGGTTTTGTGAATTTCAATCGTTTTTTTTTTCTAATTCTAATGGACATGTGTTTTATTTATTTATTTTTTTTTTATTTTTTTTTTTTTGATTTCGACAACGGAGCAAGATATAAGTCTTATAGAAAGCACCGTTACATGTAGATGATGTACTTCATGACAATTATTTGAAATTAATATACATAACATTAATTGAATATTATAAAAATTTTAAAATATATATACTAAATATTAAAATTAATATTAAAGAATAAAGATATGAAAGTGTAAAAATTTAGATAAAACATTCTGGATTTTAAGATATACGCAAATTGAAATTTAAAATTTAAAAAGACAAACCGTATTTTAAGTTAAGTGGAACGAAGCTTTATTATTGTAGTACAAATGCGATCAAATTTTACCATTATTCAAATTTTATCAAAATGTAAATACTTCAAGAACATGCTTATACATGGACATGTGAAATAATTTATTAAGTTATGTTTAAATTGCGTTGCATTGTTTATTCGCTGCATGTGATGGGAGAGCGAGTTCCAAAGACGAATTGTATGAACAAAAAACTGGCGTTCAGACGTAAGGCAAGTATGTCTCGGCTGGACGAGATTAATGCCACGATTAGAGCGTAGAAAAAACAATCTTTTAAACAAATTCTCAGGTTTTTGTGTTGTTATTGTTCTATGTAGCGCGATCAGAGCTCTCGTATTAACAAGGTTATCAAAAGAAATTTTAAATATTTTATTTGCAAACTGCGATACTCGATCGGAACGCTTCAGCGTAAAAACATATCGTGCAATGTTATTATATAGCACGTTCAATTTGCGCCTGCTCGTTGAGTCGCAAGCTACAAAAAGTTCACATCCGTATAGCAACCTAGGAACCAAATAAGTTTTTGCGAGTAATATTCTGATATTTTGAGGGGTAAAGTGTTGAGTGGCCCAAAGATTACGCAGCATGCCATAAGTTTTACCAAGCAGTTCATTAATGTGGTTTGACCAAGTTAAGGAACTATTAAATGTAATACCCAAATTTTTCGCGGATTTAGCCACCTCAATGCAGGAGCCATTTATTACTAATCTAGGAACAGATGTCTGTAAGGGTTTCTTTGATATTACGGGGCATTTCGATTTGTTTGGATTTAAGCATAAGCCATTGATCGACGCCCATTCATTTACTCGGGCTAAGTCTTCATTAAGCGTTACTACGTTGTAATGTCTTTAATCGGGCAGCTAAAGTATAGTTGCACATCATCCGCGTACAAGTGAATCTTGCTGTCACGTAGTACTTGCGGTAGATCATTTGCGTATAAGGAAAAAAGCAGTGGTCCCAGGATTGAACCCTGTGGCACGCCTCTGTTAATAGGTAAGAAGTTTGAATAATTATTGTTGATATATACGGCCTGCGATCTGCCCTCGAGATATGACATAAAAAATCTAACAGCGGTTGGAGAAAAGTTAAAAAGTTGTTTTAGCTTTTTACATAACACCCGGTGATCAACTGTGTCAAAAGCTTTGGAATGATCTAGTAGAACTAAAAATGTAACGTTGTTGGAGTCAATGTTAGATCTTATGTCCTCAGTTACTTCGAGTAAGGCAGTTACGCAGCCTCGCTTCGCTCGGAAACCTGACTGGTAATCAGACAATAATGAATTTTCCTGTATAAAAGCTTTCATTTGCTTGTTCATTATGTTCTCAAGCACTTTCGAAAAAAAATTACAGAATTGCGATTGGGCGGAAATCATTGCACGATTTGGGAATAGGAATAATCTTTGCTCTTTTCCAGCTAGAAGGAAACTCAGATCTAGTTAAAATGGAATTGAAAAAATACGTGAAGAATGGCAATAACTGTGGGAGAAGCATCCTGATAAAAATTGGATGCATTTCATCCGTACCCATAGCATTTGATTTTACTGCTAGCATACTCTGTTCAACTTCGTTTTGGTCCACGCAGGAAAAACTAAAACTTAAAAGTAAATGCGGTGAGCTAATGTCGTCATAAAAATCTGGTCGAGAAGTAGGCATAGGTAAGTTAGTAAAGTTTTTGTTTAGCTCATCAGCATCAGTATGATGATTATCACAGGTCACACTTTTGCCTATTCCAATTTTTCGCACAAGATTCCATTTCTGTAAAATTTGTTTAGTAAATTTTTAAAGATATTTATTAAATTTAGTTTTTTAAGAAATTGTATCAGACGCTATTTTACTATAAAACACCTTTAATTACTGATTTTGATAAGATTTTGTATGCATGCAGATCTTTAATAAAGCTACAACTTTTGTTCAATTGTTCAAAATTTTGAAATAATAGCGTCGCCACCTAATAATATGTCTTTTCAAGAGTTTAAAACTGATTAATGACGTTTAAAACTCTTGAAAAGACATACTATTAGGTGGCAACCCTATTATTTCAAAATTTTATAATTTTGAAATTCTGACAACGGATTCGGATTCAGCGACCCATTTTTGGTGTACCTTTTTTTTGCCAGCTCCGAATTCATAAAACTACAAAAAATTAAGGTGGCAATCCTATCCACCATCTTGAATTTTAAAATTCTGAGCTTAGATTCGAAATCACCGACCCCTTAACACTGATAAATGACGTTTAAAACTCTTGAAAAGACATATTATTAGGTGGCAACCCTATTATTTCAAAATTTTATAATTTTGAAATTCTGAAAATTGATTCGGATTCAGCGACCCATTTTTGGTGTACCTTTTTTTTTGCCAGCCCTGAATTCATAAAACTACAAAAAATTAAGGTGGCAACCCTATCCACCATCTTGAATTTTAAAATTCTGAGCTTAGATTCGAAATCACCGACCCCTTAACACTGATAAATGACGTTTAAAACTCTTGAAAAGACATATTATTAGGTGGCAACCGTATTATTTCAAAATTTTATGATTTTGAAATTCTGACAATGGATTCGGATTCAGCGACCCATTTTTGGCGTACCATTTTTTTGCCAGCCCCGAATTAACAAAACTACAAAAAATTAAGGTGGCAACCCTATCCACCATCTTAAATTTTAAAACTGTGACATTATATTCGAAATCAAATTCGTTGTCAGAATTTCAAAATTACAAGAATTCGCAAAAATGAAAAAAATCTAGGTGGCAACTCTATCCGCCATCTTAAATTTTAAAGTTCGACATCATCTTCGAAATAAATTACCCCTAAAACTATTTACTCTATTCATACTGAAGTAATCTACAAACACTTGAGTGAAAATGCAGTGTACGCGCTGATTTCATCGTTCGTAAGCTTACTTTTGTATCACTGCTTAGCCGAAGTTGAAATATACCTGCAATGGTACACGAGGCAGTAGCTCAAAAAAATGCATAATTATAACGCTTGCCGTTCGTGCGGGGTGGTTTATACACATAATTATTTTACGCAAACATCTATACTTTCCACTGAAGTCGAAGCACACATCACACAGTGTTTGACTTTGGTACAATTGGCTAATGCAAAATGCTTGATGTTGTAAGTGAGCTCGATGGCGTAGAATATGTTGCATGGTATTAATGATATTGAAGTCATACAAAAACCAAATATGTACTGAGTGTAAAAGCAGTTGCAGTTCATCGCTGCAGGTCTCTGAAGTGGACCAATTTATGCTTTCGACTTCAGCAAACAACGATACACGATCAACATTTTTAAAGTCACGAAACGTTAACTTTTCCTCTTTAGGAATCAATTCAAAGTCGTAAGCTAGAAATATAAGATCATGTTTAGAAAACATAGGTGCAGATAACTGATCGTAAAGCAAGATTTTACTGGTTTCATTCACGAAAAAGAGGTCTAGCAAAGTATTTTTAGTGTTCGAAAAGTGTGTTGGTGTGGTCGTATTTGATAGAGAAAGTCCAATAGATTTCATATCATCGACATGATGAGATTCTTCCAAAATGTTACTATTAAAATCGCCACAGATGATTATGCCAGAGTATGAAAGTGACAAAGCCTCGACCCTATCAATAAATACGTCGGTGTCTATAGCGCGGTTGGGTCTATATGCTGTACCTACAAGAATCTTACTTGATGCGTATGCTACTTCAAGAAAAAGAAACTCCACTTTGTCAGAAGGACTTGATCTACAAACAAGCTGGCATTTAATACCCTCCCTTATAAACATAGCAACACCACCACCATGGCTTGCTTTATCCGCTCGAAATAGCCTATAATTATTTACTTTAAAAACGCTGTCTTTTACGCAAGTCATAAACCACGTCTCCGAAACGCACACAATATCTGCACCGGAATTTTCGAATAAATATCTGAATTCATCAATTTTCTTATTTAGACTCTGCGCATTAATATGACACACTTTTAAGCCAGTCTTTTGTTTGCATAAAATGCGAACTAAGGTAAAGGTAGCGTCCCTGGAACTACGGTAATTATTATGTAACGAAGACATTATTGTATATTACATATTTCAAACATAAACTAAAGCAACGCACTTTAAAGACAGTAAATATGTCAAAAACTAGTTCATTTGCATTTTGTATGGCAGTATTCATTTTAAAAACAGATATTAATATTAACACAAAAAACATAAAAATTATAAACAAATAACATTAAGAGAGTATAAGGAATAACAAAGCACAGAATTAGAGCATTTGTATTTGTTATTGCTACAATTCTTTCAAAAACTAGTAAACGACTGCCGTATAAGCATATTAATCTTAGCAGAAGAGGGTAATTAGCCGATCGCATTGTACGAACAGTTACAGTGTATCTTTCCAAAACAGATAAATTACAAAACAGTAAAATTAACAAAAAAGTAGACTTAGCAGTATATCTTTTTTAATCAGATAAATTACAAACCAGTAACATAAACAAAAAAGTAAGTTTGAGATAGCATGAAGAAGAGGAGTGTTTATGATCGGGGTTCCACAGTTGTAGCGTAGTTGTTGTTATTGTTGTTGTTGTTGTTGATGTTGATGTTTTCTGTCTCAACCTCAAAGCGAAAGTAATTAGTAAAGCTTTGATCGTTAGAGAGTGACCCAGCAGCGGCATTGTCGGTAGGTTGGAACTTTATATGCACCAAGCCGCGACGAGTGAAAACAGCGGAAAATTTTTTCTGCTTTTTGAAGCGAAGTGCTGCTTGGAGAATGTTTGAGTTCGCCTTCGTTTACGTAAATCGCCTTGTTGGACTGAAAACCAGCGTGGTGCAGACGAAGTAGATCCTTGCTATCTCGTCTGAATTTTGAAATTGAATTTAAAACGGTATTCCTGTCAAAAGCTGTTTCAAATTTGACTATGATCGTGGTATCATTAGAGGTGTTTTGAGGTTTAGACGGTTTTGCTCGAAATATACTTTTGACATTAGGTTATTGCATTTGAACTGCATTTGATATATTATTTAAAACGCTATGAAGATCCTCGCCATTAGCGTATGGTACTCCGTTTATTTTAAGGTCGCAGGCGACAGAGCCGTTATCATGTTTTGCTAATTGCTGTTTCAAGATTTCCACTTCTGCTTTAAGTGCACCTTCAGCTTCAAATTCCAGTTGGGTAACTCTATTAGTTACAGCCATCAAGCCACAATTTAATTCGCTCACATTGTTTCGCAACTCTGTGAGAATTCTTTCTTCACTCTCCTTAAGCGCAAGAATGAGTTTTTCATTAATATGAGTAGTTATTAACTCGCTTTGCTGAGAGAGACGTATTTTCATTTGAGTTCTGTTTATCCATCAGAAATTTATAAGAGACGCGGACGGTAGCGGTGTGTCGCTAGTAGTCGGTGTATTGGTTTGACCGGTTTTGCACACTTTATCGTGTTATATCGAGAAAATCTGTAGTTTTAATGATATCGCATTAATTTTGATGTCATAATAACGGAAATTTTAGATATACCTACGTACAAAATATTTTCGAAAAATCTTTCGTTTACCGCTATTTTTATTAATTAACAACTTTTCATAAAAAATGCGTTGTACTGAGAAAATCTTTAGTTTTCGCGATATGGCCAAAAGTTTGATGTCATAATAATGGAAGTTTTTCGAAACTTAAGAAGAATATATTCATGTTCAGAATCTATGTTAAAAAATTACATTTTTTAATTACAAATTTGAAAATTTTTTTAACAATATTTTTTTTAATTTTGTTATACAGGACTTATTAAAAAATTAAAATACAAAAAAAAGCCAAGCAACTTTATTTAACCATAACAATTACTGTAAGAAGGTAATTAAAATTAAATCAAGTAATTTTTTAATATTTATACCATTTTTTTTATTATTAAACAAACACAAATATTTTTATGTTTTGCATTTGAAGATAAAACAAAATAGTTTCATTTTAAGATTTAAAATTTTTACATGGTATTTAATAGGCGAAGTAGCGGGTATTTGCTAGTATAATATAATATAATATAAGCACAGAATAATATTATAAATAAAAGATTGATTTTTCTTTGAAAAAAATAGTAAGTTTCTTTGCTGCTAGCGAACTAACACCACGATGAGTAAGCTCAATCACTGCATCTGTGTTATATATATTAGGCCGGATCGATTTGTGGGGAGGCAAAAAAATCGCCCATTGCTCAGTGAAAATCGTATTCTAGGGATAAAAATAAGAAACTTTGCCCGAGGAACTATACCTCTAAAACGAATTCTAATGCCCTAACTTTTGACTTTTGTCCTGTAGTGTCAAATTTTGAAAAATCCCTCTTTGACTCATTTAGAGTGCCCCAATCGAGTCCAAATGCATGACCGACCCCCACTTGTTTTGGAGGGCCGATCCACCCATGCCAGTGGCGACCCCTGGGTAGAGTAAATGAGTAAAATGAGTAAAATCGCCCATTGCTCAGTGAAAATCGTATTCTAGGGATAAAAATAAGAAACTTTGCCCGAGGAACTATACCTCTAAAACTAATTCTAATGCCCCAACTTTTGACTTTTGTCCCGTAGGGTCAAATTTTGAAAAATCCCTCTTTGACCCATTTAGAGTACCCCAATCGACTCCAAATGGATGACCGACCGCCACTAACTTTGGAGGGCCGATCCACCCATTCCAGTGGCACACCCCCTGGCGGTTCCCATAAAAACATTTAAAAAAATCACCATTTTTGGCACTTTACATGAAAAAATCAGCGAAATGGGGTCGCCACTGGCATGGGTGGATCGGCCCTCCAAAGTTAGTGGCGGTCGGTCATACATTTGGACTCGATTGGGGCACTCTAAACGGGTCAAAGAGGGATTTTTCAAAATGTGACCCTACGGGACAAAAGTCAAATTTAGAGGTATAGTTCCTCAGGCAAAGTTTCTTATTTTGATCCATAGAATACAATTTTCACTGAGCAATGGGCGATTTTTAAATCGACCCGCCCTAAATTTCATAAACTAAATATAAACATGCCGAAAAAGTAATTGAGAGTAAAAGTTTCCGAGTGTAGTGAAAAAAATTACGCGTCTTTTTGAAGAAAAGTGTCTCATTCTTCACGTTCTTGTGTGTACGAGCAATGATATTTTCTATTTTTGTGTATTTTTTTCTATGAAGATTCCTGAAAGGGTTTCAGATGAGTTTAATTAATAGGACCAGATCATACATTTAACCCTCCTAAGGGTTATAGATTTTTTGATATGAACTATAATAGACATTTTTGTTTCTATTTTGTTGTGTTTTTTGTATTCCACCAGAAGGGTGGCATATATAGTGTAGGTGTGTTCAGAAGAAATGTTGAGGGGAAAAATTAATAGGACGAGCTAATACACTAGGCCACACAGCAGGAAAATCAGCTGATTCAAATATAAACAAAGTAAGCCAAGAAAAAGCGTAAAAGAGTGGATGATTTAGTGAAAATTGCTGCACCCGAGATATCATGTAACACATTTCTAACAAATACATATGAAACTCTTGATGAACTGATATTTGTCAATAAATCAGGAAAATATCAACCAAACCATAAAAACCTCAGTCTGTTTCAAGCAATGAACTAGTAAATTAATTTCATCAATGGCCAATTTCTTGGTGCATTTAGTAGTTTTTTGTTTTTCTTCTATTTTCACGCGTCAAATGCCAGCTGTTTAATAAGCATATGCACAAAACCTGTTTGTGCACCAGGGTCGACGCTGTGGACTTATGGAAAATAGAAACGTGTCATTTATGTGTATTATTTGTTAGTGTTAGGTGCATAAAAGCATGAATATTTTGCTCAAGCTCAATTGCATAGCCAAATGCAGTGGATCGTAAAAACTCCTACTTTGTTAGTGTTAAGTACAAAAAAGCATGAATATTTTGCTCGTGCTCAAATGCACAGCCAAATGCACTGGATAGTTCTTTTATTTCACATATTATGGGGATTCATGCAAATGGGCAATACCATTATTAATAGTATAAAGAGTATAAGTTTATCAGCTTTATAAATTTGAATGGAGAAGCCATTGCACAAACGAGATATATGCGCTCTTTGATTTAGGTTGGCAAACGATGCGGCAAACCTTTGTGATGAAGTTTTTGTTTTTCGAAAGTTAGTTAATTTCTAATCAGAAGCCGGTAAAAAATCAATGAGAGGTAAGAATTTGTGAATTGGAACAAGAGTAACAAGTATTTAATTCTTAAAATTTCAGAAATCATGTTGAAAATTACAACTTAAACTTATTGACAATATATAAAGCTTATGAATTCCTCTAAAACGAATTCTAATGCCCTAACTTTTGACTTTTGTCCTGTAGTGTCAAATTTTGAAAAATCCCTCTTTGACTCATTTAGAGTGCCCCAATCGAGTCCAAATGCATGACCGACCCCCACTTGTTTTGGAGGGCCGATCCACCCATGCCAGTGGCGACCCCTGGGTAGAGTAAATGAGTAAAATGAGTAAAATCGCCCATTGCTCAGTGAAAATCGTATTCTAGGGATAAAAATAAGAAACTTTGCCCGAGGAACTATACCTCTAAAACTAATTCTAATGCCCCAACTTTTGACTTTTGTCCCGTAGGGTCAAATTTTGAAAAATCCCTCTTTGACCCATTTAGAGTACCCCAATCGACTCCAAATGGATGACCGACCGCCACTAACTTTGGAGGGCCGATCCACCCATTCCAGTGGCACACCCCCTGGCGGTTCCCATAAAAACATTTAAAAAAATCACCATTTTTGGCACTTTACATGAAAAAATCAGCGAAATGGGGTCGCCACTGGCATGGGTGGATCGGCCCTCCAAAGTTAGTGGCGGTCGGTCATACATTTGGACTCGATTGGGGCACTCTAAACGGGTCAAAGAGGGATTTTTCAAAATGTGACCCTACGGGACAAAAGTCAAATTTAGAGGTATAGTTCCTCAGGCAAAGTTTCTTATTTTGATCCATAGAATACAATTTTCACTGAGCAATGGGCGATTTTTAAATCGACCCGCCCTAAATTTCATAAACTAAATATAAACATGCCGAAAAAGTAATTGAGAGTAAAAGTTTCCGAGTGTAGTGAAAAAAATTACGCGTCTTTTTGAAGAAAAGTGTCTCATTCTTCACGTTCTTGTGTGTACGAGCAATGATATTTTCTATTTTTGTGTATTTTTTTCTATGAAGATTCCTGAAAGGGTTTCAGATGAGTTTAATTAATAGGACCAGATCATACATTTAACCCTCCTAAGGGTTATAGATTTTTTGATATGAACTATAATAGACATTTTTGTTTCTATTTTGTTGTGTTTTTTGTATTCCACCAGAAGGGTGGCATATATAGTGTAGGTGTGTTCAGAAGAAATGTTGAGGGGAAAAATTAATAGGACGAGCTAATACACTAGGCCACACAGCAGGAAAATCAGCTGATTCAAATATAAACAAAGTAAGCCAAGAAAAAGCGTAAAAGAGTGGATGATTTAGTGAAAATTGCTGCACCCGAGATATCATGTAACACATTTCTAACAAATACATATGAAACTCTTGATGAACTGATATTTGTCAATAAATCAGGAAAATATCAACCAAACCATAAAAACCTCAGTCTGTTTCAAGCAATGAACTAGTAAATTAATTTCATCAATGGCCAATTTCTTGGTGCATTTAGTAGTTTTTTGTTTTTCTTCTATTTTCACGCGTCAAATGCCAGCTGTTTAATAAGCATATGCACAAAACCTGTTTGTGCACCAGGGTCGACGCTGTGGACTTATGGAAAATAGAAACGTGTCATTTATGTGTATTATTTGTTAGTGTTAGGTGCATAAAAGCATGAATATTTTGCTCAAGCTCAATTGCATAGCCAAATGCAGTGGATCGTAAAAACTCCTACTTTGTTAGTGTTAAGTACAAAAAAGCATGAATATTTTGCTCGTGCTCAAATGCACAGCCAAATGCACTGGATAGTTCTTTTATTTCACATATTATGGGGATTCATGCAAATGGGCAATACCATTATTAATAGTATAAAGAGTATAAGTTTATCAGCTTTATAAATTTGAATGGAGAAGCCATTGCACAAACGAGATATATGCGCTCTTTGATTTAGGTTGGCAAACGATGCGGCAAACCTTTGTGATGAAGTTTTTGTTTTTCGAAAGTTAGTTAATTTCTAATCAGAAGCCGGTAAAAAATCAATGAGAGGTAAGAATTTGTGAATTGGAACAAGAGTAACAAGTATTTAATTCTTAAAATTTCAGAAATCATGTTGAAAATTACAACTTAAACTTATTGACAATATATAAAGCTTATGACAAGACATTGCAGCTGACATGCTGCAAATGCACAATTGACTTTAAAGACTGTTCTTTTACCCTGCCTGATACAAATAACTTATTTCTCAAATTATAATTTTCCCACTTTGCAAGAATACCCTTACTATATTAAACGTACATTAAAATAATATCTTAACTTTTTAAAGTAGGTCGTTTAAGGACTTTATTACAGTAATTATTTATTTTTCATTGATTTAGTAAATTAAATCCTCATCCATTTAAAATTGCATGAATTGTGATAAAGGGTAGATTTGTGGGATTTTTTGAATAGCTGATTTTATTTGCATCACCGAAATGGCAGGCAAGATCTGTCAACGCAACATTAAGTTTTGCAAAGTTTGAGGTCGTCCGTTTTGACACTTGTATCGTAAAGTTTTTGCAACGCAGACTAAAGTACGATCAACGGCCGACCGACCTAACGCACTATTGAGTTTTGGGCATTAAGCGCTATTGAATCTGTATTATAAGCAGGATTGATTATAATTTTTTTTTTTATTATTCTTGAATAGTTGTACAACAATAAACAATTTAAAAAGAAATTCAATTTTCAAAAAAATTGTTTGCCTAAAACCTCCCTTTATCTATAAATTTATATTATTTTCCTTTGTCCCATAATTTCAGCTTTTCTTTTTGTTTGAGTCAACAGAACAAATTACTACAGCTGTGAGTAAAGAGAGCAAATAAATGCGGAACAACAAAAATACTTTGTTTATTTTTAGCAGACAAGGAGTCTGCAGAAAATCAGCTTATGAAGACCTCTGCTAAGATCCGACAGAATATTGTACAGAGCTCGCTTCAGATTCAGTGATGCCGACCAAATAAATTTAAAAATTTTTTTTAATTGAAAATTTACAGCTAGTAAAATTACTCTGTTAAAGTCGTTTATAGTTTTTTAAAAATATTTATATATTTTTTTTTTAGATTTTGCACTAAACTTATAAAAAGTTAAAAACAACGTTTATTCCATTGAAAAAATGCATAGAATTTTGCATTTGTACACTTTTTATATGTAACAAAAAATATTTTCATTTCAACTTAAGAACGAAAAATGCCGCGCTTTCTTTTTCTGCTTGACAAACCGAATGACTTAATCGTTGCCAACTTTGCTGACGTGTGCAACTTTCAGCGCAGCACATTTTTATTATTTGCTAGTGTTGATAAGCTCAAAATTTTAACAAAGTAAGTCAATATATTTTTTGGACTGATAAGTACATCTTTTTACGATTCAAATTAATTTTTACATAAAATTTGGTGAAAAAAGCGAAATATACGAAAATTCTGTGTGAAAATCTTAAAAATCCGTAAATTTACCTTATTTTGCCACTGTTGTCCGTTTATATGTGCAAGGCTTAAATATCAAAGGCACTTGTTATTCAGAGTCGAATAACGGATCAGGACGGCCGATTGTGGGAATGCTAGAAAGAGCTAGATGGCAACACTGGTTAGGTGAACGAACAGACAAACGAACGAATAGAGCGTCCATCATAACCTTTTCTCACTTGTAGTAAAACGATATAAATGGTTACACATAGTAATAGAGAGCGGTAACAAAACTGTGAATTATAATATATTTGTTGGTTTCATTTACGCTCTCTGAGTAAATCAGTTAACTCTTGTATATTAAAGTCAGTATTAAACGAGTTGTCAAACTAAAAACACGAGTTTCTTTTCCGCGCTTATAAAAGCAACCAATAAACGCAACATTTTTGGTCCTTCGAGCCGGATCCGCGCAAAGCTGCTTAATATTCTAAATTTCCTTTAAATAATACATCGATATTCTAAACACTCTCGCAAAACATTTTGTTTAAAAAGATAAATCGCTGATAAATTGGACAAGTTTATTACTGTTTTTTCTCCGTTTGCATGTGCCGTGCTTTTCATTTCTCAGTTCTTAACAACCTCAAGTTAAGTCTTAAAAAACAAAAACCCAATGCCAAATAATGTCAAAACTCGTGATTCTGCACTAAGTGCAATTAAAAGATATATGACGAAAAGCATTGAAGATGCGACGATAATGGATTTAGAGAATATATCAAGTTATTTGCAGATGCTTAATGAACAGTGGGCTAGATTCAACTTGGCACAAGATGCTGTCGAAATTTCGTGTGGTATCGACAACTTTGCGATAGAAGAAGAATCACGAATTCAGGCCGAATCTTGGTATTCTATTGCTTTGGCTAATTTAAATCGTACAAAAAAGGTTTTGACTGAACCTGATGTAAATGCAAATGTAACCACACAGGTATCTGCATCAATACGGTTACCCAAAATGGAACTGCCAACATTTTCAGGTGATTCCACTGAATGGGTTTCATTTCTTGATGCATTTCAATCACTAGTTGCTTCAAACAATAATTTGACGAACGGTCAAAAGCTTTACTATCTTCGTAGTTGCTTGAAAGGAGAAGCATTAAACATCATCAGCAGTTTTAAAATTTGCGACGCGAACTATAACGAAGCATGGGACTTGCTAAAGGGTCGCTACAAAGTCATGCGTGTCATTATTGAAGGTCACTTTCGCGCATTGTCTGCTATACAGAGTGCGAGTAGTGATTCTGCTGACGATATCAAACAGGTTCTTGACAAAACTCTACAGCATGTACGCGCTCTTAAAGCAATTGGACGACCCGTGGAGTTTTGGGACGACTGGTTGGTGCACGAGGTGGTGGGTAAGCTCGCATTTGAAACAAGAAAACAATGGGAGCTGTCACTTGAACATGACGATCCACCAACCTTTGACGACTTGAAGATTTTTTTTAGAGACACGGTGTCGCTCTCTCTCAATGTTATTGACAACAACTGCTACAACTGCTGCCAAATACACACCTAGAAACAAAACGACCGTGTTTCATGCTTTACAAAATAATTTTGATAGCTTGTCGCGCTGCTCACACTGTAATGGAAATCATAAAATTTACGATTGCGAAAAGTTCTCAAGCTTAAATGCCTCTGCCAGAGTTCAGTTTATAAAAGAAAGTGGTGCATGCTTTAACTGTCTAAGCACAGGGCACCTCAAGGCGAGATGCCGTAGTACCTCAACATGCAGAATTTGTCATCAACGTCACCATACGTTCTTACACACTGCCGCTCTCTCTGCCCCGGAGTCCGATGAAAACGTTGTTGTTGCCACTGCTCAAACAGCTATGGTTCCCGCTTTCACTAATGCCGACGCCGCTAACAACAGTTTAGATAAGCAAGAATTTACAGCCTCTTTTATCACTGCAACTAAACTTGTTAAATCTATTTTAAGCACAACCTGCAATAATAGTACTACCGCTGCAACCGCCGATGTCAACTCGCAAATCGAAGCCAAACAAGCTATTCTTTTGGCTACCGCTTTTGTCAAAGTGCAAGACTGCTCCGGCCGATGGCAAACCGCTCGCTTGTTATTCGATACTGGCTCGCACGCTTCTTTCGTGACTGAGTCGTGTGTCCAACGCCTTCGTTTGACAAGAAACCCTTCATTTGTGTTCGTAACTGGCATCGGCTCTGCACATGGGGGACGTTCAAAAGGTGAGACATCACTCACCTTGTCACCTCGTTTGTCTCCTCAGTGTTTCAAAATTAACGCGATTATTTTGACAAAATTAACGAATGATTTACCAACAATAAATATTCCCGTTGCTTCCTGGTCTCACATTATTGATTTGCCACTTGCTGACCCACATTTTATGGAGCCTGGCCCAATAGATATCATAATAGGAATGGATGAAATGGAACAATTTATTACACCAGAGATTCGAAAAGGGGTTCCTGGAACGCCCATGGCGCTGTGCACAGCCTTTGGGTGGATGCTGTTTGGTCGTGTTAATTATAAACAATCTCATGACCGTAATGTGCAAAGCTTACACTGCGACATCACGTTGGTCAGAGCACTGAGCAAATTATGGGAGCTAGAAGAATTACCAAAAGTTAAACACCTCACCGCTGAAGAAAAATTTTGCGAAGACCATTTCGAAGCTACACATCGCCGTACGGCTGACGGACATTTCATCGTTGAACTTCCGCTTAAGAACAATGTACCGCTTGGTGAGTCACGAAACCTCGCAGTACGCAATCTATTGCGTATGGAAAGAAGAGTTGCCGTCGATGAAGACTTGCGGCTCCGCTATAGCAACTTTATGCAAGAGCTAATTGAAATGAATCACATGGAGATCGCACATGATACGGCAGAAAATTGCTTTTATATGCCGCATCATTGTGCATTAAAGGAATCTAGCGTCACAACCAAGTTGAGAGTTGTTTTTAACGCTTCGGCAAAAACTTCAACCGGTTATTCGTTAAATGATGCGTTAATGATTGGACCGCCATTACAACAAGATATCTTTTCAATTATAATAAGGTTTAGAACGCACCGCTTCGCCCTTACTGCAGATGTGACTAAGATGTATAGGCAAGTTTATGTCGCAGAAAAACATACTGATTTACAACGTATTGTCTGGCGCCAAGACCCTTTGTCACCAATTCAGGACTATCGTATGCTGCGTGTTACATATGGGGTAGCTGCAGCTTCTCACTTAGCCGTAAAGGCGCTACAGAAATCCGCAAAAGATGCTAATAATAATTTCAAAGAAGCTGCTGACACGATTCTTCGTGATGTTTATATGGACGATTTGTTGACGGGGTCATCCAGCATAGAGACGCTTCAATTGTTACAAAGAGACATATCCACCGTTCTAAGTGGTGGTGGATTTGAGCTTAGACAGTGGGCTTCAAATTGTGCAGAGATAATTGAACCAATGCCACACGCCTCAAGAGATATTTCTCATTATATTGCAGAAGGAAACGAAGTACACGCCCTAGGTCTTATTTGGAATACCAAAGACGATTTTCTGACTTTTTCCGTAAAGCTTAAAGAGCCACCAACCTTTCTCTCTAAAAGAGCATTTTTATCGGATTCGAGTACCTTGTTTGACCCGCTTGGTCTTTTAACACCTTGCACTATAAAGTCAAAAATTTGGTTCCAGGACATTTGGCGCACAGATGCTGATTGGGATGATGCAGTTCCGGACAGCATTATGAAACAATGGAGTTCTCATCGCCAAGACTTGAAACTCCTTTCTGGTGTCAAACTAAATCGATGGCTTGGCTGTGGGACTACCGGTTCGGTAACAGAGTTACACACATTTGCTGATGCATCGGAGCGTGCGTACGCCGCGGTTATTTATGCTCGATCAATTCGGTCAGACTGTACAGTCAGTGTCACCTTAGTCGCTTCTAAGGCTAAAGTTGCACCGCTAAAGGTGACAACGCTTCCACGTCTGGAACTTTGTGCTGCACACCTTGCCGCAAAGCTTCTGAAAAATGTAACATCTAGTTGGGATATGCAAAACTATCCATTTTATGCTTGGACTGATTCCACTATTACGCTGGCATGGTTACAAGCTCATCCGAGTCGATGGGTAACTTTTATTGCAAACCGTGTCGCTGAAATACAGGAAATTTTACCACCAGAGTGCTGGAACCACATACGCTCTGAGTACAATCCTGCGGATTGCGCTTCTAGAGGCGTGACGCCTGGTGACCTGCTTCAGCACAAACTTTGGTGGAATGGGCCTACATTTTTAAAGGAAACAAATGAGTTTTGGAAGCATAATTCACCAACACAACACACAACGGAGCTAGAACTGCGATCGAGTAAGCTCATCGTGCACTTAGCTGATTCTAAAGAACTTTGGACTTTACTAACTAAATATTTATGCTACGCTAAATTGAAAAGAGTTACTGCTTTTGCTCTGCGTTTTGTCACGAATTTACGTGTCAACCTAAAACATACTGCTGTACGGCGTTCTGGCCCACTTAGCTGCAAAGAAATTCTTGAGGCAGAAATTGCACTAGTTAGGTATACTCAAACTTATTATTTTTCTAATGAAATATCTCATTGCAGCAAAAAGAAGCCAATACCACTTCGTAGCTGTCTGTTGCGTTTGCAACCTTTCCTAGATGAAAATGCAATTTTACGAGTTGGAGGTCGCTTGAAACGATCTGCTGCCAGTGTCGATATTAAGCATCCAATCATCCTTGCGAAAAATTCACCACTTGCTAAGCTTATAGTTACGGAGATACACGCGTATACGCTGCACGCTGGCCCTCAAACAATGCAGACTATTTTACAACGCCGCTTCTGGGTTATAGGAGCCCGCAATTTGATTCGCCTAGTGTATCATAAGTGTGTAAAGTGTACACTTTTGAACCGAAATCTTGCGCAACAATCAATGGCAGATTTACCATCATGTCGTGCCACTTACGCCCGCTGTTTTCTACGTAGTGCTGTTGATTTTGCTGGGCCATTTTCGTTTAAGTTTTCTCAGGGAAGAGGCTCTAAGTCTATAAAGGGCTACATCAGCACATTCGTTTGTATGAGCACTGGTGCCATGCACCTTGAGCTTGTAGGAGATTTATCGTCTGCTTCGTTTCTCAACGCATTTAAAAGATTTATTAATCGCCGTGGTTACTATGAAAAACCATGTTTTCCGACAATGGCACTAATTTTGTAGGTGCGGAAAGAGAGTTAAGGAGCATGTTTCAACGATGTATGGCTGATGATAAGGTTCGAAGTTACTTTGCTGATTCCTGTGTCACATGGCACTTTAATCCTCCGAGCGCACCACATATGGGAGGGTATTGGGAGATTGGTGCTAAACGTGTAAAATACTATCTAAAACGCGCATAAGGCGATACTCTACTAACATATGAGGATTTCAGTACTCTGCTCACTGAAGTTGAGGCTTGCGTAAATTCACGTCCCTTGTGCACTTCTATAACAGATGCCAGTGATATGGAAATTCTCACACCTGGACACTTTATCGTAGGAGAACCTTTAAAATCACTTTCAGAGCCAAAGACTCAAGAGTTTAATGGAAATTTACACCAGCGCTGGCATGCTATTTCATCGATGAGACAACATTTTTGGCATCGTTGGCGAGATGAATATCTCGTTAGCTTGCAACGCCGCTCCAAGTGGTTTCGCTCTTCCCCAAACATTCAAGAAAATGACGTAGTCGCCGTACTTAATGAATGCACTCCACCGACGAAATGGAAACTAGCAAGAGTAGTAAAATATCATCCTGGAGACGATGGTCGCGTAAGAGTCGCTACCGTAAAAACAGCCGATGGAGAGTTAGTACGACCAGTCGTGAAGCTTTGCCCTTTGCCCACTAAATGCGATATCTTTTATTGAAAGTATAATTATTCTTATTAAGCATTTATTGTAATTAACTTTTTTTGAAACCTGAAATTTTGTTTCAAAATCATGTAATTTTTGTTGATTTTTAAAACCAGAGTCAGTGTTGAACGCTTTGAAATCGTTCAAGGCCGGCGCTATGTTGGTTTCATTTACGCTCTCTGAGTAAATCAGTTAACTCTTGTATATTAAAGTCAGTATTAAACGAGTTGTCAAACTAAAAACACGAGTTTCTTTTCCGCGCTTATAAAAGCAACCAATAAACGCAACAATATTACAAAATAATATAAAACTTAAATGAAACAAGACTTATGTAAAACTGTATTAAAAAGTATTTAAAATAAACAATTAAACTAAAAGTGCGTTCGTTGTGTCTTTTCCCACATGTATCGTATACGATTGTGAATTTATTTAACGAATAAATTGTGAATTGAAAAGTGTTTTCACAAAACTATTATTTTTTGTTAAGTTAAACGACGATAATATCTTAAAATTTCTCTCGTATTGTTCGCAATGTTTGTTACGTAGACATCTCTTTCTGTAGGTTTCCGTCAAGCCATTCAATAGTTATGAAATTTTTCCATATTGTAAGAAAAAACTTGATCTCTGTTTTTTAAAAGGAAACTTATATTTTAAATTTCGTTAACCTTTCGTTAGTAAGGGTTATCAATTTCTAAAAAATTTCTTTTTACTTAAAAGTTAAAAAAATTAGTGTAAAAAATTTCAACAGGCGCAATATTTATTTTTATCAGTCACTGCAAATAAAAAGAAAGCAAAAAATTTGGAGATGCAAAAGTAAATCAGCCCAATTCTGAATGATCTTTTTCGGGGAATCGGAAAAGTCAGTTTTCATTTTTAAGATAGCAGATAAAGATATCACATTTTTTAACACTCATGAATATTGATAGTTGGTGAGCAAATTGGCATTAATAATTTCCAAAATGTTTTTGAACTTTATCTTAAAAAAAAAAACTCCCTTTTCCGATTCACCTCGAAAATTCATTTAGAACTGGACTGGATATAAATGGATATTTTACTCAATTTTAACGACTCAGCTCTTTGTAAATAGCTTTAATTATATTTTGGTTAAAACAAAAAATCTTTTGCTATCAGAAACAACAAACAAATAAAGAAATCTAAAAAAGAGTTCCTGACCGTATGCCGGAATCGAACTTACGCATTATCTTCTTAGACTTCTTAGACAAGTCAGCATGTTAGTAACAGTTTTTAATTAACTATCAGATCTTAATAAATCACCGTGCGTCTCTACTTCACGAATGAATGAAGATTTCGAATACCAAGACATTTTGATTCCGTTGTGCGGTCAAGGATATTTTTAATAAATTTAAGACAGTTGTTCGTTTTTATGTGTCAGATTTTCCTATTGTTACACAGAAAATCGACAACAATAGGTTTAAGAAGCTTTTGTCCAGAAGAACACAAAAATCTAATATATCCTTATACAAACTAAATCTGCTGTATCTAATTTTTTGTTGTTTTAATTTTAGTCTGTTGAAGGAGAAAACCATGAAAAGGCCGTAGAACTATTAAAACAGGCCATTGGATCAGTTAAGTTGGTGGTTAGATATACTCCAAAAGTTCTGGAAGAAATGGAACTACGATTTGATAAACAACGAACAACTCGTCGTCGTCAGCAGTAGTCAACTAGATTTAAATTGATTGTGAAATTATTTAATCTCAAGCAGAAAGAGAAGTTGAAAAATATAACGCATTGAATATTTAACATATATTTTATAGCTTTTTATAATTTAATTTAACTAACTTTTTGTAGTAGCGTGTCTTGACGAGGTTTTTCTCTTGAAAACCTTGCAGAAAAAAGGGTCGTTTTTGAAAAAATACGCCTACGCAAATCAAAGATGAGTTGGACTCTGTGTACGGGGACTCTGCAACATCATTTATCACGATGAATGACGATAACGTCGCTAAAATTATTTATAAATAAATGGTGCTAAACGACTGTCGAAATAAAGTGAGAAAGATAGCAGACGGTATGGCTTAACTGCTAAGCTGTTTTAGAATGGATACGAAGTTCTATTTGAATGCATTCACGAGCTTCTATGCAGAATATGGTCGGAGGAATACATTCCGAACGATTGTAATCTCAGTGTGCTATACCCAATCCACAAGAAAGGTGATCCCACTATTTGTGCCAATTACCGAGGGATAAGCCTTCTTAATATCTCATATAAGGTCCTGTCGAACGAAGAAAAACTCTTGCCAACAGGTGTTACTTTGTGCTCAGTAGACAATTAAGAAGCAGAGCCCTTTCGAGTAGTTCAGATGAAATGACTTTAAAAGTCTTTGAGAGTCAGATCCTTCGTCAGATCTACGGACCAATCTGCGTCAATGGTGAGTACCGAATACGGTGGAATGATGAACTGTACGCCGACATCGACAAAGTCAAGCGCATTACATTCGAGCGGCTTCGCTGGCTATGTCATGCTCAGTGCATGACATACGATGCTCCATTGAAGAAAATATTCGATTCGGTACCTAGCGGTGATCAACGCAGAAGTGGGAGACCGCATCTTCGTTAGAAAGACCAAGTAAAGGACAACTTGACGAAGCTTGGTATTTCAAACTAGCGCCAGCATATAAATGGCTTGCACACGTTCTTAGATAATGTCAAGATCAACATACGGTTTTAGCGCCAACTAAGAAGAAAAAGAATCGTTGACTGCCAGAATTTCAGCTCAATTTAGCTTAAACCTAGCGCCCTTGCCGGTGTACATGGGAGGAAATCTGCACCTGTTCACTCGGACTGGGGCTCAAAACAAATTGTAATCTAGTTAACCACACTGATTGTCTTCTTCTATCTTTCAAGTGCATTCCAAAATCAGATGTAATCAGGGCGCTTGTCAACCATCGCCACTCTGTTAACTTACTGTCTCTTTAATTTAATTTATTCGGTGCTCAATGTACTGTTTGTACCTACGGTACCTTCTGGAAAAGTTCCTCGCTTCTTTCATGTTTGAACTATATTTTCAATTGAGCGCAACCTAGTTTTAAACGAATTTTTCAACTCAAATCCTACATGTTTATGTATACCAACTATCTTTTCTATGATTCGAGCAGCATCGTTTTCATCTTCGAAACAATGAACGAGATCATCGATAATTGATAATTGCGTCAACTTAGATATTGTGGTTGCAACCAGCCTGGAGTCAGCCAAGGACACGTACTGGTTGGTTGCAGCCTGTTTCTAACACGATGAAATTAGAAAATTTGTGGACGATGGACGTGACATGCGTCGAGGGGTCATCATATCGGCCGACGCTATTGCACATAGCTCCGTATGGGGCAGCACGGTCACTAACGAAAGGGGTGAGCTACTTTTTTATTATTTATTAAGTATCAACCTATATATATGCAATAAGGGTGAAGAAACCACCTTTATTATCAAAAATAAGAGCGAAGTTCTGGACATAACCTTAGTCTCAGACTTCATATTCGACAAAATTGGCGGTTAGGGGCTGTCAAATTAACACTCCTACTCTGACCACCGCTACATTGAGAACAATTTACATAATACGTCTCCCAAAACATACGCCGGCTTTGGCAAAATATTTGCCATCAGGTCTGATTGACAGACCTAAATTGGCAACTGATCTAGTCGATGTACTAACCAAAGCAGTTAATTGCTCCCTTGCTTCCTCATGTCCTAAAAGGACAACAAAGTGGTGGTCCTCTGTACTGGATGAATTGAATACTGAAGGATCTTTAACGCAGCTAAGCGCTCGAGAGCTTAGCTTGATTGGGCAGCCTACAAGGTAGCCCCCAAAAATTTCAAAACTGACACCAGTAAGCTTAAAGATCCTTTGAGAAACGATTTTGTGAAGGAATTGGAGAAATCTCAGAGCTTCTAGGCTACGCAAGATTCTCGCTAGCACACTATGCACACCCGGCTATCGCAAAAGTTCGGATGGCACATGGACAATGTCTACTGAGGAGTCTCTCAACCTCCTATTAGACACGCACTTCCATGATAGTAGCGCGCCTATTGGTGCACAACTGCATAATCCTGGTTGTTTTAAGCAGGACACTCAAGGCATAGTCTCCGATAGGAAACTAAAATGAGCGGTATTCAGCTTCAAGCCCTATTAATCACCAGGTCCTGATGGTGTTTACCCTGTAGAAATACAAGAAGCTGCGAAATGTATTTTGCCTTGGTTTTGTGTAATTTTGAATGGCTACATAAATCTGACATATTTTCCCAATGCTTGAAATAAAGTAAGAGTGGTCTTTATACCTAAAGCAGAGAAGACATCACATACCACTCCTAAATATTTCAGGGCTATAGTTTTAGCGTCATTCCTCTTCAAGACGTTAGAACGGCTATTAGATCTGTATCTACACAGTAATTTCAGATATCAGAAAAACCAACAACACAATGTTATCTCGGGAAACCTCATCCCAATAATATCCAGCTAGCGGGAAATTCTCAGGACTTGGTATTATCTATAAGAAAATACACGTTTAATAATTTTTCCAACTAGTCTTGTAGCTTTTCTTTAAGATTCTCCTACCTTGCACTATTCAAAATTGCAATTGCATCCGATCTTTAAATGCCTTTTATAAAATACAACACTTTAAATGCCTCTTGCATGTCTAAAAACTGAACTGTCTAATCGATTTGCGTTAATTTAATTACAAACACTAAAAAATGAACTCCTGACACATGTCATCTGCACTCTTCCACGGCTCTTTTGCAATGAAACTTTTTGGTTTCTAAGCTGCTTAGCCAGACTACAATTATGTGTCTACATATTGATAACGGACCATGTAAAGTGTTTTAGCTCACGCCACGATTTTTATTGCCATTACGGTTACCATATGCTAGTTATGACTACTGTTTTAATTTTGCCTTATTTAAGTTTTGCGTTTAATTTTATATGTAGGCTTTATATTCAAGTTTTATTTGACAGCTCTAATTTCAGACTTTATGATTAAGTTTTATTTACACCAGTGGTACCAAACCCACTTTTTTTATATTCCTTCATTTATAAAGGGTAGTTAAGTTTTAAGGACGACCTACACGTCAAGTTTTTCATTTGACATTTCTCAATTTCAGACTTATTCAATTCGAACCACGGAAAGATACACAATCGAGCAACGCGTAAAAGTTATTCAGGCTTATTATGAAAATGGACGTTAAAATCAAAATGCATATCGTGCACTTCGTGATTTTTTCGGTCAATTTAAAATATTCCTGCTTTTCACGATAGTGTGGCTGAAGAGCTATCCACCTCAACTCGTCGTCGTGCCAACAATTGCACCTCTCTCGCTCGTCGTTACGTGAACGAACATTATGCATAAAGACTTGCATTTACACGCTTACAAGGTGCAATTGACTCAAAAACTAAAGCTTCTTGGCCATTTCAAGCGTTGTCAATGGTCAGAATGGTGGCAAGAAATGGCAACAGTGGATGATCAATTTTCGAAGAAAATCATCTTCAGTGATGAGGCACATTTTCACCTCAGTGGATTCGTCAATAAGCAGAATTGCCGTATTTGGGCGAATGATAATGCAAGAGTGATTGTCGAAAAACCAATGCACCCAGAAAGAGTGACTGTTTGATGCAGTTTATGGGCTGGCAGCATAATCGGGCCGTATTTTTTCCAAAATGAGGCCGGTCAGGCAGTTACTGTGAATGGTGTTCGCTATCGTGAGATGATAACGAACTTTTATGGCCCGAATTGGAAGATATGGATGTGGACGATATGTGGCTTCAACAGGACGGTGCCACTTGCCACACAGCTAACGAAACAATGGCTCTTTTGCGCGACAAATTCAATGGCCGTATTATCTCACGTGGTGGCGATGTCAATTGACCGCCAAGATCATGTGATTTGACACCGTTGGACTTCTTTCTTTGGGGTTATTTGAAAGAAAAGGTGAACGTCGATAAGCCAGCAACAATTCAAGAGCTAAAGGATGAGATAATTCGGCACATTAACTGCATAGAACCTCAATTATGCCTCAGCGTCATCGAAAATTTGGACCATCGGATGGAGGTGTGCCGCCGAGGTCGCGGCGGCCATTTGGTCGATATTTTATTCCATACATAATTGAACCATACCAATATTTTCATAATAAAAAGAAATGACAGTAATTTCCTAAATAATTTGTGTTTTATTAAAAATCAACATCGGCTCTTAAAATTTAACCACCCTTTATTATGAGACCCTTAATAACATAAAAAAAATGTTATTTATTACCGCGGTTCGAACCTCAACCTCTTCGCTCCAAGAAGAACCTTCTAACCCCTGAGTCACATACTGAGTTCTTGTAAATATTGCTAACAACTCGACACAATGTCACCACAACCAGTCTTATTTCGAACTGCTTTTAAATCCAATCCAACACTAGCGCTTAACCAAGCATTACAACCACTGTTATATTTATAGAACCCCAACAAATCCACCACTGTCCTAGCTACTGATCGGCGGCAGTGACGTGCAATTAGTCTATGTCTATTTAGAGAACATCAGTGAGGTGAAAACTGACACTAATCATTCGGACCTTATTTATGAATATTTGTTATTATTTTTAGCAATAATTTTAATTGGTATTATTATTATTATTATTATTATTATTATTATTATTATTATTATTATTATTATTATTATTATTATTATTATTATTATTATTATTATTATTATTATTATTATTATTATTATTATTATCATTATTATTATTATTATTATTATTATTATTATTATTATTATTATTATTATTATTATTATTATTATTATTATTATTATTATTATTATTATTATTATTATTATTATTATTATTTTTATTTTTATTATTATTATTATTAGCTGCGTTCCATTCGCTTCAAAATAATCCAGATTATTTTTTTTACATGCAAAGCAAAACAGAAATAATAATCCTATAACAAATAGGATTATTTTGGCTATCCATATAAAATTGTGATATAGCCTTTAAAAAATTTGAAACACAGGTGCCGCACCTGTATATTTTTGTGAGCTGTCATTTCATTTTTTTAATTTTTTGTTTGTTTGATACAATGACTTTTAGGTAGCCATGACAGCTACCTATTTTCTCACGAGCTGGAACCATCGAATGTTAAACAAAAGAAAACAAAACAAACCGCGTGTGTCACACATATTGGACGCATTCAGCGGAGCCAACAAATGCACTTAAATTATTTATATAATTGCATAATATTAATAATTAAATTAAATAATTTACAATTTTTCTGACGTTTAGAGTAAAACACATTCAGAGAAAATATCGTTCACTAAGGTATCGCTACCATAACAGTTCACAATAGTTTTGAACGACACACGTTCTCATGACACCTAATAGTTATTGTATCATGATTGCTTGTTTGAATTTAAATTTGACTGCACGTGTGTCACACATATTGGACGCATTCAGCGGAGCCAACAAATGCACTTAAATTATTTATATAATTGCATAATATTAATAATTAAATTAAATAATTTACAATTTTTCTGACGTTTAGAGTAAAACACATTCAGAGAAAATATCGTTCACTAAGGTATCGCTACCATAACAGTTCACAATAGTTTTGAACGACACACGTTCTCATGACACCTAATAGTTATTGTATCATGATTGCTTGTTTGAATTTAAATTTGACTGCACCCTCTACGTGCCCTCTACGAGTCGTTTTTCTTGCCGTTCCTTTGAGAAAATTGGTTATCGCGATTATATTAAGGCGAAAAGAACGCAGCTATTGTTATTTTTATTATTATTATTAATATTATCATTATTATTATTAATATTATCAATATTATCATTATTATTATTATTATTATTATTATTATTATTATTATTATTATTATTATTATTATTATTATTATTATTGTTATTATTATTATTATTATTATTATTATTATTATTATTATTATTATTATTATTATTATTATTATTATTATTATTATTATTATTATTATTATTATTATTATTATTATTATTATTATCATTATTATTATTATTATTATTATTATTATTATTATTATTATTATTATTATTATTATTATTATTATTATTATTATCATTATTATTATTATTATTATTATTATTATTATTATTATTATTATTATTATTATTATTATTATTATTATTATTATTATTATTAATATTATTATTATTATTATTATTATTATTATTATTATTATTATTATTATTATTATTATTATTATTATTATTATTATTATTATTATTATTATTATTATTATTATTATTATTATTATTATTATCATTATTATTATTATCATTATTATTATTATTATTATTATTGTTATTATTGTTGTTGTTGTTGTTGTTGTTATTGCTATTATTATTATTATTATTATTATTATTATTATTATGTTATTATTATTATTATTATTATTATTATTGTCATTTCAGCATGTAACGATCCTTCCTGCATAGTAAATTAACTTTAGTTGCTTTCCTAGACAGAGGGAGCATTTAGTAATGTCACGCCACAATCTATACGACTATAGTTGCGTAGGGTAGGTCTGAATAACACCATAACTGATCTCATAGATAAGCTACTAAACTCCCGAGTAATCTTATCAGACCTAGGTGCGTATAGCGCTGTAAAATCGGTGACAAGTGGTACGGCACAAGGCGGTGTGCTATCTTCACTCCTCAAGAATCTGATAATAAACAACGTACTGCTGTCTCTAGAGAGGGAGGACTGTGCAGTGGCAGCCTACGCCGATGATGTAGCAATCAGGCAAATTTCCCACTACTCTGAGCGACGTTATGCAAAGAGCTCTTTGCAAACTCCAGCGATGGGCCGAACACTGTGGTCTCATCCGGCAAAAACAGAACTGTATTTCACAAGGGAATACAAAATGACGTCCCTCTTACCTATCATGCAAATAATGCTGCCCTAGAGAGCTTACTTCACCTTCTACCGTTCGACTGGGCTTCCAGCCATACAGCAGCTTGTTCGGAAGTCAAACTGGGGCAAACTGGTGTATGGAAAAACCTGGGAATAGGACAAGCATCCATACTCTACAAGTTCAACTTCATTGGAAAACACTGCTTTCCTTTGATGGAAACTACGGCACGCTTATTTCACCTAAGACATACTGTAATAAAGGTGCGCCGTGGAAACCAGGGTGTCTTCACTTGTATGCAGATTGGTCAAAATTAAATGACAAGGTCGGGCATGGATCTTCTCAAAAAATTAGGGGTATCCTTAGTTCTTATAGCTACAAAACAAACAACATCAGTAGCATAAAATTAATAGTCGCTACAACAACAACAACTTTGGCCATGAATGCGACACCAGCAAGCGATGACAACGGTAAAACCAACCGTCAGCAAAACAATGCATGCTGTTGGCTTAGGCAGGTAACTGAACACTTCGTTCATCAAACCTTTGCAGTTTTCATTATTATTTACGTTATGCTGATTTTGTTAAGTTGACTACAATTTATTTGTTTCAATTCTTTATATACAGATAATATAATTTGTTAAGTTGTACATTAAAGTGGGTCGGCATCCATACAAAAAAAAATTTTAAAAACCACCCCCTATATCAAAGCTGACCTTGAGAGGATTCTTAAAACAAAATTTTTTGGACCACCGAAAAAACAGCCAAAATGGTATTTTTTTCATAACTTTAGTACAGCATGTCCGATCTTAAAAAGTTGTAAAGGGTGTTTTTTGTAGAGTGTTACAACTTTGAGTTGGCATCTCTGCTTTATTTGACCACCCATTTAACAGCTGATAGTTGCTTTTTGTTTAGTTTACTTTGAAATTTCGTTACGGATAAAATTTCACCAGAGCAACGCGTTCGCTAATTCGAAGAACAATAGAGAACTCAGCAACTGGGGTTGTGTCCTTGCACTTTATGGAAGATTTTACGAAAAGATTTTGCTTAAATCCTTTCAAGATTCAACTTGTGCAGGAATTAAAGCCAAACGACCATCGTATGCGCCGCCAATTCGGCGAATGGACTGAGGCACAAATTGATATTGAATGATTGAAATACTGTTTGGTGCGCTTTATGGGCTGGCGGAGTCATTGGCCCATATGTCTTCAAAAACGATGATGGTCAGAATGTTACTGTCAATGGTGAACGGTATAAGAACAGGATTCGAAGTTTTTTCGTACTTCAATTAGCTGGCATTAATCTTGCTGATATGTGGTTCCAACAGGACGGAGCCACATGCCACACAGCGGGCGCTACAATTAATTTACTCAAGGAAACTTTTGACGAAAAAATAATTTCACGAAATGGCCCAATTAATTGGCCCCCAAGATTGTGTGATTTAACCCCATTGGATTATTTTCTTTGGGGTTATGTAAAGTCACTTGTCTATGTCGATAAACCACAAACAATTGAACACCTGGAAATCAACATTCGAAGAGTTATCGGCGAGATACGGCCGTAAATGCTACGAAAAGTTACATTAATGTCAAAAAATTTTCTATCCAATAAAGCCCGTTTCATTGATATTAAAAATATATTACTATGTTTTATTATGATTTAAACTTGATTATCACTCTATAAAAAAACCCTTTATGTCGTTAAAAAGAGCTTAAAAAATACTACATTTCCTCTTCAGAGCATTTTTTCTTCCGAAGTCATATTCAATTAGTAACCCTCGTTAGCCCAATTTACGCCCTTTTTGGAAAAGAAAATTATAAGAAAATTTTTTTACTTTCTTATAATGTTAAAAGCCGTTAAATTTTTTACTTTTTTGCAAAAAAATATTTTATAAGTTGTAAAGCAGAAGTTCTAAAAGATCAAAACTAGAAATACTTACTTTTTTTAATTCAAACCAAATGGAAAATTAAATTGAAAAAATTCTTCATGAACTGTGGCAGTGTGCAAACATATCGACAGTGGTAAAGTAATGTATTTTTGAAAAAGGGAAAAACTCCGACAACTTTAAATGTAAGCTATTTTATAGCTTATATTATAAACAAAAATGTTTGCAGTTGGAGCGAGAAAATGAGCCGAGAAAAAGTTAATTTCTCATTTTATTCGTAAAACAGTTACTTTACAAAATTCGTTTGTTTAGGCATACCACTGTTGCTAGGGCATAAGCTCTCAAATTGTATAAATAATTTTTTTTAAAAAACAAGTTCTTGAGTGCGCGTTAAATATGTTTTTTGAAAAAACGAAATTAATACAACAAAATTGCCTACCAAACGCGAGATTATTATTAAATACCAATAGCTTAAAAAATTGTTCAAGAATTGTGGCAACGTGCAAACATTCCGACAGTGGCTAAAACGACGGTTCGGAGGTACATTAATAGTCTTATAAAAAAACATTTACTAAAACATCCACTTACATACAATGAAGTGGAATGGAGCCAGATATTTCTTATACCTCAGTGCAAATAAGTAACTGCTCCAATTTTAATAAGATTCCTAAAAACTCTCAACATTTTTATATTGATCAGAGACTATTAATATATATGCTACATGCAACATGTTTCAGAAAACCCCTTCCTTCTTATTATTATATTGCTGGAGTGTGTTGCTAGATTTTACAAAAGAACTAGAACTAGAGCTAGATTTTATAAAAGATAAATAAAAGAAAACCACTGCTTATACATACATTTTTTAGATTTCGGAGCAGAGCAGCGTGACTTTGTTTACATTTTTTTTGCTTGATTTGTTGTTGCTGCATTGAACTTCTTTTAGCTGCTATTGTTACGCTAGGATTTTGTTCACGTTTTGGCAGTTTTTGATCTAAATAAAATAAATCATATTTTTGCGATTTTGTCTATCTGAAGCAAAGGCGGTTTAGATAAATCGCTATATCTCTTTTGTTTTTAATCGGATTCAAATGCTCCAAAGGACAAATTTTTAGAAAATTGATTGATCTTTCAAATGGCAATAAAATTAAATTTTACAAAATTTAATTCAATTATTTATTACCTATTTTAAACAGATTTAAAACAAAAACTCTGAATGCGCTTTTTGGTCAGATTCATGAGCAGATATCCTTGTCCGCAATTTGTTTTTTGTTGTCCCCACATATGCTTGGTCGCATACGTGGAACCCGTCTCCTTCACAAGTTATCTTGTATAAATATAACCTTTGCTTTGTCAAGCTTGTTTGTTTTTGTCTTCATATAGTTGTTCGTCTTGATCGCAGTTTGGAATTTTTGTTTGTGGTATATGTCTGATTTTAAAAACGTTCTGACAAAGCGGGGATATATGTCCGTGATCTATATGTTTTTTTTTCTTTATCTTCTTGCTTTTTAACATTTTTCATCTTATAACTGTTGATTAAATCTTCTGACGTTTTCTTTGGGAAATCATTTTTCCGTAATATTGTTTTTATTTTTCTTATATTTTCTTTGTGAAATTCCTCGTTGCTGATGTCAGGTGCTCTTCTTATAAAGTTATTGGCTGTATTTATTATCACCCTTTTTGGGTGCTTGGAGTAAAAGTTTATATTCTTCCTGAGGCCATAGGTTTTTGAAACCAGTCAAGTATTAAAAAGTTCTCTTTTCTTATGAGTGTGTCCAAGTATAGTAGCTTTCCGTTTTTTCTTCTTCTTTGGTGAATTTTATGTTTTTGTGGAAGTTGTTTAGAGCTTCTTATGTTTCATTTATTTTGTGATCTATATGTTTTTTTTTCTTTATCTTCTTGCTTTTTAACATTTTTCATCTTATAACTGTTGATTAAATCTTCTGACGTTTTCTTTGGGAAATCATTTTTCCGTAATATTGTTTTTATTTTTCTTATATTTTCTTTGTGAAATTCCTCGTTGCTGATGTCAGGTGCTCTTCTTATAAAGTTATTGGCTGTATTTATTATCACCCTTTTTGGGTGCTTGGAGTAAAAGTTTATATTCTTCCTGAGGCCATAGGTTTTTGAAACCAGTCAAGTATTAAAAAGTTCTCTTTTCTTATGAGTGTGTCCAAGTATAGTAGCTTTCCGTTTTTTCTTCTTCTTTGGTGAATTTTATGTTTTTGTGGAAGTTGTTTAGAGCTTCTTATGTTTCATTTATTTTGTCTGTTCTTACAATAGCAAAAAGGACATCAACATATTTTGTTAAAAGTCTAGGTTTTATATCTAACGTCTCTATTGCTGTGTCCAAAAGTTCTTCCATAATTATGTCTGCTATGACAGGCGATGCTGGTGATCCCATTGGCATTCCTTTCAGTTGGGAATATATAATGTCTTGTAGCTTGGAATATCGATTGTCCTTTATGCAGAATTTAACCATGTTCATAAAATCATTCTTACTTGTTTTCGTGTATTTTTCAACAATTGCACATTTTTTGCCATTTTTAAAGCGAAGTCAGTTGGAATACTTGGAAAAATAGATATTACGTCGAAAGAAATTATTGTTTCATCATATATTGGGGGTTGGAATTAGTTTTAAAGGTTTTCTAAGAGATGGCGTAACTATCAATAGATCGCATCGGGCACACCTGTGACTATATTCATTTCAAAGCACATTGTCTAAGCTTCATTTTTCAGTATGTGTCATTCCACTGAAGTGTAAACAACATATATTTTTTTCTCTGTGAACTTGTCGACTTTCGTTCCAACAAAACGCAATTTGCGGGAAGGTTTACTTTTGTGCTTCCATTTGAAGAAAAAAGCGGTTGAAGCACAACGCACGCTTACTGAGGCTTACGGGGACTATGCTCCATCGATTTCTACTTGTGAGTACTGGTTCCGTCGGTTTAAAAGTGGTGATTTTGATACGGAAGACAAAGAGCGTCCGGGCCAGCCGAAAAAGTTTGAAGATGAGGAATTGGAGGCTTTGCTCGATGAAGACCCGTGTCAAACCCTTCAAGAATGGTCAGAATCATTGGGAGTCGACTTATCAACGGTCGGCAAACGCTTGAAGGCCATGGGAATGATTCAAAAGCAAGGAAATTGGGTGCCGTACCAGTTGAAGCCGAGAGACGTTGAACGGCGATTTTGCATGTGCGAACAACTGCTTCAACGGCATAAAAGGAAGAGTTTTTTTGCATCGTATTGTCACTGGCGATGAAAAGTGGATCCATTACGATAATCCTAAGCGAAAAAAATCGTGGGGACCACCCGGCCATGCATCAACATCGAGGGCCAAGCCGAATATTCATGGCGCCAAGCTTATGCTGTGTATTTGGTGGGATCAGAAGGGTGTCGTGTACTATGAGCTGCTAAAACCTAACGAAACCATCACTGGGGAACGCTACCAACAACAATTGATGCAATTGAGCCGAGCATTAAAGGTTAAACGGCCGGAATATGCCAAAAGACACGACAAAGTGGTTTTTCAACATGACAACGCACGGCCACATGTTGCAAGAACCGTCAAGGAAACGTTGGAGGCGCTGAATTGGGATGTGCTACCCCACCCGCCTTATAGCCCAGACATAGCCCCTTCCGACTACCACCTATTCAGATCGATGAAGCATGGCTTGGCTGAGCAGCGCTTCACTTCTTACGAGGATACCAAAAAATGGGTCGATTCGTGAATTGCCTCAAAAGACGAATCGTTCTTCCGGCGCGGAATCCATATGCTGCCAGATATATGATAAAATGTTGTAGCTAACGATGGACAATACTTTGAATAATATGCATTGTACCGTTGTTTCTAAATAAATGCTCAAAAACCGAAAAAAAACCTTTAAAATTAATTCCAACCCCCAATATATACGTGTTTGAAATTCAGTTTTTGAAATCAGTTGCATTGTTTATGTTGTATTGGGAATTCTTAGTTAAATTTTTTAAAATGTTTGTTATATACTTGCAGAGTCCGTATCAAGGTGAGCCAATAGATGAGCATATTGGTCTGAGTGGTGTGTTTTCTTTGTGAATTTTTGGCAGTCCATATATTCTCGGTGCCATTGCTGTATTTGTGCTAATGTTTCGTTTTTCTCGTATTGTTATGTCCTTGTTTTTAAATAGAATTTCAGCAAATTCATTATTTTTCTGTTGTAGAGTATGTGTGGGATCTCTTTTTAAGATTTTATATGTTGCTATGTCTCTGACTATGAGCCTCATCTTTTTCTCGTATTCGCTTTTATTTATTGCAACTGTGACGTTTCCCTTGTCTGAATTTAATATTAAAATATTGTCGTGAATTTTTTGTTTTCGAGCAATTCTTTTATTTTTATGTTTGGATGTTATTATAAATTCGGGCTATTTTGGTCACTTTGTTTATACAAAAAATATAATCTAAAAAATATTTTTCATTACTTACCCAACGTTTCGGAAGTGGCTTTCTTCCTTCATCAGGGATGTTTTTGATTTTATTTTTCTACGACAAAAGTCACAATTAGTTTTCTTATAAAATAAGCATAAAAACAATAATATATTTACATTTAGATTATCGTTACATTACAAATTATTGCACTCTTCCTTGGACAACATTCAACACTTTTAACTAACAAAAATTCAACTTTAATAATTAACAAAAAATATACAAATTGCACTTGACTGTGATTAACGAGAAATAAACATAAAAACAGCTGGTTGAGCTTATCTTAAAGCTAAAGAGTAGATCGAACTTATGTTGTCATTGTCCTCTTTGGTGTTCATTGTTGTTATTGCTTTTTTCTGTATGTGTAAACTTTCCAATATATATCGTCTAACTTCTTTTTTCTCTTTATCTACCACCTTTACGTCGTTGAAATTTTCTGTGTGTCCGCTCTCTGCAATGTGTTGTGATAGTGCCGTCGTTTGTTTCTCTTTTTTTTATGTTTGCTTTGTGTTCGTTGATTCTGGTTCCAAGTGCGCGCTTTGTTGTTCTAATGTATACTAGTCTGCATTCTTGTCCGTCTTTCCCATTGCATCCAATTTCGTATACTACGTCTTGCTGTTGCTCTTTTTTATTTTTGATTTTGTGTTGGTGAATAAGTGTGTTAATGTTTTGTTGGGTTTGTGTGCAAAAGAAAAGCTCTCCTGTTCTATTGTTTTGTGTAAGCTCCTGCTGTCTGTTAGATTGGGTATGTATGTGGTACCAAAATATTTTGTAGGATTACCATCTGTCTTTTTATTTGTGTTTTTGGTTCTTTGGATCTTGTTTTGCAAAAATTTGTTAATTAACCCTGGATAACCAATCATATTTCTAATACGTTATAACTAATGTTACCAACTATACTTACTTTGTAAGTATCATACTTATTTTCAGCTTCATATACTTACTAAAATTCCATGCTTATAAGTATACTTACTTTTAAGATTTATACTTATTCATGCTTACTTTTCAGCTCTGGTTGAACTTTTGCTTCCAAAACCATAAAAATTTGTAAATTGGAGTCAACAGCGTTAAAAATGCAGACACTGGAGTCAATTTTATTTGCAAAAAATAATATTGAATACAGCTGTATCGAATTTAACAAACTTTTAAAGACAAGACTTGACATATTAAACAACATTTCCAGCCAAGACAAATACGATTCCAAGCATAAAGAAAACAAACCAGTTAATATAGCACGTCAATTTAGTGGCAGTAATTGCGAATAATGATAACTTTGCTTTGATCTCACATTTTAGACTGGGTCGATAGGAGCCTGGGCGATAGGGGCCATAAGGGTGCAATTTACCCTATCACATCTTCAATTTTGTGAATTTTTTCTTTAGGAATTTTTTTCTAAAAATGTTTGTATATAAACATTTAGAACAGATAGAGCAATACTATAGAACAATACAATAAATTCAAGGTTTTTGACCATCACGGCTAAACCACAAAAGCTATCCACCTTATATTCACATGTGTTTGTGTGGTCCTCCGAAATTTTTTTTTTTTAGATCCCTTAGGTGGCGCTGTGGTCGATTTTTATAGGTTTATAAATACAATTTTTTTTTAAAAATCGACCACAGCGCCACCTAGGGGGAACTAAAAAACGATAAATTTTTGTATTAAAACGTATCAATGTGAGACCGGTTTTAAGTTGAATCTGGCATCAGTTTTGTACAAAAATATTTGAAAAAGATTCCGAAAGAAAAGTTCACAAAATTGAAGATGTGATAGGGTAAAGTGCACCCCTATCGCCCCTTTTTTTAATAAATTTTCATGCCCGATCCGAAAATCTCCCAGGTAACATAGGACCATATGCGAATGTTTTGCGTAAAGTGATAGTTTTGAGTACGCTTTCGGAAAAAATTTTTTTTTTGTAAATTTTTTTATTTTTTTATTTGTGTGATCAATGTTCTTGATAGAGAAGATTAAATTCGTGAAAATTTATTCCATAACAAAATGTTAATTATTAAAAAGTGCATTTCTATAGTTCATTTTTTAACTCATTTTCGAAAAAAGGTTCGTTTTTGAGAGACAATTCTGTCCGGCGAATGAGTTAAAGTTAAAAATTGTTAATGTATAAGTGCCTAAAAATAACTTTTCAATAGCTTTTTTCAACTCGTTTTCGAACAAAAAAATTGACAGTTGATGATTCTTTTAGGTTGATGAAAAAAAGGTTCGCTTTTGAGAGGAATTTTAGTCCGACGAATGAGTCCAAAAGGGTTAATTTATGAGTGTCGAAAATAAATTTTACTACCCGAAAAACTTTATAAATGAATTAAAAAAAAAGATAGTTTTAGTTCACTGGGTATATGAACTGCAAATATATAAAATTATTTTTTTTCATCTGAAGAATTTTTGTTTTAGTTAGATTGCCTACACAAAACTTTTCGAAAAGAACAAAAAGAGGGCGTGACAAGACTTACGGAATATTGTGGGTTCTATTGGTTCTTATATTAGTAAATAATATCAAGAAAATATTAAAATTTTTTTTCTAAGGTGATATACTTACTTATACTTATTTTTAAAAATTATACTTACAAATACTTACTTTTCAGTGTTCTAAGTAGCAAATATACTTATTTTTTAATAACATGAGTTGGTAGCATTAGTTATAACCAATGTTAGTCGAATCGACTAACACTTTCCAAAAAAAAACATTAATATTGGTCTTTGTTTTTTTTTACATTTTTTTGTAAGCTACTTATTTTATCAGTTTGAGATATACCACATAAGATTATTGAAAAAAAAATAGTAAATAAACATAAAATCTTAAAAGGCTCTTCTATCATTATACGAATACAGCATTATCTATTATTATTAAAATAAAAAAGTTTAAATCAATTGTTTAGCACAAGAGACATAATTCGCTGCACCACTATAAAAAACTTATAACCAAAACACTATATTCCTACAACAACGGAATTAACTTCGACTGAACCGAATTTAAAATACCCCCACATCCGTATTTTGGTATATACAAAGTTGTCAATGTTGTATAATTTTGATGACGCCTCTTTTAGGGGCGTGGTTTTATCCCAATATACAACATTTTAAACTCAGAGTTCATCCTAATTATCAAAGCTTATGTGTAAAATATCAAGTTTAAACCCAAATTTTTTTGAATTTATTAAGGTTTTGTATTATATTGAAGCCACTTTGTGTGTGAGGTGGGAGTGGTTTTCATCCCATTTTGACAAATTTCAAATTTGTGGTGAATATTTCACTCCAAAGCTAATGTGCAAAATTCCAAGTTCATATATTTATTTTTGTGGCATTTTAAGAGATACCGTTTTGATAAAGTCACTTCTTATGGGAGGTAGGCGTGGTGTTCATCCGAATTTGCTCATTCCCGAATTTTATCTTCGTTTTTTGAATATAAGCATACATCTTTTATTTCATTATGATAGCTTAAAAACTGTGGCTGTAATCGTGTCGACAGATGGATAGGCGGACAGACGGACATGGCTTAATCGACTCAGGAGGTGATGCTGATCAAAAAAATATCTCCTTATAAGCGTTACGAACAGAGTAACAAAGTTAATATACCCCTTACGCAATACGCGTGGGGGTATAAAAAGTTACGTTAAAGCCAATGTTAGTCGCTTCGACTAACACTACATTTATAAAAAGATTCACCCCATCCAATTTAAAAGGCAAATACATCCGAACGCAACGATAGCAGCTTAACAACTAATGTGGTTACTACGATATGGAAAGAGAACACGATCAGATGAGAAAAAAAAAGGCTGTAAGCAAAAAGTGGAGCAGTGTTAGTCGAAACGACTAACATTAGTTATCCAGGGTTAAATTAGTTATTGTTCTGTTTGGAAATTTGTTTAGTTCTAAAGTATATTTTATTTTTTCAATGTTTTTATGTAGAAATTTTTTGTCACTTATTGTTAAAACTTTGTGTATTAAATTGTAGGCTGTGTTTATTTTTGTTTTATCGGATGCGTGGACAAAAAATTAATCATTCTCCCCGACGATGTTGGTTTTGAATACCAGTTAAATATAATATTATTGTTTCGATGTAGTTTCGCGTCAAGGTATGAAATGTTGTTGTTGTTGTTTTTTGTTTCTATGGTGAATTTTAGTTTTTTATGGTAATTGTTTAATGTGTTTAAAATTTGTTCCTTGTGATTTTTGTTGATTATTGCCAGGATGTCGTCTACATATTTTGTTATAAATGTGATGATTATGTTTTGTTTTTTACATCTTCTATTGATTTGTCTAATAAGTCATCCAGAACTTGTCGGCAATCGTTGGTGAAAGTGGGTTGCCCATTGGCATACCAAAGGTTTGATTATAAACTTTATGCCCATACATAAAGTAGTTGTTTTGGTTTAAACAGAAGTTTAAAATCTCCAAAAATTGCTTCTTCGGAATTTTAGTATGCTTTTCTTTTTTTTGCCAATGTCCCATAATTATTTTTATACCTAAGTATATGGGAATATTAGTAAATAGGGATACTACGTCGAACGACACCATGATATCATAATTTTTTAGTGTTATGGTTTTTAGTCTGTCTTTTAGTTGAATAGAATTTTTTATGTTGTAAGTGTCTGAAGTGATGTTTTTCGAAATGTTTCCTACATATTTTGATAACTTGTAGCATGGTATGATTGTTGAGGATGATATTGATCGTAAAGGTAAGTTCGGTTTGTGTGTCTTGGAAAGTCCATAAAGCCTTGGTGCTTGTGCGGCTGAGCAGCAAAGTTGTGTTTTTTGTCTTATATTTATCAAATTGTTCTTGTACGAATCGTTCACTATTGCGTTGTTAGTCCTTAACAGTTTAGGTGTTGGGTCCTCTCTCAATGCTTTATAAGTATTCCTGTCCTCTAGGAGTGCTTCCATTTTCGTCTCATAATCTTCTCTGTACATAACTGCCGTTTTATTGCTTTTATCAGCTTTTGTTATTATTATTCTATCTTTTAATTTCTTTGTAAATATCCGCGTTTTTTCATATATTTTAAGAATTAGTTTTTCCTGTAGGGTATTTTTAATTTTCCTTATATGTTCTGTTATTTTTTGTGCTATTATTGTTCTTGCGGCCTCTTTTTGTTTGTCATCTTCAATGGCTTGAATTCTTTGATCTACATCCGCGATTATTTTTATGGGCATTAGATTGGTTTTGCTTACCGTAAAGCAAATTTATTTCCTAACGAAAGCATCCATTTTATTTCTTCGGGAAATATTATATTGCTTCTGTTTTCAAACCAGTCCTCATTGTAGAAAATGTTTAGTATGCTTAAATTTTATTCTTTGAGTTTCTGTATTTTTAGAGAATGAGTTTTATGTACTTTTTCTCCTTGTGTTTTATATATATTTCTTTGAGTGGTTTTGAATTTTGAATATTCTTCGTCATTGAGTGTATTTTTTATCGTTATGTCAGTGTGGAAAATATTTTTTTGTATAGTTTTTATTGCTTTGTGTGTCTGTTTAATTTCTTAATTAAGTATTTTAATTTGGTAATTATATGTTGTTCTTTCGATTGCTTTGACAATCCTGTCTGTTATTTGACTCTCATCAAATTGTATCATTATGTTCTTCAAGTGTCTTGGTATGATGCCATAGTCTCTGCATGTGAGTAAAAATTTTTGCCTCTCTTTTTGTCGAATTAGTTTGCTATTCTGTTTGCAATAGTGTTTGAGTTTTATACTAGCTTGCGCGCCATATTTTGTTTTTGCATGTTGAAAAAATTGTAACTTCATTTTCATATACATTTTAATCTTGATTTTCTTACGAAAGTTATAATCTCGGCTGGCCCTCCGGTAAATTTATGTGAATTTTTTGTTTTTGACCAATTCTTTTATTTTTATGTTTGGATGTTATTATAAATTCGGGCTATTTTGGTCACTTTGTTTATACAAAAAATATAATCTAAAAAATATTTTTCATAATTTACCCAACGTTTCGGAAGCGGCTTTCTTTCTTCATCAGGGGTGTTTTTGATTTTATTTTTCTACGAAAAAAGTCAAAATTAGTCTTGTTATAAAATAAACATAACACAATGTAAATATCTTAATGTAAATATATTATTGTTTTTATGATTATTTTATAAGAAAACTAATTGCGACTTTTTTCGTAGAAAAATAAAATCGAAAACACCCCTGATGAAGGAAGAAAGCCGCTTCAGAAACGTTGGGTAAATAATGAAAAATATTTTTTAGATTATATTTTTTGTATAAACAAAGTGACCAAAATAGCCCGAATTTATAATAACATCCAAAATATTGTCATTTTCTTTAAAAATTTTTTTTTGTAGCTTTGTCTAAATGCAACACTGTTGTCTCTTTCGTTAATTTTTGTATTATTCATGGTCCTTCTATTAGCGCTGTAAATTTTGATCTCTCCACGTCTTGGTCTTCTCTTTTCCTTATTGTCTGAATGCAATCTTCTCCCTCTGCTATGCACTTGTACAGTGATAAATGTTGATTTGTTGTTGGTAGTGCATGTTTTGGTCCAAGTGACAAAGCCACTGTATGATTGTTGATATTGTAGTGTCGGATTTGTTGATGAACCAGTCTTTCTTGTCTTGTATTTTTATCCTTTTTCGTTGTTTCTCTTTGAGCTGTTCGTTTTTGTTGATTTGTATGTTCTTTATACGTGTCGTCAAGTTTTCGTGTAGTTTGTTTTCACTAATAAAAAACAAGCTTGCATGTTCCTCTCTTATGTTTGTTCTTATACAGTTGCGGTCAAAATAATAGTAGCACCCTTATATTCATACATGTTTGGATAAATAATACTAGTATACGAATTTCGGATCCGGTAAATCCATTTTCATTCCTATATATACTTTCAACACTCGTTCCAACTCCGTACTCAGTTTCCTCCTATATTGTAAAACTTTCAAGATACAGGGTGTTTTACGGTTTTGGTACGTGTTTAGTATTATTGATCTAGAATCTAAACTACTCACCATAAAATAAAAAAATATCAACCTTTCCATCAATATATCAACCACTTTCGTGTCATGTGCTGCAGCTGATCTAAAATTTTGTGATTACTCAACGAAATATCAACAAATTTTATATCTTTTGTTTTAGCGGAGCTGTAATCGTCCAAATTTAAAATGTCTTTTTTTCATGTAAAAATACACTTAATCAACAGTATTTTTTTAAATTCTAACTTTGGACAGTAACAGCTCCGCTAAAACAAAAGATTCATTTTAAGCTCCTCTTCGTTGTGTTTTAATTCTTTATGTTTGTGTTGGGTCAGAAGATTGAGTATTTTTGCTTGAGATTATATGTATGTGTTTTGCAAGTATTTTTTTTCGTTTTTGATATAATTTTATTATTTGTTTTAAATATGTTGGTTCCCTTTTTTGTTGTGATTGCCAGAAAGTTGGCTATAATTCCTGATTTTCGGCATCTTAATAAAAAGGTGATTAATGTTTTTAAATTTGCGTTTGATCTTTTCCTACTGATGTATTTGTGAATAGTTTTGTTTGTTTTACCATCAGAATTTTCTTTTAGTTCTTTTTAGAGCTTCATTCTGATGCTGAAATTTCGCCTTGCCTTCCGTTTAAAATAATTGTTGAGTTTATAATCGACCTCTGTATTTGCTTGTGGCTTTATTTAATATATTTAGGCTACAGGTCCAATTTTTAAAAATATCAAAAAACTTTTTAGAACTTTTTTATTTAAAAAATAAAATAGAATAAAATGGAAAAACTACTTTAAAAACAAGAAATTAAAAAAATTACCGAGCTCTTCTTGGCCAAGTGTCGTGACACTTCTTGTTTCTGCTTCTGTTTGGACGCCTACGTTACAGACAGTAAAATGACATATTCTTGACGTTGAATACGTATTCTTTACTGTCTTAACTTTACTGTCTGTTGTAAATTATGTTTAAAACTCCGGGTTCGGGCTAACACTGGGGTTACAGGAGACAGTATTGTTAACACAGACAAGAATACGTATAAGTTGTCAAACTGTGTGTCTGTGAATAAGCGTCGAGACAGTTGCCAAGACAGTAGTCAAAATAGTAAAAATAAATCCATTTTATGAAGAAGATTTTTGTTTAAACTATGAGCACGCCAAAGTATTGCAAAGTTCCAATTAATTATATAGAATTTTTTCTAAAATTGACTTTTTCTAAATTGAAAATATCTCTAATCAGCGATGGCTGAAATTCGATTAAAGGCAGATTCAATTGATGATACTTTTCGCCTTTACGTTTTCTGCGAACTGCTGAGTTGAACATCACAAGTTTTTTTATCTCTCTCTTCTGGAATTGAAAAATCATGCTACCAGATTGTACGGTAATTAACTGAAAAACTAGCGCAGTTTTCAGCTACGCAATTGATTTGGAAATTTTCGATGACTCTAAGTACATTTTGAGTATCAGCGAGCCATTGATCAAATTGGGCATAAGCATTAAAATTTAAGATTGGATATGATATGAGTAGCAAGTGTTCAGGGTTGAATATTACCTAATACTTATTTTTTGTGAGTATACTCTGAATGCTAAAAAAGCGACTCATTGCAGTTCTCTGGTTTCAACTAAGCCTGGCACCAGTGGAAGTTGAAAGAAGATTTCGTGTGTCCTTTGAAAGAAAGTTTGATGTATTCATTCCATTCATCAACATTAGATGGCAAAACAGATGAAGGTGTCTACTCTGAAACACTAAACATTAATACAGCCGTCAGGCTATCTGACCACCGCAGTGTATTTCAAGCGGAAGTTGCTGCAATACACGAATAAATAACTTGGCTGCAGGTAAATGAGTTAACATACATACATGTTTGCATACTATCTGATAGTCAAACCGCTTTGAAAGCCCTGTATACTGTTGAAAAAACATCTAAAACAGTTCTTAACTGTCGCAGATCTCTAAATGAGATGGCAAAGCAGCTCAAAATTTATTTATGCTGGATTAGCGGACATAAAAATTTTTCAGGAAACTGCAAAGCAGATGAACTTGCTCGCACAGGTACTACTAAAAAATTATCGAAAAATAAGGAAAGTTTTGTTATTCCTCTCCGCGGACATAAAAATTTTTCAGGAAACTGCAAAGCAGACGAACTTGCTCGCACAGGTACTACTAAAAGATTATCGGCAAATAAGGAAAGTTTTGTTATTCCACTCTGTTATTAATCTGGTCCAGACTTACCTTCATACCTTCAAAAGAACTTATTTTCCTTAGTAGAGACCACATCAGTACCATTATAGGGGTCCTAACACAGCACTGCCTGATTGGCAAACATGCTTAACGAGTAAGTATCTTCCCTAATAGCTGCATTCTATCCGAAAAAGTTCTCAGGTAGCGCAGAAGCATAAAATAATTTTGCTATATAAATTGTGACAGCTCAAGGAACATGTTTGTGAGCGCATACCATTCAGCTCGAAAGTTGTGGAACAGTTTCTTCCTCTGAATGCAGGCAATGACTTTTGCAGAAGCTGTAGAGATAAAGAAGAGGAAGAAGCTTATTGGTTTGTTGGTGTCTTGGAAATCCATAGTGTCCGAGAATAACTCTGGTTTAAAAAAGCACATTTTTTTAATTCTTGGTTAATTGACTGTTACCCAGGAGTCCCGGGTTTGAATTCTGACCAGTTCATGGTCCTACGATTTAACCTTTCTTTTCTTTCTTATCAAAACAACTTGCAAACACATCAATTTACGGCGAAAAGTTGTAGTTGGTGGCGGTAATTCAAAGTTTGTGGAGAGGATAGCTCAATAACTTGATTTGACTAAGGCAAAGGCATAACAAGTGCCTCAGATTCAATATCATATGTTAATACTGCTTTCTGCTACACTAAGATCATTCTACACAAAAGGTTTCACTTGATTAATTTCTGTCCACCCTCAAACTATTACCTATCTTCCGAATCAACACAATGATTACACATTTAAAGGGGTTTTACACATTTATTAGCGGATTTGAACTTACTTTTGATTTTGCGGGTGAATTGTCTATAAATTGCAAGATAAAGAAAAACACGTGCGGTTAAAACGACTGACTTTTATTCTTAGATATAAAAAAGTATATTATAAAAAGAGAGTTGCCAAATTGGCGCGAACATTTCGACCCCCTTGAATGGTTGGCTTAGTTCAAAACTAAATCAAAGTATTTCAATATTAAGTATTGCAAATCAAATTTTAAGGAAACCAAAAAACAAATTGTAGTTAATTTCACTTACTTCATTTTACATTTCATTAAATGATAAACAATAATTTAAGCAAATAAATAATTTTTTGTTGGCAAAAGAGTTAGCTTAACAACAGGACGTAAAAGTTCTCATGAGTTTTCAATCTTACGACTCTGACCTTTCCATCTAGCCCAGGGTGACACTGAATGACGCGTTTAAGCTTCCATTTTGTCGGTAGCACGCGCTCGTCATGAATTTCTACGAGATCGTCGGCTTGGAGATTATAAGAAAGGCGAAACCAGTTCATTCGCTGTTAAAGACTGACTAAATATTCGCTTCGCCAACGCTCCTAAAAGTATCGCCTCATGGCGACGATCATATTCTAACGCTGACCAAGTGTGCCATGATTGTTTAGAATATCAGCTTCTGACATCGACTTCAGAGGCTCTCCTGTGATGAAATGTCCAGTTGTTAGAGTTTCAGAATCAAACGCGTTTGTTATATTCGAGCAAATAGGCCGAGAGTTGACGCAGGCCTCAACTTCGGTGAGAATAGTGTTGAACTCCTCATATGTTCTCAAGTACGTGCTTTAAATGGTACTTAACTATTTTGATACCAGTTTTCCAGTATCCCATGTGGGGGCAATCGGCGGGTTGAAATGCCACGTAGACTGCGAGTCCTCCAAATAGCGACGAATATTTTGATCGGCCACACATTGGTCAAATGTATTGCAGAGCTCTTTTTCGGCACACACAAAATTAGTGCCGTTGTCGGAGTAAACGACAGTATCCCCTACGTTTCATAAAACGTTTAAAAGCATTTAAGAAGGCAGCTGTCGACAAATCTTCAACAAGCTCCAAGTGCATAGCTCCTGTGCTCATGCACGCAAAGGAGCAAACATAACCTTTTATAGATTTGGCTCCTCTGCCATATGAAAACTTAAGCAGAAATGGACCGTCGAAGTCGACAGCGATAGAGGAAGGTTGCGCCATCATCTGTTGCAAGGTTTGACGATTTATTCGTTTGCATTTAACACAGTTGCGATAGAATTTGCGAACAAAATTGCGGGAACCTGGGAACCAGAAGCGACGTTGTAATACAGTTTGCATTATGTGTGGTCCAGTGTGTAGCGTGAATGCTTGGATTTCAGCTAATATGGTCTTTACGAGCGCGGAATCTTTAGGCAGAATAATGGATGCTTTGCTGCGACAGTAATTAGGCCTAGTACGGTTCACAGCAATACACTGCTGTGTCCTATTTTAAGTAATAGCAATGTACACAATAAAAAAAGAAATTACTGTTGTATTGTGAACCGTAAGAGGCCTAAGTGTCAGCATTTCGTATACGGCCAGCCACACGAAGAGTTTCATTAGCGTCTAAAAACGGCTGTAGTCGCAGCAAATTTCATTCGAAAATTCGGTGCTTTGAAAATACTTTATCAGAGCCATCTCGGCTTCACAAATTTCAGAGATTGTGAGCGGCCCAGTTTTTCGTTCTCCAGAAGCAAGTCTCAAATTGTAGATGAAGTATCGAAGGTCGGCAGATATTCACTTTAGCTTAGAATAAAAAGAATACTTGGTTAGAAATTCCCAGCATTTCTCAGTACTTGCGGTGTGTGCTGACATGACTTTCCTCTTTAGCTCTAAGTCAGTTTTATGCTGCGATGAAGTGCTGTTCTGCCAATCGCTTTCACTATTCAGCAACCATCGTGGACCATACCACCATAACTGATGGTCAATAAGTTGGGAAGGCGAAACGCCTGTGAGCGGACATATCTGCAACATGCAGGCGGCAAAACTTCTTTGACTTCAGCGATGCAGTTTGCAACGTAAGTGGAATAGCGGCTTGGACAACCTTGCAACCAAGATAATATGACTGTAGAGTCCGTCCACGCATACAACATGCTTGGACTGGACTGAATTAGAAGCTATCCAAAATTTGTCTCACAATTCTAGCACCTAGGTCAGCGGCACATAGGTCTAAGCGGGGAAATGTAGTAGATTTTAGCGGTGCAACCTTTGCGCGTGCGGTGACTAAAACAACTTCAAAATGTCCATCTTCGTCAATAGATCGTGCGTATACGGCAGCAGTATAGGCGCGCTAGGGTCCGTCTGTGAAGACATGAAATTCTGTGTTGGTGGCGGTTTGATTGGTCCCGATCCAACGACGTGGTTTGAGTGATGAGAGCTTTGGTGGATCCAAGCAGTGCGTAAACCAATCCTTAAGTATACTTGCGGGTACTGGCTCATCACAGTCTATACGGCTTGCTTAATCTGTTGCCGTCATATTTTCGAGCGGATGGTGCATGGCGCAATCAAGCCTAGCGGGTCAAATAACATGCTAGCATCAGGGAGGAAAATCCTTTTAGTTATCGAACTAAATATTTCTTTCAGGCGAACGGCAATCGTTAAAAAATTTCCGTCAGTATTTTACAGAATATCCAAAGACCGTACCTCAAAATCATCAGCTAAGAGGTGCGATGTCTCTTTGAAGCTGTGCGGTATGTTGCTTACGAGATCCTTACAGTTCGTAGCCTATTTGAGGAGAGGGAAGAACCTTGTGATAAATTATGCAAAATATCTCTTTGAATAACTTTAAAGTTTTCGATGGACCAGGAACCGGTGAGCAAGTCATCCATATAAAAGTCGCAGATGATGACTTCTTCGACTTTCTTCTGATTTGCAGTTGCATTATTAGATGCATATTGAAAAGACTTTACTGTCAGATGAGAGGCGGCTGCCACACCGTAGGCTACACGCAGCACTCTATAATCCTGCATGGGCTCACACGGCCAAATATTGCGTTGAAAATCGACATCGTTTTCGTCGACGAGTACCTGAAGATACAATTTATCTATATCGGCAGTCATTGCTTAGCGGTGGATTCTAAAGCGTGCCATTATGCTGAAAAGATCTGGCTTTACCTGAGGGCCTACCATTAAGACATCGTTCAGCGAATGACCTGCATGCGATGCGTTGAACACTACCCTTAATTTGGTGGTAATACTCGTGTCCTTTGAAACTGCGTGATTGCGGCTCTTTATGACATGCTTAGAAGCTGTTATTTGAACTCAGAGTAAAGTATACGCAAATTTTCATCAGCGGCGAATTTCCTTTCTAACCGAAAGACTAGGAATATCATTACGTTTTGACTCACCTATTGGCACGAAGTCTCGGAGTCAAACAACAAAGCCGTTATCGACGGATCTGGAGTGCGTATCATTGAAATGTTGTTCACAAAATGTTTCCTCGTTGTAAGATGCTTTCTTTTAGGTAGCTCCTCTTGCTCCCATAATTTGTTTACAGCACACATCAGTTGAACATCACAATGTATTGTTGAAACGGTAGTGGCAACACTTTCCATCGAGGGGGCATTACAAAAAAGTACCCAGCCAAAAACGGTTTGTTGCACCATAGGCGGACCTGGCAGACCCTTATGCAAGCCTGCCTGAAGAAATTTATCCATTTCGTCCATTCCAATTAACAAATCAATCGGTGCCGGTTTTGCATAACATGAATGAGAGTGCTTGCAGGTGTGGACATGCCAACGCACGTTAACGGTTGATAAATTGTTTATAATTTGGATAAGGAAGAATGTGCAGACATATATTCTGTGCAGCACAGGCAGTTACTTGATTCAATAGTGTTATTAACAGTTTTGGGCACGACAGGTTATTGATGGCCTTCAACTGTAAAAAACGTTTATTGATTTTCGAAGCGAATTTTTGTTGACATTTTAAGCTGCGAAGCCAGCTTTTGTAAGCATTTCAAGTGAACGGCAACGAGTCTGAAAAAAGGCCAGAAGCTCCTCAAATGTAGGCAGCTGATCATTGGGCAGCGAACTCTCCCAATGATTTCTTGTATCATAAGCTAGTTTTGGCACTACGACGTGCACCAGCCAATCATCCCAAAACTCGACTGGACGACGCAGAGCCTTTAGAGCGCGTGTGTGCTGTAAAACGGGATCCACAACTTGTTTTATGCCATGCGCAGAATCGCTGATTGACCTTTTTACTGAAAATATTGCCATGGATGATGGTCAACAATAACTCTCATTACTAGGAAGCGTGAGTTCAGCATTTCCCATGCCTCTATGTAGTTTGCATAACTTAGATGGACATTTTTGATGACCTGCAAGGCTTCTCCCAAGGCTACGAAGGTAGTGCAGCTTTTGGCTCTCAGACAATGTATCGTTTGAGTGTGCAAGCGTCTTGAACATGTCATGAAACGCTAACCACTCAGTAGGATCACCAGAAAACCTTGGAAGCTGAATTTGTAGTAGACTGATTCTATCTCTGCTTGGCGTGCGGGTTGTTGAAACGTCTGGTTACTCCATAGCGTTCAAAAGACGATTGAAATTAGCCAAGGCTAGCTAGCAAGATACTATGACTCTGCTTGATGCCGAGCTTCTTCTTCAACGGCGATTGTATTCGCACCACAGGAAGGGTTTACTCAGTATCGGCATATTATTGAACATGCTTTGCCGCATTCTTGCTTTTATGCACTGCTTATGCCAATGCACTTGCTTATCTGCCCTGCTATTGCATACCTGCGTATGTATTCCTGCTTTCACAGAGCGCCATATTAACAATTTAACATATGTTTTAGTCCGAATAACAATAAAATAATAGAAAAACCATCAAAACTTATTAGTTTTTTTAAATATGTAGTTTATTACTTATTTAAATACTTAGCATCCTCAATTTTACTATTACAGCATTAAATTTTACGTTGCTCTTGCTGCTGTTGTGACTCACAACGAGGTATTCCCCAAAATATTGTCTTTTTACTAGTGGCCAAGTGCTGGCAATAAAAGTTGATCCACCGCAACAACTAAGCGAGCGATCAACATTCATTGCATTGCGGCACTTTTATATGAATTCAATGCCAAGGCCAGTAAAGTAAACAAACCAAAAGTAAGACAATAAAATGAACACTGATCTACCGCAACAACAACTGGGCGATCAGTTTTCATTTTATTTAAAGACAATAAAATAAAGCCAACAATTTACTTCTGTGCGGCCAGCGTAAAATGCTAGCTAGGCAAAAACCAGAGGTAAATTAATTTTAATATTTTATTGTTGTATTTAACATACACACAGTTTGGAAAAACAAGTATAATTTAAATAAGAATTTAACGTTGGAATATGACCCAATTACACATGTTATACATGTTTGTATGTTTGCTTAGCCAAAGTTGGCACCATTAAATAAATATGTAAGAATATGTTTAATAAGAACTTAATAATGAAGTTAATTTAAGCCAAAGGCGGAAGATAAACCGCTGATTAATCAATAAGTAGAATTAAGTTTGTAAAAATGAAGAAGAAGAAGCGTGGCCAGATATGTTATAAATATCTGGTCCCCGCTAAAATAAAGGAGATTGATATGAAAAACAAAAAGACCTGCAGTCGTTTCTTTTACTGAAGAAGGCCGGATTTTCGATACGCAGGACACCCCTACAAGCAAGTATAAACAAAAACCTCCACGCCTGAATGCACCTAAGGGTGACGGCGACAGAGGTATTTTTTTGAGTAGCTTGCCAGTGGCGCTCTTAAGCGCCGGCAAACAACCCATAGGTAGGATGTCGCTCGGCGACTGTTAGGACCAACGCGTATCCTCTCAGAGGGGATACAACAAAATGGCGCAGTCGGTAGGATCCTTCTGTCCACGGGGACAGCAAGGATGTTAGGATCCTTATTGTTACAGGAACAATAAGGACAACTTTGCTTGTTTAATTTAAAAAAAAATTTTTAGAGGAGTACAATTTTTATTAGATCCTTCTGTTATAGGAACAGTAAGGACATTGGATTTTTTTTTTAAGGGACTCAAAGTGATCGGTGGTACTATGTTGTTACAGGAACAACAAGGATATTTTTTTTTAAGTTTTTGTAAAATTGTAAACGAATGAATTTTTTTTTGATAGGGCATTTTGAAACTAAAATTTTTTCTCCGTGAAGGAAAATTTTTGGTGGGTTTTTTTTTGTTCACGGGAACATTGAGGATAAAAGATCCTATTGACTTTTATATAATGGTTTAAGTTTCGGTTGAACCTTTCTAAGTTTGCAATTCAAAATCTTCCATCACCTCTCGGAAAGAGGCTGGCAGGAACAAAAGTTTCTGTGTTCAAGGTTTAAGTTTCGTTTAAAACCTTATTTTTTGTTTAAATTCAACAGAATTTTTTTTGGATCCACTTCAAGGCGATGCTGGAATTTTACGAAGAAGATGCAGTTGGTCAACAAACAGCAAGGATTTTTTTTAAGGAACTAAATCACCGCGGAAGAGGACGAAACTACAAGAAAACCAGTCAACGGCAAGAGATATCATGGCAAATTTTGAACATAAAAATAAAACTTAAATTGTGTCGGGGTTTTTCGTCACTTATTTGGCGAAATACAAACAAAATATTTATTTATACATGAATTGGAAACAAGCTTTTATAGCCTATGCATCAATTGTTGCTTCGATATGTTTATATGAAAGCTAATTACTGAAAAGAAAAAGAATAAAGATTTATATAAATAAAACAAACTAAATAGCATGTCTTTCATTAAATTCCATATTTTCACATAGCGCAGGCAGAATTTGACAGTTTCATAGAACAATTGTGGAGTAATTCAAGAAAAGATTTTGAAGCAGTAAAAAAAGGGGTGTATGATTCAAAAGAATTAGGTAAAGCCGAGGAGGCAGACGTTGTCCTGCAAATTTTTACGCAGCTGGTACATAGTGAGTCAAGGGCATCTGTTGAGGAAAAAGAGGACCTGAACGAGCAATTCAGGGATATCGAAAAGAAATATCACGCAATAAGGATACAACTCGAAGAGACAGAAGAAGGAATAAGGGAAATTGAGGACGAAAACTTAAGATTGAGAAAAATAGTGGGAAATAAGAATATCTCCGAGGAGTTAGTAAAACAGTTAGTCGAGAACGAGCACACAGAGTGTGAAAAGAAATTGCAGGAAGCCCAACAAAAATTTGAAAGTTTAAAGTTGGTAAGAAGAGATCGGGAAACAATAGTAGTACCAACAACCGTTAAAATGAATATAAGTGAAATAGCCAAAACGGTGAGTAACTTAGTACCACTATTTTCAGGTACTGAGTCACCGGCAGAAGTTTATAGGTTTATACAAGGATGCGAGTTGGCATTCAAAGCGGTGAAACCAATAGAGGCACAGGACTTCACAGATTGTGTGAAATTAAGGTTACATGGGGAAGCATTTGAGTTTTGCAGGAATAAGAGATTCGGCAAGGTTGAGGAACTCTATGGGGCAATCAAAGCGAAGTACCTTAAGGAAACAACGTATAATACGTTGATAATGGAGCTATCGCATTGCGTCCAAAGACCGGGAGAGAAGTTAAGTTCGTTCGCAAACAGAATAAGCGACATAGAGTCTCGGGGTAGAGATCTAGTAGGTGATGACGGTATCCTGTGGGAACAGCTCAGTAGTTCAGTCGTTAGTGCGTTTAAGGTGGGCGTCTCCGACCCGAACCTACGAACGATTTTATTAACGACAACCGGTTTGGGTCTCGCAGCATTAGAAAGAAAGGCGTTAGAAATGGAGATCATGTTAAAAGGAGGTGAGCTAGAGAGAACCGCACAAGGCCATAATAACTATGGGCAAGAGTACCAGGGCAAACAGGGAATTAGATTTCTCCGGGAAGGAAATCAGGAACAAAGAGGACAGTATAGCATACAGGAAGAGGATGCAAAACAATTGACAAATAACAGATTAGTTATAAGGTGCTCATTTTGCCAGGAGAGAGGGCATACCAGGGACGTTTGTATAACCAGGAGAAACACACCATATTGTGAAAAATGCCAGGAATATGGGCACGAAAAGGGGTGGAAATGTGCCCAAGAATTTAAACCCAGAAGTGATAAAATGGAGGGAAAAAGATATGAATGTAGATGGTGTAACAAGTTAGGCCACGTAGAGAAAGACTGCTACGCTAAGAGAAACTGGGAGAATAGGCAGGGAAACTTTCAGGGGCCCCGCAAAGGCCAATAAGCTGGGACCCCCGAAATAAAAGAACACTTAGGCCGACCAAGATAGTAACAGATCATTCGAAATCTAAAAAGATTGTGAATATCTGTACATCTAAGTCAATAGAAAGGATAGTAACAGACAATTCTACGTCTGAAAAGATTGTGAATATCTGTACATCCAAGCCAGGAGAGAGTTCAGTAACAGATAATTCGACATCTGAAAAGATTGTGAATATCTGTACATCCAAGCCAGTGGAAAGTTCAGTAACAGATCATTCAGTAGTGACAGAGAATTTGACATCCGAAAGGAATGTAAATTTCTGTACACCTCATTCAGGAAGGAATGTAGAGAACACAAGCCCAGAATCGAAGGAAACAGTTGAGTCATTGCAGGCGACATCAGAAAAGGTTATAGAAACACTCGGGAAAATAAAAGAAAAATGCTACGTGCTATTAAAAAAATTAAATGGAAATATTAGAGAAGAAAAATTCAATGTGGTAGCAGAAAAGTTAAATGAAAATGTAAGAAAGGAAAAAGTCAATGAGGTAGCAGGAAAATTAAATGGAAATATGATAAAAGAAAAATCAGATGTGGTATTCGAGAAATTAAATGAAAATATGGTAGAAGAAAGATTCAATATGGTAGCGGGAAGATTAAATGAAAATGTAAGAAGAGAAAAATTTAATGTGGGAGTAGGAAAATTAAATAAAAATATTACCGAAGAAAAAATCAATGTGGTAGGAGAAAATTTAAATGAAAATATATTAGATGGTTGCACGCACAAAGAAATGACAGTGCAAGGCACGGAAAAGGGGGAATTTTCGGATATTCGCAAAGTGAATGATGTGTTCGTAGGAGTTCCTTGCGAGGATACAAAAAACGGAAAACTCATTCTACTTGTAGATTCCGGAGCGGACACGAGTTTAGCCAAACAAAATACGTCAAGAAGTAGTTTGAAACGGAGAAATGATTTAAGTTCAAGTAATTATAGTACAGAAGTCGAAATAAATGCTACAAAAATCCCAAAGTTAGTGGATCATAAGCAAGAGATTGCACAAAGAGGTTATTTAGGTGAAAATTTGGTAGACGTCACAAATATTTACAGAGTATTTAAGACGAAAAGAAAAAAAAATAATAATAGTAACACGAAAAAATGGCTCTGACTAATAGTAGGGAAAATCTAATAAAATAAAAAAAAATGGACGGGAAAGAGAAAGATAGTATACATACATATTATACATATTAGGAGTAAAATTATGAGAGAAAAAAACTATATAGTAAGAAAATTTAGTAAAGTTGTAAAGAAAAAAGGTTACTATAAAACAGAATTTAAAAAAAAAAGAAGTAGTGAATGTGAAAGCATATTTGTGGCCATAATACGGCAATGAGAAATAAATGGAGTAAAGAAAACTACTAACTGAGGAAACAGTCAAGAAAAGGTTATATAAAAGGCATTTAAATGGAACAATTAGAGAGCCAAGGTAAAGCAGAGAAAAAAAATCAGAAGCGGAGAAAATCTAAAGTAAAAGGCAATTGTGTTGGCATCTTCAAAGTGAAAGACGTTGTTACGGGTATCCCTCGCAAGGATTAAATTCTAGTACAACGCATTCTACTTGTAGATCCCAAAATAGTGCCAATTTATTTTAATACTGTAAGTTTTGTTTTGGATTGAAATAAAAAAAAAAAAAAATGTTTAAAAGATTTGATTAAAATGAGAAAAAGAAAAAAAAAACTTTTTAATGGAAAGAAAGAAATTTGATAGCGTCAAACGAACGCGGTAAAATATAATAATTAATATGATATAGAAAGTAGAGAAAAAAATATAATAATGAAAAAAAAAGTATAATTTTACTTTAAGAAAAATATTATTTTACAAATTAAAAGAAAATTGAAAATCACGAAGTTGAAAATTAAAGAAATTGTAATATATATCGAAGAAATAATAAAGAAATAATAAAAAATGTTTATCTGCTTCAGATAAAAGAACAATAAAATAGCGTGCGAGTTCGCATAAGAATATTGAAGAAATAATAAAGAAATCTTAAAATATATAAATGTTATGGAAATGTTAAATACAATAGATTCATTATACAGCATGTAAAAATTGTTAAAGTTGTAATATAAAAAAAAAACAATTTGGCGCAAGATTTTAATTTAAAAATAGTTGTAAATTAAGTAATTTTGAAATAAAAATATTAAAATAAGGCATCAGTATTAAAAAATAAATATGAAGTTTACAAATAGTCTTGCATCAAATAACAGGAAGGCAACGAGCAGAGTTAAGACAGCTCAAAGGAACAACAGGAGTATTAAAAGATGCACAAAATTTATGAACAAATTAATTCAACAAACAATTGTAATGAAGATTTAATCGGAAAGCCGATATGCAGCAGGAAGATGATAAAGTGCACTTTATACAGATCAACTGTATAAAGACATAGTAAATTGAAATAGAAGTGCAGGTTTGCAGTATATTCATTTCAACAATGCGACAATCCACTAAAGATGTTAAACTTATCGCACAAATTTGAAATTATTTCCTTTTACATTTTTCAAATATATGCTGGCAGTTTTTTCTGTGGAGCATAGTGCGAAGATGGAGAGTCAGGGCAGGGCAAATGGAGAAGCAAAATATGTTAAAAATAGTATTTTGTACCTGGTAGTTGCCACACTTGGTCGCTTAGTACCTGAGTAAAGCTCTTGGCGTAACATTATAACATTTGGCTGAATACAACAATAATTCGAAATAACGCCTTAACACAATAAATTTGGAGAAGCAGAAATGGCAAGGGTGTAATTTACAACAAATCAAAGACAACCAGTACATAAAGCAAATAAACGCCGTGACAGTTTTTCCGGCGCACCGATGGACTACGCAGGATAGAAATAAAACTGAAGCAGGAAAAGAGACCCATAACACTGTAGCATCAAAGCGGGTGTAAAACACAGAGTAACCGATTACACCAGATGGATGCAAGACATTTAGACCATTAAAAGAATATGAATAAATGAATTAAAAATTTTAAACTGTTAATAGCTAAATGAAAGAGCATGTACTAAGTTATTGAACAATATTATATATAGAAATAAAAGAAGAATTAACATTAATAAACATTAACAAAAAAGCTAGTAAAACAAAGAAGCTACTTAAAAGAAAATGCTATATAATAACAAAACGAAGTATACCATAAGAAAATCAAAACAAACATACAAACAAGATAATAAAGAATAAATGGACGAAAATTTTAACCTCTACAAGGAGAAAATTTTCTTTGTGTAAGGGGGGAGGAATGTTGTGACTCACAACGAGGTATTCCCCAAAATATTGTCTTTTTACTAGTGGCCAAGTGCTGGCAATAAAAGTTGATCCACCGCAACAACTAAGCGAGCGATCAACATTCATTGCATTGCGGCACTTTTATATGAATTCAATGCCAAGGCCAGTAAAGTAAACAAACCAAAAGTAAGACAATAAAATGAACACTGATCTACCGCAACAACAACTGGGCGATCAGTTTTCATTTTATTTAAAGACAATAAAATAAAGCCAACAATTTACTTCTGTGCGGCCAGCGTAAAATGCTAGCTAGGCAAAAACCAGAGGTAAATTAATTTTAATATTTTATTGTTGTATTTAACATACACACAGTTTGGAAAAACAAGTATAATTTAAATAAGAATTTAACGTTGGAATATGACCCAATTACACATGTTATACATGTTTGTATGTTTGCTTAGCCAAAGTTGGCACCATTAAATAAATATGTAAGAATATGTTTAATAAGAACTTAATAATGAAGTTAATTTAAGCCAAAGGCGGAAGATAAACCGCTGATTAATCAATAAGTAGGATTAAGTTTGTAAAAATGAAGAAGAAGAAGCGTGGCCAGATATGTTATAAATATCTGGTCCCCGCTAAAATAAAGGAGATTGATATGAAAAACAAAAAGACCTGCAGTCGTTTCTTTTACTGAAGAAGGCCGGATTTTCGATACGCAGGACACCCCTACAAGCATGTATAAACAAAAACCTCCACGCCTGAATGCACCTAAGGGTGACGGCGACAGAGGTATTTTTTTTGAGTAGCTTGCCAGTGGCGCTCTTAAGCGCCGGCAAACAACCCATAGGTAGGACGTCGCTCGGCGACTGTTAGGACCAACGCGTATCCTCTTAGAGGGGATACAACACTGCTGACATTTCCTAACAAGCAGGGTTGCTACCCTTTAATCTTTTGACTTTTGCAACGCTGCCAGACATTTCTTCACAGAACGCAATGCTTTGAACATTGCAGCAGTAATTGAGCATTATTCAGAAATTTAACAAACCCGAATTCTCAACAGATTCCTGGCCCTGCCGAAAACGTTTCCATTGCTTGTTGAGCAGCAACAGGTGGCTTGAGTAATTAAACGATTTAATGAATCTTTATTGTTCTGCCTTGCTTGCAAATATGTTTTAATTAAATATCAAGCAGAATCGCGAACTTTTACAAAATTTGTCATTTTAGCAAACGAAACAAATTAAAATGAAGTAAACAATACAACTGCCAAATGAGCGCGGACAAGGTTACAATGTAAACGTTTTGGTATTAAACGAGCGAACAAAATTAAAGAAAATTATCAATTGAGCTGTCAAATAAGCGCGGATAAAGTTACAGTAGTTATGCTCAATTATGCGTGAGTGTCAAAGAGTGAACTTTGAGTTACAGCTGTTTTTCAATCTATATAGCGGCGATTATTAAATATATAAGAGAACACGCACGACTATGTACAAGCACGTCCCACTTTGATCGCAGAAGCCTTAAGCCGCGTTTCCATGTGATCTTTTACAATCCTCTAGTATCCCGTATCACAAATTTTTTGCTATAAGAGCGAGATGGTTTGACATATGTGAAAACCAATAAATTAATTTGAAATCATTGCTGCCGATTTCAAGATCAAACATTTGAACATTAGTTTTAATCTTTTTCCTGATGATAATAAATTAGTATTAATAGCAGTCATACTACCCCAACAACACTCAGTTCGTACGCCTGAATATATTTTAATATAAACACTTTCAACTTTTTTTTACATTAACAAATCAATGTTTTTGATACAACAAAGTTTGTTGTATTCTTAAAGGTTGAAATTTCATTTCTAAGACCGAGTTCATAGTTTTTTGCAGAGCTGAGAGGGTTTGCTGAAAATGCTTTGTGTACAAACATATAGAAAAAGCTCCGTGTTTATAGTGCAATCTGACTTCGAGCACAAAGCTACTTTTTAAATGGTTTTTAGTGCTTATATCTCCATCTTGCTTGCTCACACAAGCAGAAAGCGCGCACTATAAACAACAATAAGCTCAAGAAGCTACTTTGTGAAGCGCTGAATAAGCATTCGCTATGATATAAATAAACTCGGCAAAGCTGCTTTATGAATCTTAAGCCGAAGCGTCCACTGTGAATGCGGCCTCAGAAATGATATTTCAAGCTTTAAGAATACAACAAACTTTGTTGTATCAAAAACATTGGCTTCTTAACCCATTAAAGACTGCTCATAGATTCCGCCGTACGATTTTTTTCAAAATTTATCAGGAAGCTTATATAGGCCATAGAAGTTGCTTTGCAAAATTTCAGGTTTGTAACTGTCACCGTATTTGAGATCTGCATTGGGAATTTAAATACCCAATCGGCTAATCCGGGTTCTTGGTGTTAATAAAAATTTGCATATATGGCAACATTCTTTTGCCATAATGAACACCTGATAAATAGAGGATACTAGAGGCAAACTGACCATGAATTTTTCCCTCGATCTTTCCATTTTCTAATTTTTTACATAGCTTTATATATGGATTTTGTCATTTTTGAAAATCACACATCTTCGATCTCGAAAAGGAACTTTAAATTGTATGAGTTTCGTTTCACATTGTAAAGACAATAAGTAGTTTAATTTTTCCGTAATGTTTTAAAAAAATTATTTTGATATCTCCTACCACTTTCGAGATATGGCCTTTTTCGTAAGCACTGTTTTATGGGTATTTAAATACCCATTAGCCATTAATGGGTTAATATAAATATAAGTTAAAAGTGTTTATATTAAAAAATATTCAGGCGTACGAACTGAGTGTTGTTGGGGTAGTATAAGATTTGATGAAACTTTTTTTCTCTATTATGCTGAGATACATATCGTAATGAAAATTATCTCATTTTCGTTATACTGATCGTTATACTGATCGTCACTCTTGTTCTTAATCGGCCGCAAGCTCACAAAGAAATCACTTGGCAACTCCTGAAATAAATGCATATAATCTGTTTGTTAGTATATAAATACTTAAGTTAGGTTGCAATAAGATGTTTGCAACCTAAACTTATTATTAATTCGCTTTATATTGGTTTATATATGCTGTTAAAGTTTGTCAATTTCTTCAGTTGTTGTATTTGTCAACATTTTTGAAAAATTTGCTTTTACTCAAACCCCTGCTATTCATGGTGAGATTTAAAAATGGAACGATCTTCTTTTTCTGCTTTTTTCTGCTGGAACTTCGTTTGCAAACAAGAAAAATAATGTATGGATTGATTGTTTTAACATTTTAATCTTTAAGTTGTTATAAAGAAATATGTTGAACATTCAAATAATTACATGCATGCTCTTATTTTATTATATATCGTCAAACAAAGTTTGACAATTTTCACACTTGTTGTATTTGTCAGTGGCTTTTTATTTTCACCACTGCGGCATTCTATTTTCAGAGTTGTCAACTATCATTATTTTATTAATAAATTTTTTCATAAAGGGTGTGTGTCAAAAGGAAACTTTTCAGTCGTGGCAGGATAGAAAATATCAGGTTGAATAAAATTTGTGTGTGTTGAAATAAATTTGTATTTTTTGCTGTGTCAAATGGACATGGACGATGAAATTTTGACAATTACTAATTTTGACGTTTCACATTTCGGTCTTGTTTAGCGCAAATATTTTATTTAATTTGCATTTTATTCAATTTGCGACACATTTAATTCGAGTGCTTGTACTTGCAACTTATTTCGTAAACTTCTAATATTGTAAACTTAAAAAACTTAAAAAATAACAAAATAATAAAAAAAAATAACGAAAGTGCTTGAGTTTGTGTGTGCGTGTGTGTGGGTCAACGATATCTCGGTGCATCAGCAAGTGCAGCAAAGCTAAATTGAATTTCTTTGCTGGCGAACGTCCTCCAAGTGCCACCACCAGCAAGTGCAGTGCAAAATTTGTTGCTAGTCAACATCCTCCAAGTGCCATGACCAGCAGCACAAGCAAGTGCAGCGCAAATTTCCTGATTCTTTTGCTTGCCAACGTTCTCCGAGAGTTGCCACGAGCAGCACCAGCAAGTGCAGCACAATTAAATTGACTGATCAACTCTCCAATATTTCAGAAGCACCATTTCAGCATGTCTCAAGCCCAAAGTCAAATTTCTGCCATTATAATCCGGCGTGAATTAAATAAATTGAAAGCGGAGAATTTGCGCTTCATTTGCTTGTGCTGCTGCTGGTGGCACTTGGAGGATGTTGACTAGCAACAAATTTTGCACTGCACTTGCTTGTGCTGCTGGTAGGGGCACTTGGAGAACGTTCACCAGCAAAGAAAGCCAATTTAACTTTGCTGCACTTGCTGATGCACCGGGAGATCGTTGGCCCACACACATGCATACAGAAACTTAAGCAATTCCGTTATTTTTTTGAAGTGAAAACTTCTTTAGGCGCGTTGAACGATTTTGGTAGAGGGTAAATCCTTGGTTTGCATCATCGTCATCGTCATTTTTCGAGTAACTCTCGTCATCAATACAGACAGCGAGTAGGTTTTTAAATGACGCTCTTGGGTCTTGACTACAAGGCGCTCAGCAAATGTAGCAAGCAACCATCAATAAGTTCCTTTGCTGACGCATCGTTTTTTCCCTCCCTTTGCTCCGCTGCGAAACATTAAATGATACTGTTTTTTCTATATATATGTAGAGCTGCTGTAGGTTAATAAAAAATAAATTTAAAATTTTTGATATTTGATTATTGTTTGACTGGCCGTGAAGTCCCTTTTGATGCCACCACTCATAGTATAACTAGACAAGGTAGTCTTAGGGCTGAATGTGTTCTCTTTTTCAGTGACCATAACTGTCAAACTCAGCCATTTTGGTATTTTAGCCAAGTTTTGCTTTCATATTGCATTCTCATTGGTTGCAGATTTTGTATGAAATGTTAACTTGATGAAATGTTTTGACAGTGTCGGTCACCGGCTCTCCGCCCTAACACTACCTTGTCTAATTTTGCCATTCCACTACTTGAGATTTTGCTGCCAGACAAACAGAAAAAATAGCAAGCAAAGTGCTGTATATTTTCCGCCGCCAATTCGGTTCATCCCCTCTAACGCTGCGCAACCGCTGGGATCTTGTCATTCTCTTTGCGTTGTTGTTGTCGATTTGCTTGGTAGTTATTGTTGCACAGTAAGCTTTAATTTGTTGTAGATGTTTATTTGTAGCTACAGCCAGCATATGACATCGAACTATTTTAGAAAACAGTTTATACATATGAATTAAAGGGTATATATTATATTGGTAAAACTATTTGTTTTTAGTAAAAGTGTTACCGTATCGGAAAAACATATATATGTATACATATAAACATATATATAGTTCACATATATGAACAATTTACCTCATTGAGGAAATTTAAAGAGTATTTATGTATATTTATATAATAACAATTACGTAATAAACCTGCAAAATAAATTAATATTTTCAGTAGTAATTGAATAACTAAAGTCTGCTTATCCTAAGCATTCTATTTTTTAAACTGTTTAGCATAAATTTCTTATATGAATTAAATATAATTTATATGCTATAGATATTTCTTAATTTTATAATATTCTATTTTTATTACACAGCGCAATATAGATATGGTGTACATGTATATTGTGTTAGTGTTATGATATAAATAGATATAAATTAGCTTTAATTTTTTATATTAATTCAATAATGAAATAATTTAAATAAATTACTTTAATTATAGGTATTTTTGTTATGGTAACACTTTTGCTTAAAAAAATAGTTTCAGTAATATATAAAAAATTTAATAAATTGCTATTAGCTCTTAGCAAAAATAATTCTAATTTCATATGCCGACTGTAGCTACACAATTAAAATTCACAGCGTCTACAAAAAATTTCCAGCTAACTGCGCCAACAACAATTACCACTTTTGCAACAAAAGAACTTTAAGAACTTTTTGATTTTCATCCTACATGTAGGACGGGCTGAAGTATGAGCTTTCGCACATCGTACATGTCCGTCTGACCTACCAAATCCGTCCTTTATGTAGGATAGTCCGAAACCCCCTTTTAGCATGAAAATTCTGATATAGCAGTAGGGCGGTCCGTGGCAGGACAGCGTCTTCCAGGGAATACTAATATTTTATATATAGGTTTTCGCTTCGGTCGGCAGTCCTCTCACTGCTGTACTTTTTTTTTAATCTTTAGAAATTATCTGATCTTTTAGAAATTAATTTAATTTTGTTATAAATACCTGGCCTTTCTGATACCTGGCCGCCACAGAGAGTAACTGTGGCCTTACTGCGGCATTGGGGGTAGGGCGCGGGCGACATCTTTTCCCTCTCGGGATCGGGGCTGCACACGGAGTTCCTTAGTTCCCTGAATGTGGACCTGATCCCGTTTGAGGAGCGGTCTCAGAGCCTGTCGGTTTAACTCTCTTCATCTTGATGGGGAGGGGGTGGTGGTACAAACAGGATGATATACACCAACAAAAAAAACACAGATGGGCAGTCTTAAAATGCAAATCGGGTGAAGCCTTCAGCTACACCAGACACGCGGTCTTTAAACGCTACTCCTGGCCTACAGACGCGCATTCTTTAAATGCTCAACCAGCGACAGAAGCTGGTGTAGTGGCCAACAAGCCTCGCATCAGTGGAAGTTGCAAGAAGGCCTCTGCTAAAGGAACGCCTCCCACTAAAAGGAAGAGTAATGTTGCTCGGAAAGCAGTGTTGAGAGTACGGGATCGCATTGCGTGAATCCCCGAAAACCGTCCTGGAATCGTCCTGGAAGTGGGCGGTGGGCATCTTGGAGGAGTCACAGACTCCCCTTAACCCAAACCGATGCTCCCTAAGCGTCAGCGATCTCAAGAAGAGGTCCCTCTGACGAAGGCAAAGAAAATCTGTGGTAGCACAGCCACTCCTAAATTATTCAACGAGATCGCAGCTGGGAAAATTACCATTGTGGTAATTGACAAAGATGATTTGGATGGCAGCATATCGCCTGATAAGTGGAGGAGCGTTGAGGGCAAGTTGTCCTTATTGTTCATTCCGCTCATGAAGGAATTTCCTGGTAGAGGTCCTTCCTGTCACGAAAGTGGATGTCATCAGGGCCACGTGAAGCTGATCGCATGTGCTGACCAAAGACCTTTGCGATATAAGATATAAGATAGCCATCTCCAGGGTGTCCCTTCCGTATACTCTGACCCTCAAACTATCCTCGATATGATCAGGTTGGGGGACCATGGCGTGCCAACAGCGAATCGGAAGGAGACACGGGTTGAAGACCCAAAGGGGGACTTTATATCGGTAACCTTAGTTATCAATCAGGAGTCCCTGGCCTTCTTGTCATCTTAACGATTCGTGGTAGACTTTGGTTTCTCATCTATCGTATTGAGGATATACAAGAAAGATGAGGCATCATTGTAGGAAGTTCAGGCTTCCAACCTAATTAAAGATGCCTCTTCCACTCGAACCTGCTTCCCTGCACCAGAACCTGAGGGTGCAAGCCCCATGATAGAACTAGCACAGACCTTCGGGTTGTTCTCCCTAAAGGAAGACCTCTTTAAATCGGACGATGACTCCGACACCAACCAACAGCCTTGATGCTGAGAGTTGCGCAAATTAATCTCCATCACTCGAAGCCTGCGTCCGAAAGCCTAATTCTCCGCCTGACTAAAATGGAGAAGACATCGTCTTGATCCAGGAGCCATGGGTAGTCTGCGGCCTGGTATGCGGACTCAGCACTCCAACATACACGATAGTGTATACAAAAGCACAAGGTAAACCAAGAGCGTGTATTCTAATCAAAAAAGCTCTGAGTGCATTTACTCTCTCTAATTTCAGTAATAAGGACACAGTGGCCATGAGCGTCGAGATGAGACAAGGCAGCTTGTGGTTCATCTCAGCATATCTTGCGCACGATCACGAGATACGATCCCGGATGAGAACATCCTGACTGGTCTCCACTGGTAAGGCTGGTCTCGACTGGTAAGACTGGTCTCCACTGCAGCATCAAAGTCAAAAGGCCTCATCATAGGGTGCGATTCCAATGCTCATCACGTAATCTGGGGAAGTTCCGACATCAACGAATGGTGTGAGTCTCTTTTCGACTTCATCCTTAATACTAAGCTAAATATAAGTAATGTAGGTAGTGAACCGACATTCATTATTAGTAATACGCAGGAAGTCTTAGATATTACCGTTGCCTTTGACCATATATCTAATAGAATAAGTAACTTGAGAGTTTCAAAAGAACACTCCTTTTCAGACCATAGATATGTTCTCTTTGATGTTGATGATTTTGCTACAAAACCGAGCAGCTTTCGCAACCTAAAAAAAGTTAACTGGCATCTTTACTTAGACACGTTAAAAATATATCTCTCAACTGAACCATTCAGTCGTCCCTCCTGTAAACAATTGCTAGACTACCTAGTTGATAGTCTAACAAATTCCATTAACAAAGGTCTCGATACCGCTTGTCCGACAAAAACACCAAGAGGGAAGCAAACCCAGCCCTGGTGGAACAAAGAAATCGAGGAGCTCCGTAATAAGTCCAGAAAACTCTTCAATAAAGCAAAGGCCACTAGATCCTCAAATTCGTGGACGAACTATAACGTGGCTCCAAATTAGAGCCCTGCGTAGGTGCACTTAAAACCGGCTTCAAACCATTTGTTCAGTTCACACTACACTGCACTGTCTTGCTTGCTGCAAAGAAATCATGTGTGTGATTGCAGCGAAGACGAACAAAACATGGTAGAGCAATAAAAACAGATCATAGATATTGTTGATCTAAGATATCGTTGCCAGATAGCTCACTGCAGTCAACGCAACGGAAGCTTGTTCACTTAGATAGGCAATAGATGATTTGTATCAGAGAACGAATACGGTGCTGGCGCGAACACTAGGTAAAAATGGGTCACTCATCATTATTTAACAGTATTAGGAGGTTGCCGATATCGAATCTGAAGTCAGAATTTTAAAAATAAAAAATGGGTAATAGGGCTGCCACGCATTTTTTATTTTTACAAATGCGATGCTGGTACGAACATCAGGTAAAAATGGGTCGCTGAATCCGAATCCGTTGTCAGAATTTAAAAATTATGTAATTTTTTATAATAGGGTTGCCACCTAATATTATGTATTTTTAAAAGTTTTAAACATCATTTGAGAGTTTTAGGGGGTCGCTGGCTTAGAATCTGAAGTCAGAATTTTAAAATTCAATATGGTGGATAGGGTTGCCACCTTATTTTTTATTTTTATGAATTCGGGGAAAAATTTTATAATTTTGAAATTCTGACAACAGATTCGGATTCAGCGACCCATTTTTACCAATTAGTTCGCGCCAGCCCCGAATTCGTAAATATAAAAAAATTAAGGTGGTAACCCTATCCACGATTCTTAATTTTAAAATTCTGAATTCAGATTCGAAATCAACGACCCCCTAACATTGATAAATGATGTTTAAAACTCTTAAAAATACATATTAGGTGGCAGCACTATTAATTAAAAATTTTATAATTTTGAAATTCTGACAACGGATTTGGATTCAGCGACCCATTTTTACCCTTTAGTTCGCGCCAGCCCCAAATTCGTAAAAATAAAAAATTAAGGTGGCAACCCTATCCACCATTCTTAATTTTAAAATTCTGACTTCAGATTCGAAATCAGCGACCCCCTAACACTGTTAAGTGATGTTTAAAACTTTTAAAAATACATATTCGGTGGCAACCCTATTATAAAAAATTACATAATTTTGTGCACACGGTTGAAAATGGTGTGAACTTTTAAAAGCACTGAAGCGGACCGTTTCGTTGTCAGCAAATTATGCATTGTGTGTTTCATATAAGTACCATTTATTAAAATGTATATTCATGTTGATTTTCTTTGAAAAATTACATCATTTTTTTAATCTGACAAGGGATTCGGATTCAGCGAGCCATTTTTACCTAGTCAATCTTGAAAATCTTGAAGGTGGTGTAAAAAATGTCTAGTTAGACGCTGCCGACCGCCGATTAAAATTATCAAAATGATCCAAATGATCTATTGCCATATATTGCTTCTTATTCTCATCCTACCCTTAATAATTCAATTTCATTGCTTGTGGTGTTGCCGAGAGAGAAAGTGTGTATTGCTTGTCGTTGTAGGCTTTCGTTTGGTGTTGAGCAAATCAAACTCTCAAGTGTTATTAGATGACAGTCAACTGTGAGCAATGCAATAAATCACAGTGTGTGTACGTTCAAATAGATGCACCGACGCAGGGCTTTACTTCAAATGAATACAAGAATGAATTGACAAAAGCATAAAGACAAGCCTGGAGGATCTTTTGTGAAAAAATAACACAAATAACTTGACTCAGAGGCGTCAAGGCTTAGGAAAATTCTAGCTACGGTTTCCCCTAATCCAAGCTTCATGAAAAAGAAAGATGGTACATGGACCACCAATAGTGCGGAATCTTTGTATGTTTTAGTAGAAACTCATTTTCCGGGATGCTCAGAGATATGTAATACTCCAATTCGTGAAGATCAGATACCATCTGTGAACAGATCCCTAAAAATACTCACACAAACAAAGCTCGAATGGGCAATCAATAGCTTCAAACCATTTAAGTCACCAGGACCTGATGGTATAGCTCCCATTGAAATTCAGAAGTCGTACAGCATCATTAAGGAGCGGCTTTTGTTAATCTACTAAAGCTACCTTGACCTAAATCACATTCCCAAACGTTGGCGTAATGTGAAGGTTATCTTTATACCTAAGGCAGGCAAAAGCTCACACGTAAACCCAAAAGACATTCGACCAATTAGTCTCACATATTTTCTTCTAAAAATCCTCGAGAGATTTATCACCATTCACTAGAGATTTATTATAGAAAAAAAACCATTGTTAATAGCACAACATGCTTACACCAAAGGCAAATCCATGGAAACAGCTTTTCACTCTATAGTTTTTATTATTGAAAAATCCCTCCATCAGAAGGAATACACGATGGTAGCTTTTATTGATATAGAAGGGGCCTTTGATGACTTCGAAGCAAAAGCTATTACTAATGCGCTGGGGTGGATATCGCGCTGATAGCACTGATAAATCAAATGCTAGTTGGCAGGATTATAAGTGAAAAATTTGGTGAGGCATCCACGTTAACACAGTATACCTCTAATTAGTGTTTCTAAACTGGGAAACACAAGACTTAGCTTCTCGGAGCAAGCAAAATACCTGGGCCTTATACTGGATAGGAAACTAAACTGGAAGTCCAATCTCCATTGATTCATTGATTACATTACACAAAAACTATCCTTTGAAAAGAAGTTCGATGTATCCATTCCCTCTCGAGAAGAGTGGGAACTACGAAACCGTTCACCTCACAATATCATTGAGATCTTTAGTGATGGATCAAAACTAGATGACAAAGTAGGTGGAGGAGTCTACTCAGAAGCATTAAGCATTAATTAAGCCTTCAGGCTCCCTGACCATTGCAGTGTATTTCAAGCTGAAATCGCTGCTATACATGAAGCGTTAACTTGGCTTCAGGTAAATGAAATATCTTCCATGGATATTTGCATACTTTCTGACAGTCAGGCCGCTTTGAAAGCCCTAGGAACTGTTGAAATAACATCTGAAAAAGTTCTTAACTGAAGCAGATCTCTAAACGAGATGGAAGAGCAGCTCAAAATCCTTCTATGCTGGATTCCTGGACATAAGGATTTTCTAGGTAACTGCAAAGCAGATGAACTCGCTCGTATAGGTTCTACCAAACAACTATCTTTAGGCAAGAAAAGCCTTGGTATTCCTCTCACCACATGCAAACTCCTTACACATGAGTTATCCTGCATCAAAACCAAGAACATATGGTCAGTAGGAAACACGTGTAATATAACACGACAAATCTGGCCTAAACTCAATCTTAAGCGTTCAAAAGAACTCATTTCTCTCAGAAGAGACCACATTAGCACCATGGTAGGGATCCTTACAGGGTGCTGCCTTATTGACAGACACGCTCAAAGATTAAACATACCCCACAACGACTTTTACAGAAGCCGTAGAGATGAGGAGGAGGAAGAATCTACAGTACTTTTCCTCTGCACTTGCCGAGCGCTGGCTCAAAAACGCTTCCTCCACTTAGGCAACTGGTTCTTCAATGACCTCGACGAACTCTCGGAATTTTCGATTAGCCGAGTCCTAGGCTTAGTAAACAGCTCAAGCTGGTTTAATTAGAGATATGAAGAACTAGCCCTTGGTATCACAATGGGCTTCATTGGCCTAAGAGTTTGAGACAGCCACACTTACCCAACCTAACTTAACCTTTGGTGATAAAAAGTATCCTGTGTTCCGACCAGAGACGTAAGGAACCTACATGTTTGTTGACCATCCATCCAGTAGACAGACAGGATTAATAAAGTTTTATTAATTACATTTTTGGAATCTGCATGCTCAAAAAATACCCAATGTACAGATTTTTTTTAGTTTTATTTATGAATGGATTAATGGTTTTAGCAGCGCAGGTTCACTTATTTGTTAGCATTAAAGAAAAATAACAAGTATGGATTGCCACTTAATAGAGCGCTTTGCACTTCAGTGTCATTGACACCGAATTGAGCACAAACCTCGGAGACAGCATAAGTATCAATAACATTATCATGAAGATATGGGTTGGCGTAGAGGTGACTTACAAGTGAAGAAATGAAAATAGGTAATGAAATGGCTCCATCCATGAATCATTAACCATCACACTCACCTGATACAATTTGATGATGGTTTAAGATTTTAATTTTCTCTGCTTATTTTGCAAATACAATGACTTAATTTTCTGCCTGTTTAGTATCTTGACTGCCATCATATGTTTTGTCATCCGATATTTGCTTATCTTGACCTTGCCAAGCGCACCTGTGAAGATCAGATATAGACCAATTTTCACAACGGCTGTGGTCTCGACGAATTGGACACTACAACAGCATCGGCTATTCATGCTGTTTATTTTCATTTGAAGCTGGGCACAAGCGGCTGCAATTCGTCCGTTTTACACTGACACTAGCAAAATACTTCTTTTACTAGCTTTCCAGAAAGTTTAAGTTTTTCTATCCTCTAGTATCTCATGAAATGACAGAGGATATCACATGCTATAAAAAAGAAAATTTATTTATTTCACCCCCATTTAAGTCAATTCCATGGTAATCAATTTACACACTGGTGATAATCGACGCGGAAAAGCGGGTTCGTCTAGAGGATCGGGGGCTAAGGTAATCCCAATGGTCAGTGCTAGTGCCGATTATGAAAGAAGGGATCCTCTTAAAGCAGGTTAAACAGACCGCAAAAAGGCATCACGAATTCTTCGACGTCTGGCCACTGACCCTGTTAAGGAAGGTCTGGTCTCGACGAGCGACATAGAAAAAATTCAGGAGGATATCGAGTGGGTAAAAAAGGTCTTACCGGACTTCACGCTAGAGCCTCCCCGGCAAAAAATTGCAGCCACAAAAAGAAATCGATCTGTGAAGGAACCTACCCTGAACCCGACCGCCAAAAGGGCTAAAACCCATGGTGTAGGGGCAAGATTCTTCGCAGAGGTTGCTAAGAACAGCACAATTGTAAGGGTGATAGACCAGAACAGCGAGGATGGTAAGATACCCAAGCACCAATGGAGCTGGATAGAGGCTTCGCTCGCTAAGGCCGCCTTGCAGGTCCTGAAGGACAACCCTGGACCACCTCCGTCATGCACGAATGCGGGATGGTTTCAGGGCAATGTCAAGCTGATGGCCTGTGACAATGAAAGATCCGCTGAGCTATTCAAAGCGGCGATTGGAAAAGTTGGTGAGGTCTACCCAGGCGGGTAGATTTTACTAAAAGCGGTAAATTTGGGCGAAATTCCGTCAAAACCAAGAGCCAGAGTCCGGGTTGCAGTCACCCCATCTGAACCTGAGGAGATTCTGGAAATGCTGAAGGTCTTCAACTCAGCTATATCCACTGAAAACTGGAAGGTAGTGAAGTTGGAACCTAAAGCTGAGGATGCGAAAACTGATCCCAAGAGATCCAAGATGGAGGTTTTGTTGATCCTCAACAATGAATGTCTGGATCCACTAAACAAGGACAAATGTACTTTAAACTATGGGTTTAGTAAGATTCACCCAAGAATCTACAAAACGGGCACGGTGTCTTTCGTAAATCGTGCGGTCTGTAGTGCCACGACTGAGAATCCCAGCTACATCGACGAATTGGTTTCTGGAAGCGAGGATGAGCTATCATCCTCATCCGAAATAATGACGGCGATGACAAGTCTCCTGAAAGAGCGGGCTCCGTCAGAGGAACCCCTCAGCGACGAAGAAGCTGATATCACGGTTGTTGGAGTACCTAAGGATGTTTCGGGTACTCCAAATTAACTTGCATCACTGCAAAGCAGCTTCGGCTGCTCTCTAGAGTCACCTAACGGGCGATGTCGACCTGGTGCCGATTCAGGAACTTTGGATGACCAACAATAAGGTCCTTAGCCTGAATACACCAAGCTATAAAATATACTATATATCTAACAAAGGTAAAACTCGAACTTGTATTTTAGCGAAAGTTAACTTGAATTGCTATATTCTCCCTCAGTTTAGTCACGGGGACCTCTCTGTGGTCAGCCTAGAGCTGGGGCCCAAGAAACTAAGGGTTGCATCCTTCTACTTCCCCTATGATGAGCCTATACCCACGCAACCATTCCGGGAACTCCTACAGGGAACTAATCCAGCCACGCACATTTTTCTGGGTGGAGATACGAATGCACACCACTCGCAGTGGGGCAGCACAAACAACAACGACAGAGGTGAGTCACTTTTTAACTACCTGCTTAGCACTAAATTAAATATAATTAACAAGGGCAATGAGCCGACATTTATAATTAAAAATAGAGAGGAAGTTCTGGATATCACCCTAGTATCAGAAAACTTCTCGGAAGAAATTCATTCCTGGAAGTTATTAAAAGAACATTCGTTCTCGGACCATAGGTATATAGAATTCAGCTTGGAAAAAAACCATTTACTCCTTGCCTCTGAAAATAAGAAATCTCCGTAAGAGAAATTGGAGATGGTATAATTAACTTATTAAAATATCACTGAATTAAGTTATTTCTCCTCCCGTTACTAAAAAAGAAGATTTGGACCTTCTGGTTCTAGGCTTCACCAAAAAATGCTCGAATGCGCTCAACAGAGCATGTCCGAAAAAAGTTTTCAAAAAATCCCACAAACCCGTATGGTGGTCTCGGAAGATTGAAATTCTCATAAAGGACTGTCGTGAGACTTTAACTACGCAAGGCGTAGCAATAGTGAGGACTCATGGAATAGCTATAAGTCCAAACTAGGCATTTACAAAACTGCAATCAGGAAAGCAAAGAGGGCCTCTTGGTCCTCCTTCTGCACAGATATAGAGGGTACTTCCGAGGCTTCAAGGCTTAGGAAAATACTATCGAATTCCCCGACAGTACCAAGCTTTCTTCAAAAGGAAGATGGCACCTGGACAGATTCATGCATCGAAACCCTAGATACACTCATGGATGCGCATTTTCCTGGTAATGTTTACTCTGACATTTCCAGCTTCCAAACACCCCCTGCGACCTTACGCCTCAACAGATTGAGCAACTTACCAGCAAGGAGAAGTTAATATCGACGATCTATTCATTCCAACCTTACAAATCTCCGAGTCCCGATGGCATTATACCAGCCCAACTCCACTATAGCTTCAATGCTATAGTACCCTGGCTTCAGACAATCTACTATGGTTGCCTACTCCTTAACTATATTCCAACAGCTTGGAGAGAGACAAAGGTTATCTTTATACCGAAAGCGGGTTAGTCCTCTCACACTAAATCGAATGACTTCAGACCTATAAGCCTCTCTTCCTTCCTGGTTAAAATTCTAGAGACTTATTGGGCTTCTTCTTAAGCTGAAACTTGACAGGCTTCTAAAATCCCAACATGCCTACATTGAAGGCAGATCTACAGAAACAGCTCTGCAATCTCTTGTGTCTACCATCGAAAAATCACTTGAGAACAAAGAATACGCGCTCGCTGCTTTTCTAGATATAGCAGGGGCATTCAATAACGTCCTTTCATGTGCAGTCACCTCTGCCGTGTCGGAACTGGGGGTGGAGGATTTTCTAGTGAGTTTCATACACCTGATGCTCTTGGGCAGGGTGGTGAACTCAGAACTGGGGGATCCTCCATTCGCAGGTTTGTAAGCAGAGGTACTCCGCAAGGAGGAGTTTTGTCTCCACTTCTGTGGTCCGTGACGGTTGACCAGCTGTTGCGTATCATGGAGGGGGAAGGCCACAAGGTTGTTGCTTATGCAGACGATATTGCAATAATTTTTAGCGGAAAGTTTCCCCAGACTCTCTGTCAACTCAAGGAGAGAGCACTCGTAATTCTTTTGAGATGGGCATCCTCGTGTGGTTTAAGTGTAAACCCCGAGAAAACAGATCTGAATGGCACGAGGTTGCTCTTTAGCGACAGCACGAAGAACCTAGAAGATATTCTGGATAAGAAGCTTATCTGGAATGTTAACATTAAGGAACATGTAAAAAAGGCAAACATAACACTGTTTGCCTATAAAAAAGCAATAGGTAAAAAATGGAGTTTTCCCCCCAAAATAGAACGCTGGATTTATACAGCAATTGTCCGCCCTATACTTATATATGGCTCACTGGTATAGTGGAGGGCCCTTGATAGGACAACTGCACTTCAGAAGTTTGCAAAGGTACAAAGAAGCGCAGGCCTATGTATTACTGAGACACCAACCAGCGCCCTCAATGTCATGCTTCACCTTCCTCCTCTCGATATCTTTGCCAGGGAATCTGCTAACATAGCAGCCCTGAGACTGAGAGAATTTGGCAATTGGATAAGCAACAACTGCGGCCACACAATTATTGTGAACTCGTCAGCACCCGACAAAACAGACTACTATGTGTCGTGCTTCAATCTTGAAAAGAACTACAAAGTTCTCATCCCTTCACGGCTAGACTGGGCAAACAAAATCCCCCTTAAAACCTCCGGCATAAAAATCTTCACAGATGGATCCAAACTTCGAGAACAAGTAGGGGAGGTATTTACTCACAGGATCTCGAAATCGAAGCGTCCTTTAGACTTCCTAACTATTGTAATGTCTACCAAGCGGAAATGATGGCTATTCACGAAACCACTAAGATTCTTGTTTAAAAAGAAATTGAAGGAAAGAGTTTTTCCATATTTTCACATAGCCAAGCTGCACTGAAAGCACTGAACTCAAATATTGACAACTCTAAAACTATCACTGAGCGCCGCAGATCCCTTAACGAGATCTCAAGGCTACTCAGGATTCACCTCATATGGTGAATCCTGGTACCCGGACACAGGGATATCGAGGGCAACAATTTGGCCGACGAATTGGCAAGGAAGGGTACGACCTCTAACACCCTCTTAACCCATTTCCAGCTATTGGTGCATTTTTGCACCAGTAACTTTAGAACTGTCTCCAGGTGAGCGCGAAAGTGATATGACCTGGCACTGTAGGGATTATGTTAGTATGGACTTTTGACAATATACATTACTTTTAGTTTGAGTTAATTCGGTCGTTTACTTAGATTTTAAGTCCACGGCGCATCGCAATATTTGGGTTTTTTTTTTATTTTTGAAAATTCCAAAAAAATTTCAAATCGCAATATCGAAAAACGCTTTTCAATAATAACTATAATAAGTTTTAAATTTTATGTTAAAATAAATTTAGAGCCCGTTTGATGTTTTAAAATGGGCAGGTACGGCTGTGAAGGTATGTGATGCAGCTAGTGGTGCAAAAATTCATCAGTCCACCCAGCCCTTACCTGTGGAGGAAAAAAATATTGCCAGATAAAGTTTAGAGCCATATATAGACTCTGGACGAAGTTTAAACGATTTTGGCTTGGTAGTTATGGAGCCACCGGAAATTGGTTAAATTAGGACTTTATTGGTATACCCATTTCCTCCTTTAAACTCCAGTGCAAGAACAGATCCTTAGGTATTGCACAAGAACGCTGGGAACACCTTGATACATGTAGGATAACTAAGCTAACATGGCCTATCTACGACTTAAAACGCACCAATTCACTGCTTGAGTTAAGCAGGGTAGACCTGTTAAAAATAGTAGGAATCCTAACGGGTCACTGCCTGATCGAAGCGCATCCTCTTCGGTTGGGATTTGCATTAAACGATTTTTGCAGAAGCTGCAGTTGTGAGGAGGAGGTAGAAAATGTTCAGCACCTCCTCTGCGAATGTCCGGCTCTAGCCAAAAGGAGAATGGCAACTCAGGGCCATCCCTTTTTAAATGGACTTGCCGAAGTCTCATGCCTGGAAATTAAGCATATTCTTAAATTCATTATCCGCTCGAACTGATTTGAGGAGGTAAATCTCTACTAGGTTTTAAATAGATTATGTGGTATCACAACGGGCCTGCACTGGCCTTAGTGTATGAGTCGTCTACCGGCTAATTCCGTAAGATAAGGTTCACATGCTCTTTATTTCTAACTAAAAATTAGATAAGATAAGATACTGAAAGATCACATGGAAACGCGGCTTTATGAACTTTTTCTTTCCTCTAGTATATCATGAGGTGACAGAGGATATCACCTGTTTCATCCTCGCTTTAGTCAATTCTGTAAGATAGGGTTTGTATGCTCTTTCTTTCTAACTAAAAATAAGATACTGAAAGATCACATTTAAACGCGGCTTTATGGTCCAATTATGTTCGCGTAACGCAACGCAAGGTGGCTGTAGCAAATGGCGAATTGCACGTAGATAATTTTGTGTTGATTATGCTAACGTACATATACTTAAAAAACTTCAACTTAGCTGCTTTTGTTTACAACAAGTAAGATACTTTTAATTAGCGGCAAATTATATTAGAATTGTGGGTTAAAAGATACAATTTATCAACAAGTTTACCGCACATAAACTGTTGCTATGAAAATGCAGCTATCTCCAGTGCTGTCACTTGAAAATTTTAAATAGTGTAGGATCGAAAAAAGTGGTAGATCTATCACGATTGTGAGAGAGTGACAACACTTTCTGTCACAAGACCGTAGAGCGACGTAAGTTCAAAATGAAATTGAACTTTTTATTTGCATTGCGTTACTCGAACATAACTAGACCATTAAGCTTGGTTTGAGGTTAAATAATTAACTGCGGGAACTCTGCGAGTATTACAATAAAAATTATAAAAATATATAACTATGCGATTATGCGCGAACACTTAGTTTTCTGATCACGGGACTCGCGTCACTTTTAATATTAATTTGGACTCATAGTAAATAGCAGGGACTTTGCGATTGTTTAAATTAATTAACAAAAATACGGAACTGATTTGGTGATTCGAAGGACCAAAGAATTTTACGCATTAGCGGATTTGAACTTACATTCGATTTTGAGGGCGAATTGTCTATAAATTACGATATGAAGAAAAACACGTGCGGTTAAAACGACATACCTTTAAGTCTTTATTACAAAAGCGTAAGGGTAATCTCCACAAAATTTTAAAGTTTTGTACTATATAAGAAAGGATGCAGTCTTTTATTGAAGAGGATAAGCCTACTAAAATAAAATGAGTACCTTTATAATAAATTTACTGAGGGCTACAAATTGGCGCCTGCACTACGTTAAACTAAGATTTTTGTAATCGTTTATCATCGAGACAACGTCGCACTACGCTACCTCACGTTACGCAGGCCTTAAAGGCTTGATTACCCAAGTGTAAGGTAACGTAGCGTGACTGTTTATTGATAAAAGCGTACAAGTCGTTTCCGAATCGTAACGTGGCGGGACGAAGCGTAGAAGTATGTAGAAAATAGATTTCTTCGCCACGTTACGATTTTTTAAAGTTCGGCAGCTGTGTGACAGGCGAAAAAGTTTGTTTAACTTCACAAAATTGAAAATTTTAATACGAAAGGATGCCGTCTTTTATTGAGTGAGAGGTTAAAAAGCCTACTAGAAAATACGAGTGCCCTTTCGGTTATCGTTTATCTTCTTGGCAACGTCGCACTACGCTACATCCCGCTGCGCCACCTCACGTTACGCTTGTGTAATCAAGCCTTTATTCTAAGGGCCGCTTTCTCAATGTCCGGTTAAGCGCTAATCAGTGGCTCGTTTCTGTAACTCGAGTCGAGAGCTTGTCAATTTTTCTGACGTCACATTGTTTTGATCCAAAATTGTCGATAAAGCGAGTTCAAGTGTGTCTGTAGCTGAAAATCGAAATAATTTGGAATGTTGCGGACTTGGAACACTAATCGGCAAGGAAAAGGCCTGTAGCCAGGGAAAAGGGGCAATGCCCCCCTACTACAACCGTTTAAACCCCTGGCCAAATCAGACAATGAAAAACTTTAAATAAATAATTAATATGCATTTTGTTGATATATTTGTTTATTGCTTTAAAATTAGTTTAGTTTAAAATAACAAAAAATATGCTCATTCACCTTATTCATGACTTGAATATGCATATGAAATTTGTTTAACAAAACATTTCAGACAAATTGTTACAATTTTTCAAATTTCTACTGGGTCACCAATATTTGCTACAAAAAAATAAGATTTGAATTTTAATAATTTTTTAACCCGCATCCATAGAAACTTTCTAGAAATGAAAAGCAATTTTAAAATAAGAAAAAAAAACAGCAAATCTTAATTCTAGCAAAAATTTAAAGAAGCAAAAGATTTAAATCAAAACATGCATGTTTGTTCTTAATATATAAATCTGAATAAAAAATTTGCATCAATTTGCGCAAACGACGGATGCGGGTTAATTCAACTTTTTTATTATTTTTACTTAAAAAATGTCCTATACATATGTTAGCCCATTTTGCTACTCTTTCTTATATTTCTAGCCACTTTAAATAAATCTAGTATTTTTACCTTCATTTTATTACAAAATCCTGAATAAATTTTTATATTATTTTGTATGTATTAATCTCTGTTTTTAATAAATAGTGTATTGTATTAATTTCCCACGTTTTTTGTTTATTTAAATGAAAAAACAAAAAAGTTGCCCGCCAAGATTCATGCCTGCCCCTATGTCTTCTTGGTCTGGCTACAGGCCTGGCAAGGAATACTTGAAATTTAAATAAATGACAGTTTGGCGCCTAAAAACTGGAAAAATGTAATAACTTAATTTCATTTAGGGCCGTTTTCTCAATGTCCGGATAGTCAAGCTCTTAACTGGGAGTTAGCTAACCGTACGATAACTAAAAAAACAGTTTCGTTTTCACCAAGTATCGGTTAAGTTACTGTCGGTTAAGCCATTAACTGTGAATTTTTTAAATTGTGAATACGCTAAACTGCATATCACCTGTTTACGCTTATTTGTAATTTTATTTTTGATGTGAAAGTTTTAAATATCTAACAAGGATTAATTAACAAATAATTAAAAAATGCAGCAACGTGCCGAAATTCAGTGCATATGAAGAAAGTGCAGTACTCTTCCACGTAGTCACGCCTATGCGCATATGTCCTTTATATAACATTTGTAATTATTTTTACACTACACAGCTGTTCTTCCGATTAACAACTAACCGGAACCTCAACTTGCCGTTAACTTAACCGGCACTTCAGACCTAACCGAACATTGAGAAAATGCTTTTTTGCTAACCGCCGGTTTAAGTTCCGATTAGTGCTTAGCCGGACATTGAGATAACGGCCCTTAGAATACTGCAAAAACTATAATTTACAATTGAATTTAAAACTCAATAGATAAACAAATGAGTGTTTATATTCTTATATTTGCTGAAAGCCATGACGGAAGGAATATGATGCGGATTATGCGTCAGAACTTGAGAGACTCCAGTAATCCATTTGCCATACTAAACACAAGGTTTATGGAGTTGTTTAGATTTAGCAGAGCAGCAGCTAAAGATTTTTTAAATGAAATGCATTCTTATATGGATGTTGGAAGACGAAACATCTATATTCCTATATTCCAATGAACTCGGACTTTGCGCTGCTTTGCATTTTTAAGCAACTGGGTCTTACCTTCAAGACATAGGGCAAGATTTGAATGTACAATGAACAAGACATGATATATCGTATAAAAAAATTACGAGCATAATTCAAAATAATCTTGCACATAAATATCTTAAATTTGAAATATCTGAGGAAGAGCAAAATTTAATCAAACAAAGGTATTATTATTGCTGGTATTATTCAAGAATAGCGACAACTTTCTTTTTAATATACTTTTATTTATTTATAAGTATCAAAAGAAAGGTAATGCGAGTACCTATTCAACGAGGTATCAAACATAAAAATCTATGCATAACTTTTTAAGACACAACTCTTTTTTTATAAGCTTTTATTTAACTTGCTTCGTTCGTATGTATGTCTTCAAAATTTGCAAGCCATTTTTCTACAACTTGTTGGGATCCGATTGAGCTGAAATTTAGCATACATATTTAAGTCCGGTGACAATGCAATATTATGATAAAAAATTTTGCCACACCCCCTTTTAACACCCACAAATCAATAAAAATGCTATATCTCTAAAACTACTAGGCCGATTCAGCTGCAATTTTGGCAGTAAATTACCTTCGAGTAGAGGATAATTAAGGGAAAAATTTTGCCACTCCCCCTTTTACCGCCCACAAATCCATAAAAATGCTATATCTCTAAAACTACTTTACCGATTCAGCTGAAATTTTGGCAGTAAATTGCCTTTGAGTAGAGGATAAAAAAGGAAAATTTTTGCCACTCCCCCTTTTACCGCCCACAAATCCATAAAAATGATATATCTCTACAACTACGGGGCTGATTCAGCTGAAATTTAAACAGTAAAGTTTCATCAAATAAAGCATGGGTTTATGAAAAACATTTGGCCACACCCCCTTTTACCGCCCACAAATCAATAAAAATGCTATATCTCCAAAACAACAGGGCTGATTCAGCTAAAATTTTGGCAGTTAATTTCCTTCAAGTAGAGAATGGTTCAGGAAAACATTGTGCCACGCCCCCTTTACCGCCCACAATTCAAAAATGCTTTATCTCCATAAGTTTTGAAAAGAAAAGATGTTTATAATAAACCCTTAAGACTAAAAAGTAAAAAATAAATAAAAAGTAAAAAAATTTAAAAAAGCTTTTATTTAAAAAGACGTGAACTAAAAAGAAAAAAAACAAATTTGAGTGACATTTGTCATATATGTATACAGTAGGTATATTTTAGGTGCAGAAGAACCCCTCTCTTAATTACTCATCATCATAGTATAACGTACGTAAATTGGTAAGTTCTAAGGACTTATATAAATTTAGAATTTTTCAAATACATTTATATTTAAAAGCTTAAGGCACTGATATTGTGTAGTTAACCTCTATAACGGATCGCGGACATCGGTGCCTCAAGCTTTTGAATATAAATGTATTTGAAAAATTCTAAATTTATATTAGTCCTTAGAACTTACCAATTTACGTACGTTTATACTATGATGATGAGTAACCAAGAGAGGGTTCTTATGCACCTGGAATATACCTACTGTATACATTTATGGCAAATGTCACTTAAATTTATTTTTTCTTTTTAGTTCACGCCTTTTTAAATAAAAGTTTAGTTTTTAAAAAAAATTTTTACTTTTTATATATTATACTTAAAATTGCGCTGTTTTTTATAACAATTTTCATGAAATGAAACTGCACTGCATTTATTTATTTACCTAAATCACACCTATATATTGCTTTATAAGCTTAATATCACTGCCTACAGTAATTCCTGTACATAATTGTTTTGTTAATGAAAAAAACAGCAAGACTTACAGGCCATTTTTTTCAACTTTAAGGGCCTATAAATTCTAAGCCAATTGCGAGCGTGCTGAAAATCCATTTTGTCCGCAAAAACAAAATTAAAATTAGAGTTGTCGCTATTCTTGAGATGTTCTGATCCACTTTCGCTTGCATTGTTAAAATAATTAAAAAACAATTATCTTAGATTTTTCAATATTACTGGATTTCCCGGTGCTCTAGGTGCAATTGATTGCATTCATGTTAGAATCAAGAAACTTTCCGTTGTGGTGGAGTATTTTTACATGAATAGAAAAGGATATTTTTCGAAGAATGTGCAATTCATTTGCAACTATGATTTATGAATCTTGGCTTGCTTTGCAAGAAAGCTAAAGAACATTTTGGAAATTGTTTAAAAAATTTTTCAAAAAATGTCCAAAATGTTCTTGAGCTTTATCTCTTTAAAATTAAGACTCTGTTGCAGAACGCCACTGAAGTTAAAAATTATGTGTCTATTGTGAATGCAGCTTTACTTTAATTTCTCTTCTCTTTTCATGACATTCGTTAAAAGGTTGAGTTACTTGTTTATACATGGAACACCGGCATAAATTTGTTTGTGCTTGTATTCTATGTATGAATAAGTAAAACTCAATAATTTGTCGCATAATAAGTATATATTTAACTGTTGAATAATATGGTTATTAAACCGGTCACCTCAAAACTAGGTTTCTTTAGAAGAATTTAATAAGTCTTACTTCAATTTAAAACTTGCCATAGAAGGGAGTAAAACTGCGGTTAGTAATTGTCTTAATGTTCGCTTTCGTTTGTTACTTGTTTTTTATAGAAATAAACCATTTTATGCCTTCTTCATTTATTTAACTCGCTGATTCGTTTTTAATTGCAACTATTGTAAATTGTGCGCTTTTAATTCGCATCCCTTCCGTCGCTGCCGCGACAAATTTTATTTCGCATTTTGCAAGAACTTTGCAAACTGCAAATAGCAGCCTAAAAGACGAATACAGCGAACGCCACCAAAAAGAAGCTCGCTCCTCCTACAGCCTTCAGGTAGAACTCCAACAAACCTTGAAATGGAATCTATAGCCGAATCGCCATCGACAACTGTAACAGCACCAGTCGCTGCAGCATAAAAAAGCATCTCATCAAAACCTGCCATTGCCGCCGCAGTAGAAAAGGGTGCTCCAGCAATTATTGTCACTGCTGCTGCGGCCGAAAAGAGTACTCCTACGCATGTTGTTGTAGCACAAGGAAAAAGTGCTACCTTGAAGTCTACAATTGGCATTGCCGCCGCAATTGGGAAAAGTGTTACAACAAGCATTGCCACCGCCGCCGCAACAAAATGCAGTACTTCTAAGAATGCTGCCACCACCGCTACCTCTGCAGAAGCTAATATAAGCTCTGCTACAACACAACAAGAGGCTATCTTTATTGCTATGCACAACCAAATCGATGCGCTGCAAAATCAGCTCAGAAACACGCAGGACAGAGTTAATCAAATCGATATGCAGTGCCAAAGCATTCAATATGCAATTCAAAATAATACGCAATCATTAGTCTCAGTGTCACCAGCGACATATGAGCCTTCTACATCTTTCGCCATCACGTCTCTGCCGACTTCACATCGTACTACTTTGCCTATTAACGCGTCGCTGCCTATACATCCATCACTGTCTATAGATTCACCGATGCCAATACATCAGTCACTGGCATCACATGCATTGCAGCTAACAGATGCGTCGCTGCCGACAAACACGTCGCTGCCCACACAAGCGTCGTTACCAATGTATGCGCCGCTGCCTGTACAACCTCTTTACAGCTCTGCTATAATGCAGTCATCGACCTAGCTGCCATCAACTTATGTTAGAATGCCGCCGTCAAGCAACGCATGCTCGAATGTAGCTCCAGTAGATAATATATTTTTTAGTGAGCTGCAATGCCATGCTAGCATTGCTATGCCGAATAATTTATATTTTCCACCACCGTCGAGATACTCAATCGATAGTTCAACACATTTGTAACCGAGTCCAGCATATATGCAAAATGTTACTGCTCCAAGAAAGGTGCAAGACTTGCCAGCGTTTTGTGGGTATTCAGAAGATTGCCCAATTTTCTACTCTGCGTATATACTCTAGCAATCGACCACAGCATACAATTATACCAATCTTAAAAAAAAATAACCAAAGACTGCAAAATTGCTTGACAGGCGAAGCTAGAGAGACGGTGAAGTCACTCTTGATACATTCGGATAACGTAGGAGCAATGATCGATCAGCTGCGTTTTAAATTTGGTCGGCCAGATCAGCTTATACGCTGCCAACTGAAACAGGTACGCGAGATCATGCCAATTCCTGAAAACGCAGTGGAGCGCCTTGTACCATTTGACACAAAAACTAAAAATCTTTCAGTGTTCCTCCAATCAGTGAACGGCCAGCAGCATCTGTCAAATCCAACTTTGCTGGAAGAGCTTGTTTCTAAACTCCCGATGAGCAAGCGAGTTGATTGGGTCAGGTACGCTGCACAGATACAGCCATACCCGACAATCATAAGTTTCAGTGACTGGTTGAGTGACTTGGCAAACATTATTTGCACAGTGCAGAGTAGTGAGGTAAAAGAGCCTAAGCGGCGAATAATATTACACACTGTGGAAAATAAGCGTGCGCACGTTCTGAAATGCAGCATATGTCAGGGCCAACATAAAGCTACACTATGCAAAACCATGATTGAGTCTTCAGTTCCTGAAAGATGGTCTAAAGTAAAAACGCACCGTCTATGTTTTAATTGCTTGAAAGTGGGGCATTCAACTCGTGCTTGCCGCAACAAAGGTCTATGTAACATCACCGGATGTCATCGGAGGCATTACATTCTTTTACATGAGCAACCATCAAGTGAGCTTGCTCTAACAGTAGGTAAAGCAGATGCCAAAAGTATTGCAGAAGCTGTTCTAAGTTGCGCAACAAGTGAAACAGCAAGCAGCAATCTGCTCTTTCGTGTCCTACCCGTCACACTGTATGCGCAAAATAAAGCCATTGACACATACGCTCTCTTAGACGAAGGGTCATCCGTTACCATGTTGGATAATACTCTGGTAGAAGAACTTGGTCTTCGGGGTCAACAGCATCAACTAAGCATACAATGGGTTGGAGGACGAGCAGCTCAGGAGAAAGCCGCTATAGTTGACTTACTCATCAGTGGGCTAGGTATGACTAAAAAGCACGTATTAAAATATGTTTATGGAGTGACCAATCTAAAGTTACCGACTCAAAGCTTGAGTGAAAGTGATATATGTTAAAAAGCTGGTCGTCATCGAAAACCGCCGCCGAAAGCCTATGTCAATGCTGTGCCAAAACTTTTAATTGGACTCGACCACTGCCATCTTGGCCTTCCAATGGACTCTTTTCATCTTAACAGCAGCGGTCCGTTTGCTGCCAATTAGGATGGGTTAGGATGGGTAGTGTTTGGGCCAACATCAAAAGTCATACATTCGAGACCAACATGTCTTTTTACAAACACAGCTAGTGATGATAGCCTGCACAATTTGGTAGCGGAATATTTTGAAATAGAAAGTTTTGGTGTCAGACCATCGCCGACGATTGAGAGCAATGCCGATACTCGTGCTAGACTCATTCTACAATCAACAACGAAAAGAATCAACGGAAGGTTCCAAGCTGGTCTTCTATGGAGCAGCGATGACGTTGAGCTGCCTGATAGTTTCCCATGGCACAGAAGCATCTAATTGGTATAGAGTGAAAAATGAAGCATGATGTAAACTACGCCGCCGCCTACAGTGCAATCATCAAATCATACATTGCCAACAATTACGCACGTTTACTGCAGCCAGCCGAAGCCGCTATTACTGGATCCAAAACGTGGTATCTGCCACATTTCGGGGTAGTGAACCCAATCAAGCCGGGCAAATTGCGCCATGTGTTTGACGCCGCTGCAAAAGTCAAAGGGATTTCTCTCAATTCATATCTTTTAAAGGGTCCGCAGCAATACTAGCCATTGCCATTAGTTTTGTTTCCCTTTGAGAGGGTGCCTTTGCCGTGTATGGAGATATAAGGGAAATGTTCCACCAAATAATAATTAAGCCGGAAGCCAAGTGCTCTCAATGGTTTCTTTGGCGCGATGGGGATAATAGCAGACCTCCAGATGTATATGAAATGGTAGCTATGACCTATGGCACAGCGTGTTCCACGTGCATCGCACAGTACGTAAAAACAATCAACGCTTTGGAACATCAATTCAGCGTTCCACAGTTTTATTTTCGTGGCGGAGCACCAAGTAGTGTACAGGTCCATGTTTTTGCCGACGCAAGTGAGGATGCCTTTGCAGCACTGGCATACTGGAGAGTCGAGAATTCGGATGGCAAAGTGGATACGGCCTTAATATGTGTAAAAACAAAATGAGCACCGTTAAAATTGCTTACAATTCCGCGCCTCGAGCTTCAAGCTGCAGTCCTAGGAGCTAGATTATTGAAGACTATTCTTGATGAACATTCAATCAAAATTGACTGATACATTCTATGGAGCGACTCGAAGAGTCTTCCACTAAGCCTTCAAACTGGTCGTGGATACCAACTCAAGAAAACGTAGCCGATGAGGCCATGCGATCAAACCGAAACATTGATTTCAGCTCAACGTCACGCTGGTTACAGGGTCCTGCGTTTTTGCTGCAAAATGAATTTAGTTGGCCAACCGCTGACCCCACTGGTGTTGGTGAAAGTCATGTCGACGACGTAGAAGAGGTTCGCCCTAAATATTCATTAATGGTCGTGAGTAGCAAATTTATAAATATTAATCGTTTTTCGTCTTTTCATAGACTGGTTAGTGTCGCAGACGTACAAATCTTAAACAAAATGGTCTAACAGCATCAGAAGTTGAGTTAGCCGAACAATTACTTTGCCGCCTTACACAGCGAGAAGCATTTACAACAGAGCTGCACCAAATTGATCATCATCAACCCATAACAAAAGAGAGCGCTATATTTCAACTATCACCATATGTCGACGACAGGGGTCTTCTTCGAGTTCGTGGCCGTATCGACTCAGCTAGCTGGTTGCCATATAATACGAAGCGTCCAATCATCTTGCCGTCTTACCACAAGTTCACATCGCTAGTAGTGGCACACCATCATACTAAAATGAAGCACCAAAACATCGAAGCAGCAATTTGTGAAATTCGTCGTCAATATTGGATACCGCCGCTTCGCCAAATAATGCGGAAAGTCATCTCTAACTGCAACGTCTGCAAAATTTCTAAGACTATGCCAGTAACACCTATTATGGGTGCCTTGCCAGAGGATCACCTTACGCCTTTCGTCAGACCGTTTACGTATACCGGATTGGACTATTTTGGCCCGCTTACAGTCACAATCGGACGCCGCACAGAGAAAAGATGGGTGGCTCTGTTTACGTGCCTTGTCGTACATGCCGTACATTTAGAAGTTGTATACGACTTGTCGACTGACGCTTTCATCCTCGCGATAAGAAACTTCATTAATCGTCGCGGTGTTCCGGTGAAGATTCGTTCTGATAATGGGATGAATTTCGTTTGTGCAGACAAAGAAGCACAGCAATTTTCAGAAGTGTTTGATTGTGCTCGCTTGCAGGATGAGATATCTTCAAACCGAGTAGAGTGGGTGTTCAACTGCCCAGCCAACCCATCGGAAGGTGGCGCATGGGAACGCATGGTTCAATGCGTCAAACAAGTTCTTCGTCACACTCTAAAAGAGTCTGCCCCGCGTGAGTATACACCACAATGTCTCATGATAGAAGCCGAGAACGTCGTAAACTCACGCCCATTAACACATTTGCCGATAAGCGCCGATGAAGAAGAACCATTGACTCCGAACCACTTCCTGCTGGGTTCCGCAAATACAGCCCAAACGCCGGGCGCTAAAGAACCTTTGGAGAAGACATGTGCTTTGAGGAAATACAATACTACAGCTTTTTCGCACTTTCTCCGCATTAGATCATCTTATTATATGCGTCATATAATTTGTTCTACTAAAAGATAAGTAAATTAAATTTTTAGAGTTTATACTGCTTCTATGGCTAGTGTTAAAATTTATAAGAGTGAAGGCCCAACCAAAATAGACGAAACAAGACGATAGCAACTTGACGAACGTCTGCACTCGTTACGGATGTTTACTGATTTAACCCAAAAAGAAAAGGAGTTGCTCAACTCGTCTGAATCAGCTGATTGGTTGGTAATCGAGTGTTATTTATTTATTTAATTTGTGCATATTTTAATTTTTAATAAAGATTTGTGAAAGATGAGTAAAATAATGGTGAAATTGAAAAAATATTATGAAAATAAAATAAAAACGCACTCTGCACAACTGCTGTTGACAAGTTGCTACGCTAGCAGTTCGGCTCTTACGGTATAATATGTCTTGTCAAACTGTTTCGTTTAGTTTCGTTCAGTTACGTTTCTCATTTTGGGTAACTACATTAAAATGTATTTAACCGAACACTTCCGTTTTTACTCGTTACGGAGCAAATCATCTATTTTAGTTGGGCCTTGAGGAGTTCTGGTGAGTTGAACACACCAGTTATGAGTTTGTGTAAATAGACGATATCAGCAGATTTCCTTCGCTCATTTAAAGATTTAATTTTTAATAGTCTTAAACGATCCTCATAAGAAGGAAGGTTTAAAGTGTCAATTCCACTTAAGCCCCTTAGAGCAAACCGAACAAAACGTTTTTGGATTCTCTCTATACGTTCAACATGAACATTGTAACTGGAGGACCAAACTTGACTTACATACTCTAAGTGAGGTCGCACAATTGCATAATACAGCGTTGTAGTTGTAATCACACCATTAAATTCTTTGGCCCAGCGTTTTATAAACCCGATCATAGAAGATGTTTTTTTTTTCAAATGTAATCAATATAAACGTTGAACGATAGCTAATAATTCATGCATATGTGGGGCCTTGTTTTATCACCACATCAGTTAAATTCTTACACTCTATCTTACTTACTTTTTTGTTACGTTGATCTCTATCTTAACATACAACTTACTTACCTTTTTGACTTTATGTATTAAATTATTAATTACCTTATATGTTTCGTGTGTTGTTATTATATGTTACCTTGTTCTACACTTAGTTAAAAAACACTTGTATATAAAAACATTTTTATTATTATTCATATTTTTATGTATCAAATATTTTGATCCGAAAATTATAGTTTTAAAAAAGATTTTCAAATAAAAAGTTCTAAAAAAATAAATTGTCTTTAAATAAAATAAATTTCAAATAAAAAGTTTAAAAAAACCTTCGCACCAAACGTATATCAAGGGGTTTGACAGCATTCACACGACTTAAATGCAGTATCTTCTATCTTATAATCAAAAATTAAATTATTCCTTTTTCGCGAAAAGGTCATAGTTTGGCATTTATCTGGACTTAGAAACATATTTTCTTAGAACACCAAACTTCAAGGGATTTCAAATCAGACTGGAGTAGATCTGAATTATCTTTATCATCTATTGTTCTGTATATTTTCATATCATCTGCATAGATAAGTAGATGAGACTGTTTAATGATGTGGGTTACATCATTAATAGCTAAAATAAACAGAAGTGGACCAAGGTGGCTACCTTGAGAAACAGCTGATTCAGCAATAAATTCAGCAGACAACCCTGCAAGAACAGTCCTGGTTTATTAACCGGTAATTTTACTGATAGCACTAACGAAAGTATTTGGTAGGCTATATGAAACAGTCTCTATGAGTTTTTTTAAGAGCAATGTGAAAAAACTACCCAAAACTCATGTACAGTCTTAATGCTATCCTTTTCTTACTCATGAAATGTCAAGTATACTGTTCAAATAGCTGTCTCGCTTACTCATGTTAATGCTACTGGTAAGTTAACCGAGTATTTAACTAATACACCTAATGTAAACATCAGGTAGGCTTGCCCTTACATTCTGTTAGATGTAACGTGCAAAACAGTTAAACGTTACGAACTAAATATGTAGCACTAACATACAAAACGGTTAGATGTTACGTAGTAAATGTATAGGGCTAACTTACAAAATGGTTAGATGTTACGTAGTAAATATATAGGGCTAACGTAGAAAATGGTTAGATGTTACTTAGTAATTGTGTAGGACTAACGTGCAATTAAAACATTACTGAAAATTTTTTATTTTTATTTATATAATTATATTTCATGTTTTTTTCATTTTTAAACATTTTTTTATATCAAAAACAATTAGTTTTAAAATAATATATAACAAATCTTAACTTAAACATTAAATTCAGAAGGCACTTCAATTATCATATCATTTTATATATGTATTACATATTATATTAAATATTAAGAAAATAAGGTATGAGATGAGATCAAAAAACTCATATGTCAAATGATCAAAATCATAATTTAACATTGAATTCAGTTATCAGTTCAATTATTACATAATTGTATACATGTCTCAAATATTAAGTGAATAAGGTATGAGATCAGATAAAAAAACTAATATTAATTATACATTCCATGTTGGTGTGAAAAAAATATCATAAGATTCAGTCATTTGATAAAAGAAAATTAAAAACTTAAGTACTATTTAATCAAAAACAAAAATTGGAATTATTTATATGATAAAAAAATTATTTCTTGTCTTTCGACTGCAGCCTTTTTTTTTTTTTTGCTTTAAGCGATTATGGATTTTCTCCACCGCTTTTTTTACTTCTTTTTCAAAATTGAAACGACCAACACCTTTAAATACGTCTAAATGATAAATATAATAAAACAGATTCAATATAAGCACGATATATAACATAAATCAGTCAACAGGGTTAAAATCAAATTATTTACCGGATAAAATGTCGTCAATCAAGGACATGTGTACAAGGGCTCTTTTGTTGCACCTTCCGTCCCAATTGTAGCTATTCAGCAGCTCGTCTGAAAACATTTTCCTTAAGACGCCGTCTACGTCCTCCGAAGCACCTTTCAATTTGTGAAGATATGTTTTCTAATTTAGAAAAAAAAGTAAGAATGAATTGCACATGAGTTTAAAAAAAAAATTACCATTGCTTGAGAATTTCCTCAACTTCCGCAACAGCTTCGAATGAGGTCAGTGGCAATGTGCTGGAAATTGCAACCATTTCTGCATCCTCTACTTTTCCTGTCATCAGACTTACTGACTGCTGCACTCTTCTAATCAAAATTTTACATTCTCGTTTTTATTGCTACTTTTCAATTGCAATTTTTTTTATTGCTACTGTTCTATATTTTAACTTATTTTAAAACTCACATTGTTTTCAATTCGAGTCAGTCGCTGGTCGAGATTTCGATGTTCCTGCAAAATAGTCCTTAGTAGAGTAAGCACTTCTGTAAAGAGGTATATTAAAATCGTTTTTAAGAAATCATTAAAAAAATCTTTAAAAATAAAAAATCTATAAAATTAAATAAACTATAACTCACCTTGATTATTTGTACTTTGCGGAACAATGTTTTCTACTTTTAGCTGGTTTTTTTCTACTTGTCAGAGGAGTAGATGAAGCAAGTTCTTGAGAAGATTCCAAAGACTTCCTCTTTTTGTGGGGGATGGATGAAAGGCGACTTTCTGAACGATCGATTGAGGCTGGTTGAAAAGTGCGCTTCACTACTCTTAAGTACTGAGCTGAAAGATAAATATGCACAATGTTTTTTAAAATATACAAGACTGAGTAGTTTAATGTTTTTCTTACCTTGCCCTTCAGAATACGATGCAGTCGTATTAAAAATGTCGGAGTTCATTTTAGAATTCGAACTTAAAATTATTTTCCATAAGATATGAAAAATAAGAAAAAAATAAAAGTTATATTAAATTTCAAAGCAATAAAAATAACTAAAAATAATGAAAAGCAATAAAAAAGAAACTGTTGCTTTCGAAATGCGTTGCTTCTTAAGTCTAATTTAAAAAGTTATGGAAAGGGTGATGTAATAGTGGTACAAGAATAAACTTACTATTAAACGGAATACAAAAGAACTTATACAAAATATCTTCCCTATCAATTAGAACAGATTCCTTTTTAAGTTGCCTTCCTAGAATTATTCCAAGAACAGTGGATGATTCAAGTGGTTCAATAAAGAAATTTTCTGTTTTTTTAAAAACCTGGCAAACAAAAGTGTTCGGATTACTGGTATGCTTATCAAGGACTTTCAAAGGACCTATTTTCTCGCTGAAACAAAAGCAATCTTTTTCTTTTTTGGGATCTATATTAAATGAACTTATTTTCGAACTATTTTGAAGATGAGACTCTATGCCTTGGCGCTCTTGAAGTCTTAAATAAAGTTGCTGTAATATTTTGTTTGAATTTTTAATAATTTTTTTAAATATTGCATATAGTTTTCAAACTTATATGCAGAAAATCTATCTAAAGGTCCATATTGAAGAACACAATCTGATAAGTGTAGTAAACTATGGACGTTGAAACTAATTAAATGGTCTCCATAAATATTACCAAAACAATTAATGAATTCCCTCAACATTTCTTGAGCAACATCTGATTCTGCTATGCACGACTTTTCACAAGACAAAAGCTCAATACTGGCATGAAGCAACAAAAAGTGGTAGCATAGATTGGAATGAACACAATCCTTCAAAACAAAAATTCCTGTATATAATAAAAACTGCCTGAATTCTGTTGCCTTCCAATTGCTAATTTCATTCAAATTTCTTGAAACTCTACCAAATTCTGTTGGGACGTAATTGGAAAGGAAATTTATCTTTTTATTCATTTCTGTTACATTGCCATTTTTTATTAATAACTGCAGAAGCTTTTTTGTCACGCCTAAATCGACAAGATGCATTACATCTAAAGGAAATTGAGAGACCATGCCAAACCCAGAAATCTCCACCAAACTTTTTTGTTCTCTAAAATGTAAACTATGATGGGAAGGGTCAACTCTTAGATCAAATGTTGAGTCAGTTCTCAAATTATGGCTTTGTTTTGAAAAACTTAGTCTTTTTTGAATATATTTTCCTACTTGGCAGCATTTTGGAAAACTATTTTTACCATTAAAGTACTGCACTCCTGTAACAAAAGCTCGAGCTGGGGAATCACAAGTGAACAGACGGACATTGAACTTTTTCCTAACATCACTTAAACCGACTTGAAGACCATTTTCTCTTAAAAAAACTACTTCTTCACAAAATTCTTTTAAAAAGTCATCTATCTTATCTGGTTTTTTCATTCCAGAAAAAAAGGCAATAGTGAAAGGATTCTCTTTAGGGAAACCAACTACTGCTCCAAGTATTGGCCATAATACTCTTTTGGAACTATCAAACAATTGAAGACCATCAATACCTACATCAATTGAAATTTCTATTGAGTTTTCCAAATAACTAAAGGAATCTGAGCTAAAATGTGTTTGTATATCTAAGTAAATAAACTCACCCTCTGGAATTAATTGAATTTGAATTTTTTCCCTGCTTGTCCCTAGAACTGTCTTAGCCGATAGCGGCAAATCATTTACGCCTACTCTACGCAACGTCTGAAGCAAACCACCTAGTGCATTTTGCGATATATTGTACTTGAAAACCCATGATATCATTTCCCTACATTTATCGCTACCTAAATCACAACTCTCACAAACTTGAACAACGGATTCTACTGAATCACCACTTCACGATTCCGAATCAAACAAATTATCACTAGAACGATTTGACGCACTGTCCACTTGACCGATACCACTAGCAGACGCACTCGTGGAAGCAACGCATTCCGTTTGTTCGACTCCTTCAAGTCTTTTGAATTTTTTAACACTTTCAACAAATTTCTTTTTTTCTTTGCTCATGCAATTAGAAAAATTTATTTTATTCATTTTACTTTATTTTATTTTACAAAACAATTTTTAGAACTTACACTTTTCACAGCAGACAATAAATTTATTTTGGCGCTAGCTTTGACACAATTCAGTAATTTTAATGTTTACATTGTTGTCTCTTTCCAACAAAACTGAAAAATGTGATATAACACTGAGAATGTATTAGTTTTTGCTGAAAATGTTGTGTTTGTGTTGGAGTTTCAGTTAGGCATGTCTTGCAGGGAATACACCTCGAAATCGTATTTGATAAGATCGCTCTGTCAGATACGATTGAATCCAGCTTACAAAAAATTGTGGAAAGCCCATTAACTTTAGTTTAAATAGAATTAATTTGTGTGGCAGTTTATCAAATGCTTTATTGAAACCAGTGTAAATACAGTTGGCCTGGTTACCTGAATAAAATGAATTTAAGCAAAACGTTGTAAAATCGAGGAGATTAGACACAGTGGATCTGCAAGTCACAAATCCATGCTGACGAGTTGTTATGACCTTCCTACAGTGAAATTTCAAACGATCATGCACCAGCCGTTCAAAAAGTTTTTGAATCGACGAGTTTCGCGATAGGCCTGTAGTTGTTAATATCATTCCTACAACTTTTTTTATAAATTGGACTTATAAAAGATTGTTCCAAAAAAGTGGAAAATTACATTCCTTAATTGATTTATTTAATAACATGGACAGTGGTTGACAAAGAACGGAACCACATTGTGTTAACACTGCGGCATGGATTCCAGGTCCAGCATTAAAATCTTCTTCGATCGAACCAATATACTTTAAAATATCCTCTGAAATAAAGGATATAGGACCCAACGAAACCCTGGGTGTAGAATTCATATATTCAAAGTACTCTTCATCAGGATTAAAAGAGTCGGAACAAAATGACTCCTTAAAGAGTTTGGCAAATAGACCACAAATTACAACGGGATAGTCAGTAAATCCGTCAGATGTTTTAAATAATGAAGGGAATCCATCAGATTTTTTTTGGGCTTATGAAACCCCAGAATTTCTTTGGATCAGACAATATTCTCAGCTTAATACTGTCTCAATAATTTTGATATAAGGTAGCTGAGCAATTTTCAAAATCCAGAAACAAACGCTTGTAGATTTCTAGGTCATTCAAGTCTAAGCTACAGACATATTTTTTCCATGTCCTATTCCTGTTGTTGCGAAGAGTCTTTAACTCCTTTGTGTATCAGGGGTAAGCACAATTTTTTGTAAATTTGAGGCTATACGGCACGGACAGAGAAAACATAGCAAAGATTTCCATATAAATAAATTAATTGAATCATCAAGAGTGTTATTATTAACATATTCTAAAATAACATGAAATTTACTTTGAAGTAAATGATTCAATCTCAAAAAGCCAACTTTTTTAAAATTGAATTCATAAACTTTATCTATTGAGTTATAGTTTAATGTATTTTCTCTTTCTGACTTGTACCATATGCTCAGTGTTGGATGGTATTCATCAATATTAGTCAAAGCATGAAGGGCCCTCTTGACAATCATATTGTTACTGTCTGTAGGTAAGACCAGGTCAAGAAGTCTTTCACGACTATTATACATACAACTCACTTGTTTTAACTCAGAACATATATTATCAACAAATATATGCTCTTGGCGTGTCTTCGAATTACATGCATAAAAATATGTCTCATCGTCAGAACATTCCCATTTCAAGTCAGGCAGATTAAAATCACCTAACAATAAAATGTCGTCATTAACGTCAATTATACTTATAACGTATTCTATGCAATCCGCAAGGCTTGCATAAACTTCTACACTGCTCTTAGGAGGAACGTATGCATTAATATGTATATCTTATACATTAGAATTGCAGTGTACAACCATAACGCATATAAGTTCGATATTAGCAGAGTAGGAAATGACAATAATGAAACTAAGGAAGGAGTATCTTGCAGCTAATAAGACACCTCCACCGACAGCAGAAGTATTGTTAGCGTATCTATCCCTTCTATAAACAATTCTAACTCAGTAATGCTTCCGTTTAACTAAGTTTCAGTCATTACGATAATATCATCAGAAAAATTCTGAGACATTATAAATATGTCTCACGTCTTAGAGCGTAATCCCCTTACAGTTTAATAGTAAAATGACAGCCTATTCAGTTTTTTTGGGATTGACGAGCGGCTTAGTCGTTCCTCTAGGCTTTTTCATAGGCTGAAACTCTAAAGTATATTATCAGTCCACAAATTAGAGTTTAGAATGCATTTTGACTCAACAAGTTATTATGTTTGATAAAGGTCAATACATTTTCAACAGTAATGTCGGTCTGAAGACGTGAAATAAATAAATTTTTTGATTTTATTTTGAAATTCTAGTTGTTTGATAGTTTAAAATCGTTTATTAAGCTTAAGGTCAAAGTAAGAACAATTAATTGTACTAACGAAGCTTTCCAAAGAAACAACAACAACAACAAAGTTTTTTCGATATGAAAAGGAAAAAAAGGAAGAAATACAAACAAATGTGAGCATGTGAAATGGGAGAAAAACTGAGATATTGACACTTCAAATCTCATCGCCTATGTTGTTATAATTTATTTAAGGATCGTTTTATTTTGTTATAGCGGCAGAGTTTGCCTTCGCTATAGACTGCAGTGTTTGCCGACTTGAACTATGTCCAAGGCAAACAGAGACGTTTAAAATAAACTGAACAAGGCAGAGATATGCCAGCTTGTGTAGTTAATTAAAGTCTGATTTATTGTTGGCCATCTCGGCTCTTTTATAACATTTTTACAAAACTTACTTAGTAGTCTTAACCTATGGTCATACTTCTCTAGTTAGTTAATATACTTATAACCTATGTTGCGTTTCGTTCTTGCATATTGAATTTGAATCATCGAAAGGATTCAAATTACATATTTTTGGTTTGACGAATGATAATTTGGCACGGTCAACAATATTGAGTGAGTAATGAAAATATTCGCATGCACTGAGTGCAGTACACGCCGATAATGCAGTGCTAACTTATTAGTCACTCAATATGTTGCTGTTTATAACAACGAAACTTAGGGTCGGCAGTGTGTATAATGAGAGCACACTACAATGTGGTGCAGTGCGCTAGTGTGCGCTTGCACGGGTATCAAAAAGATTTCTGATGAAGCCTTTAGCAGGGCCGAAATTGCAATAAAATCAGCTAGTGATTTTTTCCTTTTCATATCGAAAAAACTTTGTTGTTGTTGTTGTTGTTTCTTTGGAATGATTCGTTAGTACAAATAATTGTTCTAACTTTGACCTTAAGCTCAATAAACGATTTTAAACTATCAAACAACTAGAATTTGTATTTAAAATCAAGTATGATTTAAGCTATCAAACATTTAGAATTTGTATTTAAATCATATAAAATCAACATAATTATAAATAATATTTCATACATACCTAGTTTTCTGTTCAAAACTAGGTAAAACTTTTTTGCACATTTTTAAAGTTTTATTTAAAAAATAATATATTTTTTCTATAAATACATTCTATATATGAATACATACATTAATAACAATGGCAATAAATTGGCAATGGAAAAATAAGATAATCAGTTAAATATTAAAACATATTTCAGCTGATATAAGTAAACAGAAATCTTACTTCCCAAGCAGCAAAATAATATTTACAAATAATTTGTTTAAACAAATCGTACCCAAACTACGCTTAAAAACTCATGCTTACGTCCCAAACTGAAACTTTTAAGTCGGATGATAAAATTTTGACTGCAAGCCTGATTGTATAACGAACCTAAACGAAAAAATATAATTAAATCTTTAATAAGAAAATATTTAAAAAATATGCTTACTTTGTTGTGCGCGTTGTTCACCGTTCCAATTCGTTTTAAATTTTATTGAAAACAAATTTTTTTAATTAACACTGTTGTTCTATTCAGATTTTTTTGTTGCTAATTCAACAACATATTGATCACAATTCAACAACTATTTGATCTTTATATTATAAGCATTCCTGTGTGTTTTTATGACAGTAAATTTAAAAAAATTAAATCTGGTTGCTTTCAAAAGATTCATCTTGTTATAGCAAGATTTTAAATATAAAATAAGCAACACTGATGTTGTTAATAATACAACAACATTTTTTTGGGTGTATGTGCGAACGCCATACTAGAGTTCGCAAACTATCGATAGTCGCGCCCATCGATAGTGGACGATAGTTTTTTGCTAACTATCAATAAACTTTCTATGGTATTTATGTTTATATGTAGTATGTACATATCTGAATAATATACGCTCGTTTCTTGACAATTTTCTTTTGTTTTCTAAATAAAAAAGAGATTAAATAAAAAACATTATTTTCAATTCTTTAGCACATTTACATTTTGAAACACTCTTTCATATAACTTATAGGGAATTGAAAATATTGAAGCAAAATTTCTCGAAACATGTTTTATATACTTAAGATTTTATTAAAAAACGCCACAAAAATTATTATTGTGTACATCAGACTCGGCGCAGCTGTACGTGTTTACTTCATCTGACTTTCTTAGTTTGGCTCAGTGTTGCCAGGTTTTCTACGGTCCCTTCCCCAAGATTGTGCAAAATCGTTAATTACAATTCTGTGGATTACAATTCAATAGTGTGGATCTTGTGAAATCAGCTGTTCTTGAATCTGATAAACGCTGGAATGATTATATCTTCGAAGTGCCGAAAGAAGTGGCCAAGGGGAAAATAATATTTCACTCCAGCTGATCTTCGAATGATCTACACCTAATATATCAGACCGACAATGGAGTACAATTCGCGCATTTGGGCATTGTCTCCAAGATTTTATTTGGAGCTTCTGGACCGAATTCAACGTCGTGCGATATATTTGATAGGGGATAAAAATATTTCATCCTCTCTCAACTCTATTGGAAATCGACGTAGTGCTGGTTTCGTAATGGCCTGACGCCACCACAACGTGTGTTTTCCATGTCCACTCGGGCAGCTTTCCAAGCCTATTCCTTTACCATTGCCTTGATGCTACACAGAACCTCATGTTGCAGTGATAATTCGTTCTTTAGTCGTATGGTAAAGTTGTGAAATAGTCTCCATTCAAGCGTGTTTCCCGTCAGTTTTGAGCTGTGCAAATTTAAAACAAATCTTCACCGAAACTACACCATCTTTCCAACCTCCAACTAACTATCACCCATCATCCAAATCAACACAATGCTCATACATTTATAAGAAACATGACCTGAGCTTTCAGTCTACAAAAAAGAAAAAAATTATACCAAATTGTCAAAATCAAACGAATTCGGCAGCAATGGCAATGATACGTAAACAGTGGTGTCAATGATTATTTCAATACTATCGGAAACCATCGATAGTCAGTCCAAAACTATCGATAGTCACGATAGTATGAAATTATCCATAGTATCGATAGTGCCATCGATAGTTTGCGAACTCTACTTTATACAATGGTATAATTATTTGACAAGGTGGCCGTGACAGTTTTTGGCGATTGATAGTTGTCAAAAACAGCTTAAGAATGTTGTAGTTTTCTGCTGTTGACTAGCTATGTGCTTATTTTTAACTAATCTTTGATTCATTAAATTTATTCGCGAAGTTGATTGAAATGTTTTTAGTTTGTTGCGGTTGACTAGCTATGTTTAAATCGTCGCTTATTTTTTCACTTTTTAAATTGCATAAACAGCTAACTACCCATCGCCGCTCGTGAGAAAAAAGCCAGTCTAGGCTACTACCTTGTCAGTAATTGTGCCATGCTTTATACATTTTTTCATTCTAAAAAAATGTCGTGGAGTGAACATATCAAGGAAATCGTTGAGTGTAAAGTTGAATATAGAAAAATGGCAGGTGGTTCGCATACTGTTTATTGAATTGAGTTCATTAAATTTTATAGAAGTTAACGTCATAAATTATAAAACAGCAGGAAATTGTTTTGACATTGCATGATGCTATCTTCTTGAACGCTGAAAAAGAATTAAGTCCATCCGACATGTAGGATCCGACGTAACTGAATCGATTTCTGTTCAATTCGTTCATTCCAAATCGATAAGCTATCACATGTTCCCATTTCATTTCAATGGAACCTTTTAAAAAAGTGTTTCTGTACGTAAAGTGAATCGATAACAATGTGTCTCCTTTCTCACTGGCTTTCACTCCTCTCTCACTGGCAAGTGAGAATTCTACCGATTTATCAAATGTCAGTAATGTTGTATATTATTAAGTTATAAATACTCGCAATATACCTTTAAAAATGGTTACTTTCATGTAAGTCGAATTTTTTTCTGATTGAAATATTTTGTTATTCTTAACAAAGTTTTAGTTTTAAAGGTAATACAATTTATAAATAATGCCTACTTACCAGAGAACTGCACAAGCATACTTGAAACTCTATTTCAAGTACTTGCTTAAAATACAAGTTCAAGCTAGCTTGAGCTTGATAATTTTAAATCAAGTATAGCTTGTCATTGAATATAAATAAGCCCACGACAGCTTGCGACTTGCAAGTATGCTAGCTTACAAGCGAACGGCACGAAGTTTGATGACTTCGGCAAAAAGCTTGGAAAGCTTAAAATTGTTAATAATTTTAAATCAAGTATAGCTTGTCATTGAATATAAATAAGCCCACGACAGCTTGCGACTTGCAAGTATGCTAGCTTACAAGCGAACGGCACGAAGTTTGATGACTTCGGCAAAAAGCTTGGAAAGCTTAAAACCCACTAGGCTACGGCCGCCACGAATTGTAAGGAAAAAAATAAATCAAGTTCCTGCATATCAACTCAAAGCTTGATATTTTTTCAAGTAGCTTGATTTTTAATTTACTTGTTGCAGATCTCTGCTACTTACATAAAAGTTAAAAATTTTAGGAAAACAATATTTGTTTGAGCTATGAAAAAATAACCGTTTGCATATATTTGCTAAGATTTTGCAGCACAGCACTAAGTGTAAAATTATTTACATTATTTACAACTGCAACCATTAATGCGCATCATTATAACATGATTAATTTTCTTAAACTGCAAATATTCACTTTTTATTAACACGACCAGCACCTATTTGTTATAAAGTAAAAAAATAATATATAATACTAAAACAATACATTCGAGTAAACAGCTGCTTGTCATTTGACTCAATTTCGCAACTTTTCTTCTCGATTTGTGTTCTTTTTCATCACGGTCCGAGTTTTTACCGATTTAAACGTACAGAAACATTAGTTGTCACGAAATCGGTAACTAGGGATCGATAACGGCTGAAGTCACACAAATCGGTAGCTTGCCGATTTTGTTACAGGAACGAGCTACAGATCTCTGCCTGCACCTCTCACTAATATTTTTTTGTGTATTTGTGGTAATTAAATATTTCCACGAGAAATATAATAAAAATTTGCTCGTACGTTTTGAATAATTTATTAGATACTGAAAAATTTTGAAATATTTTTATACATTTAAAATATGAAAACTTAATTCTAAAAAATACAAAAAGAACTTAAAAACTAAGTGGTTTTAAAACAAAGTGTTTTACATACAATTGAAACAATATTAAAATGTAATAATAAGATAACACTACATTATTCCCCCTCCAAAGAATTCGGTATTAGTCTTACAGTGTTTGCTAATAAATTAAAATGAACTGTCTTAGCTGATTTATTTGCATTAAAAAGTGTTTTTGAAACATTAGTGTTAACAAAAGCTGGCTTAATTCGATCAATATTAACCGTTATAATATTTTTGTTTTTAAGAATTTTAAAAAATTTTGGAGACTTTTCTAATACTTTGAATGGTCCGTCGTATGGCTCTTGAAGTGGTTTTTTAATAGTGTCATTGCGAACAAATACAAACTCACAAGTTTTGAGTGATTCTGGCACAAATTGTTTAAAATTCTGATTATGATGTGAAATATGTGCTTGATTATTAGCAACAATATCTTTAAGTTTGAACAAAGTTTCTGATGGACTGAATTTTTGCTCACTAGGAATGACTAACTGACTTGGCAATCTGAGTGTTTGACCATAAACCATTTCAGCAGGGGATGCTTTAACATCTTCTTTAAACGTGGATCTTAGCCCTAATAGAACTAGTGGTAATTCTGAGTACCAATTGTTTTGGTTATTGCTCGCTATAAGAGAAGCTTTGAGTTGACGATGGAAACGTTCTATCATCCCATTAGCTTGTGGGTGATAAGCTGAAGTTTTGATGTGTTTGCAACCAAATTTGGTAATAAAATTTTTGAATGTAGTTGATGTAAACTGAGGTCTTCGATCAGAAGTAATTTCCAGAGGAACCCCAAAGCGTGATATAAACTCTCTTTGGAACGTGTCAACAATAATATTAGCCCTTGTATCTTTAAGAGGATAAACCTCAGGCCAACGTGTGTTCCTGTCAATTATGGTAAACAAATATCGGTAACCATTTGAAATCGGTAATGGGCCAACCAAATCAATATGAATATGTTCAAAACGACCGCTCGGAATGTTTATCTTGTGAGGTAGTGTTTTAGTGTGTCTATGTACCTTAGATTTTTGACATCTAATACATTCTTGAGTCCATTTGTTTATTTGTGTGTTCATGTTAGGCCAAAAATATCGTTGTGTGATTAGTCGTCTAGTACCTCTAGTTCCTGGATGTGAAATGTTATGTATTTGATCAAAAACTCTTTTCCGTAGTGTTTGGGGAATGTATGGTCTTGTATTATTTGTAGAATTTTCACACCAAATTTTTATGTTTAAAAACGGAATATCAACTTGTTCAAACTTGTAAGTTGTTTTGTCTGTTGTGCTCTTGAGTTCTGTGTCAATGATTTGTTCCTGATGTAATTGTTTGAGATCAAGGTCGGGTGTTCTAACTTCTGTTACCTCGCATCTTGAAAGTGCATCTGCTACTGAGTTGTCTGTACCCTTAATGTGTAATATTGTGTTAGTGAATTGTGCTATGTATTCAAGGTGTCGTGTTTGTCTAGGACTACGTTCGGTTTTAGAAGATAATGCATTAACTAAAGGTTTGTGATCTGTGAAAACTGTAAAAATGTTACCTTCCAGGAAGTGTCGAAAATGTTTAATAGTTAAGTAAATCGCAAGTAATTCTCTGTCAAATGTACTATATTTCGTTTCAGCAGGTGAAAGTTTCTTAGAGAAGAAAGCTATAGGCTCAAGTTTATTGTTATGTTCTTGTTGTAAAACACCACCTATTGCGGTAATGGATGCATCTACAGCAATCGACAGTTGTGCCTTACTATTAACATGGTTAATAAGTGTTTGCGTGGCAAAACTGTCTTTGATTGTTGTAAATGCATGTAAAGTAGTGTCTGTCCACTGTAAATGTTTGCTTTTAGTTTTCGAAGCTGTTGTTACCATGTCATAAATGGATTCAAGCATGTGTGCGAGTTCAGGAATGCACCTGTGGTAGTAATTTGTCATACCTATAAATTTTTGCATGTGTTTGACTGTTACCGGTTGTGGATAATCTTGAATGCATTTAACACGTTCTTGTGACGGACGTATTCCGTGTTTAGATATGTTGTAGCTAAGAAAGTCAATGTTATCAACTCCGAATACACATTTGTTAGGTTTTATGTTTAAACCGTAATCATTGAGTCTTCTAAAAACTTGCGTTAAATGTTCGAAATGTTGTGTTTCTGTCTCACTAGCAATCAAGATGTCATCTAAGTATACGAAAGTAAAATCTAGTCCATGTAGCACTTCATTAATGAACCTCTGGAATGTCTGGGCTGAGTTCCTCAAGCCAAATGGCATACGGAGGAACTCGAACATCCCAAAAGGTGTAGTGATTGCTGTCTTGTGTATGTCGTTAGGTGCCATTGGTATTCGATGATATGCTCTGACTAAATCGAGTTTTGAGTAAATGCATGTATTGTGTAAATTTAAAGAAAAATCATGTATGTGTGGTAATGGATATCGGTCAGGTACTGTAATTGTGTTAAGTCTTCTGTAGTCGCCACATGGTCTCCAATCATTGGGCTCGCGTTTAGGTACTAGGTGTAATGGAGAGGATGTTTGAGAATTTGACGGTCTACAAATACCAGAAGTAACTAAGAACTGAAATTCTTGTTTAGCTACTTTTAACTTTGGCAAGTCTAGACGTCGTGGTCTTGTGTAAGGTAATTGTCCTTCAGTGACAATGTGATGTACAGTGTGATGTTTAATTGGTGCTGTGTAATCGGGTTCTGTTATTAAAGAAGGAAATTTTTTGAGTAATTGTGTATACTTGTTATCTATAGTAAATAATTTAGGTAAAGATGTTTCAGAAAATGCTGAAATTGTATTGACAGATAAATTAGTTAAAGGGTCAATGAGACGTTTGTGTTTAAGGTCAATAAGAAGGCCATATTTTGTCAAGAAATCTGCACCTATAATAGGTTTGGAGATGTCAGCTATAATAAATGAAAATGGTAATTCACGTCGTAAATTTAAATTAAGTGTCAATAATTTTTTTCCAAATGTAGAGATTGCTGTGCCATTAGCAGCTTGTAATACCAAATCTGATTTTTTGTTTGAAATTTTGAATTTTGAGGAAGGTAGAACTGATACCTCTGCTCCACTGTCAATAAGAAAATTTAATTTACTAGAGGGGTCAAATACAAAAAGACGACGTGTATGTATGACGGGTCTATTATCAGTCGTCGCGACAACAGAGTCTTTTAGTTTGTTGAATTGTGTTGTGTTATGTTGTGTGGTGAAAAGTTGTCGTTTTGAACAGCTCACATTTACGTGCGTTTTTACCGAATCTGAAATGGTACTTACATACCCAATTGGAAGGTCGTTGACCTGAAGAGGACCTATAAGACGATCGACGTCTTGAAGTTCCTCTGGAACTAAATCTTCTGGAAATTGGACGACTGAAACGTTGATTCTTAAGTTCATCAACATCAAGCGAGAGTTTTTGAAAACATTCAAAAATTTTAGATGTTTGTTCTGCAAAATGTTTAGTAATATTTGCTATCTCATTAGAATTAGAGATGTGTTTCGATACATTAAAGTTATTCTTGATTGCAGATACCTCAGATTCTGCTAATACCTCCCACAAGTTATCAGCGAGTAATAACAACTCATCTAATTCCTTATGACCAGATCCTGTCAAAGCAATGTTCAGACTTTTAGGTAGTTTACGTAACCAAAGCTTATAAACTAAGTCTTTGTTGACTGTTGAACCAGCTAAAAGAAGCAAGGATCTGTAAAATTGAGATGGTTTTTGGTCACCCATCTCAGTGTCAGATAGCATCTTATCGAACCGTTTGTTCTCACTTAAAGTATGTCTATTTATCAGAACTTTCTTCAAACCTTCATACAAGTTGGTTGAAGGTGGTTGTTGTATGAAATCTAATACCGTAACTATGACTTCTTGTGGAAGTGCAGTCACAAGATATTCAGACTTTGTTTGGTCAGTGGTAATCCCTTTAGATCGAAATTGGAATTCTGCATGAATAAACCATGCATCAGGACTATCAGTCCAGAACTGTGGGAGTTTGACTGACGTTGCATGAACTTCAATGTTAGATGATGAATCATCGAAAGGGTTCAATAAAGGAGGCTCAAAATTAATTAAATGGTTATCTCCGTCTCCTGAGGTGGATAACCGAGTAGTAGTACATTGCATTGTATTGTTTTAAAGAATACTAGCTTTATTACAAATAAATTTCTTAAAATAATATTAATAAAATTGAAGTGTGCCTAGCGTGCAGTGTAGTGCCTACGGTTGTGAAACGATAAGCGCCGGCTTATCGTTTTACATCCGCTAAAAAGCTAATTGTGTAGTGTATATAAATACCAATCCTTAGTCGCTGATTTACTGACGTCGTTGCTTGTTTCTGGCGTCACTGCTTGCTTTGGTGTCGCTGCTTGCGTCGGTGGCGCTGCTTACTTCAGCGTCGCTGTCTGCGTCGGCGTCGTTGCCTGTCTTGGCGTTGCTGCCTGCGTCGGCGTCGCTGCCTGCGTCGGCGTCGTTGCCTGCGTCGGCGTTGCTGCCTGCGTCGGCGTTGCTGCTTGCGTCGGCGTCGCTGCTTGTGTTGGCGTCGCTGCTTGTGTTGGCGTCGCTGCTTGCGTTGGCGTCGCTGACTGTGTTGGCGTCGCTGCTTGCGTTGGCGTCGCTGTCTGTGTTGGCGTCGCTGCTTGCGTTGGCGTCGCTGACTGCGTTGGCGTTGCTGCCTGCGTCGGCGTTGCTGTTTGCGTCGGCGTCGCTGCTTGTGTTGGCGTCGCTGCTTGCGTTGGCGTCGCTGCCTGTGTTAGCGTCGCTGCTTGCGTTGGCGTCGCTGCCTGTGTTGGCGTCGCTGTCAACGTTGGCGTTTCTGTTGACGTTGACTTCTCTGCTGACGTTAGCGTTTCTTTCGACGTTGGCGTCTATTTCGACGTTGGCGTCTCTTTCGACGTTGGCGTCTCTTTCGACGTTGGCGTCTCTGTCAACGTTGGCGTTGCTGTTGACGTTGACGTCGATGTTGACGTCGCTATTTCTGCCGAAGTTGTTGTCGATGTCGGCGTTGTTGCTGGTGTCGAGATACGCTGCTGCTATTTGCTTCGTTGTGGTGAGGTGGGTTCGCTGTTGTAGCTCTGCAGTGAGTAAGTTGCTCACGACTGCAGGCTGTGATGTTGTTGTTGTTGGTGTGCAGCAGAGTTGGCTGTTGTCGGTTAAGATAAGGCTCCGACGTTGACTGATATCTCGGATTCGTTGCCAGAGTTGATCGGGCTCGAGACTGATGTATTGCTGCTGTGTTGCGGTGTTCGTGCTGAAGCTTGTGGTGTGGGTGTGTAGTTGTTGCTGCTGAGCAGTGGCGGTTTTGGTGGTAGCGGTGCCTTGCGCACAGGTTTTGCGGGTTGGTTGTGATGATGTAGATGTTGCTGCAGCTGCACTTTTAGTTGTTGACGCAATTGTTGTTGTTGCTGTGGCGCGTAGAGACTGAGCGCGAGAACTTATGAGCGTGTCACGGGGTTGCTCTGCTTGAGTATTGATGAGCTCGTGTTTGGTACTGTTGGTATCGTTGGTCCGGTTTCGACAGGATCGCCAATTGTGGAAATTAAATATTTCCACGAGAAATATAATAAAAATTTGCTCGTACGTTTTGAATAATTTATTAGATACTGAAAAATTTTGAAATATTTTTATACATTTAAAATATGAAAACTTAATTCTAAAAAATACAAAAAGAACTTAAAAACTAAGTGGTTTTAAAACAAAGTGTTTTACATACAATTGAAACAATATTAAAATGTAATAATAAGATAACACTACATATTTATACTGAAATAGTTGTTGCTAGCTTACACTTCTTACTAATGAGCATTCCCTGTAGTGTATGGAACCGATTACCGACACCGATTACCTTTCACCGATACTGACTACCACCCGTTAACTCCCGTCACTACGAGGTACCGCTAGCAAGAAACAACATTAATTGGCTTACACATTATGGAACCTTTTCGTCAAACGACGGCCATGTTCGAACCAATTTGATAGTTAAGAAGCTAATTTGACGGTTTGTCGAACCTGTTGGCAACAATTTTTAATTTTCTCCTTCATACCAGGGTTGTAAAACAAGCTGATGGCGAAAAACAACAAAATGCTTCGCTTGTTTGACGTACACGTTGCTTTAATTTGAACGCTACCGCTTTCGAACAAGTAAGACTCGCCATGTTGTTTGAGGAATAAGTTCGCTAATGTGTAACCCCTTTGTAGTGATCAATTGCACAAAATCAAAATCGATAACGTTTTTTTACTAAAAAAAAAATGTTTAATCTATCAAAATTTAAAAGACAATGGCCCATTATCATAGTCAAAATAAAGTCGACTTTAAATTTAGTATAAGCATTTTTGATAGTTTTTCAATATGACATATATTATGACGACATGTCAAAAAGCTTGCACTAAATTTAAAGTCGACTTTATTTTGACTATGATAAAGGGCCAATCATGTTCAGCTAAATACACAAAATTTTTTAAACAAAGGAAATGATTAATTCATTTCAATAAATTTTGTTTAATATCACTTTAATTCAGAACTCAAAAGTATAATTTTTAACCCTGATGTAACTAGCCCCTTAATCCGGACATTTGACGGACAGAATTCCATATGTTTGGTACCAACTGTTAAAAATGATTTTTTTTTACTAAAAGCCTATAACCGCATTTTTGCTATAGAGGGAACTACTTAATTCTGTCTTTTCCGTCGACATCTTCCTGAGTGCATAGACACAAAGCTGCAAAAAGTGACATATTAATAAAAATAAAAAAATAGAAATCATCAGAAGTAATTAATCAATTGTAAAGATATTTATTTCAATAAAATTGATTATTCCACAAGGAAAACTTTTTAGTTATTTCCTAAATGTAACCATTTTAGTTACTTTAGCTGTTTTTTATAGATATTGATTATAACCTACATATTTACATATTTTAAAATCGTCCCAGAAGTCAAAAGACTTGAAGTATTTTAAAACTAAAGGTAATTAGAAATCGGCCTAAATACGAAAATTTTTTTTATATTTTCATTCATAGACTACCTTTTGTTGTACCAGAAGAAATCTCTAAGGCAATTGTTCGTCTCTCTTTGGAACACAGAGAACCCGGTCAGGTTCTACAGTGTAGTAACTGGCCCTGCCCTGACAGTACCCAATAACACATTGTATTGGCACAACGTAGCTAAAAAATAACCCATGTATAATAAAATAAGCCGCGCTAAACAACTCATACGTGGGTAAAAAATCTTTCGAAAACCAACTAAAAAATAGTATAAAACAGAAAATAAGAAGAAAAAACCAAAAAAATACTAGTGCATTAATTAAGTGTTAAAAATAGTTTTAAATACTAAAAGTTTTCATTTGATTACATAAAAAAAAATACCTCACTTAGCTTCATTCAAAATCCCCTAATTCATTATTACTCTCTTTTAAATATAATTAAATATAAACCCATGGTGAATAATGAGGTAGGGTAAGTAGCTTTGACAAGACCTATCGTTAGTATCAAAGTGTGTTTTAGAGATGCCAGTTTTCTTTATTAATGCTATTTCTGGGATAAGCACTTGGAAAAGGAATTTTATGACGGGTAAATAAGTTTAAATTAGGCTATGCGCATGTAATATGTATACTTGGTCGACCCATGTCCAAGTGCTACCTTCATAATATTGGATTTCGTCCAGTTTAATTTTTTTAATGATATTACCTGCCTCATCAAAAACCTGAACTTCCCCGTTTTGAAGTGTTTTTAGTGTTTAGATTTCATCAGAAAAATTATGGATGCTTAGAAAAATTATGGATTTTTCATTGGATTTTAATTTGTGATATGGCAGCACTATATATTATGATTTTGACACTAACAATAGTTCCTGTCAAAGCTACTTACCCTACCTCATTATTCTGCCATGATTAAACCTGCATACAAGAAAAAAAAAGATCAAAAAGCTATTCTACCAAAAACAAAACCAAGCAATTGAAAATCGTCATTTCAACATCTACTCAACGAAAGGCCTTTCTACAAACAGCTGCTGGCGACAGTAAGTATCCTGTTACACCTATATATTAAAAAACTATAAAGGCTGTGTGACAAGAGAAAACTTTTCAGTCGTGGTAGGATAGAAAATATCAAGTTGAATAAATTTTGTGTGTGTTCAAATAAATTTGTTTTTTTTTGCTGTGTCAAATGAACGATAAAATTTTGACAACTACAAATTTTGACGTATCACATTTCGGTCGTGTTTTGGCGCAAATATTTTATTTAATTTGCATTTTATTCAATTTAAGTGCTTGTACTTGCAACTTATTTCGTAAAATTGTAATATTGTAAACTTAATAAATAACAAAATAATAAAAATAAAGAAAAAAAACGAAAGTGCTTGAGTTTTTGTGTGCGTGTGTGTGAGCCAACGATTTCCCTGTGCATCAACAAGTACAGCAAAGTTAAATTGGCTTTCTTTGCTGACGAACCACCAGCAAGTGCAGTGCAAAATTTGTTGCTAGCCAACATCCTCTAAGTGCCATCACCAGAAGCACAAGCAAGTGGAGCGCACATTTCCTGATTCTTTTGCTTGCCAACGTTCTCCGAGAGTCGCCACGAGCAGCACTAGCAAGTGCAGCACAATTCAATTGACTGGTCAACTATCCAATATTTCAGAAGCACCATTTCAGCATGTCTCAAGCGCAGAGTCAAATTTCTGCTATTATACTCCGGCGTGAATTAAATAAATTGAAAGCGGAGAATTAGCGCTTCATTTGCTTGTGCTGCTGGTGATGGCACTTGGAGAATGTTTTCTATCAAGAAATTTTGTACTGCAATTGCTTGTGCTGCTGGTGGTGGCACTTAAAGGACGTTCGCCAGCAAAGAAAGCCAATTTAACTTTCTGGACTTGCTGATGTACCGGCAGATCGTTGGCCCACACACACGCAAACACAAACTCAAGCACTTAAGTTTTTTTTATTTTTATTATTTTGTAATTTTTTAAGTTTACAATATTACAAGTTTATGAAATAATTTTTGAGTGTGTCAAAAATTCGCTACCAGGGGCTACTACAAATTTTGACAATTATATTCACCTTACAAATGCCAAAAATTGCTCTACCAACTGTCAAAATTTTATCATCTGACTGAAAAGTTTCCGATTGACACACAGCTTTGATTTATAATTTTTATTTTTTTAATATATTTTTTATAACTGTTTATTTGAAAATATTTTATTCAACTGAAATTTTCAAATGAAAATTTCTGATTGATACAAATATGAATATTTATACAAATGTTTTTATAATAACAAGTAGGTATTTATAACAAAGTGTAAATAAATTAACATAAGAATAATATAAATGTTAAGTTGAGGTAAGTAAGACGTAAATTAATAATCAACAATAGGTAAGTACAATGTAAGTTAAGAATCTACGAGAAGGTAAGTAAAATGTAAATAAGTTGAAAATCAATATAACAGAAGATAAGTAAAATGGAAGTTAGGAATTCAACTAATGTGGTGATGCAACTTAAAGTTATTGAGTCACCACACAGCCAAAGAAAATATATAAAGCCAGTCAACGCAACTACCTTGTCAGTAATTGTGCCATGGTTGACGCCTGAGGGCACTAATGCCCATGGCAAAAGTACTGACAAGGTAGTAGCGTAGACTGGCTTTTTTCTCAACAGCGGCGATAGGTAGTTGTCAAAATTAGCTGTTCATGCAATTTATCAAAGAAATGTGAGAAAATAAGCAACGACTCAAACATAGCTAGTCAATCGCATCAAACTAAAAATATTCCAATAAACTTCGCGAACAAATTTAATAAATCAAAGAAAAGTTAAAAATAAGTACATAGATAGTCAACAGCAGCAAACTACAACTCCTTTAGCTGTTTTTGAGAACTACCAATCGCCAAGAAACTGTCACGGCTACCTTGTCAAATAATTATACCATGCTAATGCCCATATTACACGATGCTCGTTTGCTCGGTGAGCAGAATATTTTGTTGTTGCTTCCAATTCGAAACTGTCAAAAATGTTGGAGAATACAACATGTTGCACAGCCATGTGCATTACGAGCAAACGACCACTGTGTAATATGGGCATCTGCTTTCTACTTCATTCCTCTCCGAGACGGCCCTACCTGGTTATTCTGCTATGGAAGAGGTCAGAAAAAATGCAGAATTTTTTCCCAGAAAAGAATGCACTATATGAGCCCGAACAGAATCAAAAGTCAAATCAGAATCAAAAAAGAACCGGCGATCCTCTCTGATCGTCAGACACACAGAACTCGTCTAGAATGAAAGCGATTGCGCCTGACGATGCAGGGTTTCTTTTATATAGCATAGTTTGGTAGCAGCCAAGAATGATAGAATAAGAGATTACGCTTTGCGCAGGTCCGTTACTTCTGCTAAACGAGTTTGACAACCATCTGTTCAGTTTACTACGTCACAATAATTTATTTCTTTGAGCAACGTACTGCGATCGGTTGTGTTTTATTTAATTGTGTATATATCGAAGTATATTTGCAGGTTTTTAACTTAAATTTTAAAAAATGAAGTATGCAGCTGCTAATTGTGGTAACAATAGCAAACAAATATTTTTCAGAAACCTGATGTTTGCAATATAAACAAAAATTAAACCAAGAAATTGTAGAAAAGGCACACAAACGAAAACAAAAATATATTAACTGATCAAAATTTGTTTCTTTATTTTGAAACTTGGAACTATCATTTATTTGTCCTTTCAATTCACAGGAAAATTACTGGAAATAATATATCTGGGAATGTTTAAACTACATCAATTAAAGTCGTAATGAACATTTTTATAAAATCCAAGTCGAAAAATAGTGCTCACTGAAGTTGGTTTCTGAGACAAATTTTTTTTTTTTTGACTAAGCTGCTTACTGGCTGTAATAAAATAATAGTAAAAATAATGTTTGCAACGGAGTACTTAATAAATTGACCTTCTTCTCGTTCCAATAAATTGCTTCTTAATTCTCTTCTTTTAATTATACAAACTTAATTGTATGCAATTTTCATTTCTGTGTAGAAATCGTATGCAAAGTGAACGCTCTCCAAAACAGCATTGATATTATGACGTACATGCGCAGAACTACACTTTTGTTGTACTCATTTTCTTGTCTTCGGCGCAATCTTTGTATTCTATCATTCTTGGGTAGCAGCCATGTTTTTGTTGTTGTGTAAGGCGCATGTCACACTTACGCGGATACGGACGAATTTGTAGTTGCTTTCGCAGGTAAAATAAAAAACTAGAGATTGAGAGAGCTTCTGTTGCCCGTGAAATCAACAAAAAATTTGTTCGTGTCCGCTAAGTGTGACATACCCCTAAGTAAAACAGAAAAAAATAGAAACGTGAGAGCATAGCAAAAACTATGAAATTGTCTTTGAACGTACCCAATTGTTTGCAAATAAGGCAGCACTGATTGTACTAAGCAGTGTTCGGACTTTACTGCAATTGCAGTAGATCTACTGCGCTTTTTAGCAAAATTTATGGTTTTACTGCGTCACTGCGGTTTTTCTAAATCTACTGCGATTTATTAGCCACAAACATTTTTATGGTTATTTTTGTGATATTTTAGAAATATTTAAGGGACAGTTGTCTAAAGTGGGACTCGAACTTCTCTCCGATATTTTCCACAGGCATCACCAATATTTTGACATTGACAGTGTAGCTTTGAAGCGCCATAACTTTTCATATGGACTTGGAGAAACAAAATTTCAGGAAAAATTTTTTTGCAACATTTTTGGCAGTGAATTTTGTCATTATTTTTTTGGTTTAGCACGATTTAAAAGTGATTTCTGTTCAAATGCAGAACAAAATTTCTTTAAATAAAAAATATTCATTATTTGGAGATTTCATTTCAATTGCTTTACGCTTGAAATGAAATGATTTTATTGAATGTATGATAGAGTCCCACGTTAGAAGACAACAATTTTTGGAAATGAAAATGAAACTTTCCAACAAAACTAAAAACTGTATATAGCAAAAAGATAGTCATTTTATAAGCCAATCCATTGACATATTTGGCTCTCGAAAATAATTTCATTGTGAAAAATTATGATGAAAAAACAAAACCGGTCCCACTTTAGACAACTCCCCCTTAAGCATTGATGTTGATTTTGAAAATGCAGTTTCAAGGGCCCATCTGTACATTACATCTATATACTGTGGTCTAAGCTTTAAAAAAGAAGAAAGTAATTTGTCAGATGAAGCTGTCATTGCAATAAAAACCGTGATTGGATTTGTCTACGGCAAATTATATTTTGAATCAGTAAGAAATATGTTTCTGCAACATGCAAATATAAAGTATATAGTTAAGTGTATATTATGTTATTAGTATAAAATGTTCATACATTAGTAGTAAATGTACGTACATGGTTGTAAATAAAAAAAAAACAAAAAAAAATTACTGCGAAAAAGTTCGTTTTACTGCATTTTTTTTCAAAATTTACTGCGATTTACGAATTTCCAAGTCCGAACCCTGGTACAAAGAGTGAAAATCGTCGGTTGTTAGAGAAAAAATAGAATAGATTCTATTCAATTTTACTCTAGCGTTAAGTCGCTACGACTTTTGCTCAGCGATTTCATTTTGGACGACTTCTTTGGCGCCTGTTACACGTTCAATATTTATTGTGATACTTGGATCGTGATCCAAATTCATGGATTGATGGATCGCGGTTGAATGCTACACGTTCAATATTTATCGCGTCAGTATTCATACAATTTTTGCTAATTGTGCTCACGAAAACCTAACTGCACAAGTACTTAAATGCACAGGCAAATGAATACCGTGAATACCGGTAATTTTTATTTCACCGCCTACTGCCGTATCACGTATTGATGGCACAAAATATGCTACACGTTCAATATTTATTGACAGTTTTGCGATCCGCGATCTAGATTTCAAAATATTTAAATATTTTGCGATCTGGATCACGATCCGTCAATATTGCATGCTACACGCTCAATAAATACCACGATACTGTATATTGATCAATATATATTGAACGTGTAACAGGCGCCTTTAACTTGCATGTGTTCCGTTGTATGTTCGACTTCATAAGTCGTTGCGACTTTTGGTTCTGTTTGGGCTGTTATTGTAAACACTGTTGTGGTGAGACCAGTGATGTGCGGCGTAGACAACTTGATGTCAACAAAACTATTGTCGACGGTATCGACAATGTCGTGTAGACAATTGCTTTTAACGACGTGTAGGTAATTAATATAAGAGGCTGCATTTTTATTATGATATTTAATTAAATTGAGTCCAAGTTCGGAGTATTCCTTATTTTTATGCCTTCTGGGCATGGTTTTTGTTTGCTTAGTTGTAAAATTTGTTAGTTTGTGTTAATTAAACGACTTTTCAAAAGAACTTAAGAATCAGCATAATCTAAATAGAACTTGCATTTTCGCAGTGTTGCATTTTGTTGACATTGTTTACACAATTCTCGACATAGTCTACATTGTCGACACATTCTACATTATCGACACCAAAATGTCGACAATTAAATACGACGCGTCGAGGAACATCACTGGGTGAGACGAAAATTTTAAATGTGAACGGCGCTTATGAAATCAACCCTGTTTGGCGCCTAGTTTCAGCGTTTTGTGCAGCAGTTCTTAAAAGTCAAAATTTGCTAAACGAGCTAAGGTATTTCATCATTAAATTTATATATATTTGTTGTGTAAAGTAATAAGAGTTTGTTCAATTTTTATTTCTTAAGTAAGTAATATGGAAATAGAACTCCCCTATAAAGCAGAATATGCAAAGACAGGTCGGGCCAGTTGCAAGGGCTGCAAGACAAGTATATCACAGGGATCTTTGCGAATAGCTGCAATGGTGCAGGTTTGTGTGGTTAAAATAGTTCTGTACTCTTATTCATTGCTTATATTCCTAGTCTGCGTTCCATGACTCTAAGCAACCGAACTGGTTTCATGAGACTTGTTTCTTTAATAAGCAACGACCCGGTTGTATAGGGGATATCGGTAACTATGAGAACTTGAGGTTCGAGCACCAAGAGAGTATAAAGAAAAGTGTTGGTAAGTTATTTACTAATTTTACTTTAGCGCTCACCCCCTTTTTGCATATGTATTTTGGCCTACTAAATGCAATGGTGCAATAAAAATTGCCGGTCTCATAGCTTAGGAGATAAAATTCAACAAAGTACGCATTTCAGGTAAATAACTGTAGCTTATTTAAAATTCATTCAAAAATGTATTACAAATTGCCGTGATTGCTTCGTAAAAGGGGAAATTAGCTTCTACACATTTAGCATTTTAGTAGTATTTTACTTTTAGCTAAAAGGGCCTTTTTAAAATTCTTTGAAGTAGTTATACACATTAAAAAGGTGTATTTAAAATCGCCGCGATTGCATCGTAAAAGGAGAAATTAGCTTCTATAAACTTAACATTTTGGTAGTATTTCATCAGGTTTGTGATGATTTAAATCAGTTGATTTTAATCAGTGATTTAAATCGCAATTAAAATCAAATGATTTAATTAAAAAATCACATGATTTCATGATTTTAAGCAATATAATTTTTATCTGCTGTGCTTCTCTCATGTAATGCGTGACTATAGTGACTTATTTAGACGAAGTTTTCTTATTAACCACTAAAGGAAATATATAAAAAAACATTGATCAATATTTATTTTAATTTATGTGGCTTATCATGTTTTTACGCAAATAATTTTTACTTTCAAATTTGTAATGGTTTATCATGTTTTCCATATAGGAAAATAGTTTGGAAGCTTGTAACCATAAATAACCTATAAATACTGATGAAGTGCTTTGAGAAACCAGCGAGGCATATTTCCTTTTTTATTTCGGTTGATAATCATGTTGTTTCTAAGAAAACGTGTTCTAAAATTTGTATGGTTTATCATGTTTTTACAGAAATAATTCTTACTTTTTTTTTTTATTTCATAAAATCATACAATTATAGACAAAATGTTTGCGCTCCATTGCCGAAGGGCTTTAAAGGAGCAAGCTACATTGGCTTAACAGTTAATTTACAATAAAGTTATCGCATTTATTCAAAAATTTTTACTTTACTCATGTATTAATTGAAATACCTAACAATGTTTAACTATATGTTACATTTTCAGCACTATTACATAAATTTGATAAATTAAACATTAGCATGTACAATTTCTCCTAAGAGATATTTAAAATTTGTAGTACCTTATCATGGCTTTGTAGTTCAGTATTTTGCTGAGGTGGCATCTAAAATCAAAACCTTTGCGAATTATCCTAAATCACATGACTATTTCGATGTTTCAATTTTGTTGCATCAGGTTATGCAAAAAACACCGATAGTTGTGTCCTAACTTAATGCTAATCAAGAAAAGCAGTACTCTTGCTTTAGTGTTTTTGTGTCCTATCTATATCTTAATACTAATCAAGAAAAGCAAGGTACAGCTCTTAAGAACACAACTTAAATATAGATAAGACAGCATAAAAGTTGCAAAAAAAAAAAAAATTATAACAAAAACGAAACAATTAGTATATTATTTATAATCCTTCAAAAATTTTCTGGAATTTCCTCTTCGTTTTCTGTTTGTTGATTTTATTTTTTTATAAAAGGAATGGTGTATTGGTGGAATATAGGGTAATAAAGATTTGACATTTTGGATTTTTTCCACTTCTATTTTCACGCATTCACGTGGTCTTCCGTTTTTTTGTTATATTTATTTGGTACAGAAATAATTTTACTTTAAAATTTGTAGTACCTTGTCACGGCTTTGTAGTTCAGTAGTTTGCTGTGGTGGCATCTAGAATCAAAACCTTTGCAAATTATCCTAACTAATCAGATAACTATTTCGATGTTTAAATTTTGTTGCATCAGGTTACGCAAAAACACCGATAGTTGTGTCCTATCTTCAACTTAATGCTAATCAAGAAAAGCAGAACTCTTTCTTGCGACACAGAGATAAAGATCCGAAAAGGTAGCAGAGACCATGTTTTTATGTCCGCTACGTCATTTTTGTCAGGCAGATGTTCTGAGTAGATTTGTTCGTAATGAACACGGAAGACCTCCAAATTATCTAACTCGTCCGTCAGAACGACACCATTGGCAGAGATTTCTGAATAAGATAATTTTTTCTTCTTGCCAACTATTTCATATATTTGTTTGTATGCGTTAAGTCCTGGCTTTATTGCTTCTAATATTTTCCTAAATTCTCTCGCTTGCTCCAATTGGACCTGTTCTTTGATAATGATTTTTAATAACTGAATCTGACTTGAAAGGAGCTTGTACTCCACGCTTGTTCTATTAAAATTTCTGTGGAATATTTTTTTAGTTTTTTTTGCCACTCGTGTTTGATTTTAAAAAGATTTAAGATCTTGTCCGATACGAAAATTTTGTCTCTTTAACACTCCACTTTCTCAGAGTGTAAGGCAATGTTAGATTTAATTATAGAAGAGAGACTGTCGATATGGAAATCTATGTCACTGTTTCGAAGGTTGATGTTGGTTGGTGGAATTTTGTCAGCTAGCTTGTTTTCCAAATCACGATTGAAATGGGACCAGTGAGTTTTTTTTAAGGAGGTGAAACAACGCGCCATTTTAATCAAGAGTTCAATGTTATTTATATCCAAATTGAGACAAATTGGGTAGTGGTCAGAAAAAGTTGGAAGGCTTTTAATAGAGAAGTTAAGATTTATTGTATTAAGTTAGAACTTATTAGAAAATGATCGAGGAAAGAAGCAGCAGAAGGAAACGACGGTCTGCTATCCGCAATTCTGATGAAGTCCATAGAGTTGTCCTGCAACCATTTTGAAAAAAATTTTCCGTTACTATTTTCAAAACTGTCACCCCAATCATAACTTCTCCCGTTGAAGTCTCACCCGATAACAGTGCCCTTGAAATTTTTTGAAAAGCTTGCCATTTCGCAAAGACTTGAGTAAATTTGCGAGGAAGGAAAATTACAAGGAATGGAGCCTAGTAGAAGCGTTTTATGAATATTGATCCCTGACAGAGATAGTTGCACGAAGCAATGAGGGAATGAGACTCCCTGAATCGCCACACGGTTGTGTGTGAATTTTTTAAGGCAATTCTCACACAGACACCACACACATGAACTCTGCGATAAAATCATACTCCTCAAGGAAAACTGTAGAGTTGCGAACGTGACTTTCTTGAACAAAACCAAAATCGATGTTATGGCTTCTTAACCCATTAACAGCCAAATGAAAAGTGTAAAAATGTTTATTTTACAATAGAAAACAAACTAAAATAGCCAAAAAAAAAATTTTATATTTTTTTATTTTTTATATTTTTTATTTTTTTATATTTTTTATTTTTTTATATTTTTTATTTTTTTTTTTTAAGAAAACATATTAAAAAAAAAGATGAGAAACAAATGGAATTGACCCGCTTAAAAATTGGCAATTAACAAAAAAATTCACTAATGCTTAACAACAAAGAAAACTTTAAAAGTTAAAAATATTTTGCTTTACTCAACTGAGTACAGTGGCGCTTAATGGGTTAAAGTAGTTAATAGATCTAGCTTTCTGCTGGCATCGACCAGCGACCTTACATTGAAAGAGAGGAAATTGGAGGTGTTATGGACCATAGGCCGATTTAACAATTAAATAACAATTTAATAAATTGCGCTTTAGCCTGTTCCACAGGCATATTTCTGTAACTGTTAAAAAAAATGTTATTTGTTGTTCAAGACATAATTGTTCAGGCACTAAAAAAAACTCTGCAAGTTTAAGGAACTCTTAGATGCATGGAGGATGTTTTACTGAGTGAGTGAGTGAGGAGCTTGAGGGTAGAAAAAACTTGCGAATGGTCTTTTTGAATTGGAGAGACCTCCATCTGAAACAGCTTGGATTGTATTAAACTGAGCAGCCTTCTTCAGATCTGCCGCATCTTTTAGCTTTTTATTTTTACTAGCCAGAAATTTTTTAAACACTTCACAACCTCTCCAATTCGCCGGGTGACCGACTTGGTTACAATTATTGCAATAAGGTTTCGCATCATTGACCTGATTAAGAAGGCATTCCCCAGAGCGTATGAAATATATTGTGATGAAATTGATATTGTGATGTCACTGAAAAAACAGGGCGTTCAAAATTCTTTCAATTACGCCCCCAAAATGTCATCGTTGTGAGAGATACACCACACAACGTTTGTGGTTTGCAAATTGCACGATAATTTTATAAATTTATGCTTAGCCTAAAAAACATTGACGGGCTTCCATTGATGTATAAGGAACTTTTAAACGAGGTTTGTTGTGATGTGGACAGTGAAAACTGTATGTTGGAAAGATGCTGTGATTGCGAATATAATGTCAGCGACAAATAGTTTTTGGAAAAAATGGGAGAAAAATAATGAAAATGGTCGAGTTCAGGAAAATTAATTTCAATCGTCTGTAACCAGAGCAATAGAAGAGCTGTAAGCAGAACTGCCGAAATTCAAGATGCACTGTTACGTTATCAATGTTCAGTAAAAACATTTAAAAAATATAAAAAAGCAATTAATCAAGACGAGGCTATAATTCAAGTTGACTTCGCCGAAAATTTTTCTATAATTTTGCAGGATTAAGTGCAAGCTGCTCATTTTTCTTATGAGCAAGTCACAGTGTTCGTTTTTTGTGTATGGACGAAAAATGAGACTTAGTCAATTGCCATTATAAGCAATGATTTGAGTCATGATAAATATTCGGTATTCACCTTTTTAAGGACCATTTTAGATTTCCTGATTATGAAAACTCCTGAATTAAAGAAATTTAACATTTTTTCTGATGGCTGGGCTGCTCAGTTTAAAAGTAAATTTGTTCTTCAATAATAAGGCTTCAATCAATTTACAATGTGAAAATTACTTGATCATTCTTCGCAACATCACACGGAGGTACCGTAAAAAGATGTGTTTGGACGCAAATAAGGTCGCGCCAAACAACAATTCATACTGCAGAAGATTTTGCTAATTGCGCAACCGACAAATTAAAAAATATTAAAATATTCTATAAAAGTAAGGAATCTATAACGGTTACTCGCATACAACTTAATCCAATATGGAAGCATTCTCGTTTGCCCGGAATGCAAAAGCGCCAATTAAAACGCTTTGTGGAAGTTTCGCACAATTGCCTTTTCTCTCGCTTTAATAACAAGTCCAGGCAATATTTAAAAACCGAATACTTGATTTATATGAATATTTCAATACATACTTCAATTGAATGAAAGAGTTTCATAATTTTTATTATTCGAGCATACTTTATAAGAGTTTTTATTTTCAACATTTGTTTCTTGAATTATTTTTTGTTTCCAATAAAAGAGATTAAAATATAAGAAAATTTTAATAATTTTGTTTTGCATTTCAGTTTTTAGTAAATATGGTCGAAGGTAACAAGTAATATGAACATACGGAGTAATGGTTCGTGACGAATGAAACATGTGCGTGACGGTGTTTAAAGTTTAAAAAATTGTTTTTTAATTTTTTTTTTCTCAAATAATTTAACTACTAATATAATCTAGGAAAACCTCTTATTGCTGTGAAAATAATGAAAATTCTATCTGAAGTCGATTCGCAGAAATTTCAGATAGAAGCTGACATCAAATTTTTAAAGGGTAAATTTTGTAACACGTGCGTACGCTACATTTTGCTTAATATCACTGAAATTAACAAATGGATTGATAAAACCTTTACACGTTTTAAATAGAGCGTACAATTAATTATTAAAAATTGCAAACTAGCTTTCGCAAAAATTTATTAACTAAATCAGTTACAATTTTATTTGTACGCTGAAACAGTGCGTGACATGGAATTCGTGAGATTCAAATGCGATTATTTCAAATAAAGTTATTTCGCAGGGGTTCTAAAGAACGAAGGCGTCATAAAAAAGCCAACACTCTTGACTCAGGATCAGTTGGAAATAATAAAACAACTGCTCACTGCAATCGCGGTTTTCCACTTTCAATTTAATGCTCAGTAAACTACGAAACAAAATTGGAACAGCAAAAGCTGCGATGTTGGTATTTCTAATCAAAAATCTAAATATATAAAACGTGATTAGCATGTCAAAAAGGTCAATAAATAACAAACTTTAATTACTTGATTTATTTTATTTCATCTAATTTAATTTAGACTAAAATAAAAAATCTGATATAAACCAGCAGTCGTAGGTATCGATGCTTTAGTAATAATTCAGCGATTTTTTTGTTATCAACCATCGATACCTTTTTGTAAGTAGCTTTATATATTTTTTAACATTGCATGTCATACGAAAGCTATCGATGCTTTAGTGATACAATAAAACTATATAAAAATCACAAAATTTTTGCTTTTTTACTTTCAAAGAAGGTGTGGGGAGACAATATTAATCATTTTAAAATAAATTAGATATTTGGAGAAAACACAGATGCTATCATCTCGCAACCAAAATCATCAATATAAAATCAATTTTGCTGACACCAAGCAATCCAAATATCTCAATTTAGTCATTATTGCTGCTATCAAGCAACTAAAGAATAACAGCAAAATGCTTACTGATTCTTACAAGTAGGCAAAAAATCTCAATTGCCCTTATTCTTGTTGTCACCTCGCCTATGTGAGAGTTCTCATACTCGTGTCACGTCACTAGAAATCTGGTATTCTTGTTGTCATGTGACCTGCACTGAGTTTATGAACTACGTCACATGACAACAAGAATACTTGAGTTTATGAACTACGTCACATGACAACAAGAATAACAGATTTATAGTGACGTGACACGAGTATGAGAACTCTCACATAGGCGAGGTGGCAACAAGAATAAGGGCAAATATAAACTACTGCTACCGGAATTCTTTTGCAAGAATCACAATATAATCAGTTAATAAATTTGCCTATTAAATATAGTAGACCACAATTATAAAAAGAGTATTTATAATAATTTACAACATTGATAATATAACACTTATAACATTTTTTAAAATTTTTTATAATTTTAATTTTATAACTTTTTTTTACACAAAGATTAAATTTGTTGAAGTATTTAATTTGCAACGTTTTTTTCAAAGGCTTTTTATGTTTGATTCTAACAAGTTTCAAAAATTTCAAATAAAGTATCAAAAATATAAAATTCTCACCACTGATCAAAGCTGCTTCAAAGAGCACTTTGGCATCGATGATATTGTGATTTTTAAAGCAACGATATCAGTTTTTGCTGCTGGGAAATCAAAATAATCTGATTTTTTGATATTTAAAAAAAATCATGATTTTTATCAACCCTGGTTGTAATAAAGGGCCAGCCATCTAACGTTTTTTTTTCAACTAGTGCTTATTTCGTGAATGGTAACACTTAGCTCATGTCTGATTTGACAGATAATTAGTTTTATCCTTCCGCTGAACGAATATGGTTGGGTATACGCTTGAACAACGCTGGGAAATATTGCGACATTACTTTGAAAATCATGGTAATGTTGCAGAATGTGTGCGAAAATTGCGTACGGATTTTGGAAGAAGAGAAGCACCGTCAGCTCCGTATGTTCGTTATCTTGTGAAAAAAGAGAAAGAAACTGGCATCCTCATCGATAAACCAAAGCGTGAAAAGCCAAAAGCAGTGCGTACACCCTAGAATATTGCTGCTGTGGCAGAAAGTGTGCGTGAAGCGCCATCAACATCAATTCATGTATTAAGCTAAAAGTACAAATTATTTGTTCAACTTTGGACGGTTACTCGCAAAACACATAACTTCTAAACTAGATAAAATTGAATAATTAATTTTAGCTAAAAGTAAAATATTCCACATTTTGCACTGAACGCACATTTTTCGCGAATTTTGTCTCCTAAGCCATTCGAGACTGACATTTTATTTTTGCACTTTTGCACTAAATACATTTAAGCTTAAATAAGAAAACAGAAATTGTCGCTCCTGTTTGGTTTAGGAGATACAATTCGCGATAGTTTGAAAATTCAGTGCAAATTTTTAAGTGTGTTGAAGCTTATTTCCCTTCATTTATGAGACTAGAGCTATGAGACTACTGAGATCTGATCTCAATTTGATTTTTAAAAATGGTAGCAAACATGATGAATGGCAACAAAAGTTTAAAAATGGTGACAAAAGTTAAACAATTTTAACGGAAGTTGACATTTTATAAATATAATAAATAATCTTATAATACAAAGTTTAATAAAATTTTCGAATTTGGTTTAATTTTTCGAATTTAGTTTTCGATTGTAACGGTCCTGAATTACACTTTATTTGCTGCTCTAGTTCAATTAAATAAATAAAACTAAAAAAATGTTTGTATTTTGAAGGGAAAAATCTGTCACGTAACGTATCATATTATGATTGTATAAAAAATAACACAGTGCGACAGCCAAAATGTAACGGAGAAATTGATGCTTGTCTCTAGTATAGGAGTATTCAAAGAACACGACCTCATACTCCGTTTTGTCGTAGAGGATCTCAATTTTTTTTTAATTGGTACAATTCATTCTGCAAATTGTGCGGCCATTTCGAATTTTTATTATAATTTAAAATGAGAAAGAAAAACAAAGAAGCTTGTAAAGGATTCATTTTCCCAATAAAAATGTATGGAGAATATGATGGCGAGTATTCCCAAATCCACCTGAAATACCACTCTCCTAATATTTTTTTTGCTTTGTTTTTACTGTTTGATTTTTTGATATTCAAAAAATTTGATGGTTTTGGATTTTTGTGTTTTTAATTAAATCGTTTTTTCCGAATCGTACTTCTATAAAAAACAAAATTTTCACCACATGGATTTTTTCCTCAAAGAAGTACCCACGGAATCTGATGAGCAGGGAGGGCGATTCCATCAGGTCACGCTGCCTTTTGAGAATCGTACGCCAAAAAAACCAAGCGTTTAAGTACATATTCATGCAGAACATACAAGTTGATTTTATAGAGTATTTATATTGCCTATATCTATTTTATGTTCATATTAAATTAATTTTTTTTTAAACATTTTAATAAAAACTTTGTATTCTTATTAACTTTCAAAACCCTCTATACTAAAAATCGTACTCAGGCGAAAAATTTGTAGGAAAAAAGAAAAAATAAATAAATAAAAATTAGGAATACTTCAATCATATTATCTATTGGGCAAATAAATCCCTTACAAGCACTTTTATGTTTTTCTTTTTCATTTTACCTGCAGAATGAATTGGCCAATTAAAAAAAATTGAGACCCTCTACAAGAAAATGGAGTATGAGGTCGTGTTCTGGGAGTGCTCCTCTACTAGAAACAAACAAAGGTATCTCCGATACAACAAAAAAGTTCTAAATTGCCGCACAGTGTAATTAAGAAAGATTTTTCAACAAAATAATTACGAATATGTAGTAAAACTATTCCATATTATATTAAAAAACTTTTATATAAAAACTCGTGCACACTTCTCTGATTTTTTCGTTTATATTAATGCAGACAATGGGTCATGTGAATAAAAAATCAGCAAATGCTTTTACTGAATTTTTCTAGTAAAAAGTATGGATTTAGTGAATAAAAAAAGCTATATCTATATAGCTTTTTTTATATCTATATCTATATAGCTTTAAGCTTTTTAAGCTATATCTATATTTTTATATATATTTTTTTATTCACTAAATCCATACTTTTTACTAGAAAAATTCAGTAAAAGCATTTGCTGATTTTTTATTCACATGACCCAATGATTTAATTATTTAAAGGTTATTCGTATTTTTGACGTTTTCTCAAATTGATATGCTTATTTGAAAATGAGAGCAATGTCTTAAAGCAAAAAATGCACACGGTTGCCCAAATATCATACTAATTGCTACTAAATTGACTACTACTAATTTTGTTCTAGTACTTTTATTGCTCTGATTTTTTAGTGCATTAATAACTTTTTAAATTATTTTAATTTACAAACTTCAATGAAAATTAAGTTAATAGATATATCAGAAATAAAAATACTTAAAGAAATATAATTTTGTTCGTTTTTTTAATTAAATACATTAAACCTAACTATGAAACCTAAACAAGAGCGTTTAGTGGCGCGTTCTCAGCCGCTTTCCGTTAACGCTCAATTTTCATCCCTAAATAAGAGTGGCGGCCTTATGTCAAATGTTGTTAAAAAGTGTTGGGCATATAGGCCTCATTCAGCGGAGTTGTGAGCTATTAACAGTAGTGAGAGATGTTTTTTTCAGAATGTGTTGTTACTCTTAAAGTCTGAAAAGTATATAAATAGTAATAATACAATAGTAATAGTTAAGAATCAGTAAACAATTTAATTGTAATGGCTCCCATAATTGTAGCATTTAGTGATTTTTAACACAATTAACACAACTTGACTCCGCTGAATACGGCCATAGTGACTAATGTAGCCAACGGTCACCTTTATAGGCCTATTACGGTTCACAGCAATACACTGCTGTGTCTTTTTTTAAGTATTAACTCTGGCATCTGGCAACGCTATGTTAGAGTAGAACGTGAAATTGTTAGCCGTCGATCAAGTCTCTTTAACTATATTTAAAAAAGTAAAACAATTCTGATATTATCAAAACATTGTTAATAAAGAATTTGTGGTTTCGTGGATATTAAAAGTTCTTAAATTTATAACACATAACTAGCCTTTATTTGTAAAATAAAGTTTGCCTCGCTCTGAACACAAAAGTAAAAAGGAAAAAACTTGAGTTTACGGTTATTATCGCTGTTGCTGTTGTTGCTCTTTGCGTTTGGTGGTTTGGTTGTCTTTGTTTGCTGCGCGCTTAAAATGGCTCCTAAATCTTACAATTGCAAAGAATGCAACAAAAATGTCGGAAAGCAAATGCCTAGCGTTGGATGTGGAGTCTGCGGTAACTGGTTTCTATTAAAAAATCGTATGTTTTCCTTTACATGCAAAGCCTGCACTGAAAACCCTCCGGCTCGCGATGATGGTATAATAGCTCTTCGTACCGAATTCCGCGAAAGCTTCGCGGACATGAAGCAATGGTTCGTTTCAGCTATTGATAAAATACAAGCAGAGTGGTCAACAAAACTAATGGAGGTCAAATCGGACATCGTGCATTCTAACAATCTTATAAAAATATTAGATACTGAGGTAAAGGGAAAAATTAAAGACCTGGAAACTGAGAACAACGTTCTTCATCGCAGGATGAATCGCGCTGATATCGTCATTAATGGCTTGCCATCTGGTATGGCAGACTTATATCAGCCGGTGCTGCAATTGTCTAAGTTTCTTAAAGACGACGTTACCGAGAATGACATCAATCAATGTGTCTACATCAACCATCAAACGGCAATACTCGTCAAGCTGAATAATGTACGACTACGTGGTAATATATTGTCCCAATATTTTAAGCACAAAAAACTAATGCTTTGTGAATTTATGGGAGGTGACATACGCTCTAGGGTCTACTTAAATGAGCACTATACTCCGACTGCGAGCAAACTAAATTACATCTGCCGAAAACTATTAAAAGAGGGCAAAATAAAAAAATTCCAACTAATAAATTCTGATACGCCTAAATCGAGGATTACCACGCTAAATGGCAATGAAGAAATTTGCAATATGCAGCAGTGCTCATCAATGTTTACCAGTGCTGAATTTTTGCCTACCAGTGCTGCTCCAAGCTCACCTGTCGCTGTCTCAGGCCCCTCCTCACCAGGACAATAATTGCACAGCCGTATTTATAGCCATATTTATATTTTCTTTTTTACTATATACTTTGATTCTAATTCTTCTTTAAATTTTTATTTTTTCTTTGAAACTTATATTTTTGCTTTTTGAAATACTCAGCAAATAATTTTTATCCTATTAATCTTGATCGACTGTCAATTGCATAATTGGATAAATCTGAAATTTTTTTTTTGCATATTTTGTTTCTTTTATTTTGAATTATATAGCTTTCTTAGATATTAAGTCATGATTTTTTTACCAGTTTTAGTACAGTTTTCCTTTTCCTCTTTTTCTTATGATGTCGTTTGACAGTAATTTAGGGCCCATTGTGAGCGACAATTCTGAGTTAAAGTTTAATCTCTCATCTCATAAAAATTATTTAAATATTGGTCACTTTAACTCACAAAGTCTTAAACCTTCTTCACCATCAACTAAACTTGAAGAAATAAAGTGTATTTTAAGTGGAGGCTTTCTAGACATAGTTGGAGTGTCTGAGACATGGTTAAAACCGAACATTTCTACACAGACTGTTGATATTCAGGGATACGAGTTTTGTAGAAATGATCGACCAGATAGAAGAGGGGGCGGTGTTGGTCTTTACGTTTCTAAACAGTTGAAATTTAAAGTTATATTTAAGTCTTCAGACTACAATGTGTGCGAATCATTATTCATTGAAATTTCCAATAACACTGATAAAATTTTAGTTGGAGTTGTCTATCTTCCATATGGGAACATTGTTTGTTTTGAGGACTTGATGTCAGATTTATTTGTGCGATACTTGAACGTTGTTGTTGTAGGCGACTTTAATCATAATGTTTTTGATGTTTCCAAAGCTGCGTGTCTGCATTCCTTGTGTCAACGGTGTAATTTGCATTCGGTGCATAATTCTATGCATGATGTTCATAATAAAACCACATCACTTATTGATTATTTTTTAATCAGTGATATTAGTGCATTAAAACTTTCAGGACAAATGTTTTCGCCTGCTATTTCACATCATGCGATAATATATGCTTCGATTGACTTTCCTGTGTCTCGCGAGTATGAAATCATTGAATATCGAAACTATAATAATATTAACTTCCATGATTTATCCTTGTTTCTTAATAGTTTTGATTTCAGTGATTTATACTTAACAAGCGATGTGGATGAACAACTTTCAATTCTAAATGCATTTATGACTGAAGCTTTTTCTTTTGTTCCGATCACTAAATTTTCAATTAAAAAATATCAAAATAATTACCTTAAGTCAAAGGCAATTAGTTACGCAAAGTCTTTACGCGATCTTGCCTTTAAAGCTTACTTGCAAGAAAAAACTGCGACAAATTGGAACATTTTTTGCAAGTATAGAAATCGCGCAAAGTCAGCTATTCGTAAAGCTAAGAGACAATTTGGAACTCGTGTTTTCGATGGTCTAGAGAGCAAGCAAATGTGGAACACGCTTAGAAACAATGGTTGCCTAAATTCACCAAATATTATAGAAGATTATGATGCAGACTCCATAAACCTTCATTTTCTTAATCACCAGAGTTCAAATTATTCTGATATATTTGACTTCGACGCAAACCAAGATGTGGTAAACTGTTTTTCTTTTAAAAATATTTATTTGGATGACCTTGAAAAAGCCCTTTTTGGTATTAAATCTAATTCTATGGGCTGTGATAATATTCCTATCAGATTTGTAAAACTGATTTTTCCTTTTATCCAGAATCACCTTCTTCATTTGATTAATAGTATTCTTGCTAGATCTCATTATCCGCGTTCATGGAAAAAGGCTAGAGTTGTGCCTATACCAAAAAACCCTTCATCCACTTCTATCAATAATCTTAGGCCAGTAAGTATACTGCCAGCACTTTCGAAAGTTGTGGAAAGTATTATGAAGTCACAGATTTTGCAATATACAAATCAATTCTCTCTAATAGATGACGTTCAATCTGGATTTAGAGACGGTTACAGCACTACATCGCTTCTCCTTGGGCTTACTGACTCCATAAGAGATAATATAAATAAAAACAAAATTAGCATTCTTGTCTCTCTGGACATAACGAAAGCATTTGATACGATTAACTATTTTAACTTAATAAATAAACTTAAATTTCACTTTAACTTCTCGAACTCTGCTTGTAAGTTAGTGTTATCGTATCTAAGTGATCGTGAACAGTATGTGTCTTATAATGGGTATGAATCGAGTTCACTGAACAATATATCTGGTGTCCCGCAAGGTTCTGTCCTTGGCCCTATTCTTTTTATGATGTATTTAAATGATGTGGTTAGTGTTGTGGATCATGATGTTTGTAAGATGTTTGTTTTTGCTGATGACATTCAAATTCTGTTTTCTAGTGAAAGCCAGTTTTATGACGTGCTTGAAAATGTTATTAATTACAATCTGTCCAACTTGTCAATGTGGATGTCTGCTAATATGTTAGTTTTAAACCCTAATAAATCGAAAGCAATGAAATTTAACCCTTCAAGGTCTAACACTCCTTCAATCGAAATTAACATCTTGAATAATAAGATTGAATTTGTTGACAGGATGAAATGTCTTGGCGTTCTCCTCGATAGTAAATTGAGCTTTGAGCACCACATTGATGCACTCGGTTTTAGAATTGGCTTGACGTTAAGAAAACTTTATAGTCTAAATTTATATCTACCTTTACACGTGAAGTATAATATTGCTCATTCTCTTCTTATGTCTTGTTTGTCTTATTGTATCGAAGTCTATTCTGGAACCGTTGGTTACAATGTCAAAAAGCTTGAAATTATTTTTAATAAAATTGTTCGATTTGTTTATGGTATTCGATGGCGTGATCATGTCTCAACTTACGTGTCTAAGTTTTTAAATTGTTCCTTTCGAGATTTCATTAAAATAAGAATATTACTTTTTTTCTATAAATTAATTAAAAAGGGGTTTCCAGACTATCTAGTGAGTAGATTTTTGTTTTCACGCTCGACAAGAAATCCACAGATACGTATTCCTAAAATTGTATCGTCTGTTTTCGAACGTTCTTTTCTCATACGTTCTGCACGTGGTTGGAACAAATTACCAATCTCGTTAAAAAACTTTGCGGCACAACCTCACACTTTTAGAGCAAAACTTACACAATATGCTTATAACAATATGATTTAAGAACTCATAACTATTAAATACATATGTCGCTGCGCTAAGGGTCTTATTTTTCTTATTTTCTTATCTTCTTATACTTTAACTGTAAAAATAATGTATAATTTTACATATGTTGGAAATTGGAAAGCTGTTATTGAAACTGGTAAAAGATAGTATAATTTTCTTTCTCTTTTTTAATTTTTTTTCTTTTTCTTTTTTAATTTTTTTAATTTTGTAGTTTTAAAGCATACACTAAAAAAATTGTATAGTAGTTCTAAGTACTCTAATACAACCACTGTAATATTTATTTTTGGCCAACAAGGCTTCTTTATATTACATGAATAAATAAATAAATAAATAAATAAATTAGCAATGTACACAATAAAAACAGAAATTACTGTTGTGTTGTGAACCGTAATAGGCCTATTAATCTTCAGGTTCGGGCATGGTTATTTTCGCTTTCTTTGTTCTTTACTATATTTAAGAATTATTGAAACAAAAAATCCACGACTAAATTGTGGAAAATGTGGAATTATAGGAATGGAACAACTGACGGATGGAAATGCTTGAAGGGATTAAAGCATAACACTAGCCTCGGTTATAAGCAGTTCAAATTGTCACGTATTTCACATGAACAAATTTCACGCTTGTTCTGCCTAATCGATAATTCACGTATGGTTCCAATCAATTCTTCCTCTAATAAGCTATCCATTTCCCTTCAGGTCAAAGACCACACGTTGTTTGTATAAGGCTCATGCCTTGGTTCTTTGAATTAAAAAAAAAATTTACTTCCTAACGCTCTGTCAAAATTGGATTTTCCAACCGCTGAGCATTGCCGACGCGTTATTATGGTTTGCTTTATACAATTTATGCTAGATTATGGCGCAATCTCTTTGCTTGACCCCTAGTAAATACTTTTTTAAGATTTGCGTCTAAAGATTTCAAGTAGCTAGGGGAAAAATGTTTTTCGCACACCCTAGAAGACGCTTTGAACTTTACGACGCATATTTTTTCCCACAGCTCACGGATTTTTTGTTCTAATAGAATAGCAAATTTTCTGATATTTTTGTCAATCCATGTTTTGTGACAAAAAACACACGTTACAGACATACATTCTGTTGCAAAATTTTAAGTGAAATTATGGTACAACACAATAACTGGCAACTCTGTTCTCTTGCTAAGACGTCTTGCTAACTTTGTCTGTTAGTTAAATTCTTTTATTTAATCTTAAATTGAACTAATTAAAGTAATTATTAGTGTTAACTATATTACTACGGCTTGTTATCAGTCTCAAGATAAAATTTCCTGTTTTTGCTGTTTTTTTTGCTATCAACTTGATGGTTACTGCTTTGTGTGCTACATAACCTCACTTTCATTTGCCAGTATGGTCGATTGCTGCTGTATTTGCAAGTCGGAGTGGAACACTTATGGTGCTTTTATTTCCTGTAAGGGTTGCTCTGAAAAGTATCACGCTAATTGTGCTGGGCTGCCTGTTAAAATTGGGGATGCCTTGTCTGACTCTAAGAATAATGGTTTAGTGTGGAAATGCTTCAGCTGTCGCAGTGTGCCGGCTAGTGATCTGCTCGGCTTATTATCAGTTTTGAAGAAGTCGACGGCGGGAATTGCGGATGACGTGGCGCGCCTCCAGAGCATGGTGTCTCTTCATGCAGAATACTGCAATAAACCATTTGATAATTCCGTCTCTGATACTGGTTCTAAGAATAATGTTCAATCAGGCAGGAGGGTTACTAGAGCTAATCAGAAGTCTAGAAAGGCAAATTGCATTACATCTGATACGGATTCCAGTGTTGTTGTTGCTAGTGTCTTTGCTGCGCTATCCTTAGTTAACCGATCATTGCAAAGTGATGCTATTATTTCTAATTCGGTTATCGAAAAAACTCCTACTGATACTCAATCATCTGCTACTACGCTGGCTCCCATTTCGGAAACTGCGGCCGTGACTCAATTTGTAGCTGCTGATCAAATCATGGTTAATGCTCTTCCGTGTGCTGCTACTGTTGTTATGCAAACACTCCCTACTGCTGCTGCTGCTTTGCAAATTGATGTTGATGCGCAAATCACTGTAAATCATAATGCTGCTGCTCAATCTATTGCTGCTGTGAGATCTGCAGATGGTGGTCATATTGTCAATGCAGAGCAACTCTCTGCTGTTCAATCGGAACCTGAATCGCAATCTGCTGCTGTGAAATCTCTTTCTGATGCTCAATTTATTGTTTCGGTTCAACCGCAACCTCAATCTCATCCTACTGTTGCGAATTCTCAATCGATTGGATACTCTACAATTACAACTGAAATGGTATCTCGGCCTATTTGTTCTACATTATTAAATATTGCTCCTAGTTATGCCACGGCACTCCGAATGAATGGTTCACAAGCGGCTGACATCGCTTCTACGTCATCTATAGTCGATCTACAGCCGAATAATGATCCGAATTGTGAACTGGTTGTTGTTCATCGTGCTCCACGGAAATCTTTATTCATTTCTTGCTTAGCTTCATCCACTACTGAGGAAAATGTGTTAAATTACATTAAGAATAAAGTTGGATTTTCACCTCTAGCCCTTGAGTCGCTGTGGTGTCACAAGTTTGTTTTACCTGAATCTAGGAATTTTTCATCGTTCAAATTATCGGTTGTAGCCAGTGATTTTGAATCGTTACTAAGCAAGGATGTTTGGCCTACGGGAGCCATCGTTCATGAATTCGTACCACGAAGTAGTCTAAATCATCGAAATAAGACTCAGGCTATTTCTGTCCGTGCAAAAAACTATTATTAACACCTGGATGTGAAAACTCTGCATCAGTTTCATCGCCTTCAAATTATAATCTTTCAAGTTCCTACTCTAAAAACCAGCATGGATCTAGTCATAGGTATTCTTTATATTATCAGAATATTGGTGGCATGAGATCTAAAATTAATAACTTTTTTGTATCCTCTTGTGGTTTAGATTTTGATATTATAATTTTTACAGAAACATGGCTGTCTAGCAGTCATCTAACTTCTGAAATATTCAATGGCTCTTCGTACAATGTGTTTCGTAAGGATCGCTGCTCTTTAACTTCTGGGCTTTCTCGTGGAGGAGGGGTTCTTATTGCGATTAAACACTCATTCTCCTGTACCCAGATTGAGCTTCCTTATAACAAAGTTGTTCTGCCGGCTGTTTTTGACATTGATCAGATTATCATTAAACTCTTTGTGGATCGTTTATTTGAACTTTTTATTATTGCAAGTTATATTCCACCTAGAAGCTCCCAGGAGCTCTATAATGCTCATTTCGATAACTGCCGTTCTGTTCTTGATAATCTCTCTAACTCTCAACATGTAGTATTTGTTGGGGACTTCAATCTGGGGAATATTATTTGGAAGCCTGACTGGGATGAATCTTACCTTCTCCCATTCAACGCACACGGTACAGTTGAAAACCTTTTAGTTGACTTTTTCACTCGTCATGACTTGGCCCAAATAAATGATATTTCCAATGATCTTAATCGAATTCTTGATCTTGTTTTTGTTGATAAAGAATTTGATTTTTCCTTAGAATCTCCTATCTCACCTTTGTTCCATGGTACCATCCATCATAAGCCAATTTTAATTGAATTTACATCTTATCAATACAAAAAAGCGGTCACTAGTGTGAACTTTTCGTTAAATTTTAAAAATGCGGATTTTAATGCGATGAATGCATTGTTGTCTTCAATTTCGTGGAATTCGGTCCTTGATAACTCGGACCTGTCTGTGGCTTATGAAAATTTTTTATCAATTTTAAAGGATTCGGTGAATAGATTTGTTCCCCGTTCTCAGATATCGAAAAATAACAACCCTCCTTGGTTTAATAAAAGACTTACCAACCTCAAGAACAAAAAAAACAAAGCTTTCAAACATTATAGATGCAGTAATTCTAATAGTGATCTGAAGTCCGTTTACCTATCTCTCCAGCTTCAATTTGACACTCTTAACAAATTTCTTTATAACTCTTACATCAGTTCTACTGAACTGACCATCAAACAAAATAGCAAACATTTTTGGATTTTCATTAACAATAAAAGGAAAACTAATGGTCTACCCAATTCTATGTGCTATCTTAGGTCCTCCTCTGATAGTACTCCATCTATCTGTAATTTTTTTGCCGATTACTTTAAATCCGTTTACTCTCCTGTAACTATATCTAATTCTGTGAATCCTGGTACACCTTTTGATTCTATTTTGGATCTAGGCGACCTATCATTTTCCCTTTCGGACATAAAATCCGGTCTAGAAAACCTCAAAAGTAGTTCATCGGCGGGTCCTGACGGTGTGGCTCAAATTGTTTTAAAGAATTGCGCATCTTCATTAGCTAATCCTCTTTTTATGATTTTTAAAAAATCAATTTCTGAGGGATATTTTATTAACAGTTGGAAAATATCTCACATTATTCCTATCTTTAAGTCTGGTGCAAAACAAGAAGTTAAAAATTATAGGCCTATTTCTAAATTATCGTGCATCCCCAAAGTCTTTGATAAAATTGTGTATGATAAATTATCTTTTCATGTCAAAAACATAATGTCACCGGTTCAGCATGGTTTCATAACTGGAAAGTCTACTGTATCCAATTTAACCCTTTTTTGTAACTCTGTGATGCGTAATTTTGAAGCCGGCTTACAAACTGATGTTATTTATACCGACTTTGCTAAAGCGTTCGACAAAGTTGACCATAATCAACTTATTCTCAAACTTTCATCTCTTGGTGTTCACTCAAATCTCCTCAATTGGTTCAAATCCTACCTGTCAAATCGCATTCAACTAGTAAAAGTTAACGACTGCCTATCTTGCCCCTTTGTCGCTACATCTGGGGTTCCGCAAGGCAGCCACCTTGGGCCTCTCCTGTTTCTGCTGTTTATTAATGACCTACCATTAGTAGTTAAATATTCTCATTGTCTTTTATTCGCTGACGACCTCAAACTTTTCCGCTCTATAAATTCTTTTGCTGACGCCATTTTTCTTCAAAAGGACATTGAGTCTATCTTTGCATGGTGCGAGTTGAATAAACTGCCCCTTAATATCTCTAAATGCCAATGTCTTTCATTTTATAGAGCTTCATTGCCTTTAATAAATAGTTATTTTATAAACTCTTGTGAACTAGAAAGAGTTTCCTGTAAGAAAGACCTCGGAATTTTGTTTGATACTCGTTTAAATTTTAAAGAACATATTAATCTCGTCATTAACAAGTCTAATTCTATGTTAGCCTTTTTAATCAGAAACGCAAAAGAATTTAAAGATCCCTACACCCTCAAACTTCTCTATACTTCTCTGGTTAGACCTCATCTGGATTATTGCTCAGTTGTCTGGAATCCTTACTCGTCTACCCAAGCTCTAAGAATCGAAAGGGTTCAAAAGAAATTTACGAGATTTATGGTTTTCCAATTAAACTGGAATCTTCCTGAGCCTCTTTCCTATAGTACAAGGTGTGCCCTGATTAATATTACTTCATTGAAGTCTAGGCGCCGAATTCAATCTATTATTTTTGTTCATGACTTGGTCCACTATCATATTCAAGATCCTACGCTACTTGCAATGCTAGACTTTATTTCACCATCTCGGCATCTTCGTAGTCAGTTTAATTTCCGGGTTCCTTTCCATAGATGTGTTTATGCTCGGAACGAACCGATTACTCGTTGCATTATTGAGACGAATCAAATCTTGCCATTCATTGACATTTTTAACTCTACCACAAGAATGTGTTTTAAATCTCATCTCATGCTTCTACCAACATTTTATTCTAGTTAATCATATTCTTTTTGGCATTATTTACTCTATTCATCACTTTATATTTAATTGTGCTTTATTTATTTTAATGTCATTTAATTCTTTGTAAGTTTTGTATTCAATCTTGTGATAAATCTTTATTTCATTAAAGTAAAGTAACATTTTACTTATTTCTTTTTCTCTTGTCATTATATTTATTAAATAAATTTTGTTAGTGTATTTTAGTGAATTTTTAATGTATATATCTTGTTCATAAGTAGTCTGTAAGAGTTGTCTCTGTTTGATGAAAATACAAATACAAATACAAATACAAATATAGTAATGCTATTCAATGAACGACGTATAAGCGATTTCACGAACCCACCCTGAATAAAAACAGAGTTAATTGCGTAATTGTATTAAAAAGAAATTGCCATCACAAAATTATTTGAAACTTAACAGAAATTTTAGATCCATTAATGGTAATATAATTATTTAATTGTTAAGAAAGAAAAAAGAAACACTGCTGGTCAAAACAAAAATTAAACCACTGTCGCATAACACGTACTGTATTCACCACGTTTTTGTGCCGTAAGCTGCGTATGTTTAATGCCTTACAATTTTATTATTGCAAATTATGCTGCTGTAAACTTACCGAACATACGCTGTTTACATCGACAATATGGCGTTCATTGAATGCCACTTGTATTTCTTTATAAGTTGTTTTTTGCCTTAACTAACTTTCTTCTAAATTACACGTTCAATTAATAAAATTCACTAATTAGGTTTTGAGCAATGAAAAAAAATAACTTTTTATTTTAAATTTGCAAAGGAACCTTCTAAATTCCTAGAATATACTTACAACATAGCATACACTGACGACGCAACACCTACATAGTTTCTTTTTCTTATTAACTTGGCAAGAAATCATTGAAAAACTACTACACTAGAAAACTATACAACGAAACACTGAAACATCCCAGCGGTCAGCAATTGTAATACCTGATGAAATCTGGTGTGAAATAAGATATATTTTGCTTTGAAAATTCGGGAATGATATCATTACTGATTTTAGAATAAGCATTTCCATTCAAGATTTTTGAAAATTTCCCTGAATTGTCCAATCTGTGAACATTGTGTTTTGTTTCGATCTCAGACCGGAAGATGCCCCTGAGTTAAGAAGCGAAGGTGTAATGCTGCCAAACGTTTATGAGTGCCTTCAGTTAGCCGAACCCTGAATTTGCTTCATGTTCACACCTGAGCGACGGCTGAGATTAGAAGCAAAGTGGTAATGGCACCTAATAACTTTGGGAAATTAAAATAAAAATCTGACAATGCGAAGTAGTCGACGCATATTTTTTCATTCTTAAAAATTTAAAATAGGAGCACGTTAATAAAATATTAAAAAAATATTTGAATGCGAAATTTATAAATGAAAATAATATTTTAGATACCATGTATGCATAGTATATTATATACAAATATAATAGATGGCTTTAAAAAGAAAAATAGGCTTACTTGCTTTTTCGTTTGAATATTCACTCCAGAGTATTCACTACCTGATAGAAGGCCTGATTTTTTAGCGTTCTCTGAGGCCTGAATTTTCGGAGGAATTTTCTTGAGGATATTCAGGCCTGCGTTTACGTTATACGATATCAGGTGTTACGTAAGTATGACATCTTTATGGGAAAGGAAATCAAGTGCTGTGTTGAATACTCAGGCCTTACCATTACCCCTCAGGCCTTAGGGAATGTATTGTTTCAGGCCAATTTTGACCGCTGGGATACCTTTTTTTCCAACAGCACAAAACACTGTTAGCAGGTTGTCAATAATAAATAATTGTGCATTTAAGTTGTGTAAGTTTAATTCTTGCATATTAACTTTGTTTAACTTGTTTAGTTAATGCAGTGTTGTTGTTTTTGCATGCTTACTGTGTTTTAGTTTCTTCTTTGTGCAGTGATTTGTTTATCTTCAGCTCAGTGAGTGTTGTTTTTGTTTTTTAGTTTCTACTAAACTGTGCACAAACTACCTGAATATAATAACCCTAAAAGCACATTTTGCATCTGCTCATTTTTTAAAAATTAAACATGGATTATTTTTCTGCAGAAAATATCGTTGCTTGTTCTTTAGACGAACTTTGCAAAAGCCAAAACATTCTGAACCCCATGTTCAGCTGTTCTGGTCCATGTGAGCAAATGTTTCATGCATCTTGTGCCGGTATTTCCAAGTCATGCCTTGACGACTTAAAATCTCTGCGATCAGGTCTTCGCTGGTACTGTGCTTCGTGTAGGGCACTTTCCCCAGATGAACTTTATTCAAAAATTAAGCTTTTTGGGGAAAGTCTTAACTCGTTAAACAACAATTTTCGAGAAATTGTAACATTTTTTAGTGAAGTTAGGGCCGCACCCAGTACTAGCGTCTATGATGAAAATTCCATTTCGGAAAATATCCCGCTTGCTTTGTCACAGACTGTTTCTTCCGGGACACAAACAATCCTTTCATCAGAAGACCATATTATCTCAAATAAAAAGAGAAAAAATAAAAAAACCAATAAGAAGCGAAAATCATCTGGATCTACTTCTCAGGCCAAGCAGCCCTCAGCACCGCTTTTGAACAGGAACACTCCAGTTACTTCCTCGTCACCTTCTAACCGTCCTTCTTTGACTAATAGTTCAGTTTTGACTCCTATTGAGCCTAGAAATCTATCAAGCTTAAGGGCAGTGTCGAGGAAAAAAAATTTATTTATTTCACGTCTTCAGCCCGACACAACTGTTGAAAATGTATTGACTTTTATCAAACATAATAAATTGTTGAGTCAAAATGCATTTTGCTCATGCAAAAAAATAGGTAATAAACCTTCCCATGCTTCCTTTATTCTCACAGTTCCTGCTGAAGAGTTTGCAACTGTTCTAAACTCTAATTTGTGGACTGATAATATACTCGTTACAGAGTTTCAGCCTAAGAATAAGCCTAGAGGGACGACTCAAGCCGCTCGTCAATCCCAAAAAAACTGAATAGGTTATCCCTTTACTATCAAAATGTAAGGGGACTACGCTCTAAGACGCGAGACATATTTTTAATGTCTCAGAATTTCTCTGAGGATATTATCGCACTGACTGAAACTTGGTTAAACGGAAGCATTACTGACTTAGAATTGTTTGATAACAGTTTTGAAGTTTATAGAAGAGATAGACATGCTGACAATACTTCTGCTGTCGGTGGAGGTGTCTTATTAGCTGTAAGGAACTCCTTAGTTAGTTCCATTATTGTAATTCCCTGCTCTGCTAACATCGAACTTATATGCGTCAAGGTTGTACATTGCAATTCTAATGTATATCTTATTAATGCATACGTTCCTCCTAAGAGCAGTGTAGAAGTTTATGCAAGCCTTGCGGATTGCATAGAATATGTCATAAGCATAATTGACGTTAATGACGACATTTTATTGTTAGGTGATTTTAATCTGCCTGACTTGAAATGGGAATCTTCTGACGATGATACATATTTTTGTGCATCTAATTCGAAGACTCGCCAAGAGCATATATTTGTTGATAATATATGTTCTGACTTACAACAAGTGAGTTGTATTTATAATAGTCGTGAAAGACTTCTTGACCTGGTCTTAACTACAGATAGTAACAATGTGATTGTTGAGAGGGTCCCTCATGTTTTGACTGCTGTTGATGAATACCATCCACCATTGAGAATATGGTACAAATCAGACAGGGAAAATATAGTTAAGTCTAACTCAATAGATAAAGTTTATGAATTCAATTTTAAAAAAGCTGACTTTTTGAAGTTGAATCATTTACTTCAAAGTAAACTTCATGTTATTTTAGAATATGTTAATAATAACACTCTTGATGATTCAATTAATTTTTTTTATATGGAAATCTTTGCTATGTTTTCTCTGTCCGTGCCATATAGCCTCAAATTTACGAAAAATTGTTCTTACCCCTGGTACACAAAAGAGTTAAAGATTCTTCGCAACAGCAGGAATAGGGCATGGAAAAAATATGTCTGTAGCTTGGACTTGAATGACCTAGAAATCTACAAGCGTTTGTTTCTGGACTTTGAAAATTGCTCAGCTACCTTATATCAAAATTATTTAGACAGTACTAAGCTGAGAATATTGTCTGATCCGAAGAAATTCTGGGGTTTCATAAACACCAAAAAAAAATCTGATGGATTCCCTTCATCATTTAAAACCTCTGACGGATTTACTGATGATCCTGTCGTAATTTGTGGTCTATTTGCCAATCTCTTTAAAGAGTCATTTTGTTCAGACTCTTTTAATCCTGATGAAGAGTACTTTGAATATATGAACTCTACATCCAGGGTTTCGTTGGATTCTATATCCTTTACTTCAGAGGATATTTTAAAGTATATTGGATTGATCGATGAGGATTTTAATGCTGGACCTGACGGAATTCCTGCCGCAGTGTTAACACGATGTGGTTCCGTTCTAAGTCAACCACTGTCCATGTTATTCAATAAATCAATTAGCGAAAGTATTTTTCCACTTTTTTGGAAAAAATCTTTTATAGGTCCTATCTATAAAAAAGGTTGTAAGAACGATATAAACAACTACAGGCCTATCGCGAAACTCTCGTCGATTCCAAAACTTTTTGAGCGCCTCGTGTATGATCGTGTGAAAATTCACTGTGGGAAGGTCATGACAACTCGTCAGCATGGATTTGTTACTGGCAGATCCACTGTGTCTAATCTCCTCGATTTTACAACGTTTTGCTTAAATTCATTTTATTCAGGTAACCAGGTCGACTGTATTTACACTGATTTTAGTAAAGCATTTGATAAACTGCCACACAACTTAATTCTATTTAAACTTAAGTTAATGGGTTTTCCACAATTTTTTGTAAGCTGGATTCAATCGTATCTGACAGAGCGATCTTATCAAATACGATTTCGAGGCGTATTGTCAGCTGAATTTATTGCTGAATCAGGTGTTCCTCAAGGTAGCCACCTTGGTCCACTTCTGTTTATTTTAGCCATTAATGATGTAACCCACATCATCAAACACTCTCATCTACTTATCTATGCAGATGACATGAAAATATACAGAACAATAGATGCTAAAGACAATTCAGATCTGCTCCAGTCTGATTTGAAATCCTTTGAAATTTGGTGTTCTAAAAACAATATGTTTCTAAATCCAGATAAATGCCAAACTATGACCTTCTCGCGAAAAAGGAATAATTTAATTTTTGAGTACAAGATAAAAGATACTGCATTAAGTCGTGTAGATGCTGTCAAAGATCTGGGTATATGCATGGATTCTAAGCTATCGTTTAACGTTCATATTGACTATATTTGTAAAAAAGCATCTTCTATGCTCGGGTTTATGAAACGCTGGGCAAAAGAATTTAATAGTATCATCACAACTACAACACTGTATTATGCAATTGTGCGACCTCACTTAGAGTATGCAAGTCAAGTTTGGTCCCCAAGTTACAATGTACATGTTGAACGTATAGAGAGAATCCAAAAACGTTTTGTTCGGTTTGCTCTAAGGGGCTTAAGTGCAACTGACACTTTAAACCTTCCTCCTTATGAGGATCGTTTAAAACTATTAAAAATGCAATCTTTGAATGAGAGAAGGAAGTCTGCAGATATCGTCTATTTACACCAACTCATAACTGGTGTATTCGATTCACCAGAACTCCTAACTCTTATAAATTTTAACACTAACCGTAGAAGCAGTAGAAATGCTAACAATTTAATTTACTTACCTTTTAGTAGAACAAATTATATGGCTACTGCTCCTTTACATCGCATGAGTACCTTTGTTAACAACTGTAGCTTTTTTGATGTTAACTTATCGAAAGGTCAACTCAAAAGTAGATTGAAAACTAATGTATGATTAGATCTATGTAAACGCATGGTTAGTTGTTATGTCTTGTGTTGTCCCTGAGCCCAACCCATATTATGGTGGGTAAATTTTTCTCACTTTGGATTGTTTTGGACCACTCTTATCAGTATCATTAAGGCTATTCACGGTTTGAGCGTACTTTTAACAAATCATATTTATAGCATTTGTTATTGTTCAAACTGTGAGCACCTCGCCATGTGACTGTCGTATAAAAAGATTGTGCAACCCTGTGATGTATGTGATTATGCGGCTGTAGACAGAGCATAAAAATACGAGGTACAAAGAGCACGTCCAAGGGCTGCTTTTATTTACGCGTGCCTGCGTATTTGCATTTGTATGCAAAACAACAACGAAGCAAAATACGTTTTCGTAAATTGGCGAACAAATAGCAGATCGAACAAATGGCAGACCAGCGTATTCGAACTGTGAATGGCCTTATTGAGATGTTTTAATGATATTTGGGCTGGTTCTTAAGATGATCTAATGCGGAGAAAGTGCGAAAAAGCTGTAGTAGCTGAACTCTATTGTTATTGCATGTCAAAATATGTTTGTTTATAAAAAAACGGCATACGTCAAAAAATACGAATAACCTTATAATAATTTAATCATGACGCAGACAAAAACTACTTCAATTTTTTATCACGTAACGTATCATTTTTGGCTTCTAGCTAAGAGCCGAACTTATGACAACTCTTACTACATTATTCTGTATCACGAAGAAGCACACCAACGATGAGAAAGACACGAGAAGCAATACAATTTTGTATGGAAGAAAGTATTGCTTCTCGTGTCTTTCTCATCGTTGGTGTGCATCTTCGTGATACAGAATAATGCAGTTAGCTTTTACACCTTGCGCTAATAAAAACTATTGACAAATCAAAATAACAAAACTGCAAATTTAATTTTTCTTTGTTTTTCCACTCATTTAAGTCGTACGACTGTCACGTGCGTAGCCACGGAAATGTCCATATATTTTTTTAATTCACACAATACTTGATAAAATTGCTATTTGCAAAATATACATAACTATTTCTAAAAACGCCACTTTTCATCAGCGGCGCGCAAGAAAAATTTTGTTAAACAAAATACAATAAACTTTTAGTAATGTTCCTCTATTTATAATAAATGCATTTTTGCCACATGGTCATATAAATCACAATTGACTGACTGCATTTGAGTTTGTAAATAACATGAGCGAAGATTAACTATTTAATTTAATATAATGGAAGCCATTTACCAAAATTTATCAGATATTTTTCACTGGCTGGAAAATCTAATTAATTCATATAAATACCACAGCTACTATGTTGCGTTAAGGGGGCGGGGTAGAGTTAAAATATTTTTATGAATTTTTTCAGGAATATGGTAAATATAAATTTACTTATCAATAGAGGTTATAGCTAAGTGACATTCTAAGAGTATTCTGTAAAATTTTCATTTAAAAATATGAATAAATGAGGTGTTTCCAGCAATTCTTAGCGGGCGTCTAAAAAAAAGGTGCTTTGTTTGACACGATAACATATTAATGGATCATCGGAAATGAAAAAATAAAAAATTTACTGTCCAGTTTTTAATTTTTTTTAATTTTTGAATTTTTAGTAGTGCTTAGAAGCCAAAACACCCTTTTTGACTAAAAGGTCAACAATTCAGCCATTATAAAACTTACTTTAAATTAAAAAAAATCTCGACAGCGTTACCTCGCTGGCAATGTGGAGAAAGAGTGTGGAGAGTTTAAAAAATCGGTAGAGTAGATTTCGAGTAAATGTGTCCATCGACTTTGAAAACGAAAGTTGTGGGAAAACTGAGTTAGCCCTTTGTATGGCCGTGTAATAGAAACTGTAACAAACTGAATAAGTTCCTATTTAAAACTTCATGGTCTATTTACACCAAATAAAAAAATTTTGTATAACAGTCACAAAAAGAAGAATATGATTCTAAAACAGAAAGGGAAAAATAACTGGAGTTAGTAATCAGGCCACTTGAAAAGGAAATAAATCTAATTTGGTCTCATTACTCTTGGCCTTATTTCACCCCACCAAAGATGCAGTTTGTTATTTTATATTACATTCTAAGGAAATAAGTGCTTGCATGGAAAAAACTATATAATTGCAGTTAACTGCTTGCATATGACACAGCTACGATCGTCCATAACCGTAGCTAACTATACTCTGCCTCATTCCCAATAGGACAGATAGAACCAACAGCTACTTAGCTCTGTTGAATATCGTTGGTGTATCATACACGAGAGTAGATTGCGAGAGTGATTCAACAGAGCTGTGTGGCATTGTTGTTGTACCTTAATTACTCTCTCCTCGAACTAATAACCTGAACATAATGAAGTAACTTCATTCAATGAACCCAGTGGTAAATTTAAATATGACGTAACCATTTATTTCTTAAATACAATGTTGCTGCGAGGCCTCTAACGCCTGTAGACTTAATAGTTGAATTTTTTAAGTGAAAACTTCTTTAGGCGCTCTTAGTGATTTTGTGAAGAGAGAAATCTTTACTTTAACGACACCCTTACTCATGACACGACAACCACAAGTTAAGAAAAATGGCATATTTCAGACAGTTTTAGTCGTATTAGACTAAAATTTGGTACTGTCGGCAATTGTACTAAAAATGGACGTTCGCACATTATATCTGCGCCCAATTTTAAGAAACTTGTAATTCTTGAGTTGTACATGATTTTATAGTTAAATTTGGTATGTAAATGCTATTAAAATAAAAGTTTCCACACCTACTTTTATCCGCTGTTAAACGACAACACTGTTTGTTCGTCCTTTATCGCTGCAATACCGATCATCCGATTGCAATAAAACTTTGTCAACTTATTGCTTGCACTTTTGCGGAGAATAAAGGCCAGTTAAAAATTTGCCACACCTACTTTTATCGTCCACAAATCAGTAAAAATAGTATACTTCGAACGGTGTGAGTCGTATTACACTGAAATTTGTAAATTTAGTTCGTATGGTTACTGTCGGCAACTGTACAAAAAATGGGCGTAGTCGAACTATATACTAGACATGGGTAAAGCATAAAAAAATGCTGAGATGATACACCAACCCAAGCGCAGTTTACTGTATCAGCGTATTGCGTTAACGTAGTTTTAAATGCTGTGATACCTATATAAAGTTGTCTTCATTAAATCAAATAAAAAATCAAATAAATCCTACAACAATATGTCTGATTTAAAAAACTCACATTGTTCATAAATTAATTTAAAATTTCTTAAACAATAAGTTATTAATTAATATGAAACATTACTAAACAAACACCATATTTTTAGCATTCATTTAAAATTAACGATTTTTGCTTGTACTTTTCGAACAAGTTTAAATATTGTTAAGCGTATTGAAAAACCATTCCGTGGTGAATGGCAAAGCATCATAAAAATCAAACGCACTCCAAACACTCATTCTTAAAATCGTCTTTCTGCAACTCTTTTTCCATGTTAAAATAAGCTAACACTGTTCGCTTTGCTATGTTTGAAGCGTCGTAAAATTTGTGTAATTTTGTCAAAACCGGCCCTCACAATAGAGCGCCTAACCAAACGGCCACAAAAATAGCGCCCTGCAGCGCCCCTGGAATACATCATCGTTCATATGTAAAAAAATTTTCGACATAACAACGGCGACAACAGCAGCCGCCGCATACACCGAAGATAACCAGCACTACCACTACACTGACTTTGTCTGAGAGCAGCGCAACGACACAGCCACAGCAATAACGCGATGCCCCACACAGACATACATACAACAGCAGCTGCATCAACTACATGATGAACTTTATTTTGTTAATTACTTATAGCATATGAATTCATATAAATATTATACTCTTATAATGTATTTGTATATAAGGTTTCTATAATTAGGTAGTATAATAAGTGAACTAATGAAGTAGGTAGTTACTGTAATTACTATAATGCAATGAATTTAATACTTACCATTTGTCTTACCTTAACCGTTTAAAGATTGAGGACTAGGTTCAAATTATGTGCCCTCACCCTGTATCAGACCTTCAGTTCGAATATTAAACACAGGGTTCAGAAATTTTCATTCATGTAACAGAAATCTCCAACATAAATATAAATAAACACTATTTGAAGCACACAACACACAATTTTATTTTCATTTAATTTTTGTGTGTAACGTAGTTATCGTGTTGTTGATCAAACAATGATCGATCTCAACAATTCTCTGTGTTTCAGTTTTACACTTATGTTTGCGTCAAAATGTTCATGTTGGAGAATTCAGGCCTTTGTCAAAACCAAAACAAAGACAATTTTTCCAACATGAACAAATTGTCTTTGTGTTGTCGGTCATTAAGACCGATCACTAGCGTCGTGGCGCAAAAAACAAATGCTGTTCTGGTTGCTGTGCAGCGTAATTAACTGGTTTTTGGCCAAGTGTAGCAAATTTCGGCGTCAATTAGAAAATATTTTAAAATATTAATGTGATAACCTAATAATATGTCTTTTCAAGAGTTTTAATCGTCATTTATCAGTGTTAAGGGGTCGCTGATTTCGAATCTAAAATCAGAATTTTAAAATTCAAGATAGTGGATAGGGTTGCCACCTTAATTTTTTGTAGTTCTATGAATTCGGGGCTGGCAAAAAAAATGGTACACCAAAAATGGGTCGTTGAATCCGAATCCGTTGTCAGAATTTCCAAATTATAAAATTTTGAAATAATAGGGTTGCCACCTAATATTATGTCTTTTCAAGGGTTTTAAACGTCATTTATCAGTGTTAAGGGGTCGCTGATTTCGAATTGCGAAAATTTTATAATTTGGAAATTCTGACAACGGATTCGGATTCAGCGAACCATTTTTGGTGTACCATTTTTTTTTTGCCTGCCCCGAATTCATAAAACTACAAAAAATTAAGGTGGCAACCCTATTCACCATCTTGAATTTTAAAATTCTGACTTTAGATTCAAAATCAGCGACCTCTTAACACTGATAAATGACGATTTAAACTCTTGAAAAGACATTATTAGGTTATTATTTTAATATTTTAAAATATTTTTTAATTGACGCCGAAAATTTGCTACACTTGGTCCAAAACCAGTTAAATACGCTGCACAGCAACCAGAACAGCATTTGTTTTTTACGCCACACGACGGTAGTGATCGGTCTTAATGACCGACACAAACAAAGACAATTTTGCAAACACCAGTTGTTCATGTTTAAAAAAATTGTCTTTGTTTTGGTTTTGACAAAGGCCTGCATTCTCCAACATGAACATTTTGACGCAAACATAAGTGTAAAACTGAAACACAGAGAATTGTTGAGATCGATCATTGTTTGAGTTTGTGACGCACAAGCAAATATTAAAACGAAGAATTCATGTTGGATGATCAACAACACGATAACTACATTAAAAACAAAAATTAAATGAAAATAAAATTGTGTGTTGTGTGCTTCAAGCAAATGTTTGTGAGTGAAGGTGTGAATATTCTGAACCCTGATTAAACATACTAGGTCTGTTTCCGTACTCACACTGTGTGACTTGTGAGTCGCTATTTTCTGTTTCCGTACTTTTTGTGTAAGAAATGGGAGAAGAAGAACAAGCATAAAATCGCTCTCTCGAACACAGAATGTGCACAGAGCGTGCTAGAACTCAAGACTTCGAGTAAATTAAGAACAAGCATCAATAAGAAGAAGCATCAAGAAGAACAAGCAAATGTCAAATGTTTGCTTATGTTTTTCTCAAATATTCACAAATTGTGCTGCTAAAAATAAATTTACAAATTCCAGTTTCTTTTGATCTTCCATTTTTAACTATAAATAAATTATTTGAAGTAATTTTATAACTCAAAACATAGATTAAAAGATTTTATAGCTTAAAAATATTTACTTCACAAACAAAATTACGCCAATTAATAATCTCAAATTTCATTTTTACTCTCTCAGTTCGAGCTTACCAGAAGTTACACAAATCTTACACAGTGTAGAGTACGGAAACACACCTACTAACATAACTACATACCTAACTACTTAATTGTGTTAAAACAGCTGCTCGCTCACACAGCCGAGTTTAGGTATAGCCGTCTCGTTTAAGTTAAATGAAAGTATAATTGCATACGTCAGATGACGCTGGTGCCAGCCACCATTTAGAATAAGTTTTGAGTTTGAAATAAAGAGTCCAGTTGGAGACGCGAAGCTGAACAGACGTGCTGCATTTTTATTTAACAATATTAGACAACTAAGTTGGACTAGCGACAAGGTTGACGATCGAACGGACATCAACACCACGACGGTAAGTGCTCCCAAAACCCACCAAAGCGTCCTGGTTATAGGCAAGTTCAGCGGCACAGAGGAACCACCATCCGTCAGAGCCCTGCTTGTCCTTTCGCTAACTCTGCACGAGCCGACCACTCGGCTAACCTTCCTTTTACCTTCACGCTGGATGGCTGAGGAACGTCCGTAAACTCAGTCTTGCGTTGAAGCGCCACAAGTTCTACACTTGCCTTTCCATTAACAAAACCCTTGGTTAAAGAAATCCTATTACAGGCAAGTTCAGCGGCACAGAGAAACCAACATCCCTCAGAGCCCTGCTTGTCCTTTTGCTAGCTCTACACGAGCCTACACCCCCACTACTCCCGTACTTTCACTTCACGCTTGATGGCAGGAGAACATCAACAGATAAATTCAGTCTCGCGTCGAAGCTACCCAAACACCTTCGCCTAACCCCTTTCAAACACAACTGACGGACGTACCAACGAGACAAAACGGCTGTCACCCATATAGCCATCATCAAGTGGACCAACAGCCACGCATCTCCACCATCTCTAGTGCTCCCTTAAAAAAGGAGTGCAAGCGGACCCATCAAAAACCCTCCAAATTCTTGAGACAGAACCCTGGATAGTCGCTGAGTACTACCCTGGCTGGAAAACTCTTAAGTAGCGTCAGGAGGTTCGTTAAAATTTTTGCTCGCTGAATAAATATTTTCGAAATTTTCTATAAGCGTGTTATTTGTATTACTGCGCTCTTGTGTTTCTTTTTCTAGGATACTGAAATTTAATACAGGGGCAGGCACAATTATTTTTTTTTATTTATTTTTTTTGGCAATCTTGGAAAATTAAAAAACAAATAAATTATTAAATGGAGCTATGCAGAAAATGGTCTAGAGTTTTTTTAAGTTGATATTTCAGGTGATAAGCTTTTGTGTCGTCATAAAAATGACATAGTGAAAACCAAGCATAAGGTACTGAAATTTAGTATAGGGGTCAATTACGGTCAAGTAAGTCGGCTTTATTCGACGAAGGGACATGTCAATATTATAAAACCACTATCTCGAATAATAGACTTAGGGTAATGAAATTTAATACAAGGGTAGGCACAAATATTACTAATTACGCTCAAGAAAGTAGAATTTATTCAACAAGGGAGCGTGGCAACATTAGAAAATTACTGTATTTTGAATATTATTGACACTAGGGTACTGAAATTTAGTACAGGGGTAGGCACAATTATTACAAATTACGATCAAGTAAGTGGGCGTTATTGGACAAAGGAGCGATGCAATATTAGAAAACAATAGCAATAATATTGACACTAGGGTAATAAAATTCGTTAAAAGGATGGATAGAATTATTACAAAACAAGATGAAGAAATATTTTTGTTAAGTCTCATTATTAGACTCCTGAATAAAAAAAAACATTAAATAAAATATATTTAAAAACAGCAGATATATTTGCATGAAAAGTGAAAAATTTGTGTATTTGTTTTCGTGAGAAGAAGTCATACGCAGAAGAAGTCATACGTGAGAATCTTTATTGCAATTAAGTTTAAGGAAATGCACACTGCAGCAAATGTGTGTAAAACGGTGTAATCTGATCTTAGAATTTAAAAAAGTTTTTTGACACTAGGGTGAACCCTGGAAATGTGTTTTTTGTTTCATACTCTTTGTATATGTGCTGGCAGTATTAAGGGTGAACCCTAAACATGTGTTTTTGTTTTATATTCTTTGTCACTGTTTTCGAATCAGATGTAAGAATTTCAAAACTTTTTTATAAATCCAACTTTTTTATCAATTCAAGCTCCATACATGAAACAAACATCGATAGGAACGGTTACTGCCTATTTTCATCTCTTATTAAATTTTATATGTTAATTTTCAATAAATAAATCTTTTTTCCTAAAATATTAAATTAAACCTTTTGATTTGATTGTTCATTTACATTATTTGACTTAAAAAAACTTAATAAAACACAAAATAATAAAAATATACTGATTTAATTTCAAATTACATTCGAAGTTGGAGAAAAAGCGTCAGGAACGAAGAGGGGTTCCCCAACTGCACCACCTTTTTTTTTAATAAGAAAATAAAATGCGATCGTTTTAAAATTTCAACGTGTTTCAATTGGTGTGTTATAATACGTTTACACCAAACCTTCAAAACGTGCCCAGTAAACCAAAGTTTCCGAATTCGTTACGAATTTTTCGAAATTATTCCGAGTTCGGCATCCGAATTCGCTCCGATTTCATAACGACAATCGTATGCGTATGGAGGGGTTGATACGAATTCGTAACGAATTGTCGTAAAGAATTCAGAAGGAATTTTAGTAACGAATTCGTAACAAATTCGTAAAGATTGGAGTATCGTATTCGTAACGAATTCGTAACAAATTCGTAAAGAATTGACGTATCGATTTCGTAACAAATTCGTAAACAATTGAATTATCGTTTTCGTAACTAATTTTTTACAAATTCATTACAATTTCTTAACGAATTGTAGCACCGAATCCGTAACGAAACGAAGAATCAAATTTGCAACGATCTCTTAATGATTTTTGTACCGTATGAAATACAAAAATAACAATTTCGAATCAAAGTTTAGTTAGGGCTTAAGATGCCCCAGACTATATGTTTCGTACAAATGACACGCCAAAAATTATAAATGTGAATCTGACATGTCGTTTGTATTTGCATCTGTAAAAATTAAAATTAGAACCAAATTTTGTATCATCTGTTTTAAAGAAAAAGTTGTTTAAAATTAAATTATTTTACAAATGGAAAATTATTTAAAATGCCGCTAGGCTCAAGGCCTACCAATTTTTTTCAACTCGAAATATTACAAACACCTCACCATTTAAATTTGAAAATTTGATTTCGGAACTCTTTCGAATTATTCGGAAATATTCCGAAATCAGTGTTACGAAATAGTTACGAATGCGTTAAGAATTCTCAAAATAGTTACGAACTAATCGGAATTCAGACAAATTCGGAAACTTTGGTTTGCAGGGTGTTTTATGCATTTATCGCATTTAAGAGCCAAAACACGACTTATTTTAAGTGTTTTACCATACAAAATTTAAAACACCTCACAGCCCGTTTTATTATAAAACACCATTAAAACACTAAAGGCCGAAACATATCATGGTAAAAATGAAAGGTGGCAACACCTCAAGCTGTAAAAGCTACGAAAATGAGCAAAATATAAGCAAAAATGGAACAGTAATCTCCAACTCACACGGTGATTGCCAATCAAACAGTTTACTCGTTTTGTTGTTGCTTTCAATGGGAATCTGTAAAAAGCACTGAGAGCAAGGGCGGATGAACACAGATTGCAGCAATAAAATTTGTTAATTTTTTGATTGCTGTACATGGCAGCAATCAGCAATCTGAACAGTGTTGCTGGGTGGCGAAATAAAATTTTTGCTGAGTTTAAGTACCAAAAAAGTACTTTTGTTAAAGAAACGTATTAGCTTTTTACGAAAACATAATGGAAAAATCGTTGCATGAAACCCTTATTCTTAACAAGTGAATTAATGAAGTGAACAAAAAAAAAAAGCCGACAAGTAAGTGTGCTTTTAAAAACAAGAAATAGAAAACAAGAAAGAGTTTTTATAGCACAAAATAAAGTGGAGGAGAAAAAGTCAGTTGAACTTCGATTAACCGTGACTCTATTAACCGTGATGCTGAGTGGTTGATTTTTTACCTCTATTAACCGTGATTTACCTCTATTATCCGTGATGCACATGTCCATATGACTGCTTGTTTGTTTTTTTCGTATAATACACACACATCTCTCATATTAAAATTCGGTGATTCCCCTTTTTCATGAAAGTGTAATTTTCATATCAATTTTCATATGTATTCATTCATCAGTGTGAAATTTGATCTGTCAAGACGTGTTTTCCTTACATCATGCCACCGTCAAAAACTAAATCCGCGAAAAGAGCAAGAAAGGTTCTTTCAATTAAAGAAAAAATGGAGCTGATTAATGAATACTCAAAACGTAAAGTACCTTTTAAAATGTTGTCTGAAAAATATGGAGTTGGCATTCAATTGTATCCGATTTAATAAAAAAAAGATCGGATTTTAAAATTTTGCTCCGATGCTGATTCAATGCTTGGCCTTAAACACAGATATACCCTAAAAACATCCGAAAATCCAAAAGTTGATTTCGCAACATATGAATGGTTTCGGCAAGAAAGATTTAAGGGAACTCCAATTTCAGGTAAATTAACTGAAATCGAGATATTGTATGAACTTAAACTGAAATTTGCTTCTGAACTTCAGGCGAAATGATTGTCAAAAAGGCAAAAATGTTCCATTTGAAGTTAAACATGAATTCAGAGTGCACTTATTCATTTGGTTGGTTGGATAAATTCAAAAAATGTCATGGAATCCGTCGACTGAAATCTACGGGAGAAAAGGAGTGTGCTGATTATGAGTCTGCTACGATGTTTGTAAAACGAACAACTTACAACTGAACAGATCTACAATGCAGACGAAACCAGTCTATTTTGGAGGTGTTTGCCTCAGAGTTCTTTGGCTAGTGGTAATGAATATTCTATTGAAGGGTACAAGGAATCCAAGGAGAGAATCACAGTGCTAGTTTGTTCAAATGCTGCAGGAACTCACAAGTGTAAATTGATGATAATAGAAAAAAGTGCCCATCCAAGAGCTTTAAAAAACGTTGAACACCTTCCTGTGATTTATAAATCTAATAAGAAAGCTTGGGTAACACAACAGCTATTTCTGGAGTGGTGTAATCAAAATTTTGTACCAGAAGCAAAGGAACATCAACGTCCTTGATTCAGCCTATGGATCAAGGAGTAATTCGGAGCTTCAAATGTCACTACCGTAAACGGATCGTTCAAAAACTTGTTGGTGCTAATGATAGACGTGATTTCTTTAAATCTTTGAATATTAAGACAGCTTTGTGGGCAGCCGCAGCTTCGTGGGACTCTGTAACTCCACAAGTTCTAGAAAGAGTTTGGAATAACTTACTATCTCATAATGAAGATGCTCCAGATAGCCTTGTTGATATACAAACAGATATAACCATACCGTCTGGATGTACGATTGATGCTGTCGAAAAGTGGATGGTGTGCGACTCTGATGTCGCTCCGTTTGCTATTGTATCTAAAGACGAAATCGTAGACATGGTTACCCAAAGCCAAGAAGATGAGCTTGATTCAAATTCCGAGGAATAAGATGGAGGAAATGCGGACGAACCGCCTACATTGGCTCAGGCAATAGAGGCTAGTAGTATTTTGTTAGGTTTTTTAGAAAACTTTAATTGTCCAAGTAGTATTTCAGAACCAGATAAAATGCAAATATATCGCATACAAACTCATTTGTTGGAAGAACAATCAAAAGCTAAAAACATTAGACAGACTTCCTACTAAAGACTAGAGATATGATAAGTTGTTTATAGACGCAGATTTACATGTTTTTGTCAAAAATAAATAAAAATAATAAAATTTATACATGTAAAATTTTACCTCTTTTAACCGTGATTTTCGGTTTTCCGTGATTAGCCCGGTCCCGAGCATCACGGTTAATCGAAGTTCAACTGTATTTCAAAGAAATGTCAAACCCAGATTGGCGTGTCGTGTGAGCTACCAACATTCTACCAACAATCAAAATTTAAAAGAGCGTAAGAAAAGTTCATTGATTGCCAATCAAACAATCCCGTGTGAGTTAGCCATAAGAAAACATAAACGCCAAACTAAAACGTGAAAAAACGGTGTTAACACTCGTGTTTTGAGATAAAACTCTATAGCGATAAAAAGTGTTTTAGTTTCGGTGTAAATGTATTATTAGAGTGTACCTAAAAAAAAATTTCTTGACTTAATTTTGCATTATTTTGTTTATAATTATTTATATCAAAATAGAGTTTTTGAAAAAGCACCAAGGGGAAGTCAGATGGAAAGAATTAGTCTATTCGATATTTTATTATAGCAATGTGTTGATTGTTAGCTAAGGAATAATAATCTTTAATGTTTTTAATTTTTCTGATTTTTTTTCAAGTCAATAAATTATCATTATTTTCTCACCGATTTTGATTCGATCAAAAATAAGAGTTAAAATTGGACTTATTTTTTCGATCAGTTTATAAAGTTATATTTTACTTAAAATTTTACTTTAATTTTTTAATCAACAATATAAGGTAAAATTTTACTTTCATTATTTTGGTCAGTGATTAAAGTTAAAATTTTACGTTAGTTAATTAATTCTGATCTATTATTTAAATTATTACATGAATTATTATTGTTGCCTTCTTAAAATCTTACTTGATCTAAAACTCACAATTAAATTCATGTAATAAGTTAAAATTTGACTTTTATTTTTTCGATCAAAAATATCAGTTAAAATTTTACTTATTTTTTCGATCAAAAGTAAAAGTCATATTTAAATTGCTTATCATCTGCTTGTCAGTCGTTTACGAAGTTTTCATTTCATTTCATATAGGATTAGTACAAATAAGAATTAAGTTCATTTAAAGTACAACAAACAAATATAAATAAACAACATTTAGGCAATTCACAAGGCCTGTCTTATGTCTTATGTCGCATATCAAAGTTCTAGAAAATTACGACACATGTATACATTCCTTAAACGTTGTATCGTTGTATGTCCCATTTCTACACTAAATCAGCTAATCATGATAAGTAAAGTTAACTAAAATGGCAAACAAAAGTGAAAAAATTAAAATTATAGCTGCTTTGTGCGTAAATCAAGCATTAGCTTTATTAGGAGTTGAAACAAGTATTTGCAGAAATGTTTTTATTCACTACAAAAGTTGATGGAGATGACGAAGAAGATGAAGCATTTGAAAGTTTTACAGACAGCCAAAATGCTCTAATTGGCAGAAAAATGTTCTTACAAATCTTGACGGCACATTCAACCAGATGATTCTTGTCCGTCCCTACGAATTCGAACGTATCGTAGACCTCATTTAAAACGATGCTGTTTTTAATACTACCTCAAGTGCTACACAACTTCCACTCGAGTTGCAACTTAAAATAGTGCTTTATCGGTTGGGATCTTCTGGCGATGGACAATCTGTTCGAAAAGTGGCTTCGTTATTTGGTGTTGGAGGAGGCACTATTGAAAATATAACTGAAAGAGTTTTTAAGGCCATATTAAGATTGAAGAGTTAAGGTAGAATTATAATAGACGTAATGTAATGTAACGAAATGTTGTCAACTGTCATCGGGACGGGACGTAATGTAAGAAAACGTTGTAGCAATTATAATAGGCAGTAGCCAGGCAGTTGTTTGTCGTAAATAATTGCACGTTCCGGTACAAGTTCAATTAAAACTTCGTCATCCATAGCTGTGGATATATAGAAATATCACATTAATAACGAAACCTCAACAAAAAGCGTAGTTCAACAATATTACGTTTAGTTGTTCTTTGAACAGGCCTAATGTAAAGTAACGTTGAAATCGAAATCCAACGTATCTTTACGTCCCGTTACATTACGTTACGTTTATTATAATTACTTGTATAAGAAAGTATTGTTTGAAACAAGAAGTGAAAGAACACACTGCTCAATTGACATAAGACCACATTACTTTACGTCTATTATAACTGGTCCTTAAGTTCTTGTACTGGCCAAATGAAAGAGAAATACAGCAAATTGTCTCCGCAACTGGCAAAGAAATGGGTGTGTAGGCTATATCGATGGCTCCGAAATAAGATTAGCAGAGGCTCTAGTAATTTCACGAGATTTATTTTTCGCGTAAACGCCAATATTCTATAAAACTGCAAGCAATTTGCGACTATAAACTGCGCATAAGGCAGGTAACAATAGGTTACCCAGGCAGTGTACATGACGCAAAAATAATTTCGAATTATTCACTTTTAAAACATCTGAAACGATTCTTATGCTTGGTTTTCACTATGTCATTTTTATGACGACAAAAGTACCGTATGAAATACAAAAATAACAATTTCGAATCAAAGTTTAGTTAGGGCTTAAGATGCCCCAGACTATATGTTTCGTACAAATGACACGCCAAAAATTATAAATGTGAATCTGACATGTCGTTTGTATTTGCATCTGTAAAAATTAAAATTAGAACCAAATTTTGTATCATCTGTTTTAAAGAAAAAGTTGTTTAAAATTAAATTATTTTACAAATGGAAAATTATTTAAAATGCCGCTAGGCTCAAGGCCTACCAATTTTTTTCAACTCGAAATATTACAAACACCTCACCATTTAAATTTGAAAATTTGATTTCGGAACTCTTTCGAATTATTCGGAAATATTCCGAAATCAGTGTTACGAAATAGTTACGAATGCGTTAAGAATTCTCAAAATAGTTACGAACTAATCGGAATTCAGACAAATTCGGAAACTTTGGTTTGCAGGGTGTTTTATGCATTTATCGCATTTAAGAGCCAAAACACGACTTATTTTAAGTGTTTTACCATACAAAATTTAAAACACCTCACAGCCCGTTTTATTATAAAACACCATTAAAACACTAAAGGCCGAAACATATCATGGTAAAAATGAAAGGTGGCAACATCTCAAGCTGTAAAAGCTACGAAAATGAGCAAAATATAAGCAAAAATGGAACAGTAATCTCCAACTCACACGGTGATTGCCAATCAAACAGTTTACTCGTTTTGTTGTTGCTTTCAATGGGAATCTGTAAAAAGCACTGAGAGCAAGGGCGGATGAACACAGATTGCAGCAATAAAATTTGTTAATTTTTTGATTGCTGTACATGGCAGCAATCAGCAATCTGAACAGTGTTGCTGGGTGGCGAAATAAAATTTTTGCTGAGTTTAAGTACCAAAAAAGTACTTTTGTTAAAGAAACGTATTAGCTTTTTACGAAAACATAATGGAAAAATCGTTGCATGAAACCCTTATTCTTAACAAGTGAATTAATGAAGTGAACAAAAAAAAAAAGCCGACAAGTAAGTGTGCTTTTAAAAACAAGAAATAGAAAACAAGAAAGAGTTTTTATAGCACAAAATAAAGTGGAGGAGAAAAAGTCAGTTGAACTTCGATTAACCGTGACTCTATTAACCGTGATGCTGAGTGGTTGATTTTTTACCTCTATTAACCGTGATTTACCTCTATTATCCGTGATGCACATGTCCATATGACTGCTTGTTTGTTTTTTTCGTATAATACACACACATCTCTCATATTAAAATTCGGTGATTCCCCTTTTTCATGAAAGTGTAATTTTCATATCAATTTTCATATGTATTCATTCATCAGTGTGAAATTTGATCTGTCAAGACGTGTTTTCCTTACATCATGCCACCGTCAAAAACTAAATCCGCGAAAAGAGCAAGAAAGGTTCTTTCAATTAAAGAAAAAATGGAGCTGATTAATGAATACTCAAAACGTAAAGTACCTTTTAAAATGTTGTCTGAAAAATATGGAGTTGGCATTCAATTGTATCCGATTTAATAAAAAAAAAGATCGAATTTTAAAATTTTGCTCCGATGCTGATTCAATGCTTGGCCTTAAACACAGATATACACTAAAAACATCCGAAAATCCAAAAGTTGATTTCGCAACATATGAATGGTTTCGGCAAGAAAGATTTAAGGGAACTCCAATTTCAGGTAAATTAACTGAAATCGAGATATTGTATGAACTTAAACTGAAATTTGCTTCTGAACTTCAGGCGAAATGATTGTCAAAAAGGCAAAAATGTTCCATTTGAAGTTAAACATGAATTCAGAGTGCACTTATTCATTTGGTTGGTTGGATAAATTCAAAAAATGTCATGGAATCCGTCGACTGAAATCTACGGGAGAAAAGGAGTGTGCTGATTATGAGTCTGCTACGATGTTTGTAAAACGAACAACTTACAACTGAACAGATCTACAATGCAGACGAAACCAGTCTATTTTGGAGGTGTTTGCCTCAGAGTTCTTTGGCTAGTGGTAATGAATATTCTATTGAAGGGTACAAGGAATCCAAGGAGAGAATCACAGTGCTAGTTTGTTCAAATGCTGCAGGAACTCACAAGTGTAAATTGATGATAATAGAAAAAAGTGCCCATCCAAGAGCTTTAAAAAACGTTGAACACCTTCCTGTGATTTATAAATCTAATAAGAAAGCTTGGGTAACACAACAGCTATTTCTGGAGTGGTGTAATCAAAATTTTGTACCAGAAGCAAAGGAACATCAACGTCCTTGATTCAGCCTATGGATCAAGGAGTAATTCGGAGCTTCAAATGTCACTACCGTAAACGGATCGTTCAAAAACTTGTTGGTGCTAATGATAGACGTGATTTCTTTAAATCTTTGAATATTAAGACAGCTTTGTGGGCAGCCGCAGCTTCGTGGGACTCTGTAACTCCACAAGTTCTAGAAAGAGTTTGGAATAACTTACTATCTCATAATGAAGATGCTCCAGATAGCCTTGTTGATATACAAACAGATATAACCATACCGTCTGGATGTACGATTGATGCTGTCGAAAAGTGGATGGTGTGCGACTCTGATGTCGCTCCGTTTGCTATTGTATCTAAAGACGAAATCGTAGACATGGTTACCCAAAGCCAAGAAGATGAGCTTGATTCAAATTCCGAGGAATAAGATGGAGGAAATGCGGACGAACCGCCTACATTGGCTCAGGCAATAGAGGCTAGTAGTATTTTGTTAGGTTTTTTAGAAAACTTTAATTGTCCAAGTAGTATTTCAGAACCAGATAAAATGCAAATATATCGCATACAAACTCATTTGTTGGAAGAACAATCAAAAGCTAAAAACATTAGACAGACTTCCTACTAAAGACTAGAGATATGATAAGTTGTTTATAGACGCAGATTTACATGTTTTTGTCAAAAATAAATAAAAATAATAAAATTTATACATGTAAAATTTTACCTCTTTTAACCGTGATTTTCGGTTTTCCGTGATTAGCCCGGTCCCGAGCATCACGGTTAATCGAAGTTCAACTGTATTTCAAAGAAATGTCAAACCCAGATTGGCGTGTCGTGTGAGCTACCAACATTCTACCAACAATCAAAATTTAAAAGAGCGTAAGAAAAGTTCATTGATTGCCAATCAAACAATCCCGTGTGAGTTAGCCATAAGAAAACATAAACGCCAAACTAAAACGTGAAAAAACGGTGTTAACACTCGTGTTTTGAGATAAAACTCTATAGCGATAAAAAGTGTTTTAGTTTCGGTGTAAATGTATTATTAGAGTGTACCTAAAAAAAAATTTCTTGACTTAATTTTGCATTATTTTGTTTATAATTATTTATATCAAAATAGAGTTTTTGAAAAAGCACCAAGGGGAAGTCAGATGGAAAGAATTAGTCTATTCGATATTTTATTATAGCAATGTGTTGATTGTTAGCTAAGGAATAATAATCTTTAATGTTTTTAATTTTTCTGATTTTTTTTCAAGTCAATAAATTATCATTATTTTCTCACCGATTTTGATTCGATCAAAAATAAGAGTTAAAATTGGACTTATTTTTTCGATCAGTTTATAAAGTTATATTTTACTTAAAATTTTACTTTAATTTTTTAATCAACAATATAAGGTAAAATTTTACTTTCATTATTTTGGTCAGTGATTAAAGTTAAAATTTTACGTTAGTTAATTAATTCTGATCTATTATTTAAATTATTACATGAATTATTATTGTTGCCTTCTTAAAATCTTACTTGATCTAAAACTCACAATTAAATTCATGTAATAAGTTAAAATTTGACTTTTATTTTTTCGATCAAAAATATCAGTTAAAATTTTACTTATTTTTTCGATCAAAAGTAAAAGTCATATTTAAATTGCTTATCATCTGCTTGTCAGTCGTTTACGAAGTTTTCATTTCATTTCATATAGGATTAGTACAAATAAGAATTAAGTTCATTTAAAGTACAACAAACAAATATAAATAAACAACATTTAGGCAATTCACAAGGCCTGTCTTATGTCTTATGTCGCATATCAAAGTTCTAGAAAATTACGACACATGTATACATTCCTTAAACGTTGTATCGTTGTATGTCCCATTTCTACACTAAATCAGCTAATCATGATAAGTAAAGTTAACTAAAATGGCAAACAAAAGTGAAAAAATTAAAATTATAGCTGCTTTGTGCGTAAATCAAGCATTAGCTTTATTAGGAGTTGAAACAAGTATTTGCAGAAATGTTTTTATTCACTACAAAAGTTGATGGAGATGACGAAGAAGATGAAGCATTTGAAAGTTTTACAGACAGCCAAAATGCTCTAATTGGCAGAAAAATGTTCTTACAAATCTTGACGGCACATTCAACCAGATGATTCTTGTCCGTCCCTACGAATTCGAACGTATCGTAGACCTCATTTAAAACGATGCTGTTTTTAATACTACCTCAAGTGCTACACAACTTCCACTCGAGTTGCAACTTAAAATAGTGCTTTATCGGTTGGGATCTTCTGGCGATGGACAATCTGTTCGAAAAGTGGCTTCGTTATTTGGTGTTGGAGGAGGCACTATTGAAAATATAACTGAAAGAGTTTTTAAGGCCATATTAAGATTGAAGAGTTAAGGTAGAATTATAATAGACGTAATGTAATGTAACGAAATGTTGTCAACTGTCATCGGGACGGGACGTAATGTAAGAAAACGTTGTAGCAATTATAATAGGCAGTAGCCAGGCAGTTGTTTGTCGTAAATAATTGCACGTTCCGGTACAAGTTCAATTAAAACTTCGTCATCCATAGCTGTGGATATATAGAAATATCACATTAATAACGAAACCTCAACAAAAAGCGTAGTTCAACAATATTACGTTTAGTTGTTCTTTGAACAGGCCTAATGTAAAGTAACGTTGAAATCGAAATCCAACGTATCTTTACGTCCCGTTACATTACGTTACGTTTATTATAATTACTTGTATAAGAAAGTATTGTTTGAAACAAGAAGTGAAAGAACACACTGCTCAATTGACATAAGACCACATTACTTTACGTCTATTATAACTGGTCCTTAAGTTCTTGTACTGGCCAAATGAAAGAGAAATACAGCAAATTGTCTCCGCAACTGGCAAAGAAATGGGTGTGTAGGCTATATCGATGGCTCCGAAATAAGATTAGCAGAGGCTCTAGTAATTTCACGAGATTTATTTTTCGCGTAAACGCCAATATTCTATAAAACTGCAAGCAATTTGCGACTATAAACTGCGCATAAGGCAGGTAACAATAGGTTACCCAGGCAGTGTACATGACGCAAAAATAATTTCGAATTATTCACTTTTAAAACATCTGAAACGATTCTTATGCTTGGTTTTCACTATGTCATTTTTATGACGACAAAAGTACCGTATGAAATACAAAAATAACAATTTCGAATCAAAGTTTAGTTAGGGCTTAAGATGCCCCAGACTATATGTTTCGTACAAATGACACGCCAAAAATTATAAATGTGAATCTGACATGTCGTTTGTATTTGCATCTGTAAAAATTAAAATTAGAACCAAATTTTGTATCATCTGTTTTAAAGAAAAAGTTGTTTAAAATTAAATTATTTTACAAATGGAAAATTATTTAAAATGCCGCTAGGCTCAAGGCCTACCAATTTTTTTCAACTCGAAATATTACAAACACCTCACCATTTAAATTTGAAAATTTGATTTCGGAACTCTTTCGAATTATTCGGAAATATTCCGAAATCAGTGTTACGAAATAGTTACGAATGCGTTAAGAATTCTCAAAATAGTTACGAACTAATCGGAATTCAGACAAATTCGGAAACTTTGGTTTGCAGGGTGTTTTATGCATTTATCGCATTTAAGAGCCAAAACACGACTTATTTTAAGTGTTTTACCATACAAAATTTAAAACACCTCACAGCCCGTTTTATTATAAAACACCATTAAAACACTAAAGGCCGAAACATATCATGGTAAAAATGAAAGGTGGCAACACCTCAAGCTGTAAAAGCTACGAAAATGAGCAAAATATAAGCAAAAATGGAACAGTAATCTCCAACTCACACGGTGATTGCCAATCAAACAGTTTACTCGTTTTGTTGTTGCTTTCAATGGGAATCTGTAAAAAGCACTGAGAGCAAGGGCGGATGAACACAGATTGCAGCAATAAAATTTGTTAATTTTTTGATTGCTGTACATGGCAGCAATCAGCAATCTGAACAGTGTTGCTGGGTGGCGAAATAAAATTTTTGCTGAGTTTAAGTACCAAAAAAGTACTTTTGTTAAAGAAACGTATTAGCTTTTTACGAAAACATAATGGAAAAATCGTTGCATGAAACCCTTATTCTTAACAAGTGAATTAATGAAGTGAACAAAAAAAAAAAGCACAAGTAAGTGTGCTTTTAAAAACAAGAAATAGAAAACAAGAAAGAGTTTTTATAGCACAAAATAAAGTGGAGGAGAAAAAGTCAGTTGAACTTCGATTAACCGTGACTCTATTAACCGTGATGCTGAGTGGTTGATTTTTTACCTCTATTAACCGTGATTTACCTCTATTATCCGTGATGCACATGTCCATATGACTGCTTGTTTGTTTTTTTCGTATAATACACACACATCTCTCATATTAAAATTCGGTGATTCCCCTTTTTCATGAAAGTGTAATTTTCATATCAATTTTCATATGTATTCATTCATCAGTGTGAAATTTGATCTGTCAAGACGTGTTTTCCTTACATCATGCCACCGTCAAAAACTAAATCCGCGAAAAGAGCAAGAAAGGTTCTTTCAATTAAAGAAAAAATGGAGCTGATTAATGAATACTCAAAACGTAAAGTACCTTTTAAAATGTTGTCTGAAAAATATGGAGTTGGCATTCAATTGTATCCGATTTAATAAAAAAAAAGATCGAATTTTAAAATTTTGCTCCGATGCTGATTCAATGCTTGGCCTTAAACACAGATATACACTAAAAACATCCGAAAATCCAAAAGTTGATTTCGCAACATATGAATGGTTTCGGCAAGAAAGATTTAAGGGAACTCCAATTTCAGGTAAATTAACTGAAATCGAGATATTGTATGAACTTAAACTGAAATTTGCTTCTGAACTTCAGGCGAAATGATTGTCAAAAAGGCAAAAATGTTCCATTTGAAGTTAAACATGAATTCAGAGTGCACTTATTCATTTGGTTGGTTGGATAAATTCAAAAAATGTCATGGAATCCGTCGACTGAAATCTACGGGAGAAAAGGAGTGTGCTGATTATGAGTCTGCTACGATGTTTGTAAAACGAACAACTTACAACTGAACAGATCTACAATGCAGACGAAACCAGTCTATTTTGGAGGTGTTTGCCTCAGAGTTCTTTGGCTAGTGGTAATGAATATTCTATTGAAGGGTACAAGGAATCCAAGGAGAGAATCACAGTGCTAGTTTGTTCAAATGCTGCAGGAACTCACAAGTGTAAATTGATGATAATAGAAAAAAGTGCCCATCCAAGAGCTTTAAAAAACGTTGAACACCTTCCTGTGATTTATAAATCTAATAAGAAAGCTTGGGTAACACAACAGCTATTTCTGGAGTGGTGTAATCAAAATTTTGTACCAGAAGCAAAGGAACATCAACGTCCTTGATTCAGCCTATGGATCAAGGAGTAATTCGGAGCTTCAAATGTCACTACCGTAAACGGATCGTTCAAAAACTTGTTGGTGCTAATGATAGACGTGATTTCTTTAAATCTTTGAATATTAAGACAGCTTTGTGGGCAGCCGCAGCTTCGTGGGACTCTGTAACTCCACAAGTTCTAGAAAGAGTTTGGAATAACTTACTATCTCATAATGAAGATGCTCCAGATAGCCTTGTTGATATACAAACAGATATAACCATACCGTCTGGATGTACGATTGATGCTGTCGAAAAGTGGATGGTGTGCGACTCTGATGTCGCTCCGTTTGCTATTGTATCTAAAGACGAAATCGTAGACATGGTTACCCAAAGCCAAGAAGATGAGCTTGATTCAAATTCCGAGGAATAAGATGGAGGAAATGCGGACGAACCGCCTACATTGGCTCAGGCAATAGAGGCTAGTAGTATTTTGTTAGGTTTTTTAGAAAACTTTAATTGTCCAAGTAGTATTTCAGAACCAGATAAAATGCAAATATATCGCATACAAACTCATTTGTTGGAAGAACAATCAAAAGCTAAAAACATTAGACAGACTTCCTACTAAAGACTAGAGATATGATAAGTTGTTTATAGACGCAGATTTACATGTTTTTGTCAAAAATAAATAAAAATAATAAAATTTATACATGTAAAATTTTACCTCTTTTAACCGTGATTTTCGGTTTTCCGTGATTAGCCCGGTCCCGAGCATCACGGTTAATCGAAGTTCAACTGTATTTCAAAGAAATGTCAAACCCAGATTGGCGTGTCGTGTGAGCTACCAACATTCTACCAACAATCAAAATTTAAAAGAGCGTAAGAAAAGTTCATTGATTGCCAATCAAACAATCCCGTGTGAGTTAGCCATAAGAAAACATAAACGCCAAACTAAAACGTGAAAAAACGGTGTTAACACTCGTGTTTTGAGATAAAACTCTATAGCGATAAAAAGTGTTTTAGTTTCGGTGTAAATGTATTATTAGAGTGTACCTAAAAAAAAATTTCTTGACTTAATTTTGCATTATTTTGTTTATAATTATTTATATCAAAATAGAGTTTTTGAAAAAGCACCAAGGGGAAGTCAGATGGAAAGAATTAGTCTATTCGATATTTTATTATAGCAATGTGTTGATTGTTAGCTAAGGAATAATAATCTTTAATGTTTTTAATTTTTCTGATTTTTTTTCAAGTCAATAAATTATCATTATTTTCTCACCGATTTTGATTCGATCAAAAATAAGAGTTAAAATTGGACTTATTTTTTCGATCAGTTTATAAAGTTATATTTTACTTAAAATTTTACTTTAATTTTTTAATCAACAATATAAGGTAAAATTTTACTTTCATTATTTTGGTCAGTGATTAAAGTTAAAATTTTACGTTAGTTAATTAATTCTGATCTATTATTTAAATTATTACATGAATTATTATTGTTGCCTTCTTAAAATCTTACTTGATCTAAAACTCACAATTAAATTCATGTAATAAGTTAAAATTTGACTTTTATTTTTTCGATCAAAAATATCAGTTAAAATTTTACTTATTTTTTCGATCAAAAGTAAAAGTCATATTTAAATTGCTTATCATCTGCTTGTCAGTCGTTTACGAAGTTTTCATTTCATTTCATATAGGATTAGTACAAATAAGAATTAAGTTCATTTAAAGTACAACAAACAAATATAAATAAACAACATTTAGGCAATTCACAAGGCCTGTCTTATGTCTTATGTCGCATATCAAAGTTCTAGAAAATTACGACACATGTATACATTCCTTAAACGTTGTATCGTTGTATGTCCCATTTCTACACTAAATCAGCTAATCATGATAAGTAAAGTTAACTAAAATGGCAAACAAAAGTGAAAAAATTAAAATTATAGCTGCTTTGTGCGTAAATCAAGCATTAGCTTTATTAGGAGTTGAAACAAGTATTTGCAGAAATGTTTTTATTCACTACAAAAGTTGATGGAGATGACGAAGAAGATGAAGCATTTGAAAGTTTTACAGACAGCCAAAATGCTCTAATTGGCAGAAAAATGTTCTTACAAATCTTGACGGCACATTCAACCAGATGATTCTTGTCCGTCCCTACGAATTCGAACGTATCGTAGACCTCATTTAAAACGATGCTGTTTTTAATACTACCTCAAGTGCTACACAACTTCCACTCGAGTTGCAACTTAAAATAGTGCTTTATCGGTTGGGATCTTCTGGCGATGGACAATCTGTTCGAAAAGTGGCTTCGTTATTTGGTGTTGGAGGAGGCACTATTGAAAATATAACTGAAAGAGTTTTTAAGGCCATATTAAGATTGAAGAGTTAAGGTAGAATTATAATAGACGTAATGTAATGTAACGAAATGTTGTCAACTGTCATCGGGACGGGACGTAATGTAAGAAAACGTTGTAGCAATTATAATAGGCAGTAGCCAGGCAGTTGTTTGTCGTAAATAATTGCACGTTCCGGTACAAGTTCAATTAAAACTTCGTCATCCATAGCTGTGGATATATAGAAATATCACATTAATAACGAAACCTCAACAAAAAGCGTAGTTCAACAATATTACGTTTAGTTGTTCTTTGAACAGGCCTAATGTAAAGTAACGTTGAAATCGAAATCCAACGTATCTTTACGTCCCGTTACATTACGTTACGTTTATTATAATTACTTGTATAAGAAAGTATTGTTTGAAACAAGAAGTGAAAGAACACACTGCTCAATTGACATAAGACCACATTACTTTACGTCTATTATAACTGGTCCTTAAGTTCTTGTACTGGCCAAATGAAAGAGAAATACAGCAAATTGTCTCCGCAACTGGCAAAGAAATGGGTGTGTAGGCTATATCGATGGCTCCGAAATAAGATTAGCAGAGGCTCTAGTAATTTCACGAGATTTATTTTTCGCGTAAACGCCAATATTCTATAAAACTGCAAGCAATTTGCGACTATAAACTGCGCATAAGGCAGGTAACAATAGGTTACCCAGGCAGTGTACATGACGCAAAAATAATTTCGAATTATTCACTTTTAAAACATCTGAAACGATTCTTATGCTTGGTTTTCACTATGTCATTTTTATGACGACAAAAGTACCGTATGAAATACAAAAATAACAATTTCGAATCAAAGTTTAGTTAGGGCTTAAGATGCCCCAGACTATATGTTTCGTACAAATGACACGCCAAAAATTATAAATGTGAATCTGACATGTCGTTTGTATTTGCATCTGTAAAAATTAAAATTAGAACCAAATTTTGTATCATCTGTTTTAAAGAAAAAGTTGTTTAAAATTAAATTATTTTACAAATGGAAAATTATTTAAAATGCCGCTAGGCTCAAGGCCTACCAATTTTTTTCAACTCGAAATATTACAAACACCTCACCATTTAAATTTGAAAATTTGATTTCGGAACTCTTTCGAATTATTCGGAAATATTCCGAAATCAGTGTTACGAAATAGTTACGAATGCGTTAAGAATTCTCAAAATAGTTACGAACTAATCGGAATTCAGACAAATTCGGAAACTTTGGTTTGCAGGGTGTTTTATGCATTTATCGCATTTAAGAGCCAAAACACGACTTATTTTAAGTGTTTTACCATACAAAATTTAAAACACCTCACAGCCCGTTTTATTATAAAACACCATTAAAACACTAAAGGCCGAAACATATCATGGTAAAAATGAAAGGTGGCAACACCTCAAGCTGTAAAAGCTACGAAAATGAGCAAAATATAAGCAAAAATGGAACAGTAATCTCCAACTCACACGGTGATTGCCAATCAAACAGTTTACTCGTTTTGTTGTTGCTTTCAATGGGAATCTGTAAAAAGCACTGAGAGCAAGGGCGGATGAACACAGATTGCAGCAATAAAATTTGTTAATTTTTTGATTGCTGTACATGGCAGCAATCAGCAATCTGAACAGTGTTGCTGGGTGGCGAAATAAAATTTTTGCTGAGTTTAAGTACCAAAAAAGTACTTTTGTTAAAGAAACGTATTAGCTTTTTACGAAAACATAATGGAAAAATCGTTGCATGAAACCCTTATTCTTAACAAGTGAATTAATGAAGTGAACAAAAAAAAAAAGCCGACAAGTAAGTGTGCTTTTAAAAACAAGAAATAGAAAACAAGAAAGAGTTTTTATAGCACAAAATAAAGTGGAGGAGAAAAAGTCAGTTGAACTTCGATTAACCGTGACTCTATTAACCGTGATGCTGAGTGGTTGATTTTTTACCTCTATTAACCGTGATTTACCTCTATTATCCGTGATGCACATGTCCATATGACTGCTTGTTTGTTTTTTTCGTATAATACACACACATCTCTCATATTAAAATTCGGTGATTCCCCTTTTTCATGAAAGTGTAATTTTCATATCAATTTTCATATGTATTCATTCATCAGTGTGAAATTTGATCTGTCAAGACGTGTTTTCCTTACATCATGCCACCGTCAAAAACTAAATCCGCGAAAAGAGCAAGAAAGGTTCTTTCAATTAAAGAAAAAATGGAGCTGATTAATGAATACTCAAAACGTAAAGTACCTTTTAAAATGTTGTCTGAAAAATATGGAGTTGGCATTCAATTGTATCCGATTTAATAAAAAAAAAGATCGAATTTTAAAATTTTGCTCCGATGCTGATTCAATGCTTGGCCTTAAACACAGATATACACTAAAAACATCCGAAAATCCAAAAGTTGATTTCGCAACATATGAATGGTTTCGGCAAGAAAGATTTAAGGGAACTCCAATTTCAGGTAAATTAACTGAAATCGAGATATTGTATGAACTTAAACTGAAATTTGCTTCTGAACTTCAGGCGAAATGATTGTCAAAAAGGCAAAAATGTTCCATTTGAAGTTAAACATGAATTCAGAGTGCACTTATTCATTTGGTTGGTTGGATAAATTCAAAAAATGTCATGGAATCCGTCGACTGAAATCTACGGGAGAAAAGGAGTGTGCTGATTATGAGTCTGCTACGATGTTTGTAAAACGAACAACTTACAACTGAACAGATCTACAATGCAGACGAAACCAGTCTATTTTGGAGGTGTTTGCCTCAGAGTTCTTTGGCTAGTGGTAATGAATATTCTATTGAAGGGTACAAGGAATCCAAGGAGAGAATCACAGTGCTAGTTTGTTCAAATGCTGCAGGAACTCACAAGTGTAAATTGATGATAATAGAAAAAAGTGCCCATCCAAGAGCTTTAAAAAACGTTGAACACCTTCCTGTGATTTATAAATCTAATAAGAAAGCTTGGGTAACACAACAGCTATTTCTGGAGTGGTGTAATCAAAATTTTGTACCAGAAGCAAAGGAACATCAACGTCCTTGATTCAGCCTATGGATCAAGGAGTAATTCGGAGCTTCAAATGTCACTACCGTAAACGGATCGTTCAAAAACTTGTTGGTGCTAATGATAGACGTGATTTCTTTAAATCTTTGAATATTAAGACAGCTTTGTGGGCAGCCGCAGCTTCGTGGGACTCTGTAACTCCACAAGTTCTAGAAAGAGTTTGGAATAACTTACTATCTCATAATGAAGATGCTCCAGATAGCCTTGTTGATATACAAACAGATATAACCATACCGTCTGGATGTACGATTGATGCTGTCGAAAAGTGGATGGTGTGCGACTCTGATGTCGCTCCGTTTGCTATTGTATCTAAAGACGAAATCGTAGACATGGTTACCCAAAGCCAAGAAGATGAGCTTGATTCAAATTCCGAGGAATAAGATGGAGGAAATGCGGACGAACCGCCTACATTGGCTCAGGCAATAGAGGCTAGTAGTATTTTGTTAGGTTTTTTAGAAAACTTTAATTGTCCAAGTAGTATTTCAGAACCAGATAAAATGCAAATATATCGCATACAAACTCATTTGTTGGAAGAACAATCAAAAGCTAAAAACATTAGACAGACTTCCTACTAAAGACTAGAGATATGATAAGTTGTTTATAGACGCAGATTTACATGTTTTTGTCAAAAATAAATAAAAATAATAAAATTTATACATGTAAAATTTTACCTCTTTTAACCGTGATTTTCGGTTTTCCGTGATTAGCCCGGTCCCGAGCATCACGGTTAATCGAAGTTCAACTGTATTTCAAAGAAATGTCAAACCCAGATTGGCGTGTCGTGTGAGCTACCAACATTCTACCAACAATCAAAATTTAAAAGAGCGTAAGAAAAGTTCATTGATTGCCAATCAAACAATCCCGTGTGAGTTAGCCATAAGAAAACATAAACGCCAAACTAAAACGTGAAAAAACGGTGTTAACACTCGTGTTTTGAGATAAAACTCTATAGCGATAAAAAGTGTTTTAGTTTCGGTGTAAATGTATTATTAGAGTGTACCTAAAAAAAAATTTCTTGACTTAATTTTGCATTATTTTGTTTATAATTATTTATATCAAAATAGAGTTTTTGAAAAAGCACCAAGGGGAAGTCAGATGGAAAGAATTAGTCTATTCGATATTTTATTATAGCAATGTGTTGATTGTTAGCTAAGGAATAATAATCTTTAATGTTTTTAATTTTTCTGATTTTTTTTCAAGTCAATAAATTATCATTATTTTCTCACCGATTTTGATTCGATCAAAAATAAGAGTTAAAATTGGACTTATTTTTTCGATCAGTTTATAAAGTTATATTTTACTTAAAATTTTACTTTAATTTTTTAATCAACAATATAAGGTAAAATTTTACTTTCATTATTTTGGTCAGTGATTAAAGTTAAAATTTTACGTTAGTTAATTAATTCTGATCTATTATTTAAATTATTACATGAATTATTATTGTTGCCTTCTTAAAATCTTACTTGATCTAAAACTCACAATTAAATTCATGTAATAAGTTAAAATTTGACTTTTATTTTTTCGATCAAAAATATCAGTTAAAATTTTACTTATTTTTTCGATCAAAAGTAAAAGTCATATTTAAATTGCTTATCATCTGCTTGTCAGTCGTTTACGAAGTTTTCATTTCATTTCATATAGGATTAGTACAAATAAGAATTAAGTTCATTTAAAGTACAACAAACAAATATAAATAAACAACATTTAGGCAATTCACAAGGCCTGTCTTATGTCTTATGTCGCATATCAAAGTTCTAGAAAATTACGACACATGTATACATTCCTTAAACGTTGTATCGTTGTATGTCCCATTTCTACACTAAATCAGCTAATCATGATAAGTAAAGTTAACTAAAATGGCAAACAAAAGTGAAACAATTAAAATTATAGCTGCTTTGTGCGTAAATCAAGCATTAGCTTTATTAGGAGTTGAAACAAGTATTTGCAGAAATGTTTTTATTCACTACAAAAGTTGATGGAGATGACGAAGAAGATGAAGCATTTGAAAGTTTTACAGACAGCCAAAATGCTCTAATTGGCAGAAAAATGTTCTTACAAATCTTGACGGCACATTCAACCAGATGATTCTTGTCCGTCCCTACGAATTCGAACGTATCGTAGACCTCATTTAAAACGATGCTGTTTTTAATACTACCTCAAGTGCTACACAACTTCCTTCCACTCGAGTTGCAACTTAAAATAGTGCTTTATCGGTTGGGATCTTCTGGCGATGGACAATCTGTTCGAAAAGTGGCTTCGTTATTTGGTGTTGGAGGAGGCACTATTGAAAATATAACTGAAAGAGTTTTTAAGGCCATATTAAGATTGAAGAGTTAAGGTAGAATTATAATAGACGTAATGTAATGTAACGAAATGTTGTCAACTGTCATCGGGACGGGACGTAATGTAAGAAAACGTTGTAGCAATTATAATAGGCAGTAGCCAGGCAGTTGTTTGTCGTAAATAATTGCACGTTCCGGTACAAGTTCAATTAAAACTTCGTCATCCATAGCTGTGGATATATAGAAATATCACATTAATAACGAAACCTCAACAAAAAGCGTAGTTCAACAATATTACGTTTAGTTGTTCTTTGAACAGGCCTAATGTAAAGTAACGTTGAAATCGAAATCAAACGTATCTTTACGTCCCGTTACATTACGTTACGTTTATTATAATTACTTGTATAAGAAAGTATTGTTTGAAACAAGAAGTGAAAGAACACACTGCTCAATTGACATAAGACCACATTACTTTACGTCTATTATAACTGGTCCTTAAGTTCTTGTACTGGCCAAATGAAAGAGAAATACAGCAAATTGTCTCCGCAACTGGCAAAGAAATGGGTGTGTAGGCTATATCGATGGCTCCGAAATAAGATTAGCAGAGGCTCTAGTAATTTCACGAGATTTATTTTTCGCGTAAACGCCAATATTCTATAAAACTGCAAGCAATTTGCGACTATAAACTGCGCATAAGGCAGGTAACAATAGGTTACCCAGGCAGTGTACATGACGCAAAAATAATTTCGAATTATTCACTTTTAAAACATCTGAAACGATTCTTATGCTTGGTTTTCACTATGTCATTTTTATGACGACACAAAAGTTTGTCACCTGAAATATCATTTTAATAAAACTCTAGAACATTTTCTGCATAGCTCCATTTAATAATTTATTTGTTTTTAATTTTCTAAGGTTGTTAAAGTTAGAAAAAATGACAACATGTTGTCAATTTGATTGACAATAACTGACCACTGAAAATGACAGTGAAAACTAATTAGCGACATCACAGTGGATAGCTGGAGATAGTGCCTATTCACTTAAACCATATTTAATAACGCCCTTCCGTCAAAACAGCACTGAACACCCAAAAGAAGCAAGAGATACGTATTTTAATACGTATTTTTCCAAATACCGAGAACGAATTGAGAACTGTTTTGGTGTATTAAAAGAAAAATTCGGCAGCTTTAAGAGAGCTAAAATTTAGAATGCTTTTGACATCAAATAAGATATATGCAATGACTGGATTATGTTGTGCTGTATTCTCCAAAACTTTTTAATCAGTTTCGAAATGGAAAATAAAAACGGCAATGAAGTTCCTCCTCCGGCAATGAACACCAGGAAACCAATATATACAAAATTAAAATGCTTAATGATTATACACATATATGCATTTATACTTTAGTTTTGCATGTTAATGAAAAAATGTGATCCTTTTAAAATAAATTAAAACTAAATTTTTTATACTGAATATTTCATTTATTTATGGTTAAGTTCATCCATTGCTACAAAGTTTGGTTTGTATTTTAGTTTATTCGATTCAACAATTCATATCACAATAAAAATTATTTTAATAATAAAACCTAATTTAAAACAAAAAAGGAACAAAAGGAATTAAAAAGTATGTTAAAAAAACTAAAACCCGACTACTAATCACAACGCTCTAAAAAGTATGAAACAAGAAAATGTTCTCATCTGAAATTTGTAAAGGGTGTTTTTTATGGAGTGATACGAGTTTAAATCCTAATAAAACATAGTAATATATTTTTAATATCAATGAAACTGGTTTGATTGGATAGAAAATTTTATGACATTAATGTTTAAATATGATTTCGGGCATGTGTCCGCCACGGCTGGCGCGTACAAGGCGCAATCTGGAACACAAATTTTCACAAACTTTTCGCAGCATTTGAGGCCGTATCTCGCCGATAACTCTTCGAATGTTGATTTCCAGGTGTTCAATTGTTTGTGGTTTATCGACGTAGACAAGTGACTTTACATAACCCCAAAGAAAATAATCCAATGGGGTTAAATCACAGGATCTTGGGGGCCAATTAATTGGGCCATATCGTGAAATTATTTTTTCGTCAAAAGTTTCCTTAAGTAAATCAATTGTAGCGCCCGCTGAGTGGCATGTGGCTCCGTCCTGTTGGAAGCACATATCGGCAAGATTAATGCCAGCTAATTGAGGTACGACAAAACTTCGAATCATGTTCCTATACCGTTCACCATTGACAGTAACATTCTGACCATCATCGTTTTTGAAGAAATATGGGCCAATGACTCCGCCAGCTCATCAAGCGCACCAAACAGTAATTTTCTGTGGATGTAATGGTGTTTCGACAAAAGCTTTTGGATTCTCCTCACTCCAAATACGACAATTCTGTTTTTTTACTTACCCATTCAACCAAAAATGGGCTTCATCGGAAAATAAAATTTTCCATGGAAATTCAAAATCAATATCAAATTGTTCTTCAGCCCATTCGCCGAATTGGCAGCGCATACGATGGTCGTTTGGCTTTAATTTCTGCACAAGTTGAATCTTGAAAGGTTTTAAGCCAAGATCTTTTCGTAAAATCTTCCATAAAGTGGAAGGACACAACCCCAGTTGCTGAGAACGGCGACGAATTGATTGATTAGCATCATCTTCAATGCTTTCCTGTACAGCGGCTACAGATTCTTCAGTGCGCACTGTTCGGCGTCTCACGGGATGCACATCATCAGTAACAGTAAATGTGGTCCGAAAACGATCTATTGTTCTTCGAATTAGCAGTTCTGAAGGACGATTATGTACGCCATAAAATGGACGAAGTGCACGATAAGTTTGACGAACAGAACCATTATTTTGATTAAAAAATTCCACAATTTGCACGCGTTCCTCTGGTGTAAGTCAATCCATAGTGAAATGTCCAAGTAAACTTAACTAAAAGCAACTATCAGCTATTAAATAGGTGGTCAAATAAAGCAGTGATGCCAACTCAAAGTTGTATCACTCTATAAAAAACACCCTTTATGTATAAACTATTTAATGTTTTTTGTTTAATAAACAAACAACTTACACATAATATATTTATGTATTTTATGCATATTCATAGTGGTATTCAGAAGATATTCGTAGTCGTATGCCACCTCATATACCATATGTGGTTATATGACGCCCTCTAGATGTATGGTGATATGTCGTCCTCTTGATGCACTTTGCCCTAAAGCTTATGATCGCTTACCAAATTTTCTTGTTTCATACTTTTTAGAACGTGGTTTTTTAGTGGTCGGGTTTTAGTTTTTTTTAACTTATTTTTTTATTTAAATTATTTTGGGGATACAATTTTTATATAATCGAAAGTATTAACTACTTATTAATTATTTGATGATCAATTTATAAACAAAGATGCTTATGGCATTCACAATTTTTTTTAGTGCATGACTTTATGTCATATAGAAGGCGCCACATTCAATTAAATGTGACGTCGCAAAGTCTATAATAAGCGGACTAAAAGAAAACGCTCCCAACGATACCTGATTTATCAAATTATGATAAGTAATTTAGAAGATAGGGTTTAGTTAATTTTTTGTCCTCTAGAGGACGCTTTATTTTATTTAATGTGACATCACATAGCCTTTAATCAGCGGACGTTGAAAACGCTTTCAACGATACCTCATTTGTCAAAATATAATAAGTACTTTAGAAGTTAGTGGTTTAGTTCACTTTCTGTACTCTCAAGTACAGGGCGCCATATTAAATTCAATTTAACGTCACATAGCCTTTAACCACCGGACAAGGAAAACGCTTCCAACGATACCTTATTTGTCAAAATACGATAAGTAGTTTAGAAGTTAGTAAAAAAAATAAAATAAAAAATAAATTGGCCATTTCAGCCCTTGGAAGGACGTTGACCTAGCTTCTATTGATCAATTGTGTTGTGCGTGTTATTAAATGTTTGATCACAAATGACAGAGAACTGGACCTACGTGTTTTATGCCGACTCCGAACGGCTTATGTTCTCAAGAAGCTTTACATGGCAATTTTTTCTCTCTGAGGTTTGCTATTGTCTGCAGAGAGGTGACGACCGAACAGAAAAATTAATTCAATTTAAAAACTTTCTGTCTGAGCTAGAATTGAACCCGGGCTACCGCGGTTCTTTAGCTTAGGGGCGACGCACTCTACCCACTAGGCTTCTGCCGCCACTGTTTAGAAATTAGTGGTTTAGTTTAATTTATGTCCTCTAGAGGGCGCTATATTAAATTGTATGTAACGTTGCATAACCTTTAACCGGCGGACGATCAAAACGTGTCAAACGATACCTCATTTGTTAAATTCTGATAAGTAGTTTAGAAGTTAGGGGTTTAGTTGATTTTCTGTTCTCTAGAGGGCGCCATATCATATTTAATGTGACGTCATAACTGGCGGATGATCAAAATGCTTCCAAAGATATCTCATTTGTCAAATTACTATAAGCAGTTTAGAAATAAGGGCTTATTTTACTAACTGTCCTCTAGAGGGCGCTATATTAAATTTTATGTGACGTCACACAACCTTTAACCAGCGCACGGTGAAAACGCTTCTAACGATACCTCATTTGCCAAATTATGATTAGTAGTTTAGAAGTAAGGGGTTTAGTTGACTTATTGTCCTAGGAAGGGCGCTATATTAAACTTTATGTGACGTCACATAACTTTTCTTCATTGGACAATCAAAACGCTTCTAACGATACCTCATTTGCTTGTGTCACTAAAAATTTTTTTGCTCATGACTTTATGTCCGCTAGAGGGCGCTATATTAAATTAAATGTGACGTTACATAGCCATTAACCAGAAGACTATCAAAAAGCTTCCAACGATACCTCATTTGTCAAATTATGATAAGTAGTTTAGAAGTGAGAGTGGAAGAGATATACCTCTCCTTTTGCTTCGCCGTAGTCGGGTAAAAAAAACACTTCAGTAAATTCTAAATGTTCATTCAAGATTTCATTGCTGTTTGGGAGAAGAGGAACTGTATGTAGATATTGCGAAAAAATATGTGATAGATAAGAATTGTTTACAGTACATTAAAGTTTACACATTTTTCGCAATATCTACATACATTTGCACTACTCTGAAGCATGAATGAAAATTTAGAATTCACTGAAATATTTCCATATAAATATAAACTAAGTTTTACTATTCAGAATTAAAAAGATCAAATCTTAAATAGGTATGAAATTGAGAAATATGCAATTAGCACCAAAAAACTAAATTTACTAATTTCGCGAATCCCAAAACAAAATAAAAAAAAAATGCGAAATAAAAATAAAACTTAATGCTAACATTATTTTTATTTCAGTTCCAGCTCTTCCATGGCTAATCTCTCCTACATACAGCTGCGGTCAAAATAATAGCAGCGCCCATATATTCATACACGTTTGGATAAATAATACTAGTCCACGAATTTCGGATCCGGTAAGTCCATTTTCTTTCCTATACGTACTTTCAACACTCGTTCCAACTCCGTACTTAGTTTCCTCCTATATTGTAAAACTTTCAAGATACAGGGTGTTTTACGGTTTTGGTACCTGTTTAGTATTATTGATCTAGAATCTAAACTAGTCACCATAAAATAAAAAGTAATATTTTGTATTTTAGAAAAAATATCAGATTTTTCATAAGTTATCAATCGCTTTCGTGTCATGTGCTGAAGCGGAGAAAAAATTTTGAGATTATCCAACAAAATATCGACAAATTTTCTATCTTTTGTTTTAGCGGAGCTGTTACTGTCCAAAGTTAGAATTTAAAAAAATACTGTTGATTAAGTGTATTTTTACATGAAAAAAAGACATTTTAAATTTGGACGGTTACAGTTCCGCTAAAACAAAAGATACAAAATTTGTTGATATTTCGTTGGATAATCTCAGAATTTTAGCTTCGCTACAGCACATGACACGATAGTGGTTGATACATTGATGGAAAAGTTGATAATTTTTCAAAAATACAAAATTATACTTTTTATTTTATGGTGATTAGTTTAGATTCGAGACCAATAATACTAAACACTTGCCAAAAACGTGAAATACCCAGTATCTCGAAAATTTTACAATATAGGAGGAAACTGAGTACGGAGTTGGAACGAGTATTGAAAGTACATATAGGAATGAAAATGGACTTACCGGATCGGAAATTCGTATTATTGCTTATTTAATTTTCTTTTAAGTTTTGCTATTCAGAAGTAAAAATATCAAATCTTAAATAGATATGGAATTTCGAAAGATGCAATTTGCACCGCAAAAAAACTTAATTAATTAATTTTAATTCAATTTGCAACACCAAAAACAAAATCAAAAAAATTTTAACTTAAAATTAAACTTAATACTAAAATTATTTATATACAGTATAGATTCGCTAATCCGGACACTCGCAATACCGGACTTCCCAGTAATACGGACAACTCTTCACTTCGGACATTTTTGATATATTACCTCTATAGTTCGGACAGAAAAGAAAATCGAACATGTTTGGTTTACAAATTGACTGTCGCTATGCAAATCTAGTCAACGTATTCCTTTCAAATTTATTTCGTTAAGTAAAAGTGGTTTTTTGTGAGAACAAGGCTTTACACCGAGCATTTTTGTCTATACGATGGTAATAGTGTAAATATTAAAATTTAAAAAGTTTAAGTAGATTCTTAGAATGCCAGCGAAAAAAAGGCATCATAAAACGATATATCTTCCAGAGGTATAAAATTTCAGATTTTACTGAAACTGTGAAAATCAATAAAATGTTCAGATGAAAAATTCAAATAATCAAAATCTAAAATTTTTGATATAAAGAAAAATATAGACAAAATTCAGAAATATGTGTAGCAAACATTCCAAGAATCAGGTAAAATTAAATTTAAACAAAGAAAAGGCAAAATGATTGAACCAAATTTGGTACAGGGAAAAGAAAAATATCAGGCAAAGCGAGCATCCAGCAATATGTAAACGTATTTTTGTGAAACAATGTTAATTTATTATTATTCATTATTTATGTTATTATATGAAATTTCTTTGGCACCATGAAATAGACCCCAATTGCAATAAGCCCAAAAAAAGTAATGAAGTAAACCCCAAAAAAAGCTCATACATTTTTGGGTGTTACTTCATATGAAATAACTCCCCATTTTGGAGGCTAGTTCATAAATTTTGGGAAATATTTAATTTTTTTGTTTAGGTCTTATTTCATTATGAAATAAAAATAAGACCAATGAAATAAGCCCAATGAAATTTTAGTTGGGGTTTATTTCATTTTGATTTTTTCTTGGTCTTTATTTCATTCGGTTTAGGGGTTATTTCGTTTCTTAAATTTGGGGGTTACTTATGGGGGTTATTTGGGGCTTTTTTATTTTGCTTAATTTAGGTTGTCAAAGAGTTTTTTACAATAAAATTTATTTTCATTTTTTTCACATTTTGTAATTTTTGATCAATGTTTGCATTATCTTTTCCGTGTTGTTGCGCCTTTTACAAATTATTGCTTCTGTAAAAGGCGCATATGAAAGCAACTATACGGTCGAAGTGGGTAAAATGGATTTGCTTTGAAATTTTAATAAAAGAGTTTTCGCATTTTGTATATTTGATCATCGTATCAAAGAAAATAACTGAATTGTACTTAAAACACTCACAAAGCCAAAAGTAGTTGTAATTAATCGTGGCTTGTAGGTTCCCTCTCCGAAAAAGGAATTAATTACAAATTCTGGAATGGCATAAAAATTAATTATATCCTCCGTATTAGGTAGTCGCCTTCGGTCTTTCGGGCATTTTTCATGCGTTGATTTATTTCCTGTTGGTTCATAATTTTTTTATTATTTGTACTAGTTAATTTTTTCAGAAAATTATCCAGTTTATAACTGGAGTACAGTAGTGCCTATTCATTCGGGGTTACTTCATTAATTTTGGCGATAATTTCTTTAAATAAATAATTTTTTAAGTTTATAAATATTTTACATGGGGCTTATTTCATTTCTTTGGGGGATATTTTATTGGAGCTTATTTAATTTTTTCGTTCGATGTTATTTCATTACGAAATAAACCCCAAATGTTGGGACTTATTTAATTTTCAATTTGGGAATTATTTCATTGCGTTTTGGAATTCTTTCATTTTTTTCGTTTGGGGTTTTTTAATTTTCGTTGGGACTTATTTAATTGGGTGTTATTGCATTGGGGCTTATTTCAATTGGGGTCTATTTTGTGATGCCAATTTCTTTACAAAAATTTCATAGTAAAAGTGTTTGAATGAATTAATGAGGCTCAACTATGCATTCAGATACGCTCAAATTTGATTAATAAATTCTTCAGCTTTCTGTATTCCGGACAAATCCAGAAATACGGACATACACCGAAACTATATGTGTCCGGATTAGCGAGACTGTACTGTATCAGTTTCAGCTCTTCCATGGCTAATCTCTCCTGCATATGTAGTTTCATTTTTTCTATTTCTAATTGATTGCTTATTTCATTTTCTTTTAATTCTACTCTTTTTGCCAATTAATTCCAATTTCTTTTCTTTTAACGATATTTCTTTTTCTCTGGCTACCGCTTCTATCTCTATCTTCTGCTTCCGTATCTTTGCTAACTCGCCATAAACCTCCAAAATTTCCGACAACGCAGTTCTGGAATATATTCTTTTCGGCTGCAAGTAGGAGTATTGCTATTTATAGGTGGACTTTTTACTTCAAATACACTTTCCGCTTCAAGTACAACACTTTCTTCTTCCAATGGACTTTGCCATTCTATATAATCGCTTTCGATCACCATGCTGTCTTCTACCACTGCAGAACTATCCAATCTGCCACGAAAAATGTCATCGAACTAAAACTCTTCAAAATAAAAGAACATTTTTCGCAAAGTACCTGAAAAAAATAATGGCCTTAATTTAAACTGTTTTAAATGTTCTCTGGAGAACTCACTTCTTATAGTATCGCCTTCCATACTTCATGCGCCTGTCGAACTTTTGCGCGGACTAACTTCCATTGTATGGCGAGCTCCTTTTTTTCGATGAAACAGCCATAGAAGAGTTGAGCCGTTGGTTTCTTTTGAAGTGAAGTATTTAATTTGACTTTTTTTTAAAGATTAAAATCGCAAACCTCAAAATTTTTGCTCTCCATTAGGAACTCTACAAGCGCGTTTTCTTCAAAATTCCACTCATTCACCGGGTTAAAACGGCGGCGTTTTGGCTTGCACTGAAAAATATATATTTTGCAACCAAATAAATTTACAAATCTATTCTATTATATAAAAGGAGACTCACGAATTTGATCCAGAATAAGCTCGGTAATCGCTAAACGATTTTGATAATTCTTTTTTTATGAGATTCCTATGATAATATAGATTGTTATAGCTTACCAAGGTTTTCGAAAAATGTATTCTTTAATTATTGCAAAATCACGCATTTTATTTGATGCCTACATTCAACCAGCAGCACAATATAACAGCAAACAAAGCTTTTCTCTCTTTGTCGAGAGAGCTTCTCTTAATATAACAGGACAGCCATGTTGTGTAGTTAAGCTGAATTCACTGATAACTGTTTTTGTGGGATTTAAAATAATGTTAATAAAGTTGAGAGCGTGCAGAGATCTTTCTCTCTGAGCGAAAACTTCATATTAAAAAACTTTCAAAATATTCTGAAGGTGATCAGTGAATCCAGCTTTACTTTCAGGGAGATTCTTGCTTTCATACAGTGTTAATTAATTTTCTTTGTTAATGTTTTGAGGAGAGTTGCCAGAATTTAGTTATAAGAATTAATTACACCGTGTTACACACATTCTGTCCTATAAACCAAATTTACTTTTTCGGAAAGGGAATAAAAAATAAAAATACACAATAAAAATAAAAGTGTATCGGCGATTTTCATGTACACGTCAAAATTTTTTTTTTTTAAGTTTGAATTATATATTTTTTTTAGTGGTTATCGTTTTTTTAAGGTTTCAGTTCGTTAAAAAAACAATTTTTTTTATTACTTTTGTTTTATGAAAATAAAGAATTGTTACATTAAAAATTTTAAAGTTTTTAAAGAAATTTAGGCCTTTTATTTTTGCGGTTGTAAGCATTTGCTTCAGTATCGCGACAAATAGACCAACAGTATTCGCCAAGCATATGCGTAATGTCTTTTCCTTTAAAGCGCTTTTCAATAGCCGCAATGTCCTGATGGAACCTTTCGCCATGCTCATCGCTACAAGCTCCTGAATCATCAGGGAAAAAATCTAAATGATTGTGAAGAAAATGGATCTTTAGCGACATTAAAATGCCCATTTCGCCATATGCCGAAATCATTTCTGCGACAATATTTTTATAATTGGCAGCTCGTTTGTTGCCAAGAAACTGCTCAATAACGGCAACTGTACATGCACGTTGTTCGATAGCATTTAATTTTGATGAAAATTCAGAACTTGCAATTATTTGTTTTATCTGCGGACCATTGAAAACACCTTAAATCAAAAAAAAAAATCATTAAAAAACATAAAGTTACTGAATGACTTCTTAAATAAAATACCTGCATGAATCTTTGCGTCGCTCAATTTCGGGAAAATGTTGCGCAAAGTTGCAATGGCCTCGCCATCACGATCCAGTTTTTTAAAAAAATTTGATACGAGACCGAGCTTAATGTGTAATGGAGGCAAAATGATTTGAGACGGCTGCACCAATAGTAGATTCTCTATACTTTCTACGCCTACTTTGTAGCATGTTCGCGGCTTCCACTTAAATTCAGTGTAATGCTCATCTCTTTTTCGACCTTCCCATGTACACAAAAAGCACTGGTGCGTTGGAAATCCACGCTTAACACCCCTGAGTAAACCGACCACTTTCAGATCGCAGCACATTTCCAATTATGCTCTTTGTACTTTATCAACTGTAATATTAATTCCATGTTTTCGTATGTTTCCTTGAGGTTTGTGGAATATGCGATCGGGACAGATGGATGTGTTGTAACGAAGCTGCCGGTCTTCCGGCTCTATAGCTGAGGTATGCTCAGTCGTGTCCAGAATTCGTCACAAAATAAGAATTTTTATTTCAGGTTCTTCCAAATAAGGCTTTATTTTTAAATGTTTTAGATTTTTATTTCTTAAAATATTTTATAAATGTTTTAGATATTATTTCTTAAAAATATTTCATAAAATTATGTTGACTTTATATGATTTAAATACAAATTCTAAATGTTTGATAGTTTAAATCATACTTGATTTTAAATACAAATTCTAGTTGTTTGACAGTTTAAAATCGTTTATCGAGCTTAAGGTCAAAGTTAGAACAATTAATTGTTCTAACGAATTTTTCCAAAGAAACAACAACAACAACAAAGTTTTTCAATATGAAAGGAAAAAAAACCACTAGCAATTGATTTTATTGTACAATTTCTGCGGTGCTAAACGCGTCATCAGAAATCTTTGTGATTGCCCGTGCAAGCGCGTTGACGCACTGCACCATCGGGGCGATGAGATTTTGAAGCTTCAATTTCTCATTTTTTTCCTCAATTTCATAATGTCACATTTGTTGTTGTATTTCTGTTTTACTTTAGTTTCTATGCTTATGTTATTATTTGTAGTCCAACAGCCTGCTGGAAGTCTGCACTAACAAAGCATGTTTACTGAAGTTGTTTTTAGAATTTTTGCTGATTTTGTTTTCAGCTGTTTCCGTTTGGTCGAGCTCTACCATTTGATTAAAGTTTTTTCTAAATGACCTCTATATTTATTATGTTGACTTTATATGATTTAAATACAAATTCTAAATGTTTGATAGTTTAAATCATACTTGATTTTAAATACAAATTCTAGTTGTTTGACAGTTTAAAATCGTTTATCGAGCTTAAGGTCAAAGTTAGAACAATTAATTGTTCTAACGAATTTTTCCAAAGAAACAACAACAACAACAAAGTTTTTCAATATGAAAGGGAAAAAAACCACTAGCAATTGATTTTATTGTACAATTTCTGCGGTGCTAAACGCGTCATCAGAAATCTTTGTGATTGCCCGTGCAAGCGCGTTGACGCACTGCACCATCGGGGCGATGAGATTTTGAAGCTTCAATTTCTCATTTTTTTCCTCAATTTCATAATGTCACATTTGTTGTTGTATTTCTGTTTTACTTTAGTTTCTATGCTTATGTTATTATATGTAGTCCAACAGCCTGCTGGAAGTCTGCACTAACAAAGCATGTTTACTGAAGTTGTTTTTAGAATTTTTGCTGATTTTGTTTTCAGCTGTTTCCGTTTGGTCGAGCTCTACCATTTGATTAAAGTTTTTTCTAAATGACCTCTATATTTATTATGTTGACTTTATATGATTTAAATACAAATTCTAAATGTTTGATAGTTTAAATCATACTTGATTTTAAATACAAATTCTAGTTGTTTGACAGTTTAAAATCGTTTATCGAGCTTAAGGTCAAAGTTAGAACAATTAATTGTTCTAACGAATTTTTCCAAAGAAACAACAACAACAACAAAGTTTTTCAATATGAAAGGAAAAAAAACCACTAGCAATTGATTTTATTGTACAATTTCTGCGGTGCTAAACGCGTCATCAGAAATCTTTGTGATTGCCCGTGCAAGCGCGTTGACGCACTGCACCATCGGGGCGATGAGATTTTGAAGCTTCAATTTCTCATTTTTTCCTCAATTTCATAATGTCACATTTGTTGTTGTATTTCTGTTTTACTTTAGTTTCTATGCTTATGTTATTATATGTAGTCCAACAGCCTGCTGGAAGTCTGCACTAACAAAGCATGTTTACTGAAGTTGTTTTTAGAATTTTTGCTGATTTTGTTTTCAGCTGCTTCCGTTTGGTCGAGCTCTACCATTTGATTAAAGTTTTTTCTAAATGACCTCTATATTTATTATGTTGACTTTATATGATTTAAATACAAATTCTAAATGTTTGATAGTTTAAATCATACTTGATTTTAAATACAAATTCTAGTTGTTTGACAGTTTAAAATCGTTTATCGAGCTTAAGGTCAAAGTTAGAACAATTAATTGTTCTAACGAATTTTTCCAAAGAAACAACAACAACAACAAAGTTTTTCAATATGAAAGGAAAAAAAAACCACTAGCAATTTCATAAAATATTAAGGCGATGTGGTGAGCAATGCGGCGGTGATTGAATTTGTTGACGTTCGACTCTCGTTCGAAAGTGGGTATGGTGGTTGGCGGAAACTCTGGTGAATCGTCGTTGTGGACCTTATGCCCTAACCGTGTGCTTCCTGGCTAGATTATGTCCCTTGCGACCTGACGGTGCGCCTATAAGCTATGTGGTCCCTTGCGACCTGACGGTGTGCCTATAAGCTATGTGGTCCCTTGCGACCTGACGGTGTGCCTATAAGCTATGTGGTCCCTTGCGACCTGACGGTGCGCCTTTAAGCTATGTGATCCCTTGCGACCTGACGGTGCGACTATAAGCTATGTGGTCCCTTGCAACCTGACGGTGCTCCTATAAGCTATGTGGTCCCTTGCGACCTGACGGTGCGCCTATAAGCTATGTGATCCCTTGCGACCTGACGGTGCGTCTATAAGCTATGTGGTCCCTTGTTTTTCACCTGTTATCCTTGTCACCTTTCCTTCTGAAAGTTCTTACTGCCAATTCCTTGGGCAGTTCTTTTGTCTGCGCTTCTTTTGTTGCGTCCGTCCAGATTTCTTCCAAGTCCTGTAGTTCCTCCAGTAATGCCAACCGCTCGATTCGCCTGTTTGCCAATAACTCCTTTAGTAATTTCAACCGCTCGATTCAACTGTCTGCCAGCAACTCACTGTCTTCTCATCATCAAATTTATTGCATACCTCTGCTGGTTGATCGTAGCAGCATCGCTGTTATCTCGTTATATTCATGTTTTCGTTAACATGTTGACACCGCTCATTGAGTTGCCCTTCTCTGCTACTTATGCTCTCGTCGACATGTTGATACGGCTCAGTAGTTTTCGGCAGCATATGCATCGTGTTGCTGGTCACCCATCGAAGTACTCGCGGTCCCGTTGGCGCTTAATCAAGTGTTGCTAATTGTTGGTGGCTTCTCTGTTTCGCTGTTAGCCATTATTCGTACTCATGTTTTCGGTAACATGTTGTCATCGCTCAGTAGTTTTCGGCAACATACGCATCGTGTTGCTGGTCACCCATCGAAGTACTCGCGGTCCCGTTGGCGCTTAATCTAATGTTGCTAATTGTTGGTACTCATGTTGCTCTTGGTCTTTAGCTTTGTGTATGCTATTCTTGTTGTTGCTTCATTTTGTCGCATTGACCGTTGTTCACACATATATATAAAAATGATGGTTAACTATTTATGTTGGCACAGGGTGCTTTGCTCAAAACATATATATAGCTATTATAGTTATTTTAAGTTATTAAATTATTTTAATTATTTCCATTTGTAAATAATAGCTAATCGTGTGTTTAATAATTCATGTGTTGGTCTTTTTAATGTAATATAAAATGAAAATATACAAGATAAAATATTTCATGTTTAAGAAAATAAAGAAATAGTTCTTCTCATGTGCGGCAAAACTGGGGACATGTTTTGCCTCGTCACATTCCTCCCTTACTTCGCCGGAGGTTCGACGCTTGTGGTTATCGCTCCGCTACGAGAGATTCGGATCCGGTACCATGTGCCGCTTATCTGGCGCCGTCGTGAAAGCTGGGTTCTAGGTTTCCACTGCTTCCGGATTTCTTATATTACGGTTTCTACCGACGACTCTTTCTCTTGAGTTCCTTGGATATCCTTGAGTGGTTGAATTTCTTCCATTATTTCTACGTCAGGTGGGGGTGGTTCGTTGACCTCTTCCGATCCTACCCATGGTTCTGCGTCAAGTGACAGGGTGTCGCCTTCTGCCAATAGCTCAGCCAGGAACTGGTCCGACAGGATATCATACTGTGCCATCGGTCCTATACCGAAACCGTCCTCTGTCTGCGTTGCCTTAGTGTTGCTGGTCGGGTCTAATGTCTGCGTGGACCTGTCTTGCGCCTGGTAGACTCGAGGCTGTTTAACAACAAAAGGTGCCGCATCCCGGCTGGTGCTGGCCTCTTCGTGTGCTTCTGCCGTCGCAAGCCGGATGGCGGTGGGCATGTTTTTGGGGCTATCACAAACCTCCCATGTCACGTGAAGGGGTTGAGGGGAAGTTGGGAATTCTACCCAAGGTTCATCGTGGCCATCGGCTTGGATTTCTGGGTCTAGTTCCAATATTGTGGCGCGGTATTGAAGGATATGCTGCCGCCAGCCCTGTCCCTGCATCTGGTCACGCAGGGTCCTGGTAAATAGCAACTTACGTCGTCGCGGTATATAATCTTCTTCCGTCTCGCTCGCATTTTCGGCCACACTGCTGCTGATCGAGGTAGGCTCGTTTTCAGGCTCATTGGGGACTTCGCTATCGCTGTCGTCATCTCCGTTCTCTCCTGGAACATGGCTTTGTGGCCCCTGTATCTCTTCTTCTTCGTCATCGCTGTCGATGCTTGCCTCAAAGCGACTTTGGCTGTACACGCCTGCGCATCTGGGCACTTCCTGCTGATCCTCGTTGTAGGTTGTGGTGGCAAATCGCACCTTACGGCCATAGGCGCCCGTCGTAGGCTGGTACGTGCTGTTGCTGTCATCATGATGAGACTCAGTGCGGCTATACCTGACATGGTCTGCGCAGCTGGAGTCAGTTGGATTGGGCTCGGCGAAACGAACCTTTCGCTCAGAGGTGGACGTCGACGGTTGTGGTTTATCGTTGCTGTGGGTGCCGTCTGGGACTGCGACGCGTTGGAGACGCACACGCGGAATCTTTTGGTGTGGCTCGTCTACTCTCTTCTCCCAACATGGGCTCAGCCTTCGTGTACGAGGCATTCGCTGCTGCTCTTCAAGCAGGTGTCGCCTAAACTTCTCCCGCGTTCTCTCAAACTTGTCCTCCATGTTTGTTTATCTATTGTCTCGACTGACTTATCAATCAGATGCTAAGTGCGTGGTGGCTCGGGATGATGCGTAATTTAATTACTGATTTGCTGCTGTGTGACTGCCTGGTTGGTTGTCTGCTTTTCGACTGATTTCCGCAATGTGCTGACTTACTGGTCAAACCCTTTACTATGTGGCTGATATCATGGATGGTATGAAATTAATTTTATATAGATTTTTTTTTATTATTTTTTTTTATGTACTGTTACACTCGACGGAGTGGTATGGTTTAAGTTCAGCAATGTGGGCGGTGCGGGTACGCTTCTGGCCACGCTTTCTTATCTGGACTGGCGACACAAATGCTTCTACTTTATATGGGCCGTCAAATCGAGGTGCCAATTTTGCTGTGAATTGGTCCGCTGCTTTGGACAGGTGATGCTGTTTCACCCACACCAATTGGCCCAATTCTGGTTTCCATGTTCTGCGCCTTAAGTTGTAGTGTCTGGTTTGTGATTGTGCGGCTTGCTCCATATTCCTCCTAGCAATTTTCAATACTCCTTTTAGACGTGCTGCATGTTCGTTAAAGGTAATCGCTTCTTGGCCGGTTCCAGTGGTAAATTCATCGAAAAGTGTTTTGGGAAGACGTGGCTCTCGTCCTTGAACAATGAACGCAGGGCTATACCCGGTGGACTCCGATTCGGCAGTGTTATATGCGAGAGTTAGTTCGGGAAGTAGCTCGTCCCACGTGTTCTGGTTTTCTTCTGTAAATTGCGCTATCATTGTCTTTATGGTCCTATTTGTACGCTCTGTAGGGTTCTCCTGTGGTGTGTATGGTGCTGTGTACCTTTGCTGTACTCCGAGATCTTGTAAAAAGCATTGAAAATTTCGACTCGTAAATTGAACTCCATTGTCTGTAATTAGCGCCTTGGGCACTCCAAATCTTGACAAAATTCGTTCTCTAAATGCTTTTATTGGTTGCTCGCTTGTTACCCTCCGAAGTTGCATCATTTCTGTCCATTTTGAGAATTTGTCTACAAAAACGATTAACATCGTATTTCCGTGCTTTGACCTTGGCAGTGGGCCCACAAAATCGGCGCAAACGGTAGCCCAGGGTTCTTCTGCAAGGTGGGTAAGCATCTTTCCTACTGGTTGTTGTTGGCTCACTTTATAACTTTGGCAACTTTTACATCCTCTGACGTACTGACTTATGCTGCGAAACATACCTGGCCAGTAATATTTGTTTGCCACCCTGGCTATAGTTTTGCGTATTCCTAAGTGGCCAGCGGTAGGAGTCGTGGTTTTCCATCATAACGCGGTTTCTGAGATAACTGGGTACGCACAATTTCCATGGCGCACTATCTTCGTCGCCAACCGTTCGGGGAAAATGGCGGTACAACTTTCCGTTTTCAATAATATACTCTGGGTATTGGTCCGGGCTAGTCTTGACTTCGTTTATGCGTCGTTCGTACCATGCACATTTCTTCTGATCACTTTGTTCTACAGCGCAGCTGCAAGTAGCCTCGAGGGGTTGTCTGGAAAGAGCTTCGGCGACAACATTCTGTGTACCCTTCCGATACTTTACATCATATGTGTATTGCTGCAATTCAAGTGTCCATCGCGCTATTCGACCTGACGGGCTCTCGATAGAGTTCATCCATTTGAGTGAGAGATGATCGGTTATGACAGTAAATGCATAGCCTTCCAGATAAGGTCTTATTTTGCGTATCGCCCACACAATTGCCAGGCACTCCTTTTCTGTCGCTGAGTAGTTTACTTCGGTTTTGTTTAAGTGGCGACTTGCGTATGCGATAACTCTCTCTGTATCATCTATATTCTGCATGAGGACAGCTCCTAAGCCATAATCGCAGGCGTCGGTCTGAAGAGTAAATTTTTGATTAAAGTCTGGGCATCCGAGGACAGGTGCCTCTGTGAGCCTTTTCTTTAGATCATCAAACGCGGCTTGCTGCTCAGCTCCCCACTTGAAATGCTTCCCTTTTCGTAGTAATGCGGTAAGCGGATGAACGACTTTGGAGAACTCTGGTACAAATCGTCGGTACCACGAGGCGATGCCGAGACATCTTCGTAACTCGCGAACGTTTTCGGGGGGCCTCAATTCTTTTATGGCTGCACTCTTATCTGGGTCCGTGTGAATGCCTTCTTCACTAACCACGTGACCGAGATATTTTATTTTTTTCTTCAAAAACTCGCACTTCTCTGGGTTGATGCGCAGATTGGATTCTTTCAGTCGACGGAATACTTCCCTCAGGTTTTCCATATGTTGCTCCAACGAAGTCCCGGTGACGACTATATCGTCAAGATAAGCGAATGCGTGTGGTTCCATGTCTGTTCCAATGACTGTGTCTAAGGCCCGCTGGAAGGTGGCAGGTGCGGAATGGAGTCCAAATGTCATCACGCGCCATTGATAAAGTCCTCGACCCGGAACGGTAAATACCGTGTATTGCTTGCTGTTTTCCTCCATGGGTATCTGCCAATACCCGTTCTTCAAATCGATGCTGCTTATGAACTTTGCATTTTTGAGCCTATCCAAAATATGATTGATTCTCGGGAGGGGGTAAGCATCTGGTACAGACCTCGCATTCAACTGGCGGAAGTCCACGCATAACCGCCATTGTCCAGTTTTTTCTTTACTAGCACTATGGGTGCGCTGTGAGGACTTCGCGAAGGCTCTATACATCTTTTCTCGAGCAACTCATCTATTTCGGTGTCGATTATACGTTACATGGCTGGATTTTTGGGGAAATATCTCTGCTTGATTGGCCTGTCGTCGCGCATCACGATGCGGTGCGTGGCGATATTCGAAACTTCCTGGATTGCCTCAAAACTTTTCAGCTCTTTCTCCAAAAAGGTTTTAACTTCAAAATTTTCAATGTCTGGTTTAATTTTCGTTTGTTGTGCGATATTACTTTGTTGCACAATTTTCAGTGCCGGTGTAGCTGACCTTAGTTTCACAGTTGGTACCGCAGGTGCTGCTGCGACTTTTGCGGCTTTCGACTTATTTTCTCTGCGTCCTCTTCTTTTCCTTTTTCTGTTGACTTCTTTTCTAGTGGTAACGCTTTCTTCGGCAGTTGATGACGCAGGTGCTGCTGCGACGCAATTTAAAACTTTTGTGTGCTCCTGTGTCCTTGGCATTTCTGGTAAATCTAGGGAAAAATTTCCACATCGTATTGATGTCCCGATGCCGGACAGAAAATCCATCCCAAGAATCAAATCATCTAACACTTTAGGAAGGATGAGTATTGCCAACCGCACATAATTCTCACCCAGGGATACCTCCGCTTCTAATGCTTCTATTACTTCTTGTCTGCTTCCATCAGCTAAATTTATCTGCGTTTTGGTAGGTATGATGTTTAACGTAGTCCGCAGCTTGTCGGCTAATATTGGCTGATGAAACTCCTTGTCGCCCCTGTGTCCAAAGTAGCCTCCATCCAGACGTCATCGAGTGCTACTGTGGCCACTATGCGGCCCTCTTCTGCTCGAAGACCATCTAGTGCTGTCGAGGCTCCACAAAATTTGGCCTCCACTCTCCTCGACGTAGAGGGGGCCTTCTGTCGTTTCCCTGTCTTCGACGGCAGCAGTCGTAGGTCCGAATATTCATTTTTCCACATTGCCAGCAGAAATTCACACCTTTGTTCTGGCAGTGGCGTGCTAAATGACCGACCTGTCCGCAGCGTCAGCACGCTGTGAGTGGATCGATGTATGCAACCTGTGACGACTGCTTGCTACCTCTGCAAGGTGGTGAACCTCTGCAAGGTGGTGGTTTTTGTTCGACCGCTCTAAGTCTTCAAAGTCGTCTGCTAAATTGATAAGCTCCGCCAAGCTCGAGAACTCTCTTCTCTTCACATAAAATTGAAGCTCGTGGCTGCTATTTCTGTAGATCCGCTCTGTTGCTCCTTGCTGAGATTACCATGGCGCATCAGATTTTGGATGGCTATGACGAAGTCTTTAAATTTCTCGCCTGCAAATTGTTGCCGGCGGCGTATTTCATCTTCCAGCCGCTCTAAAAATCTAGCGGGCAAGAAAAATCCCAGAAAGTCAATCTTGAAGCTCTGCCAGTTGTTCCAGTGTGCGTTATTGTTGCGGTACCAGTGGAGTGCTTGCTCGTATAGCAACTCAGGCATGCACCGTGGCAACAAATCTATATCCAGATCATACACCTCCACAAGCTCCTCAACTCGCTCAATGAAAGCTAGATCGTCTTCCGTCCCGTTGAAACTTACTGACCACTTCTTCACTCGATCTATGGTGTCGCTGTAAAATGACGGGCGTAACCCACCCCTCTGTGCGTCAGAAAGTGGTTGTGATCGCGTCTGGTAGTTCGAAACCCCGGCTGCCCTTGCTCCTTCCTCTTCCGTCCCTCTTTGTGTACCTTGCGCCTCCTGGAAGTATTTCGTTATCGTTATACCTGGCGTTTTGTTTGTCTCGTTAGCTGCTACTGGCACGGGTGAACACCCTCGTCGGTGTTTGAACTCCAATTCGGCCAGCCGTATCTCCTGCTCCGGTTCGTAATTATTTTCGTTGATCTGGGCTGCGAACCGTTTCCGCAGCTCTTCTACCGAGCCTTCTGCGTTAAATTTGAATTCTTCAGCGTAGCTCAGGAGATCTTCTCGTCGAAGCGAGTACACCCACGTGGTTTTAACCATGATGCTTTTCTTCAACAGTTGTATATTTCACAAATTCCGCAACTTCCGCAAATACCTTCAAAAGACAATCTTACTATTTATATCTATGCTTCTTCAACTTTTAAGTAAAATATTTGTTGATAGTTTAAACAAATATATATATATTTTTTTTAAATATATATATATATATAGGCATATGCCAGTCATCCACTTTCAAATCACTTCACATTTGCTCACCAAGCTATATTTGGAAGGGTCCCTGCTCGGGCGCCATGTAACGAAGCTGCCGGTCTTCCGGCACTATAGCTGAGGTATGCTCAGTCGTGTCCAGAATTCGTCACAAAATAAGAATTTTTATTTCAGGTTCTTCTTTAAAAATAAGGCTTTATTTTTAAATGTTTTAGATTTTTATTTCTTAAAATATTTTATAAATGTTTTAGATATTATTTCTTAAAAATATTTCATAAAATATTAAGGCGATGTGGTGAGCAATGCGGCGGTGATTGAATTTGTTGACGTTCGACTCTCGTTCGAAAGTGGGTATGGTGGTTGGCGGAAACTCTGGTGAATCGTCGTTGTGGACCTTATGCCCTAACCGTGTGCTTCCTGGCTAAATTATGTCCCTTGCGACCTGACGGTGCGCCTATAAGCTATGTGGTCCCTTGCAACCTGACGGTGCGCCTATAAGCTATGTGGTCCCTTGCGACCTGACGGTGTGCCTATAAGCTATGTGATCCCTTGCGACCTGACGGTGCGCCTATAAGCTATGTGGTCCCTTGCGACCTGACGGTGCGCCTTTAAGCTATGTGATCCCTTGCGACCTGACGGTGCGCCTATAAGCTATGTGGTCCCTTACGACCTGACGGTGCGCCTATAAGCTATGTGGTCCCTTGCGACCTGACGGTGCGCCTATAAGCTATGTGGTCCCTTGCGACCTGACGGTGCGCCTATAAGCTATGTGATCCCTTGCGACCTGACGGTGCGTCTATAAGCTATGTGGTCCCTTGTTTTTCACCTGTTATCCTTGTCACCTTTCCTTCTGAAAGTTCTTACTGCAAATTCCTTGGGCAGTTCTTTTGTCTGCGCTTCTTTTGTTGCGTCCGTCCAGATTTCTTCTTCCAAGTCCTGTAGTTCCTCCAGTAATGCCAACCGCTCGATTCGCCTGTTTGCCAGTAACTCCTTTAGTAATTCCAACCCCTCGATTCAACTGTCTGCCAGCAACTCACTGTCTTCTCATCATCAAATTTATTGCATACCTCTGCTGGTTGATCGTAGCAGCATCGCTGTTATCTCGTTATATTCATGTTTTCGTTAACATGTTGACACCGCTCATTAGTGTTCCCTTCTCTGCTACTTATGCTCTCGTCGACATGTTGATACCGCTCAGTAGTTTTCGAAGTACTCGCGGTCCCGTTGGCGCTTAATCAAATGTTGCTAATTGTTGGTGGCTTCTCTGTTTCGCTGTTAGCCATTCGTACTCATGTTTCCGGTAACATGTTGACATCGCTCAGTAGTTTTCGGCAACATACGCATCGTGTTGCTGGTCACCCATCGAAGTACTCGCGGTCCCGTTGGCGCTTAATCTAATGTTGCTAATTGTTGGTAATCATGTTGCTCTTGGTGTATGCTATTCTTGTTGTTGCTTAATTTTGTCGCATTGACCGTTGTTCACACATATATATAAAAATGATGGTTAACTATTTATGTTGGCACAGGGTGCTTTGCTCAAAACATATATATAGTTATTATAGTTATTTTAAGTTATTAAATAAATTTATTAAATTATTTAAATTATTTCCATTTGTAAATAATAACTAAGCGTCTGTTTAATAATTCATGTGTTGGTCCTTTTAATGTAATATAAAATGAAAATATACAAGATAAAATATTTCATGTTTAAGAAAATAAAGAAATAGTTCTTCTCATGTGCGGCAAAACTGGGGACATGTTTTGCCTCGTCACAGTGTGTTGCCGATATGAAGCAGCACGACTTTAAGGCTGTTGACCGATGCATCGATGAAAAGTCGCCACTCCTCTGAAATATGTGGGTAACCGATTTTTGCAAACAGCGAATCAATGTCACAACAATAAGCTAAGTTTTTTCCCGATCTTCGTGCAATCTAAAAAATTGGTAATATGGAATAGTGCTACCTCGATCACGAGCGGCTGTTATTTTAAAATCAGCCGCCACTATATTCCACTGCTTAAAGCTTGATGCAAAGAGTTCTGCTGTTCTCCTCGACAAATTTCCGTCTCGTACGAGGTCATTGAAGTCGGCTTGCGTTATAAAATGCGGCATTGCAGTCCTAATTTCACTGGGTGTTGCCACAAATTCCGATACTTGTGGACTCTCGCATCTCGCATTCGATGGAAGAAAAGTTGATAGCAGTTTTGGTACAACTGTTGATTCTGCATCGCTTATTTCGGGAACATTATCAAAAATCTCCACTGAAGCCGCTACACGGTCTTCTGGTGAGTATAGAACTGCTGGAATTACCGATTCTACATTATCGTAGCGAATTTTGTTGCGGTGAATGAATTGGTACCCTTTTGTTTGAGCAAAAGTTACACAAAAGTAGCACAATTCATTGCAGTGCTCCGTGCGCGGTAGCCAAATTGTTGGTACAGCGTACTTTATTGTTGACCTTCCATCAGTAAACTTGCACAAATTTCTGTAGCAATAGTCGCACACGACTTCCGGAGTATACCACAAGTAAGGAACATAAGCAGTCTTAAATATTTTCTGAAACGAATTCACCACTGTTTTAGTAATATTTTTGAAATTTTTACTTGGTGCGAATAAGCCACAAACGTAACAAAAGTTATTTCGCGTCGGACACTGCATTTTTTTCAGATGAAATATATAGAAATACGTTTTCGCACAACAGAACTTAAAACAATATTGCAATTCCTTATTTCATCTGTCAGAAGGGGCCCTCAAACGATACTACATGTCCATCCGACCTGTCAAGTCATCACACATGTAGTATCGTTTGTGTGCAAGAAATTAAGGCGGATGGACATGTCCGATGGAAGTTGGATGGACATGTAGTATCGTTTGAGGGCCCCTAGACCAGTTGTAAGTGTTGTAAAAGTCAAAAACTGTTTAGTGTTAGAAGGTTACTATTGATTAACTACAACTATATCGAGTAGGATGGGTCAAAAAACATTTTTTTTTCTAACGCTTTAGTAGTTTAAAAATTAGGAGTCCCTTTAAGTTATGCTAAGAAAAGTGAAAAAAATATATTTTTTTTTCAAAAATAATAAAAATTGGGGAAAATCTGAGAATTGATAAAAATTGTTTTTAAAAAATTTGACGTGCTACAGACATTTCCACGAATCTGCCTGCAAAAAATCAGCTCGATTAGATCACTGAAAAAGGGTTAAAAATCGGTCCAAATGCTTCCAACAAGGCCACTACGAGCTTTATACTTCAAACTTAAAAAAAAAAAATTCTGACGTGTACATGAAAATCGACGATACACGTGTATTTTTATTTTTTCCCCTCTTTCCGAATATGTGCATTTGGTTCATAGGACAGAAAAAAATTTATTTTTTGTAACACCGTGTTATATTTTGCAGCCTTGTCAGCCAGCTTTTCCCCACTTGAGATTGTGTTAGTCTATCTATACGAATATATAAAAGCGTTGTGACACTGCACGGGTGTTTGACAATCACGCAAGAACCACTGAACAGATTAGCACGATATAGGTATCAAACGATTTATTATTTCAACTTTATCGTAATATGCTATGCTAGATTTGCCAAGTCTACTTTCCATGCCCATTTTTTGCAAAAATGCTATAGCTCAGACGATTTTGGTCGTATGAGAGACTAGAATTTGGTAATCTACGTTGTATGGTTACTTTCGGTAACTTTACTAAAAATGGGCATGACCCACTTTAGTTAAGTCCACTTTTCGGGGGATAAACTTGGAGTAAAGCAAAGCGCACTAGGTTTAAGCTCAATTGAGCTGATATTCCGGTATTCTATTGTTTCGAGTATGAGATCGTTTAAGTGAAAAAATTTTGCCACTCCCCCATACTTTTATACTTCGAACGGTTTTGGTTGTATTAGACTAAAATTTGTTAATTTAGTTCATACGGCTTCTTTACTAAATATGGCGAATATTTAAATTTTTTTTTCGAATAGCATGAAAATTCGTATATAGCAGTAAGGTGGTCTGCGGCAGGGCAACGTCTGCCGGGCAATACTATACATTAATAAGTATACATTAATAAGTATATATCAGAAAATTCTGATCGTCATGCATTGATGTTTCAAACGGAAACGTCTAGCATGTGTTTTGTTCGAAGGTCAATTTACCTTTTTACAAATTCACAAAACGATCATAAAAAATTCATTGAATTGGGTCAGGACAAATGCTACTATAACGTTAACTATGAATATATAGATAAGGAAATAGATTAAAACATAGATTTATGTATATAACTTTGGAATAGTTTGAAATATTTTTCACAGAATTATTTTTGAAGCTATATTTGGATATGTTTTTCACATGAATTAGTTTTTAAGCTTTAACACATTGCAAAAAATATAACAACAAAAGCTGGTTTTATAACAATATAACAACAAATTAGTTTTCATCAAAAAATCATAGGGGAAGGGGGTAGGTGGCCCATGATTTTTAAAAGCAACTCTTAGCCTATTGTTTAGTACAAGTTGGATATTTTAGAGGTTTTTTGAAACAATATAAAACATTGCATTGGTGAGGAAACGGTAAACCTTTTCTCATTTTCCCAATTTACTTTATTGAACTTTCAAACAAAGAAAATTGGATGAAAATCTATTTGTAAATTGCGGAAATGTTTGCTTGCTAAGCCAAAAATGAAATTTCAAACGTTTTTTTCCATTCCGAGGCTTATGAGTTATACTGAGAAAATCTATAGTTTTATAATAACAGGTTTTTTAAAACATACCTAATATCCGTACAAAATATTTCCGAAAAGAAAAGAAAATTACCGTTAATTTTATTAATCAACGACTTGATTCCATACAAAAATGCATTGTCTATAGTTTTTGAGATATCGCCAAAAGTTTGATGTCATTATATCGGTTTTTTTTTAAATTTAAGAAGAATTGTTGTTTGGCCGAAGCCCAATAACAACAATTAATAACTGAAGAAGGCCGATTAACTACAACAATTTAAGAAGAATATATTTATTTTTAGAATATATGTCAAAAATTACATTTTTGATTATAAATTTGAAAAATTTTTTACCCAATTTTTTTTATAACGCTGTTATGCAGGACTTTTTCAAAAGTAAAAAAAAGAAAGCCAGGTAAATTTATGTCATCATAACAATTAGAGTAGAAGGGGGTAATGTCGTGCAGGGGGTAATCTCGTGCACTGGCTTTTTTAGCATAAAAAATTGAATGATATACCAGCCGTTGGTAAGGTATGGGCCTACTGACCTACAGAGCTCATGCATACAATACTAGCAATATCCATGTGTAAGGGCAATATGTGCGACGTTTTTTGAAAATCGCACGTTCTCGGGACGACGAAAGTGTTTTTTATCGGATCAGAAAAATTATTTGTCTCGCAGGAAAATATACCAGGTAAGTGTTTTCTTAAAGCAAATTTTCCGCCGAAAAAAAAGATGTATTGTGATCGAAAAAATTTCTGTTTTTTACCGATTTGTCGAAGTCAACCTTGAAAACGACCTTTGGGGCAATGTCGTGCATTTGATGTGGGGCAATGTCGTGCACTATACAGAAAAGAAAAGGGAAGGAAACGCGATCGCCCTAGTGTACCAAGGGAGTCGTGAAGCCATAACAAAACAAAAAATTTTTTCTCAATGTCAAGCACTTTTTGAAAAAATATTGTTTTTCTTTCCGTGTTTCATATAGCAAATTGCCTATTTTCACTTTTCTTTTCATAAAATTGTATTTTTTGATCATATTTCGGACTTGTGTATATTGCCTTATAATTAACAATCTTCTTCTATATATATAAAAGAAAGTGTCCGAATGCGATGTAATCCCATAACTCGAGATCGGCCGAACCGATTTGGATAATTTTTTTTTTTAAATGTTAGTTTTAGTCCAAGTTAGGTTTTTAAGGAAAGAAAAATTGACCACGCCCACTTTTGCGCCCACTTTTTTTGATTTATCTAAAATCGGAAAACGGCTGGACCGATTTGGATAATTTTTTTTTCAAATGTTCGTAGTAATCCAATTTAAGTTTTGTCGGAAAGAAAAATTGACCACGCCCACTTTTGCGCCCACTTTTTTTTATTTATCTAAAATCGGAAAACGGCTGTACCGATTTGGACAATTTTTTTTTCAAATGTTCGTAGTAATCCAATTTAAGTGTTTACTGAAAGAAAAATTGACCACGCCCACTTTTGCGCCCACTGTTTTGATATCTATATATATAAAACTAGCTGAAACCCGGCGCGTTGCTGCCACTCTCCCTATTCAAACGCCCATAAAATGTTATCAGTTAAACAGCATGTCTAAATTGAGGTCAAATACTGAATTTGAAAGACTGTGCGACCTATATCCACAAAGCTTTTCGATATAACAAATTTGGGTTGTATAGGAAGTGCCACTCTCTCTTCATCACCGCTAATAGAATGTAATCAATTAAACTGGATGTCTACATGGAGGTCGAATACCGAATTCCAAAACTGTGCAAAATATAACTCCAAAACTATTCGATAGCACAAATTTTGATTGTATGGGAGGTGACATTCTCCTTTTCCCTACGCCCATAAAATTTTAGCAATGAAACTGCATGAGTACATTGAGGTCGAATACTGAATTTTGAGGCTGAGTTACCTATAACTCCTAATCTATTCGATATCGCAAATTTGGGTTAAATTGGAGGTGTCACGCCCCTCTTACCAATGAACATACATTGAATCAATGAAACTGAATGTTTATATTGAGGTCGAATACTGAATTTCGGCGTTGTACGACTTATAACTCTAAAACTATTTGATAGCACAAAGTTGGGTTGTATGGGAAGTGCCACTCCCCTTTGCCCTACGACGACAAAATGTAAGTATTTAAAATGCATGTATAAATTTAGGTCGAATACCGAATTCTTACGCTGTCAACCTATAACTTCAAAGCAATACGATATCGCAAATTTGGGTTGTAAGGGAGATTTCACGCCTCCCTGTCCAACGCCCATAAAATAAAACCATTGAAACTGCATGTGTAAATTGAGGTCAAAAACTGAATTCCAAAGATGAATTCCTATAACTTCAAAGCTATTCGATATCACAAATTTGGGTTGTATGGGAGGTGCCCCTCCCCCTTGTCCACTCCCATAAAATTTCATCACAAAAACGGTACGTCTTAATTGTGGTCGAATACCGAATTTCTAAGCTGTGCTACCCATAACTCTAAAGCTATTCGATAACAACAATTTCTTATTTATATGTGGGAGGTAAAAGGGGTGTGGCATTGCCCCTTAAACCATCTCGTACTCAAAGCAAAGCGTACTTACAAAATTTGAGCTCAATCGGACCAATGGTTTCGAAGTATTTTGATATTTTCTTAAAAGTAGGCGTAGATGAAGTGTGACCACGCCCATTTTTTTCAAAGTTAATTATAGTTATCATACGAACTTATTTACCAAATTTTAATTTAATACGACCAAAACCGTCTTAAATACAGCATTTTTATTGATTTGTGGGCGACAAAAGGGGGTGTGGCACAAAACGTGCAAAGATACACACATGCAATTTCTTATGTGCACCCTCCACACAGACCCCAATCACCCCTGAAAATTTCATTGAAATCGGGCAAGCCGTCTAGGAGGAGTATGCGAACAGGAAGTTTTGCCGCTTAATTTTATATATATAGATATCAAAACAGTGGGCGCAAAAGTGGGCGTGGTCAATTTTTCTTTCCTTAAAAACCTAACTTGGACTAAAACGAACATTTAAAAAAAAAATTATCCAAATCGGTTCGGCCGATCTCGAGTTATGGGATTACATCGCATTCGGACACTTTCTTTTATATATATAGATTAAGTGGCAAAACTTCCTGTTCGCATACTCCTCCTAGACGGCTTGCCCGATTTCAATGAAATTTTCAGGGGTGATTGGGGTCTGTGTGGAGGGTGCACATAAGAAATTGCATGTGTGTATTTATTTATTTATTGGCCAAACAAGGCAATGCAATTTACTTATTCTAACTTATTCTAACAGGTTTTGTTTACTTATTACTAAGTTTTTTGTTTTTCTTCTCCCCTTTCCTTGTTTTTATTTTATTTTTTATTTGGTGCTCTTAGTGGGCATACTCCGCCCACCGGATTGACATGATTTCAAAAACCATGTCAAAACTAAGAGAAGAGGAGGAAAACAAGAAAGACTATATACACACTTAAGATACGATGTATATATATTATTCTTAAAGACTATAAGGACAAAAGGATGTAAATGGGAGATTTGGAGAGGGATGTTAAAGAATTTTGATTTATTAAACTAAATGCTTATACATATAAATCCATACATGTATGTAGTTTATCTGAGGCCTGTGTTAATTCTGATTTCTGAGTGATTTATATAGGGTTTGCTTGAAAGAGGATTTGGACATAGAAGGTGAGTAGTATATAGAGATATTATTAAATTCTCTGCAACAACGATTGATGGGTTCATTATTTGCATATGTAGTTTGGTGCTGATATTCAGTTAACAATCGAGTATGCCTAGTGTGCCTAATTGGATCGTTAAAGGAAATCATATTAGAAATATATTCGCTGTGAATAGCACCATTAATTACATCAAATGTGAAGCATGAGCCCAATAACGATCTTCTTGTTGATAGTGGCATCAAATTTAAAAGGCTGAGTCTATGTTCATATGATGGAAGGCTACAATAATCATGGGGGTTGTACATATCTCTAAGCGCGTATAGTAAGAACTGCTTTTGAATAGACTCAATTCTTTCTCTATGGGAATCGAAAGATGGATTTCAAATTATGCATGCATATTCAAGTATTGGGCGCACTAATGCACGGTACAAGGATGTAGTGACCCATATATTCTTGAATTCATTTGCACGCCTTTTTATAAAACCGAGCTGTTTGCTGGCCCTGGACACAATTTTATCATAGTGCAGATTAAAGCGCATCTTGCAATCTAAGACAACTCCAAGATCCACTATATGGTTGACCCTTTTTAGTTCGATACTATTGAGGTGGTAGGTATGTAATGTAACGTTGTTTTTACGAGAAAAGCTAATAACATTGCATTTATTGACATTAAGATGTAGTTTATTTTGAAAACACCATTGCTCAAGAGACAACAATTTTGATTGCAAAAAATTGACATCTACATCTGATTGAATTGAATAGTACATTTTTAAATCATCTGCATACATAAGATGTGGGATATCGTTAAGAACTTCTGACAGATCGGATATGAATATGTTGAAAAGAAGAGGACCAAGATGACTACCTTGCGGAACTCCCGAGGAGACTGCAATTTTTTTCGATAGAACTCCCTGGAATTTAACAAACTGGGATCTGCCGTTTAAATATGATTTGAGCCAACTTAGTATGGACCCTGCAACACCAAACTTTTCTAACTTATATATAAGAATGTTGTGATCAACTCGATCAAAAGCTTTACTGAAATCAGTATAAACAGCATCTATTTGGTGCCCTTTTTCCATTTTGACTAAAACATCTGATACCATAATCATGAGATTAGTGGTGGTAGATCGCCCTTTTCGGAACCCGTGTTGCTGCTCATTTAGACGTGGGTTAATGAAACTTGTTAGCTTTTCACAAATAAGTTTTTCAAAAAGTTTTGGAATGGCTGACAAGATTGCTATGCCTCTATAATTTTCAACTGATCTTTTATCACCATTCTTGTAAATTGGCGTAAGATGGGATGATTTCCAATATGAAGGAAATGTCCCACAAACCAGTGATTCGTTAAAGATTATGTGTAATGGCAATAGCAGTTGGTCTAAACATCGCACCAAAAAGCTTGTAGGTATTAAGTCTGGTCCTGGTCCCTTTAATATATCCAGTTCTTTTATTGCATTAGAAATCTCTTCCTGGGTTAAATATAAACTATCAACTATAATAGTTGAGCTAGGAGAAGTTTCAGATAAGGTGGTAGGAAGACAAAAGACCTCCTTAAAGTGATCGGCATACAAGTTGCTTATTTCAAGAGAATTGGACGAAGTGACATTACCTTTAAACATAGACGATGGATAGCCGCTAGATTTGCGCTTCATGTTAACAAAGTCAAAGAATTTTCTCGGCTCTTGGACAATTTTTTCTCCGATGATGTTCGTGTACAACTTGTACGCTTCTTCTGACTTGATAGATAACTCTCTTGATAGCTCGTCATATCTAAGCTTCAGTTCATCGCTTATATTATCAGTGTTTTTGAGAAGTTTGTAGATTTTATTTCTTTGATTCCTCAAAAATCTGAGATTGTTGTCTAGCCATGGTTCTGTGAGCTTATTCTTTTTCTTTATTATTGGCACATAACTTTCGATAGCGGTAAAAATGTGCTGATAAAATATAGAGACAGCACTGTCTAAATCTAAATTGAATAGAATATGATTCCAATTTAGAGAACTAACATAACATTTTATTCTTTCATAATCGGCGTTGAGGTAATCGTACGCAATGGTGTTATTATAAGACTGGGTAAAGTTGATGTTATTAGCAGAGAAAACAACTTTTAAGGCTGTATGATGAACAGTGTTGGTTAATAAATTTTCTGCTCCCATGCATGGACTAACCTTCACTTCTTCATACGAGTTAGTAAAAATTAGGTCCAACCATCTGCCATTCTGATTTTGTACAGAAGAGACTTGCTGCAAGTCACTGCCATAAAAGGTGCAAAACGTATCTTTGCACGTTTTGTGCCACACCCCCTTTTGTCGCCCACAAATCAATAAAAATGCTGTATTTAAGACGGTTTTGGTCGTATTAAATTAAAATTTGGTAAATAAGTTCGTATGATAACTATAATTAACTTTGAAAAAAATGGGCGTGGTCACACTTCATCTACGCCTACTTTTAAGAAAATATCAAAATACTTCGAAACCATTGGTCCGATTGAGCTCAAATTTTGTAAGTACGCTTTGCTTTGAGTACGAGATGGTTTAAGGGGCAATGCCACACCCCTTTTACCTCCCACATATAAATAAGAAATTGTTGTTATCGAATAGCTTTAGAGTTATGGGTAGCACAGCTTAGAAATTCGGTATTCGACCACAATTAAGACGTACCGTTTCTGTGATGAAATTTTATGGGAGTGGACAAGGGGGAGGGGCACCTCCCATACAACCCAAATTTGTGATATCGAATAGCTTTGAAGTTATAGGAATTCATCTTTGGAATTCAGTTTTTGACCTCAATTTACACATGCAGTTTCAATGGTTTTATTTTATGGGCGTTGGACAGGGAGGCGTGAAATCTCCCTTACAACCCAAATTTGCGATATCGTATTGCTTTGAAGTTATAGGTTGACAGCGTAAGAATTCGGTATTCGACCTAAATTTATACATGCATTTTAAATACTTACATTTTGTCGTCGTAGGGCAAAGGGGAGTGGCACTTCCCATACAACCCAACTTTGTGCTATCAAATAGTTTTAGAGTTATAAGTCGTACAACGCCGAAATTCAGTATTCGACCTCAATATAAACATTCAGTTTCATTGATTCAATGTATGTTCATTGGTAAGAGGGGCGTGACACCTCCAATTTAACCCAAATTTGCGATATCGAATAGATTAGGAGTTATAGGTAACTCAGCCTCAAAATTCAGTATTCGACCTCAATGTACTCATGCAGTTTCATTGCTAAAATTTTATGGGCGTAGGGAAAAGGAGAATGTCACCTCCCATACAATCAAAATTTGTGCTATCGAATAGTTTTGGAGTTATATGTTGCACAGTTTTGGAATTCGGTATTCGACCTCCATGTAGACATCCAGTTTAATTGATTACATTCTATTAGCGGTGATGAAGAGAGAGTGGCACTTCCTATACAACCCAAATTTGTTATATCGAAAAGCTTTGTGGATATAGGTCGCACAGTCTTTCAAATTCAGTATTTGACCTCAATTTAGACATGCTGTTTAACTGATAACATTTTATGGGCGTTTGAATAGGGAGAGTGGCAGCAACGCGCCGGGTTTCAGCTAGTAATAAATAAATAAACAATAATGCTATATCTTCTTGAATCAAACCACTACCTATCGTTTTTCACACATTCTGATACCTTTACAATACAATGCACGACATTACCCCACAAATTTTGAGGGGGGGTAGTGTCGTGCACATTTTTTTTTTAATTTCTACTAACACGATTTCATGCTACACGAATATTGTTACACATAAATGTTACCAACCAAATTATCTTTCGATCGGATGCTTACTCGTTGTATTCGCTTGTCATGTACGGCTTTACGAGCACTTTAAAGTTGAGTGCACGACATTACCCCCCTCTACTCTACCGTTAAAATAAGTTATTCAAATTAAATAAAGTAATTTATTAATATATATACCATTTTTTCATAATTAAACAAAACGAACACAATAATTTGTATATTTTGAATTTGTTTTAATACGACTAAATACTTTCATTTTAAGATTTAAAATTTTTTCATGGTATTTAATATTTTTATCGCAGGCGAAGCAGCGGGTATTTGCTAGTATTTTTATATTTAGTGTTTTTCTAACTTTAATTAACCTGAGTATCGTGATTTGCTTCCATATTGCCGGCGTTTTTTGCTGAAACTTCAACGCTAGTTATGACCATGATTTAATCAGAATAAGGTTAAGTATATATTTGACATATCCTTATTTTATGTAAACAAACACATATTCTCTCTCTGAAATTAATGACAAACGGGGTTGTGTAGTCTGCTCAAAAAAAGTATCATTTCAGGTGCGTTTTTTTTTAAAGTAGTTCTTTTGCTACACTTTTTTTTAAAAGATTGCTTTTTTTTCATTTTTTTGATTTTATGAGATTTTATGCAAAATCGATTAAAATTTAGGTAATTTTGGAAGATGATTTTTAAAAAAGTTTATTTGCGTGTTCATTTTACATCATCAGTTTCCTAGAATGAAATCGCAGGTCATCAGCCGCAACGATTAATCGCAGACTTGGAATCTATTCTTTTTTTTCCTTGCGACCGACGATTTCCTCCTGAGTACAATTAATGCTGCCATATTTTGCTAACAATTTGGTATTTTTAAAGCCAGTTTCATAGTTTTTGCTATGTTTTCACGTTTCTTTTTTGTTTCTGTTGCACTAACACAACAACAAAAACATAGCTGCTAACAAATTTATGCTATATAAAAGCAACCCTGCATCGTCAGTCGGAATCGCTTGCATTCTAGACGGGTTCTCTGCGTCTGGCAACCAGAAAGGATCGGCGGTCGTAACGACTTTTGATTCTGTCTGTCGGGGTCTTAGTGATGCCATATGGTAGAGGTGGAAAACTATCGATAGTATTGACTATCGATATTTGGCGATAGTATTTGTGCACTCCATCGATATATCGATGCTATTGTGAAATAATTCCAAACAGCAGATATTTTTTGTTTTGTTTGGTGGAGAATCGGTCATTTTGATTGCACAAAGAAACAAATACGCGCATTTGTTGCAGGCTACTCAAGCGAATGTGTGTGTGTGCGAAATAACCAGCTTTCTTTGCAAATTGAGTGTTGCCAAATTACTTGAAATCAAGCTTCTTAGACTGTGTTCATACGATGCAGCTTAATGCTAATGTCATAGAAATTTACATAGTTGAGGAAGTTCCGATAGTATCGAGATTCCTAAACCATCGATAGTATTTTTTTAAAAAACAAACCATCGATAGTATCGGCGATATTTTTCCACCTCTACCATATGGCATCATCGTCCTTATTGGGTTAAGACCAGGGTGCGTAAGAACCCGAACATAATCAAAAGTAACGACCGGCGATGTAGAACACAACTTAACACATCCAAGTTAACGAAGCCATTCAAAATGAAATCATTGAGCAAGAGTAGCGGCGACTTATCGCTAGAATAAAATTGAATAGAGTATATTCTATTTTTTCTCTAACGACCGACGATTTCTTCTCTGAGTACAATTAGTGCTGCCATATTTTTGCTAACAATTGGGTTTGTTCAACGCCAGTTTCGTAGTTTTTGCTATGTTCTCACGTTTCTTTTTTGTTCTTTTGCACTAACACAACAAAAACATAGCTGCTAACAAAACTATGCTATATAAATGCAACCCTGCATCGTCAGTCGCAATCGATTTCATTCTGGATGGGTTCTCTGTGTCTGGCGACCAGAGAGGATCGCCGGTCGTAACGACTTTTGATTCTGTTTGGGCTCTAAAGCAATCAAAATGCGCTCTCGCTCTTCTGAGTTATTATTGTTTTCACTACCCTTGACATCGGCAATAGTAGATGATGGTAGTAACTTCACTTTTATATTTTTTAATACCTTATAAAAATTCAGATTTTTTTTTAAATTAATATTTTATCTTTAATACGTATAAATTTTAGAAATTCTGGAAATGAATGTAAGCACTCAAAGCCTTTCCAACGATATCTTAAAAGTTAGGATAGCATTAGAAATAGTGAAGTTATTTAAATTTTAGTGAAAATAAATTAAAAAAATTTTAAAGGCACGAAAAACAGCATTATCTTGAATGCTATTGAAAAACTTTAAAATTTTTTTATGCAGATTAGAATTTCCGGCTTTATCTGACAGTTTATTTTTTACAACTATTCTACTAGCGAATATATTTATGAAAAACATGATTTTTTGAGGTATTTGAAAAATGTTTTAGCTCACTGGCGGCTATCGTAACAGAAAGTATTTTGGAAATCATAAAATAGACCAAGGTTATTTTTTAGAGGGGTACACATGAACATTTTTTCTAATGGAAGTTGAGGTACCTTAATATATTTACTTGCATATATAATATATAAAAACTTAACTTGAGAATGAAGTGAAACAAAAACTTATATATTTTAATTTTGAATAAAAAAAAAATGGGTAGATCCTGGCTACGGTCCTGGTTTAAGGTATTATTATATAAATGTTAAACATTTTTTTTTAAAAACTTCATATTTTTTTGTGTTTAATACAAATTAAAGTTGGAAAAGACTTACAAAATTAAATTTTATGTTTAATAATTATTAATAACATAAATTAAGCTGATCAATGCGTCTTATTTTTCGTTAGAGAGTTTTGTCGGATATTACAAATATAACCCGCTAATGAGAAGCACCGTTCTAATTCTATGCTAGTTGGAGAAATAGTTTACCCTAATCGTAAGCAATTTGTATGTTTCGATCACAATTGCCTTCACCACAAAACATAGCTGACTTCCTAATTTTTCCCAATCTCAAAAAAGGTTTTTTTAATTCTATATTCATATCAACTTAAATTGAAATGGTTGCATTTACATGAATATTTGTAAAAAAAAAATTTTTATAAAAATCCCGGGATCCTGAAAAGAAAATCCCGGGATTTAAAGGGGCTTAAATCGTCCTGGATCCCGGGAATGACTTCACTATAGTATAGGTATATTATAACAAGTTAATAAACATTACGAATAAAGAAAATTAAATAATTGTTAAGAATAATGAGAGAACTTATTATGAGTTTAGAGAACTTATTATGAGAACTTATTAAAGAGAACTTATTATGAGGTGCTTTCGATGTTCGATCTTCGCTGATTATCGAACAGCGAGTATCGAAAGTCAAATTCTTATTATAAGTAGTGCAACCCTGTCGAAATGTTCTTTGTTCATTTCAGTGGAATAGAATTTTGGTATCGATGCGGTGCGTGCTGAGCAATAATTGTTAATAAATGCAAGTAATTTGTGATTGCGTTTTGCTTTTTAAGGACTTAAAACAAATTTTGATATATTTTTGTAAATTTTATGCAGATCTTAAGTGGTAAGCAACAAATCGGAGTTAGAAAACCTAGTCTCGTTGATGAAGGCAAATCCTCTAATTGCAAAGGGTATATGTTCCAAAGTTGAGTCAATAAAGAAATGGGAAGAATTCACGTTGGAATTAAATTGCTTAGGACCACCAGTTAGAACAACAGCAAAGTAGCTTAAGGTTAGCTAAAGGAAGCGTCCCTTAACCGTTTTCTACTTCTAGCCACTTCAGTCAAGCTTTCATCCTCTTATGACTATGACGGAATTATGGTTCGACGATTTGTCAAAACTTTTTATTCTTATTTTTTGCAATTCTATAACTTTCAAACAAATTGTATTTAGTTGAAATAAAATGACGGTCAGCTGATAGAAATATACTATCGTGAACAAACCAAATGAACGATATTCACAATAGCGCTATTCTTAGTCGAAAGCACGTTATCGTACCAAATGCAAATTCGTTCGACTGCCTTATAGACGACAGTTAAAGGTCGAACGCAGCTCATAATAAGGGCCTAAGTTAATTAGTTATTAGAATGATTTAAACTATCAAACATTTAGAATTTGTATTTAAATCATAGAAAATCAATATAATAAATAACAAGGTCATATAGAAAATTTTTTAAAATATTAAAACTTAAATATAAAGGAGGGAAGATTGAAGAAGAAAACAAGGAATGAGAGAATTTATTTATTCTCATTAAAAAGGAATGAGATATTTCTCTTATGCTACGTGATAAAGCATTCCATATTCCTACGGCATTAATGAAGAAAAGATTGGAGGTATTAAGAGAGAGGTACGTTACATCTTCTAGAAATACTGAACAGCAGTTTTTTATAAAGATAATGTGGTGTTTTTTATATATAATTTTATGAAGAAAGATGCAGTTTCTAGCATTAAGATTGTTAATCAAGTTGCACCCCAAGTATTGCATTTCTGAAAGTTGAGAGGCGGTCAAATTTTTTAAGCCAAATACAAAACGCTTGGCATTGTTATAAGCAATATTTAGTTGAGTCTACTGTAAACTACTTCCGAATAAGTAATAACTGGTAAAACTAGTTTATTCACTAGCATTCGCTTAAGGCCAAGAGCAGAAAGATAATAAGACATTCTTAAATTTCGAAGGATATAATAAACTTTTATATCCTTTAAAAATTAATGAAAACCGAATGTGCAATGATAAGCAACTAAGCGATGCAATTTTTTTCTCTGCAAAAATGTTACGAATATAGGTGTAAAAGAATAAAAAATATGCTCTATTAATTGTTTTGAAAATTTAAACTATTATAATAGCTAAAAAGAAACAGCACTGTCAAATTTTAAATCTTTATTTTTGATCGGAAAAATAAAATTAAAATTTTAGCCTTTTATTATTTTTGATCGAAAAAGTAAAAGTAAAATTTTAACTCTTATTTTTGATCGAAAAATATATTTATATTATTTATATATTATATATATATATATTCGATATATATATATATATCGAAATAAAATCGGTCAAAAAATAACGATTATTTTTTGAAAAAAATCAACCGTTACGCGGTCCCTGCTTATTATTTAGCAGGGCTATAAGAGCTATATGTAGCTCTTATTTTTGATCGAAAAAATAAAAGCAAAATTTCAACTCTTATTTTTGATCGAAATAAAATCGGTCAAAAAATAACGATTATTTATTGACTTTTTTGAAAAAAATCATAACCGTTACGCGGTCCCTGCTTGTTATTAAAAAAATTAGTGTTTTAAAAGTTTCGGATCTAGCTATGTATGTTTTAAATAGCGGGTAACTTTTAGCCAAATCGATTAAACAGTGCTTCCCCGAAGTTTCGAAAACATAGTTTCGAGAAAAACACGTTAAAATTTTGTACAGCACTTTCATACACACTACGGCGTGATCTCTTCTTTTGTCTGTAACTTTAACAATATTTTCATTTTCGGTCCGAAACTTTTAGAGCATATTTTTAAGATATTTTTATTGCATAAAATGTAAAAATTTTATTTGTGAAATTCGCCTCACCAGACTACCTTAAGTTTTTTAAACCCAGAAAATAACACCCGATTAAATATGAAATACTAAAATACAAAAATGACAACGTAAAAACAATAACGCCTAAAATCATATGAACATTTTTTACCGCTATTTCACTGAACCATTTCAATATATTCTCAATTTTAAACAATTGTTGGCAAACCACATCTAATATCTATCTCCCATAAAAAGTACCTCGTCAAAATAACAAATCAATTATAACTTATGTAGGGTGTGGTGATATTTTAACTTCAAACAAGCCAAAGATGAAACCTTACTAGTTTTAAAATAAACTTAAAGTTTTATTTAATCGCTAAATAATAATAATCTTATTTAGAGGAACGAGCCTCCGTCGTTTTACCTGGGAGCAGTAAATCTGGCAAAAAAAGGTCAAAGCAAGAAAACGGTGCTTCAAAGGACTTCGCTATTGAGTATGCAAAGTCTGGTCGTTCTCAATGTAAAGGTTGCGAACAGAAAATTTTAAAAGATGAAGTGCGTATTAGAAAAACTGTTTATGATACTGAGATTGGAATGAAGTACGGTGGGCAGGCATTATGGCACCACGTAGAATGTTTCTCCCAACTCCGTGGAGAACTTGGTTGGTTTGAAACAGGTGAGCAGCTACCAGGGTTTAGTAGTCTTAAAAACGAGGATAAAGATGAAGTGAAGAAGGCTTTACCGTAAGTTTTGCATCATCTATATCTAGTTTTCTCTTATCAAGTCTCAATTGTTCTCTTAGAGCAATTAAATCTGAAGATGTGCCCGTGATAAAAAGAGCAAAACTGGAGACAAAGGATGAAGTTGACTCTGTGGATGATAAAATACAATCTGATCTTCTGAAAAAGCAAATGACTAGGCTTTTTATGTTCAGAGATAACGCAAAAAATAAAATGAAAAGGAATGCCATAAAAGATTTACTAAGAACTAATGGCCAGGAGCCAGTTGTTGGAGACTCAGAGAAGTTGCTCGATCAAGTTGCGGATTTGTTGACATTTGGCGCAATTGCACCATGCCCCGATTGCAATTGTCAACAATTCCTTTTTCATAAGTCAGGATATCTGTGTAATGGTCAATTGACAGAATGGACAAAGTGTGCAAAGCTAATAAAGGAACCAAAACGTAGTCCATGCAACTTGCCAAGCGCTTTGAAGCAGGAATATTCTTTTTTAAGTTATGTTCGAAAGAAACCCGAGGCAAGAATCATTAAATTTATTCCACCCAGTGCATCAACAATTGCGAAGAACATCACTGTAAAAAAAGATGATGAATTAAATGAGTAAGTAAATAATTCTTTATTGATTATGTAAGCTAATTAGAATATGCCTACATGTGAATTGGACTTTTAAGCAAATTTCAATCAAATCATCAGTAAATTATTTCATGGAACAAGAATTTGTTCTGGCTTTATTTGATTTACTATTAAGAAAGAGAGTAGGTAATATTGGCTCTTCACTAGATTCTTGACGTTATGCAATGTCGAAAACTTCCGACATTGTCAGTATAACGTCTGGTTGATTTGTGTTAGGTTTTTACGACGATTGGCTGCGCTTAAAACGTTGTATACAACTTTTCCAACTCTTTCGATTATTTTTTAAGAATACCATGATATTTTGTTGTTTTTGTGCACTTTATCCCACGGATAAATGCCATGCTTTTTTGATTGATTTTTCAAGGATAAGTTTTTATATTGGATTGTTGTAGTTGAACATTTAAGTATTCCAATAATGTATTACGTTTTCTACAAATATTGATATTGTTTCCTTATTTTGTTTGCTGCTATAATAAATTGGGCTGTGCCCGTATAAAAAGAAAACATTTTTAAATATTTGTTTTTTATTTTCCGATATTTTCGCTCACTTTGTGGGCTAAATCATCAGGGCTAAAAATTGAATACACGTAACATTAATATATTTACACATAAAAATCACAAAAAACTTTTACCATGAAAGTCAAAAACTTGTTGTTTTCTTTAAACAAAAAAATAGTAAAATGTTTAACCAAATTAAAACATTTCTTGTAGAATTCGTATAAGTAATTTGATATGTTTAATTTTTATGTATTATATCAAAGCTTAAGTAATCGGAAGAAATAAAAAACTTTAAATAATATTCATTCCTCTATGTTAAAAAAATCGTTGAACATGTACATTTTTCTAAAAATTTGGTTCAGTTAAAATGGAAAAAAAACGAAAGTAATCGCTCGGGTTTTCCGCTATAAAAAGGTATTTATTTGTTCCTTTGTGGGAGATCTCATATTACTTATAAAAAGAATTGGGTTGCCACCATGTGCCACCCACAACATGTTTCGAGAAACACTAAAATGGTAACTTAAACCAAACTTATTTTTTTTAAAAAAACTATTTATTTCTATCTTTATTTATTTGTTTTGGCCATAGATTTGCTTAATGCATTGAATTGTTAATGCATTAAAAATATTAACACAATGTGCTAAGTGATAATGCAAAAAGAATTTCAACTTCCAGAAAGGCTTCCAGTCTCGTTTCCTAACCAGGCCTTACCCAGGTATTTTGCTTGATCTGAGAAGCTAAGTCTTGTGTTTCCCAGTTAAGGAGGACTAATAAGAGGTACATTGTGTTTTCTGGTGAAAATCACTAGCTCAATTTTATAAGGATTAACGCTAAGCCCACAGCTGATAGCCCAGTTGACTAGAGTATTTAGGCAGTTTTGCATAATAACTCGAAGAGTAGATATTTGGTGCGAACGTTTATGGATTTCGTTTAAAATTAATTTTTTATTTTAAAACCAATTTTTTTATTTTATAATTTTTTTATTCGAACAATTTTCTTTGAACAAATTTTTAATACTGAAATTTTCAAAATGAAAATTTCTGAAATTATAATAACTGAATACAATTCAAAATTTTTTTTATAACAAGTGTTTTATAGGCAAGTGTAAGTATAATACGTTATTAATGAAACTAAAGGTAAGTACAATATAAAAAAGAGGTAAGTATTAATGTAACAAAAAGGTAAGTATCAATGTAACGAACAGATAAAATAGGCTGTAGAGATTTACTCTATGTGGTGATGTAATAGAGCACCACATTATTCCCCCTCCTCAAATAAATCTTGTTGTATTTCTGAGTAAATTAAAATGTACCTTTCTTTTAGATTGTGTTGTAGTTGTTGTGTCTGTATTAATTGATGCTGGTTTTAAACGATCTAAACTAACTGTAGTATGAGTGTTATTTTTGAGTATTGTGAAGTATTTTGGGTTTCGGTTGATTACTTCGAAAGGTCCATCATAGGGTTCCTTGAGCTTGCTGTGTATGGTGTCGTTTCTAACGAAGACAAATTTACAAGTGTTGAGTTCCTTAGGAACGTGTTGTTGGAATTTTGTGTTATGGTGTGAAATGAGTGATTGTTTGTTTTTGACTACTTGTTTTATTTTTGGAAGCATCTCTGAAGGGTTTAAAGTTTCATTGTTGCGAATTACTATTTGTTTCGGTAATCTGAGCGGCTGGCCAAAGACCATCTCAGCTGGCGACGCTTTGATGTCTTCTTTGACTGAGGATCTAAGGCCCAGAAGAACTAGTGGCAACTCTGTGAACCAATTTGTCTGGTTGTTTGCTGCGATAAGGGAAACCTTTAACTGGCGGTGAAAACGCTCTACCATGCCGTTGGCTTGTGGGTGGTAAGCCGAAGTAGTTATATGTTGGCAACCGAGATTTTTGAGAAATGTGTTAAAGGTCGCGGAAGTGAATTGTGCTCCTCGATCAGAGATAACCTTCAATGGAACTCCAAAACGTGAAATATACTCTCTTTGAAGAGTGTCGACTATCGTGTCGGTGGTTGTGTCTTTCAGCGGAAATGCTTCTGGCCAACGAGTGTTCCTGTCGACTACGGTAAGTAGGTATCTATACCCTTTTGAAATTGGCAAAGGACCGACTATATCAACGTGGATATGTTCGAAACGTCCGTGTGGTATGCTGATTTTGTGTGGTGTTGTCTTCGTGTGCATGTGTATTTTTGAGCGTTGACATCTAACGCATTCTTGTGCCCATTTGTTAACGTGTGTATTCATATTCGGCCAGAAATATCTTTGTGTAAGTAATCGCCGTGAAGCTCGTGTACCAGGATGTGCTATGTTGTGTAGTTGTTCGAATACTTGTTTTCGTAAAGTCTGTGGTATGTAAGGTCGTGTTAAAGAATTTTTCTGTTCGCATCAAATTTTAATGTTGAGTACCGGTATGAGTATCTGTTCGAGCTTGTATCTGTGGCTATTTAGTATATCTTGCAATTCTGTGTCTGTGTTCTGTTCTTTATGTAGTGTTCTCAGGTTGATGTCTGTGCAGGCAAAAGCTTCTATTTCAGCTCGTGAAAGTGCATCTGCTACAGTGTTTTCTGAACCTTTAATGTGTTTAATGTCATGTGTGAATTGTGCAATGTATTCCAAGTGTCTTGTTTGTCTGGGACTGCGTTCTGTTTGTGAATGTATAGCGTTAATCAGTGGTTTGTGATCTGTGTATACCGTAAAATTGTTTCCTTCTAGGTAGTGTCTAAAGTGTTTGATGTTTAAGTATATGGCAAGTAATTCTCTGTCGAATGTACTGTATTTCGTTTCTGACTTTGATAACTTTTTTGAGAAAAAGGCTTATGGTTCTAGTGTACCGTTATTCTGTTGTTGTAAAACGCCGCCAATGGCTGTGTTTGATGCGTCTACGGCAATCGATAATTTTGCATTACTACTGATGTGATTGAGTAGTGTTTCCTTTGCAAAACTATCTTTGATTGTTGTAAATGCCTGTAGTGTGTTCTCTGTCCAGTGTAACTGTTTGTTTTTTGTTTTTGATGCTACGGTGACCATGTCATAAATTGGGCCTAGCATGTGTGCGAGTTTTGGGATACAACGGTGGTAGTAATTTGTCATGCCTATGAATTTTTGCATTTGTTTGACTGTGGTGGGTTGTGGGTAGTCTCGTATGCACTGTGTACGTTCTTCTGAAGGTCGGATACCTTGTTTAGAAATGTAACTGAGGAAGTTTATGTCTGATGCTCCAAAAGTGCATTTGTTAGGTTTAATGTTTAAGCCGTATTCTGAAAGTCTTTGGAAAACTTGTGTTAAGTGTTTTATGTGTTCTGTCTCGGTCTCGCTAGCTATAAGTATGTCATCTAAATAAACGAAAATGAAATCTAGTCCCTGTAAGACTTCGTGTATAAATCTTTGGAATGTCTGTGCTGAATTTCTCAAGCCGAAAGGCATTCGGAGAAATTCGAACATTCCGAAAGGTGTTGTTATTGCTGTTTTGTGGATGTCGCTAGGAGCCATCTGGTGATATGCTCTGACCTGGTCAATTTTTGAATAAAAGTTTGTGTTGTGTAAGTTGATGGAAAAGTCGTGTATATGTGGTAAAGGGTAACGGTCAGGTACAGTAATAGCGTTCAGTCGTCTGTAGTCACCACATGGTCTCCAGTCATTTGGTTCGCGTTTGGCTACAAGGTGTAGTGGAGAAGAAGTTTTCGAGTCAGACGGTCTACAAATTCCTGACTTGACTAGAAAGTCGAATTCTTGTTTTGCGATTTTTAATTTTGATAGGTCTAAACGTCGTGGTCGTGTGAATGGTAACTGTCCTTCTGCAACTATGTGGTGTACTGTTTTGTGTTTGATTGGTGCAGTGTAATCTGGTTCTGTGAAGAGTGAAGGGAATTGTTTGAGTAACTGTGTGTATTTATCGTCGAGTGTAAATAGTTTTGGTAATTGTGTTTCAGAATACCTCGAAATTGCGTTGACGGATAATTTTGTAAGGGGGTCAATGAGTTTTCTGTTTTTTAGATCTATTAGAAGTCCATATTTGGTAAGAAAGTCTGCGCCAATGATAGGTCTTGTGATATCTGCTAATATGAAAGTGAAAGGAAATTCTCGTCTGAGTTTTAAATTTACGTTTAACAATTTTTTTCCGTAAGTCGATATTGCTGTGCCATTAGCAGCTTGGAGTGTTAAATCAGATTTTTTATAAATTTTGAATTTGGAGGATGGCAATACGGAAACTTCAGCGCCACTGTCGATTAAGAAATTTAAGTTATTGTCCTTGTCAAATATGAATAAACGGCGTGTTACTGTTATAGAACTCCCATCATTAGCCGTTGCAATGATGATGTTTTTTAGTTTAATGTGTTTGGTGTGGATGTCGTTTGAACATACGCGCATGGTTGTTCGCATCGTCTGGCCGCTCTGCCAAATTTGTAGTGGTACCTACAAACTCAGTTGGCCGGTCTTTGTTGTGACCCTTCTCTTCTAGATGAACGACGTCTGGAGTACCTTTGGAAGTTTGAGCTTTGTGATCGAGAACGTTCACTTCTCAGTTCTTGTACCTCCAGTGCCAACTTATTAAAGTTTTCTAAAATTGTGGATGTGGTCTCGGCGAAACGTTGGGTAATCGCCATTATTTCTTCTGAGCCGGAAGCTGGTTTTTTAGACATGGTAGAAATTTCACTACCAGTCATGGCTTCCCATAAATCATCTGCTAGTTTTAAGAGGACCTCTAGTTCTCTGTGTCTGGACCCGGTCAAGGCGATATTTAAACTTTTTGGCAACTTGCGTAGCCATAATTTATAAATTAAATCGCCACTGACTGTTGATCCAGCTAGTAGAAGAAGTGACCGATAGAACTGAGATGGCCTTTGGTCACCCATCTCGGAATCCGAAAGGATTTTATCTAATCGCTTGTTTTCGCTCAGTGAAAATCTATCGAGCAATGTCTTTTTAAGCCCTTCGTATGTGTTTTGTGTTGGCGGTTTTTGGATAAAGTCTAGCACAGTGACTATGACTTCTTGTGGTAACGAGGTTACCAAGTATTCGTATTTAGTCTTATCGACTGTGATTCCTTTCGCTTGGAATTGTATTTCCGCATGTGCGAACCAAGCGTCTGGGCAATTCGTCCAGAATGTAGGTAATTTTACCGAAACCGTGTGTATTTGCGTTGGTGGTGTGAGAGGGTTAGTCTCAAAGTCTATGAATGGTGTGTTATCTCCCTCTCCGGTGTGTGGAGTAAGGGGTGGAAGTGGAGTAAGGGGTGTGTGTGGGGGTGTTCGTAGCATTCTTCCCTCTAGATTTGCTTCTATTTGAAAATTCTAACTCTTCCCTTTTTTTTTTAGTGTACCTATGTCCCTAGTGTAGTGTAGTGCCTACGAAAGTGAGACGATAGGTTTCTTACGACCCTATCGTCTAAAATTCGTTTAAGAAGCTATGTTGTGTGCCTCGTGATGAGCTAAAGTGATACGCAGCCTGAAAAAAAATATTTTATAAATGTCAACAAAAATAAATATAGATTTTTACAAAATATAAAATTTCATATAAAATAAATTGTTGTTGCTGCTGACGTTGTTGTTGTTGCTGCCGACGTTGTTGTTGTTGTTGCTCTTTTCGTTGTGGTTGTGGTTGTTGTTGTAGCTACTGTTATTGTGGTTGTTGCTCACTTTGTTGTTGTTGTTGTTGTTATAAACGCTGTCGTTGTAGCTGTTTTGTTGTTGTTGTTATGGCTGCTGTTATTGTTGTTGTTGTTCTTTTTGTTGTTGTTGTTGTTGTTGTTGTTGTTGTTTTCTAGCAGTGACCTTGTCTGCTGCTGTTTTTGTTGTTGGAGCGCTGTGGTTGAAGCTGTTTTTTGGCACCAGCGGTAGTGACGATTGAGGAGGAACTTACGGTGGCGTTGTGGATAATGTTGTGCCTGTTGCTGGTTTATCTGTGGCTGTTGTTCTTGGTGCAGAAGCAGTTGCTGGTGCTGCTGTAGCTGTATCAACCGTAGGTGTAGTGGGCGTTGGCGTATCTGTTGTGGAACGTGTTTGATTTGGCCGATTCTCATTAATTAAGCCATCTGCTGATGTAGTGCCAATTTCTGTTGATGAGTTGTTGCCATTAGAATTTGTTTGGGACTCTGTAGCGGAATTGGTGTCGCTTTGTTTTTAAATTGATGTAGCCATTTTACTGCTCCCTGTTGTTGAGCGCCAGTTTTAGTGCGGTTTGTAGGATCGCCAGTTTTGGTGTTCGTGTCGCAGGATCGCCAGTTTTAGTGTTCGTGTCGCAGGATCGCCAGTTTTATTGTTCGAACGTTTATGAATTTCGTTTAAAATTAATTTTTTATTTTAAAACCAATTTTTTTATTTTATAATTTTTTATTCGAACAATTTTCTTTGAACAAATTTTTAATACTGAAATTTTCAAAATGAAAATTTCTGAAATTATAATAACTGAATACAATTCAAAATGTTTTTTATAACAAGTGTTTTATAGGCAAGTGTAAGTATAATACGTTATTAATGAAACTAAAGGTAAGTACAATATAACAAAGAGGTAAGTATTAATGTAACAAAAAGGTAAGTATCAATGTAACGAACAGATAAAATAGGCTGTAGAGATTTACTCTATGTGGTGATGTAATAGAGCACCACAGATATATATTTTCCAGAGGTAATAATAGCAATGTCATCGGCATAAGCTATCACCCTGTACCCCTCTTGTTCCAGTTTAACTAACAGTTCATTTACTGCTAAACCCCAAGCTCCGTCAGCGCATTGAAGATAGCTCTTGCATCGACGTAATTAAAGGCTCCTTCTATATCAATGAAAGCTATGATTGTATATTCCTTCGGATGGAGGGATTCTTCAATGAGGGAGATTATGGAGTGGAGAGCTGTTTCCACGGATTTGACTTTGGTGTAAGCATGTTGTGCTATAGATAATGGCTTCTTTTCTATCATGGATCTCAAGTGAATGTCAATTAATCTCTCGAGGATTTTTAGAAGACAAGATGAGAGACAATTGGTCGAAGGTCTTTTGGGTTTACGTGTGAGCTTTTGCCTACCTTAGGTACAGGGATGGCCATGATTACAAATCACGATTACTGATTATGATTACATGTATTCAGATTGCACAGATTACTTGATTTTTCTAAATATTCAGAAAAATCACATTGAAAACCAAATAAAAATACTTTCAATTAAGTAATCATGGTAAGGTAATTACATGAGATTATAAAAAATAAAGTAATCATGCAAGATTACATGATTCTTGATTACATATTACTTCTCGTCAAACAAAAAATTTAAAATTTGTATGTAATTTTATTATTCCAGTAATTGCTGGACCTTTGAATTGAAACCTTTTCTGTATTTTACTTGTCTCAGTTTTACAGTTGAACGACATATATAAAACAGATATAAAACAATATATTAGTTAAAGAAATCTGCAATCAACGAATGGTTAAGCCTGATTACTGATAAATTTCTTAATCAGAATAATTATCAGTAATCAGGCTTAACCAAAAAAATCACTGAATACTTTAAAGTTATTAATGATTTATTTTAAGTAATCAAGTAATAAATTTGTATATTGTAATCAGTAATTTTTTTGTAATCATTGCACGAAAGTAATCATTACTGGCCAACCCTGCTTAGGTATAAAGATAACCTTCACATTACGCCATCGCTTGAGAATGTGGTTTAGGTCAAGGCAGGTTTGGTAGATCAACAAAATCCGCTCCTTAATGATGCCATACGGCTTTTGAATTTATGTGGGAGCTATACCGTCTGGTCCGGATGATTTAAATGGTTTGAAGCTACTGATTGCCCATTCGAGCTTTGTTTGTGAGAGTATTTTTAGAGATCTGTTCACAGATGGTATCTGATATTCTTGAATTGGAGCGTTACATATCTCTGAACATCCCGGAAAGTGGGTTTCTACTAAAACATTCAGAGATTCCTCACTGCTGGGGGTCCAAGTATCATCTTCCTTTTTCATGAAGCTTGGATTGGAGGGAACCTTAGCTAGAATTTTCCTAAGACTTGACGCCTCAGAGGTCAGTGAGATAGTTTTACAGAAGGTCCTCCAGGACTGTCTTTGTGCTTTTCGTAATTCATTCTTATATTCTTTGAGAGCTGTTATATAATTTTACCACGTATCTGTGGATCTTGTGGCCTTTGCCCTATTGAAAAGTTTTCTGGTCTTTTTCCGGAGATCTAGTCTAAGATTTTTAAGACTTCTAGATTTTTAGGTTATTTTATTGTAATTTTTTAACATTTTTATTTTTTTAAACATATTTCGGTCTTTTGGGTTATTTTAGTGTAATTTTAAAGAATTTTTTTTCGTTTTTTTCCTACTAAACAATGTAAAAATGCAAAGTTTAAAACATATTCCTTTAACAATAGAGTCCCTTCAATCAAAAACATTACCTCTCGAAAAAAGAGTAGCTTTGTTTATAGACCTCGATGAAAACAAGCTCTGCGCGTGGTGAAACTGATGAAAGGGTATGTAGAAAGATGAAACAAGTGTTAGATAAAAACTCAGGATATGCTAGTTTTTATTAACTCTATTTTTATACTTTATTGCTGAAATATTAGGAGTTCAAATTTTAATTTTTGAAATCAGAAGATTTTTTAAATATGGTCCTCTTGTCAGTGCAGAAATAGAATAGAGTTTTTCTGTTTACCAAAAAAATTTGAAAAACAATCTGCTTTTTACGGGAAATCCGTTTTATTTCTCAATATAGTCCGAAAAAGTACGTTTTCGGAAGGTCCTCAAAATAGGCCTCTGTTTCGGTGATGAGTTCTTTGGTGGTGAATCTCTTTTCGCAGAGCCATTTCTTCATATTTTGAAACAGAAAATAGTCGGAGGGGCCAAATCTGGAGAATATGCTGGACGAGGAAGCAATTCGTGCTTGAATTCATGGAATTTTGACATGGGAGCTGGGCATGTGTGAACGCTCGCATTGTCTAGATGGAAGAGCACTTTTTCCCCACCAAATGGGGACGTTTCTCTTTCAAAGCGTTGTTGAAATGGTCCAGTTCGTCTGCATAGTATTCGCAATTGATCGTAATTTTCGGTGGAAGGTAATCGATGTAGATTATACCGCGTTTATCTCAAAATACTGTCGCCATAACTTTCTTTTCGATAGCACAAAAGTTTTTCGCCATCATTATGTTTCACAACATTGGTTTGAAGGAGAAAATCAAAAATTTTTGCCAACATGTTCGACAAACCGTCAAATTAGTTTCTTAACTATCAAATTGGTTCGAACATGGCCGCCGTTTGATGAACAGGTTCCACAATGTGTAAGCCCTTTTACGTAAAAAATAATGCATGATGAGCACACGAAATTCACTTTTTTCCATTTTTGCCAAAAACCAGAAGAGCGTCTGCTGTCAATGGCTGCCAAACACAAAGTAAACATCGCAGCGAGCTGAAATTTTGACAGTCGTCTATTAACAGATAAGGCTTGATTAAGGCACCCCAAGCGTAACGTGAGGTTGCGCAGCTAGAAGGAGCGTAGTGCGACGTTGCTTCGAGGATAAACAATTACCAAAATCGCAGTCAACGTAGTGCAGGCACCGATTTGTAGCCCGCAGAAAATTTGTTATAAAGGCACACGTTTTTTTCTAGTAGGTTCTTAACTTAATTAACTTCTCTTCAATAAAAGACTGCATCCTTTCTTATATAGTACTAAAATTTAGAATTTTGTGAAGTTAAACAACATTTTTCGCTTGATCAACAGATGCTGATTTGATAACTGTCAAAAATCGTTACGTGGCGTAGAATTCTATTTTCTACAGACTTCTACGCTGGCCAAATTTATCATTAAACAGACTTTTACTTGACAGTAGGTAACGCCGCGCCATGTTACCTTACGCTTGGGTAATAAAGCCTATAGTAGTTGACAGGATCAGTGTTGCATTTAAAGTTACTACGCGGGAAATTTAGAATTCACTAACTTCTCAAATTGCCCTCGTACTACTGAAGAGGAAATGTAGTGATTTCCGAAACTGGCTGTCTAGTCTGCTGTGTAATTGACTCTATACAGAAGTGTTGTTGTTGTTGCCTTCTTTAAACTTTACTTACTTAGTTGGAGCTACAACCGTATGTCGGTCTTGGCCTCATCTTAGAATTTGCGCCAGCCATTTCTGTCTTTCGCTTGCTGGCGCCAGTTGGAAATTCAAGCTTCTTTAAACTTCCTTGATCTAAAAAGCTCACAATTAAATTATGTAAAAATTACATGTTAATATTACATACATACCTCACTTGTCGTTTGTAACATTTGTAATTTTATAAAACGAACGCAGTCACTTGCGTTAGATCTTTATCTGGCAATATATTTTAAAGGAAAAAGTTAGTGAGAAAGAGAGGTTTTGTTCTAATTCATATGGAAATTCACAAAAAATCTGGCAACGCTATGTTAGAGTAGAACGTGAAATTGTTAGCCGTCGATCAAGTCTCTTTAACTATATTTAAAAAAGTAAAACAATTCTGATATTATCAAAACATTGTTAATAAAGAATTGGTGGTTTCGTGGATATTAAAAGTTCTTAAATTTATAACACATAACTAGCCTGTATTTGTAAAATAAAGTTTGCCTCGCTCTGAACACAAAAGTAAAAAGGAAAAAACTTGAGTTTACGGTTATTATCGCTGTTGCTGTTGTTGCTGTTTGCGTTTGGTGGTTTGGTTGTCTTTGTTTGCTGCGCGCTTAAAATGGCTCCTAAATCTTACAATTGCAAAGAATGCAACAAAAATGTCGGAAAGCAAATGCCTAGCGTTGGATGTGGAGTCTGCGGTAACTGGTTCCATACATCATGCGTCGATGTTACTCAGGAGCAGTACGGGTTTCTATTAAAAAATCGTATGTTTTCCTTTACATGCAAAGCCTGCACTGAAAACCCTCCGGCTCGCGATGATGGTATAGTAGCTCTTCGTACCGAATTCCGCGAAAGCTTCGCGGACATGAAGCAATGGTTCGTTTCAGCTATTGATAAAATACAAGCAGAGTGGTCAAAAAAACTAATGGAGGTCAAATCGGACATCGTGCATTCTAACAATCTTATAAAAATATTAGATACTGAGGTAAAGGGAAAAATTAAAGACCTGGAAACTGAGAACAACGTTCTTCATCGCAGGATGAATCGCGCTGATATCGTCATTAATGGCTTGCCATCTGGTATGGCAGACTTATATCAGCCGGTGCTGCAATTGTCTAAGTTTCTTAAAGTCGACGTTACCGAGAATGACATCAATCAATGTGTCTACATCAACCATCAAACGGCAATACTCGTCAAGCTGAATAATGTACGACTACGTGGTAATATATTGTCCCAATATTTTAAGCACAAAAAACTAATGCTTTGTGAAGTTATGGGAGGTGACATACGCTCTAGGGTCTACTTAAATGAGCACTATACTCCGACTGCGAGCAAACTTAATTACATCTGCCGAAAACTATTAAAAGAGGGCAAAATAAAAAAATTCCAACTAATAAATTCTAATACGCCTAAATCGAGGATTACCACGCTAAATGGCAATGAAGAAATTTGCAATATGCAGCAGTGCTCATCAATGTTTACCAGTGCTGAATTTTTGCCTACCCGTGCTGCTCTAAGCTCACCTATCGCTGTCTCAGGCCCCTCCTCACCAGGACAATAATTGCACAGCCGTATTTATAGCCATATTTATAGCCATATTTATATTTTCTTTTTTACTATATACTTTGATTCTAATTATTCTTTAAATTTTTATTTTTTCTTTGAAACTTATATTTTTGCTTTTTGAAATACTCAGCAAATAATTTTTATCCTATTAATCTTGATCGACTGTTAATTGCATAATTGGATAAATCTGAAATTTTTTTTTTTTGCATATTTTGTTTCTTTTATTTTGAATTATATAGCTTTCTTAGATATTAAGTCATGATTTTTTTACCAGTTTTAGTACAGTTTTCCTTTTCCTCTTTTTCTTATGATGTCGTTTGACAGTAATTTAGGGCCCATTGTGAGCGACAATTCTGAGTTAAAGTTTAATCTCTCATCTCATAAAAATTATTTAAATATTGGTCACTTTAACTCACAAAGTCTTAAACCTTCTTCACCATCAACTAAACTTGAAGAAATAAAGTGTATTTTAAGTGGAGGCTTTCTAGACATAGTTGGAGTGTCTGAGACATGGTTAAAACCGAACATTTCTACACAGACTGTTGATATTCAGGGATACGAGTTTTGTAGAAATGATCGACCAGATAGAAGAGGGGGCGGTGTTGGTCTTTACGTTTCTAAACAGTTGAAATTTAAAGTTATATTTAAGTCTTCAGACTACAATGTGTGCGAATCATTATTCATTGAAATTTCCAATAACACTGATAAAATTTTAGTTGGAGTTGTCTATCTTCCATATGGGAACATTGTTTGTTTTGAGGACTTGATGTCAGATTTATTTGTGCGATACTTGAATGTTGTTGTTGTAGGCGACTTTAATCATAATGTTTTTGATGTTTCCAAAGCTGCGTGTCTGCATTCCTTGTGTCAACGGTGTAATTTGCATTCGGTGCATAATCCTATGCCTAGTCACTATGATGTTCATAATAAAACCACATCACTTATTGATTATTTTTTAATCAGTGATATTAGTGCATTAAAACTTTCAGGACAAATGTTTTCGCCTGCTATTTCACATCATGCGATAATATATGCTTCGATTGACTTTCCTGTGTCTCGCGAGTATGAAATCATTGAATATCGAAACTATAATAATATTAACTTCCATGATTTATCCTTGTTTCTTAATAGTTTTGATTTCAGTGATTTATACTTAACAAGCGATGTGGATGAACAACTTTCAATTCTAAATGCATTTATGACTGAAGCTTTTTCTTTTGTTCCGATCACTAAATTTTCAATTAAAAAATATCAAAATAATTACCTTAAGTCAAAGGCAATTAGTTACGCAAAGTCTTTACGCGATCTTGCCTTTAAAGCTTACTTGCAAGAAAAAACTGCGACAAATTGGAACATTTTTTGCATTCGAGAATACAAATTCGAGAATGTGATTTATAATATCATTTGATGCCTACCTATGGCCTTTTTGAGTAGGCGTCAAACATAACTAAATACGTATAGATTTTATAATTCTAAAAAAAAAGTTTTTGGAATTATATTTGAGCTTTGAGCTTTGAATTGGTACGAAGCTTATTAACCAAAACTGTGCAACTATGGTTATATACTTAAAAATAGTATAGTTGCGCAGTTTTCTTTAACAAGCTTCGAACCAATTCAAAATAAAACACACTGATGCATTGCATAAATGCGTTTACGAAGTCAGCCACTTTCGTTGATCGCTACTTCAACTCTTCAGGAATCTTCTGTGGTTTCTGCAGTCTAGTCCATCCACTTTTATAAGCTTATACGCACAACTTCTGTTTAATCAAAACAGAATTATTTGTTCTGTTTCGTCTTTCAAAGCAATGTTCTACTATTGTCCAAAAATCAAAAGTTTAAATTAAACTTAAAATTAGTTATGGCATATTTTAATTACTATACTGTTTTTTTTTTAAATATAATTTTAGAATAGAAAACAGAAGATTCCTGAAGACTTGATTTAGCGATAAACTAAAGTCTGTCAAGTCTGCTTGATGGTTTGTTCTACAAAAAACTTGATGTTGTTGCAACATGTTGCTTCATTGACTTATTCGGCATTAAGCTCAAATATAATTGTAAAAACTCTATTTTTTTAGAATTATAAAAACTAGAAATTTTTTAGTTATGATTGACGCCTACTCAAAGTGACCATATGTATCGCAGACAAATTCAATCCCATCAAATGATATTAGAAATCACATTTACGAATTTCCAATAAATAAAATAAGAAAAATATAATTTTTTAGAATTATAAAAACTTATTTTTCATGTAAACACTGGTGCTAGCCTGACCTAAGAAAACATGTTTGTTAAAATGTTTACACATACAATAACAACTCCTTACATAAAACCTTCTTCACGCCTTCTATGGTTTTATATCAGCAAACTGTTTGAGCCTAGATTGATTCGTGATAAAGAAGTAAACAAAGAACACAACAAAAAATTTTTGAAGAATCAATGCAGGCTGTAAAAACAACATAGGAATCAAAATGCCATCATTAATTTTTAGCTTAATTCCCTATAAGTTCATGAAGTAACATGTTGCAACAACAAGTTCTTTTCAGAACAAACCACCGAGCAGACTAGATAGACTGTTTTGTTGATCGCTGCATTAATAACAAAATGAATATAGATTAAAATATATTAATTAAAATAGACAGCATCGTGGTCTCTTTATTTTTCCAGATTTAAACTTAAACTGAAACTAAACATTTTCAATATCTTAAGAGTAACCTTATTCTAGTCGTTGCTTTGTTAGCGTTGTTGATTGTAGTTGCTGCTGAATTCGTTGAATTTGCTCTGCCAGTGTTATGTTGCTGCAGATTGCAATTGGTGTTAAGGCTGTGTTTTGCCTAACTCAAGACTACATTTGTTCTTTTATAATATCTAGCAACACAAGCAACACTTTCTAGCAACACAAGAACATATGGCCGAGTTTTCCTGCAGCATTGTTGAGAATACGTGCCATTTTATTAGCGTACCGTCTTCTTAGTTGTATCGTTCAAGTTTCTCATTATGTTCCTGTCGCCGCTGGTTATGGAGATTGATAAAAAAAGTCCTACTAGTACTTCATAAAATTAGGATAGAAACTAATTTTACGTTCAGTAATGCTTGTATAGTTGTATTTAATTGAATTGTTAGAGATAAAATCGCAAAAGTTATTTCTGTGTAAATGTCAGATGTTTGTAATACTTTTCCGAAACTCTCAATAGCTTTTAATGAAAATTTAAGCAGTCTTCATATGCTCAAAGTAATCCATGGTTGTCGTTCAAAGCATCAAAAACTCTCGCATTAAGCGCGGTACACCTGATGCGACAAAAGTATCCGCACTGTCAACAATTCACCACTATACGGGTTGACGTTCAGATTAAATTTTGATTGATCTGTTCTGAATTTCAGTAATTTTCTCTGAATTTCAGTTAATCTTTTTACGTTAAATCCGTTAAATATTTAAATATTTTTTTATGTTCTGAATATAGGCCAAAGGTCAAGCGTGAACGATCTGCACTCTATAATATGCAATTTGCGTATATTGGACCGAAAGAGCCAGAAAAGGACATCAAGAATCGTATTCTTAAACTTGGAGGAAAGTTCAGTACAAATATCAATGAAGAAACCATCGCCGTAATCTCTTCAGTTAAGGAAGTAAAACGCATGGGCAGGCGTATGGAAAAAGTTAAAGAAAGTCAAACTCATGTTGTGCCAGTTGAATATTTGAACTCTGTTGAATCTGATAAATCTGGTGCAATCAGCTATATAAGCGGCATGACTTTGTGTGACTGGGGTACGGATCCTTCCTTACGTATTCCAAAAGAAGAAGCAAAAAGTTCAAAATCAAAAAGCATTTACACAAAGTCAGTTTCGAAATCTCAAACTCTTAAAGTGAAAGATGGATTAGCAGTCGACCCCGATAGTGGATTAGAAGATGTTGCTCATGTATACGCTAACGGAAAGAATAAATACAATGCTGTATTGGGCTTAACAGACATTCAACGTAAAAAAAACTCGTATTACAAGCTTCAGTTATTAGAAAGCGACTCAAAAAATAGGTAAGTTTGTTTAAGTTCTAAATTATTCTAGTTTGCTAATTACTTTTTCACTCTGAACTGCGTACTAGTTTTTGGGTATTTCGTTCCTGGGGACGTATTGGCACCACTATTGGAGGCACTAAACTGGACAAGTTTTCCAATTTGATTGAAGCTATGGAATCTTTTAAGGAAGTGTATCTAGAAAAGACTGGAAATGCATTTGAGAATCGAGACAATTTTCAAAAGGTAATAACTGATTTTGCACACAAGTTAAATCTTTTAAAAATTTTAATAAAGGTTCCAGGTAGAATGTATCCTATTGATATTGATTACACTGAAGACACCAAGGTAGACTTATCTGCGGCGCATAACATTAAATCAAAATTAGATCCACCCGTGCAAAACCTCATAAAGCTTCTATTCGATGTTGATAACATGAAGCGGACTATGATGGAATTTCATTTAGACATGGAAAAGATGCCATTAGGAAAACTTAGTCAGAAACAGATTCAGTCAGCTTATAAGGTTCTCACTGAACTATACGAGCTAATTCAAAAAGGAGGCAGTAACTCTGCATTTATAGATGCCACCAACCGTTTTTATACATTAATTCCACATAACTTTGGCATTGAAACTCCACCTTTACTCGACACATCCGAAGAAATAGAAAGATTGAGACAAATGCTTGATTCACTTCTTGAAATTGAATACGCCTACAACTTGATTCAAACTGAGGATTTAAAGGAGGATAACAATCCACTGGACAAGCACTACGAACAACTAAAGACGAATCTGGAAGCAGTGCAAAAAGATAGTGAAGAATTTAATATTTTACAGCAATACGTTCAAAACACACACGCCGAAACGCATAAAATGTATGAGTTGGAAGTTGTCGATATTTTCAAGGTTTCACGCCAGGGTGAAGCACGTCGTTACAAGCCATTTAAGAAGCTTCATAATCGAAAATTGTTGTGGCACGGCTCACGTCTTACAAACTTCGCAGGTATTCTATCGCATGGTTTGAAAATTGCTCCACCCGAAGCACCAGCTACTGGCTATATGTTCGGAAAGGGTATCTACTTTGCTGATATGGTATCAAAATCAGCTAACTACTGTTGCACTAGCAAACAAAACTCAACTGGGTTAATGCTGTTGTCTGAGGTGGCACTTGGTGATATGATGGAATGCACTGGGGCAAATTACGTGACAAAGCTACCAAAAGATAAACATAGCTGCTTTGGTCGCGGTCGTACCATGCCTGATCCAAAAGAGTCTAAAATGAGAGAAGATGGTGTTGAAATTCCATTAGGAAAGCCGGTAACAGTGCCAAAGTTGAAGTCGTCTCTTCTCTATAATGAATACATTGTTTATGATATTGCACAGGTTAATATTCAGTATTTATTCCGCATGAACTTTAAATACAAGTTGTAAAAATATTTCATATATAATATTTGTATGTGTTGATTTGACTTGCGTAAATGTTAACTGTTAATTTGTCAAATAAAATTAAAATTAATGGTTTATGTGCTTTTTAGCAAAGCGTTGTACATATTGTTAATTTTGTTCAATAAGGGCTTGTTCGAGTCTCAATAACTGCAGCAATATTGCGCAACATATCAAGGTATCACGTTCGACACAAAAATCTGGCTACTATTGCAAAAGTTAAACGTTCTAGCGAGTATAAATTCAGCGTTTGTCGCGCGCAAAATGCAAGAACCCGGCAAAATGAATGTTAATACTTCGCGATAGTTGTGGAAGAAGAGAGGTAACCAAAATTGGTATTTATTGCAATCTATTTTATATTGGTTATTATTTACCATATTCATATACAGATATTTAGGGGTTTTGTGGAAGCAGGCACAGAATTCAAACAAATTCAGTTTTGAAAACGATATCGGTTTCAAATGGTGTGAAACATACTCGGTTTTGTTATTTTCGAAGTAAGGCAAAACTGTTTTCGAACATAAATAAAACCGAAAATTGAAACAGCTGTTTTGACGGCGGATAGCAAATCTTTATTTCGTGTTTTTGTGCACAATTATTTAGTTTGGATTTACCCGTATACGAATATATGCCCTAATTTTTAATGCATATTCGTTGACCAATACCAGCTGAAATAAGGAAGCGTTTGTTATTGTGATTGATTCAACAAGTGGATTGTCTTTTTTTGGTGAAGTTCTTGGCCAGTTCCGGATGGCTCTCCATGAAATCAGTTGGATTTGCAATTTAAGATGCGTTCTTATGTTTCCCTCTAATAAAAAATACAAGCAAACTAAAAAGTATAATGAAATATGTCTACTTACATTTTTCCAAAATTTGCATGGCTCTGCAGACACTAGCATACACACTTATCTGCTCGTTCGATAAATCTACAGCCAAATCGATAAATGGGTTTCATAGTTGGGCTGAATTTAAATATACAAAATACTGCAAGTAGGAACAAGTACATAACCTATCCCGAGAAACAATTTCATATTTTGTGTCAATAAAGTAGCTGATATATTCAGCCCAATCATGAAACATTTTCTCCCAGGAGTTGGAAAGGGGAGTTTCAGTTTTTAAGATAAAGTTTAAAAACTTTTTGGAAATCTTTAATGCAATTTTGTATTTCAACCGCCAATATTCATTAGTGTAAAATAAAAAAATGAGATGTCTATCTGCTACCTTAAAACCGGAAACTCCCTTTTACAACTCCCGGGAGAAAATGTTTCATGATTGGGCTGATTGTCCGGTGCCCGTTTCGGTAAATGTCCGACCTCTGCACCGAAAGAAGTGTTAGTTCTGCGACACCTTGGGCAGACAGTATACGAACGAAGACCGATTCGGGCACTGGTATAAGGATAGAGGTAGTTTCAGCGCTGACTGTGCTCTCTTTCCATACTGCCATGTCTGTCGAATTCAGCAGTGGCGAATGGAAGCAAAAGAAAAATAAGTTTTGCTTCGTTTTGCCATTTCCGGCAGTATGCTCTCATCTGGTGCATCTACCTGTAATCTTCTACCATGATTGTGCCCGAATATAGTCGCTAGTTTTTGAGCAATTTATTGACATAATACAGACTAACTACGGTACTATTTCAGGTAACTTTCGAGGTACTTATTGGGTATGTTTCGGGTACATTATAGTTAGACTCTGGCCAGTTTCGAAAAATATCAGCCACTTTGGCACAATATATGAATTTTGTTCTCGGGTCCTGTTCGCAAAAACTTCGCAGTTTTCCGTTACTACTCGTAGCTTTTAAAAATAAAATTCATGGTATAATTACCCTCAAGGAAATGGAAACATTACCGGATATAAACAGGAAACATTCCCTTCCGTTGGACACACCATTTCCTTTTTTACATAACATGTCATTAAAGGGAATCATTCCTCTCCGTTGTCTTAAAAAGTGAATTGGATGCAGTCCTCTCCACTGTTCTTAAAATTATTGTGGAAACATTCCTCTCCCTTGTTATGAAAATGCCCGGCCAGGATTCGAACCCGGGACTCCTGAGCGACAGTCAAGCGCGCTGCCGCTAGACTATCGAATTCTATAATGAGAAATTAGGAAACAATGATAGTGGCCGCATTCAGCGCAGACAACAGTTGGCAACTGTTGTGTAAAAATTCGCTGAATGGTACAAATTTGGTAGCGCTAACTAAAACTGATAAAGTAGCGAACGCCTTTTAATCGAGCGGACAAATTCTATGCTACATGAACACAAATGTTTGCTTAACTGTCAGATGCTGTTACTGACGCTGTTAAATTAATAAACGCAGAAACAACGCATCAAATTTAAGTGAGAAACCTTTGCAATTGAATTAAATATTAAATTGAATTTACATAAAAACTAAATTGAAGCTAACTTCTGACGTGTAGAGTCGTCACATTCAGAGAAAAACATCGTCAACTCAGGTAGCGCTACCTTTACATTTCACAACAGTTGTCTGCGCTGAATGCGGCCATTAATATATTTTGTCATTGCTTGATAATAAGTAAAAGTTTCCACATGCATTCTTCAAGAAGCGGTTTGGAAACAACAAAAAGAAAACTACCCTTAAACTTCCGAAAGATACGGTGGGGAATGTTGCTTTATCACTTTTAGATGGAAGCCTCCCGATTTTTCCTGGAGGGTATTTTATGGTATAATTATATCATGATAAAATTGAGTCTGATACTCGGTACTTTTATGCCCGAGTAGTTTGGTACGGACACCAAACTCGGGTATAAAGCATTATCAGGCATGTGCTGCATTCCACTTTCGTACGAAGTTAAATGTGAAACCAAAACACCCATGCATGTTCTGCATTCCACTTCCGAGTCGAAGTGAAAGTAAAACATAATTGAATTCGATATTTGGTGTTCTACATATAACTTTTTTTCGTTAATACAATTAATTATATTAATAAATTCAATAAAATACAAAACGAAAAAGTTATATGTAGAAACCAAATATCGAATTCAATTGTTTTACTTTCACTTCCACTCGGAAGTGGAATGCAGAAGATGCCTGATCTTATGCTGTAATCCACGTTATACTCATACAACTTAGTTCATTTTGCCATTTGTTGAAAATTTTCAGAGAGAGCACATCTCGCGGCAAAACTGCCGAACGTAACAAATGTTATATTTTGACGCGAATTTTTTTATCTTTACCTAAAATTGTGATGGCTTGGAATATTTAAAGCAAAAAAAAAATAAAAATAAATGTTCAAAACAATTAATATTTTTAATTGATGTTAACTCTTCGGTAGCTAAAATATAATGAAGTCTATCCAAAATCTATCCGCCATGTGCGATGTGTGTGAGGACAACGAAAAAAGTCCCGTTACTTTATCGAACTACATGTATGTCCGTCATGTATTGGGGGTTGGAATTAGTTTTAAAGGTTTTCTAAGAGATGGCGTAACTATCAATAGATCGCATCGGGCACACCTGTGACTATATTCATTTCAAAGCACATTGTGTAAGCTTCATTTTTCAGTATGTGTCATTCCACTGAAGTGTAAACAACATATATTTTTTTCTCTGTGAACATGTCGACTTTCGCAATTTGCGGGACAAAACGCAATTTGCGGGAAGGTTTACTTTTGTGCTTCCATTTGAAGAAAAAAGCGGTTGAAGCACAACGCACGCTTACTGAGGCTTACGGGGACTATGCTCCATCGATTTCTACTTGTGAGTACTGGTTCCGTCGGTTTAAAAGTGGTGATTTTGATACGGAAGACAAAGAGCGTCCGGGCCAGCCGAAAAAGTTTGAAGATGAGGAATTGGAGGCTTTGCGCGATGAAGACCCGTGTCAAACCCTTCCAGAATTGTCAGAATTATTGGGAGTCGACTTATCAACGGCCGGCAAACGCTTGAAGGCCATGGGAATGATTCAAAAGCAAGGAAATTGGGTGCCGTACCAGTTGAAGCCGAGAGACGTTGAACGGCGATTTTGCATGTGCGAACAACTGCTTCAACGGCATAAAAGGAAGAGTTTTTTGCATCGTATTGTCACTGGCGATGAAAAGTGGATCCATTACGATAATCCTAAGCGAAAAAAATCGTGGGGACCACCCGGCCATGCATCAACATCGAGGGCCAAGCCGAATATTCATGGCGCCAAGCCTATGCTGTGTATTTTGTGGGATCAGAAGCGTGTCGTGTACTATGAGCTGCTAAAACCTAACGAAACCATCACTGGGGAATGCTAGTAAGCATAATCGCACCCTGCACTTCCAACACCAAAACAATAGCAACAAGAATAACGGCAATAACAACAAGAACTGCAACCTGTAGGAAAGAACCACGTCAGAAGAACATAGCCACCTCAATATCAACAACAGCGAAAGAAGCAACAACAACAACATCAGCTCAGAAATAACTAGGAAATAATTAAGGTAGCTTTAAGTTTTGTGTTTTAGTTTAAGATCACCAGCGGAATAACTTGTACATAGTGCAATTAAATAAAGATTGCACATAGTGCAAATATAAACAAACCGTCCGGTCTTATAATTAGTATTCAAATTAGAACAAATTTTCAAAAGAAATATTTTTTATATAAAAGTGATTGATGAAAAGTGAATTTCTATAAGAAATTAATATATTTCTTACCAGAAATTGTAGGGGACTTGGAGCTCAATTTCTCTAATATTTTTAGAAATTTTTATTTTTGATTCTAAATAAATCTTACTGAAAATTCATAAATTTTTAGCCATGAATTTAATGCCATCTATTGGTCAAATAATTGAATTTGTATACGAACCACTGTACAGGAAATTGAATAAATATTATTATCTATCTCGAAATTTTCTTAAACATGCTTTTAAGATTGTTTTTATTACCAAACGAGTAATTTCCTGTACAGTGATTCGACCTTTTTCTCTCCAGAAGCCAACGAGGAAACATGTGCTTATTTAAAAGTCGAAAAATTATCATAATTTCAAGGTGTTTTTTTTTAAATTTTAAAACCAATCAAATTTTGGAAACAAGTTTTATTTACTTAATTTTGCCACTTTAATTTAAAGTAGTAAATGCAAATAAATTGGAAAAGAAGTAAGTTACATTTTTTTTATTAAATTAAAATAATAGAGAAAAAGAGATAAAATTATAATCATTCTTTTTTAATTAAATAAATTTATTTAATTGTAGAAATAATCTACTGTCACCTAAGCTTATTGAACTAAAATAATCTTATAACCTTTGAAAAGTTAAGATTTGATGACACCTGTCCTACAGGATTGAAAAATTAACTTTTCCTGGCGTCAATTCCAAACCGGGTAAAATTTTTGCATAATTTTATATCAAAATCTAATTAAAAATTATTAACTAGATTGGCGCCTTATTAAAAATCCCAAAGTGGATTTTCTATTCGTCATTTGTTTTCGATTTATATCAACATTTCTGTATATGCTGAGAACGAGTTTTTATGCCGAACCAGAAATCTAGGCAAAATTGGCTTCGTGAGTTTGGCTTCAGTCGGCAGTCGTAAGCGGTAGAAACTTACACATGTGGTCTATAATAAAAGTTAGAAATATTTGACCAGACCAAACATACAAAAAAGTGAAAAGTAATAACTTTTAACAATGGTTAAATAAAATCAAAAACAATTTAGTAATTTACAAAAATTAAAGAAAAAGCACTTTAAAAATAATTTTTTTACATACATACTGCTTAAATCTAAAAAGTGAATTAAAAATACTTAAAAATTAGAAAATAGTGAAGAAAACCTATATATACTGCTAACATTAATACCTAACATACCTTCATAAAATCTAAAATCAGTAAAAATATTAAATAAAGACCTAATTTGCATAATTAAAACATCATGAACTAATATAAGTGAAAAAAAACAACATACATTCATGTAACCAACAACAATTTCTATTATATACACACTTAAAGTTAAAGAAAAAAAACTTATTAACTACTTAAGTAAAAAGGGATGAAAAAAAATTAATGTTGTGAATAATTAAAAAAAAAATGAAAATTTGATGGAAAAAATACAGATTAACATTTTCAAAAATTAAAAGGTAATTACATGAATGTAGGTTTTTTATTTTTTTTATATATATGTTAACAATAATGCTAACAAAGTTAATTGCCATAGTGGTGAGTTAAGCTGAACATTTAATGATTTTTTTTATTGAATGTGTGTTACAAATGTGTATATGTCGTGCTTTGCAATGAAAGAGAAAAATTCTCTTAAATAATTTTGCAGATCATCAAATGCTCTCTCGCAGCACAACGCTGAAAGATCTTTCATCGTGGGAGCAGCGGCGTTAAAAGAAGTGAGTTGAAATCAAGTTTTTTATTATAAAGAATGCATGAGAATTACTCTTTTATTAGCATTGCAAACGAAGATGTTGTTTTGTTCGCACTTAGCTACTCAAATTTTATTTTCTTCATTTAAATTAAATAATGAATAATTTAAATCTAATAATTTAAAGCTAAAAGAAAAAAAAAAGAAAAAATTTCCTGTTTATAATTTTTTTTTTAGCCATTAAATGGTTGTTTTATGTATAATAGTGCATAAACGTCACAGTCATTAAAATTATTTGAACACAAAATTTTCAAATGGTAACACTTGCCATTCTGTATTATTTTATACGAAAAACAAAAACAACACTTAGTATATAAGCAATAGCTAAAGTTTGTTGACCCCGGTTTAATTCTTTTGTATTATATACTTATTCTTTTTCTCCATAACTATTTTGGTAGAACTTTTTTTTTTATTTTTCGTTTTCTGGTCTAAGTACCTAATATAAATATTTTTATAGGATTTAAATGTTAATAAAATTAACATATAATTTAGTTTTATTTAACAATAATGTTTATCTCTTTTATATGAAATAAAAATTTTGTTATCATGGAAAGTTAAATATTTTCTTTTGATTTCAGCATAAGGTAGTTGGTTTGTGATGAAAGATAGGGATCCTATTTAGTTTGTTTTTTTTTAATTTTTGGTGTTAAAATTAGGATCATGGCTGGGAGGGTATATATATGTTGCACTTACATCATCAAGCAACATAATATCTTCCATATATGTCTTGCAGCAGAAGGTTGTTTGCTAACTAGTTCTTTTCTAATATGTCCGTCCGAAATTAGGTCACTTCCGTTTCCTGTCTAAGTTATCTCTTCTACATATCTTGTCCGATTCTATATATATGTATTTAAGTTACATACTCCGCACGCAAATTAAAATAATTTTTACGTAGCAAGGTAAAGCATTGTCTGATAGGGTGCAAGAACTCCACCCCACAAGCCGACGATCCCTAGCCGGATATAATGCGTGCATCCGCTTCCTGTCAGCAAATTCAAAATCATTAAAAAAAAAACATTTAAATCGTTGCATGTTACAGCTAAATAATATTATTTTTGGCGCCCAACGTGGGGCCGACACATTTGAAAACGTCCAATATGGTCATCAAGACTTATTGGCTAACAAAATCTTGGCTTTCTTTGATGTTGCATATGACAATCTAAGTTTGGTGCAAGTATTTAAGCATCACATTTTGTGTTGGTTCCCATTAACATTATTGGCTTGCTTAACTTAATGCCTTTCATTTTTTTTTTGTCTTTTGAATGCTGTTACTATTGTGCATTGGAACTATATATATTTTTAAAATTTAAATATATAGCCGGCATAATTTAACAACTTCCCTTAAACTACATTTATATTTCAAAATGTAATTTTTTTTGCTGTCTAGAACTGCAGATTTTTTGACCAAATATAGAAGTCGACATCTGACTGTAGCAATTAGAATGTATTTTGTTTTATAAAACAACTATTCAATAATGCTTGGAATTATAATAATCTTTAAGGACCCTGAAGACTATTAGCCAGCGTTTAAAAAGTTTAATCTTTCTAAATCTTTCATCTTTCTAAATCTTTCATCTTTTTTTTCTATCTATTCTAGTTAGCTACTTTTCTGTTGCATTATTATCGTGGAAGTTTATTTATCTTTTTATCACAACCAATTTACTGATATGCAATGAAATCAATAAATAACTTACTATACACATATTTTCTTATCTTATCTTCGATATTTAAATTTTAATAATATCTTAATTTTTTTACGTTTTGAATTGAAGATACTATTTGAATCGCGAAGTTCTTTATATATAACTTGTTCTGAGTTGAGCATTTTCTTAATTGTTTTTCTATTTTTGTTTTTGATTTGCTTAAACCATAATGGCTATGAGACATAGTAATGAGAATCTGAGTGTCGCTGAAATAAGCGGTCATACCTGCAATATTTGCAACAATCAAATTTCAGTCTTAGGTCATTTGCTCAAGACTACATGTAACCACAGTTTTCACAAATCTTGTTTATCCAAACACCTAACAAATAAAAGTTCATGCCCAGTATGTAGAGTTCGATGTGTTGCGCAAATGTCTAATCCTCAAACCCCTTCCAAGTCTACTGAGCATGGTCCTAATACTCGATCACAAACTCCACTCCAAGAAGCAGACTCCACTTGATGGTAGTTTAACAGAAGCTGCCTTGTCTCATACTCAGAATTTATCTCAACAATCTTCTACCGAACAAAGAGACAATATTCGTAACTTGGTTACAGCAGTTGTTGGATCACAGCAGGCTGAAATGCTTGCTACCCTTAGTCAGCAGTTGACCAGGTTGATTGAATCTAACATTGAGGAAGGATTTCGACGTTTGAGCCTTCAAAATAAAGCTCCGTCTCAACCTCCGAATATTAATGTCCAATCTGTTCAAGGTAACCCTTCTTTGCAATCGTTACCTCGGGTTGAGCAACAGTCTCTTGACCAACTACTTGGCTTGCAACATGTTCCATCTGGGAATAACATTCATGGAACTGCAGTTTCTAGCCAGAATTTTCCTGTTTCTCAGGGTGCACATCCTAACACTGAATTATCAGTACTTTCCGACAAAATAGGCCACATAATATACAATTGGAAGATTCGCTTCACCTGGTGGTTCTGATGGATTGTCAGCAGACAATTTCATATATCGTGTTGAAGCTCTTACCAATCAGACACTAGGTGGAAACTTTGACCTACTTTGCCGCTACGCAAGTGCTCTCTTCGACTCCAAAGCTAGCGACTGGTTTTGGAGGTTTCATAAATCGACTCGTGAATTTCGATGGAATGATTTATGCTTGGCACTTAGGCGTCAGTACAAAGATACACGAACAGACGTCGATTACAGGGAGATGTTACGTGATAGAAAGCAAAAACAAAATGAAATGAAATCGGATTCCTTCTACGAGTCAATCGTTGAGCTAACTGACCGTTTAGACCAACAATTGCCTGAAAATTCGCTGGTTGAAATCCTGAGAAGAAATCTCTTACCAGAAATTCAACATGAACTTTTAAACATACAAATTTGTTCTGTTTCACATTTACGAGATATTTGCAGGAAAAGAGAGTTTTTCCTACAAGATATCAAAAAGAATAATAACTTTTTCAAGCAATTTCCTAATCGTAAGCATGTTGCAGAATTAAATGAAGATTTTTATTTGGTCAATGATGATTTTGATGCAGATTCTGAAGAAATTTCAGCAGTATCCTTAGTTTGCTGGAATTGTGGTACGACTGGTCACCCCTACCAAAATTGTTTAGCCGAACGAAAAGTATTTTGCTATGGTTGCGGTACACCTAACGTGTATAAGCCCAATTGCAGACGTTGTGCAGAGTCAAAAAACTCAATGTTGAGTGCACAGAGAGGTGCACGCAAACCGATTGTAGCAAAGTTACTGAAACACCAATCGACGAGCACAGAATAACTTTATTAAATAATGCCTCTCGTCCATGTTCGTCTAAAAGAGTATAACGAGGCCCGTAGACGAATTTTCCAAGATGGTGCTTTGTCAAAAACCAAGACCCGTTCTAGCAAACGAATAAGAGACTTTTGGAATAAAATAAAATTAAACCGGAAACGGTTATTGAGCGCCATAGTAGACAAACCAAATGATATTCGACCTTACGCTGAGGTAAATTTGTTCGGAAAGTCTATTGTCGGTTTGTTGGATACAGGGGCGTCAATCAGCTGCATTGGTGCAGAGATTGCTCGCGAATTTGTAAATAATAAAAGTTTTAATTTTAAAAAGTTTAAGTCGTATGTACGTACGGCCGATGGGAAGACCCAAACAGTTATTGGGCAAGTTGATACTGTCATAACTTTTCGGGGAGCTTCCAAACCCATATCAATTTTTATTATTCCGAGTCTGGCACAAAACTTGTATCTGGGGATAGATTTTTGGAAGTCGTTCAATCTTTTACCCGAAGAACTTTTACATGAAGTCAATGAGATGGAATTTTTAAATCATTCAGACCTACACTTATTTACAGAAACCCAGTCACAAGAATTGAAAAATATTATTAACAAATTTCCATCATTTGCGAAAGTAGGTCTCGGCAGAACTAAGGTGATATCACACGTGATTGATGTTGGTGATGCTAAGCCTATTAAGCAACGCCACTTCCCGGTTTCTCCGGCTATTGAAAAGTTGATCTACGCTGAGGTTGATCGGATGTTGGATTTAGGAGTCATTGAAGAATCCGACAGCGCGTGGTCCTCGCCAATAGTTTTGGTGCAAAAGCCCGGAAAGGTTCGTTTATGTCTGGATAGCAGGAAGGTCAACGCGGTCACCGTGAAGGACACATACCCCTTGCCAAACATAGATGGTATCTTAAGTAGGCTACCAAAAGCAGAATTTATTTCTAGTTTAGATCTAAGAGATGCTTTTTGGCAGATACCTCTACATCCGAATTCCAGAGACAAAACAGCGTTCACAGTGCCAGGTAGACCTTTGTACCAGTGCAAAGTGATGCCATTTGGGCTATGCAATGCGCCGCAGACCATGTCACGTCTCATGGACAAGGTGGTTCCCTGTCATCTTCGGTCTGAAGTTTTTGTATACCTGGATGATTTGTTGATCATTTCCGAGAGCTTTTCGAAACATTTGGAAGTTCTTAAGGTACTCGCTGAGCATCTTAAGATAGCTGGTTTGACGATTAATGTGCAGAAAAGCAAATTTTGTTTAAAAGAGGTACGGTATTTAGGCCATATAGTAGGAAACGGTATTATTCGAACTGACCCTGAAAAAGTATCGGCTATATCCGATTTTCCTTCTCCGCGTTCGATAAAGCAGCTTCGACGAATCCTTGGAATGTCTGGGTGGTATAGAAAATTCATTCGGAGCTATGCTTCGATTACCGCACCACTAACAGATTTGTTGAAAAACAAAAAAGTTTTAATTGGACGGACGAAGCCGAAGTAGCTTTTAATGAGCTTAAGTCAGTTTTGAGTAGCGCTCCCGTGCTGCATAGTCCGAATTTTTCTGAGCCTTTTTACATACACTGTGATGCGAGTAAAACAAATGTTGGCGGCGTTTTGGTTCAAGTCAATAGAGAGGGTGATGAATTCCCCATTGCATTCATGTCAAAAAAATTAAACCACGCCCAACGCAACTACTCCGTCACAGAGCAAGAATGTTTAGCTGCCGTGCTCAGTGTAAAAAAATTCCGGCCGTATGTAGAAGGTCACGAATTCACGATTATTACTGATCATGCATCGCTCAAGTGGCTAATGGCTCAAACTGATTTGAGCTCACGATTAGCTCGGTGGGCTTTAAAATTACAAGGTTTCTGTTTTAACATTCAACATCGGCGCGGTAGTCGGAATGTAGTTCCGGATGCTCTGTCTAGAGTCAATACCGAAGACTTGTCCGCTTTAGAAAATGACAGCGGTATTTTCGTTGACTTGAGTTCATCCATGTTTCAGTCTGATGAATATAAAGACCTTATCCAAAAGGTCAAGGATAATGAGAGTCAGTTTCCAGATTTGAGGGTGGTTGATAACTTTCTTTACCGAAGAACGGAACATGCAACCGGAGAACAGCTGTACGATGACTTGTGTTGGAAATTATGGATACCGAGATTTTTGGTTGATGATGTGCTACGAAAAGCCCATGATGACCTGTTGTCATCCCATAATGGTATATATAAGACCCTCGAACGAATTCGTCGGTACTATTTCTGGTATGGTTACCGATGTAAAATCCTACATAAATTCGTGCGAAATCTGCAAGTGCACAAAACACCCAAATCACGTGCTGCGTCCACCAATGGGTAAGACCGCAGAGACACACCGATTTTTCCAGCGTCTATATGTGGATTTTCTTGGGCCATATCCTCGCTCTAGCTCTGGCCATATAGGCATATTTATTGTACTTGATCATTTCTCTAAATTTCCTTTCCTCAAACCAGTTAAAAAGTTTACGGCCGACGTAGTTGATACTTATCTTGAGAACGAACTTTTTCATACTTTTGGAGTACCTGAAAGTATAATTTCCGACAACGGGACGCAGTTTAAATCCAACAAATTTAATAATTTATTGCAAAAATATGGTATAAGCCATATTTATACAGCTTTTCATTCTCCTCAAGCAAACGCATCGGAACGTGTTAATCGGTCTGTCATCTCGGCTATAAAAGCGTATGTGAAACCTGAGCAGAAGGATTGGGACAAGTACCTTAGCAACATTTGCTGTGCTTTGCGCTCAGCGGTACATTCCTCAGTTGGTACCTTACCATACTTCATGGCTTTTGGCCAACATATGGTGACGAACGGCTCTACATATGCATTGCTTAGGAAGCTGAAAATGTTAGAGGACAGAACTGTGAACTTTAATCGAGAGGATACTTTGGAGATTGTGCGAAATAGGGCTGGTGTTACGATGAGAAAACAACAGGAACGTAATGAAAGAGCATACAACGTAAGATCAAAAATAGTATCTTACGATGTGGGTCAAGAAGTGTACAGACGCAATTTTAAACAAAGCAATTTCGAGCAAGGCTATAATGCCAAATTGGGCAAAACTTTTGTGAAAGCTCGTGTAAGAAAGAAATTGGGTAATTGCTATTACGAGCTGGAGGATCCACAAGGACAGTTTATTGGCACTTACCATGCCAAAGACATACGGCAATAATTTTTTTTTATTCATTTGTTTTCGCTCCAAGTGCGATCAGCTTTGGTGTGCGTTTCAACCCCAAAGTCTGATTTTGGTTTGGGGGGAAAATGTAGGGGACTTGGAGCTCAATTTCTCTAATATTTTTAGAAATTTTTATTTTTGATTCTAAATAAATCTTACTGAAAATTCATAAATTTTTAGCCATGAATTAATTTAATGCCATCTATTGGTCAAATAATTGAATTTGTATACGAACCACTGTACCGGAAATTGAATAAGTATTATTATCTATCTCGAAATTTTCTTAAACATGCTTTTAATATTGTTTTTATTACCAAACGAGTAATTTCCTTTACAGTGATTCGACCTTTTTCTATCCAGAAGCCAACGAGGAAACAAGTGCTTATTTAAAAGTCGAAAAATTATCATAATTTCAAGGTGTTTTTTTTTAAATTTTAAAACCAATCAAATTTTGGAAACAAGTTTTATTTACTTAATTTTGCCACTTTAATTTAAAGTAGTAAATGCAAATAAATTGGAAAAGAAGTAAGTTACATTTTTTTTATTAAATTAAAATAATAGAGCAAAAGAGATAAAATTATAATCATTCTTTTTTAATTAAATAAATTTATTTAATTGTAGAAATAATCTACTGTCATCTAAGCTTATCTACTGTCATCTAAGAACTAAAATTATCTTATAACCTTCGAAAAGTTAAGATTTGATGACACCTGTCCTACAGGATTGAAAAATTAACTTTTCCTGGCGTCAATTCCAAACCGGGTAAAATTTTTGCATAATTTTATATCAAAATCTAATTAAAAATTATTAACTAGATTGGCGCCTAATTAAAAATCCCAAAGTGGATTTTCTATTCGTCATTTGTTTTCGATTTATATCAACATTTCTGTATATGCTGAGAACGAGTTTTTATGCCGAACCAGAAATCTAGGCAAAATTGGCTTCGTGAGTTTGGCTTCAGTCGGCAGTCGTAAGCGGTAGAAACTTAAACATGTGGTCTATAATAAAAGTTAGAAATATTTGACCAGACCAAACATACAAAAAAGTGAAAAGTAATAACTTTTAACAATGGTTAAATAAAATCAAAAACAATTTAGTAATTTACAAAAATTAAAGAAAAAGCACTTTAAAAATAATTTTTTTACATACATACTGCTTAAATCTAAAAAGTGAATTAAAAATACTTAAAAATTAGAAAATAGTGAAGAAAACCTATATATACTGCTAACATTAATACCTAACATACCTTCATAAAATATAAAATCAGTAAAAATATTAAATAAAGACCTAATTTGCATAATTAAAACATCATGAACTAATATAAGTGAAAAAAAACAACATACATTCATGTAACCAACAACAATTTCTATTATATACACACTTAAAGTTAAAGAAAAAAAACTTATTAACTACTTAAGTAAAAAGGGATGAAAAAAAATTAATGTTGTGAATAATTAAAAAAAAAATGAAAATTTGATGGAAAAAATACAGATTAACATTTTCAAAAATTAAAAGGTAATTACATGAATGTAGGTTTTTTATTTTTTTTATATATATGTTAACAATAATGCTAACAAAGTTAATTGCCATAGTGGTGAGTTAAGCTGAACATTTAATGATTTTTTTTATTGAATGTGTGTTACAAATGTGTATATGTCGTGCTTTGCAATGAAAGAGAAAAATTCTCTTAAATAATTTTGCAGATCATCAAATGCTCTCTCGCAGCACAACGCTGAAAGATCTTTCATCGTGGGAGCAGCGGCGTTAAAAGAAGTGAGTTGAAATCAAGTTTTTTATTATAAAGAATGCATGAGAATTACTCTTTTATTAGCATTGCAAACGAAGATGTTGTTTTGTTCGCACTTAGCTACTCAAATTTTATTTTCTTCATTTAAATTAAATAATGAATAATTTAAATCTAATAATTTAAAGCTAAAAGAAAAAAAAAAGAAAAAATTTCCTGTTTATAATTTTTTTTTTTAGCCATTAAATGGTTGTTTTATGTATAATAGTGCATAAACGTCACAGTCATTAAAATTATTTGAACACACAATTTTCAAATGGTAACACTTGCCATTCTGTATTATTTTATACGAAAAACAAAAACAACACTTAGTATATAAGCAATAGCTAAAGTTTGTTGACCCCGGTTTAATTCTTTTGTATTATATACTTATTCTTTTTCTCCATAACTATTTTGGTAGAACTTTTTTTTTTATTTTTCGTTTTCTGGTCTAAGTACCTAATATAAATATTTTTATAGGATTTAAATGTTAATAAAATTAACATATAATTTAGTTTTATTTAACAATAATGTTTATCTCTTTTATATGAAATAAAAATTTTGTTATCATGGAAAGTTAAATATTTTCTTTTGATTTCAGCATAAGGTAGTTGGTTTGTGATGAAAGATAGGGATCCTATTTAGTTTGTTTTTTTTTAATTTTTGGTGTTAAAATTAGGATCATGGCTGGGAGGGTATATATATGTTGCACTAACATCATCAAGCAACATAATATCTTCCATATATGTCTTGCAGCAGAAGGTTGTTTGCTAACTAGTTCTTTTCTAATATGTCCGTCCGAAATTAGGTCACTTCCGTTTCCTGTCTAAGTTATCTCTTCTACATATCTTGTCCGATTCTATATATATGTATTTAAGTTACATACTCCGCACGCAAATTAAAATAATTTTTACGTAGCAAGGTAAAGCATTGTCTGATAGGGTGCAAGAACTCCACCCCACAAGCCGACGATCCCTAGCCGGATATAATGCGTGCATCCGCTTCCTGTCAGCAAATTCAAAATCATTAAAAAAAACATTTAAATCGTTGCATGCTACAAAATATAGGAAAATTGTGTATATTTAGTCAGCATATTTCGCGCCATTTCCCGATTGAGCTTATAGCGGGTTCACATGATCCTACATGTTGTCACGCCTGGCGTGATGGCCTTGAAGTTGAAATATTTCAAATTCAAGATAACATGTTCTCAGTCGGCTGTATCGAGCGTTCGAACGGTCAAATACGAAGCTTGTCCTACAATGCGTGACAACATGTAGGACCATGTGAACCCCGCTTATGTCAAACCTAAAATATCAAGCCAAGGGCGCATTCAATTTCTACAGGTGACATGCATTTTCAGGACGCCCTTTTTTTATTATATTACAAATATCGCCGTAAGTGCAGTTTACGGCCCTCGCGTATATATTTTTTTCTTATTTTTATTAAACGTATTTGGGCCTCCTTAGTCCAAATAAGCAAAAATAAAATGTCGGTTTCTAATAACTTATGAGATAAAATTCAAGAAAGTTTCAAAATTCAGTGCAAAATGTTAAGTGTGTCGAATAAAGCCCAAAATAAAGAATGAGATATCGCACAAAATAATGTTAACAAAGTAATAAATAAATAAAATAATGTTAGTGGAAGACTTCCAACAGGCTGTTGGACTCTATAATAATAACATAAGCATAAAGACTAAAGTAAAGCAAAAATACAACAATGAATATGAAAATATGAAATGGGAGCAAAACTGAGAAACTGGCTTTTAAAATTTCATCGCCTCTGTGGTGCAGTGCGCTAGTGCGCGCTTGCACCGATATCACAAAGATTTCTGATGAAGCCTTCAGCAGGGTCGAAATTGCATTAAAATCAGCAAGTGATTTTTTCCTTTTCACATTGAAAAAACGTTGTTGTTTCTTTGGAAAGATTCGTTAGTACAATTAAATGTTCTAACTTTGACCTTAAGCTCAGTAAACGATTTTAAACTATCAAACAACTAGAATTTGTATTTAAAATCAAATATGATTTAAACTATCAAACATTTAGAATTTGTATTTAAATCATATAAAATCAACATAATAAATAACAAGGTCATTTAGAAAAAACTTTAATCAAACGGTAGAGCACGACCAAACAGAAACAGCTGAAAATATATCAGCAAAAATCTAAAAAAAAATTCAGTAACCATGCTTTGTTGTTGGAAGACTTCCAGGAGACTGTTGGGCTCCATATAATAACATAAGCATAAGGACTAAAGTAAAGCAAAAAATACAACAACAAATGTGAAATGGGAGAAAAACTGAGAAATTGACACTTCAAATCTCATCGCCTATGTGGTGCAGTGCGCTAGTGTGCGCTTGCACGGGTATCACAAAGATTTCTGATGAAGCCTTTATCAGGGCCGAAATTCCAATAAAATCAGCTAGGGATTTTTTTCTTTTCATATTGAAAAACTTTGTTGTTGTTATTTCTTCGGAAAGATTCGTTAGTACAATTAATTTGTCATGGGCACCTGCATATAGTGAATAATACCTTTTATGAATACCCCTGGTATTTCCACTAACGCCCTCTAGCATGGCGGTGCACACAATTTTTTCCCCATTTGGATGTGGCATCTCGGTGGGGTTCGAGAACATTCGGGCGAACAAAATGGCGATAAACATGCTTGAGGTGGATAAGCAATAACAACAATAGCAAAATTAGTTTGGGCGCGAATAAACCGGTCTGAAAGATGGCGAGATCCGATACGCGCTTGAATCGGTAGCCAATGGGAATACCGAAACAAACGTCGGTTAACGGCCATTTTTCGAAGTGTCATCCAAAAGTCGAAACCAACCATTACCTACTCCCCTCGGTTATGGTCGATTCCACCGAAAACGGAGCGAAGTTGGAAAAACATCGGTAGTTTGCCCGTCTAAAAACCTCGAAAAGGAATGCGAAATAACCTTAACCGAGAACAGGTTTACCCTTAGAAAAGTACGAAAATTCCGAATAAAGAGAAAAATACACCTCTGCGAAAACGATGCTGCAGCAGAGGTCGAGCATTTAACAAAATGAAAAGGATGAATATTAAGGTTACAATGAACAAGCAGTAAAATAATAAAAATTACAATTAAAAGACGACTACAAAACTCTTGAAATTGAAATATAACCGCAACAGTAAAAAGTAGGAAACCTTTAAAATCAAGATATTTGCAATAAAGTTTCTAAAACTATACCATCAGCTGCGCGAGTGCTAGTGCATATTGGAGAGAAGTCGAAGGAATTTCAAGCAAATCTAGAAATATTTGGAAAAGCAAGCACGAAAGCAATAGTTTTACATTAAACCAAGCTAGAAAACCTTTATACATATAACGCAAAAAGGTGAGTTATATTTAACGTTTGAACTTTTGAGTTAAGTAACCGTAATAGCTTAATTTAAATAGCAGCATTGGATACAAAATTATTATTATCTCCATCACTACAAGTTAACCATATATTTTCAAACATTATTGCGAAAAATCCATAAAAGAAAAATAAAACAGTCACCATTGTATTGAATAGACTTCTACAATGTAAACTGTAAACACGGCAACGACTCTGAAAGCAATATATAAATATAATTTGGTTGGAACAGAATTTCGAAGGTTCCCAAGTGTCTAGTGACTTGAGAGAAAAAAAGGGAGCGACGACAAGACTGCGCACGTTTGCGTAGCCCCCAACAAAAGACAGCAACAGAAACTTTTCTCCTCCAAGTAAGCATATCCGGAAATTTAAAAATAATGTTATTAATGATTAAAAACCTAACAGCTAATGCCTCGCCACAAAGCCGCAGCGCCAGCATCGTTGCCTGCACCGTAGTAGGGCCGACCTAGCGGACACACCAGCAGCGTCAACCATACATACAGCGAACCAGTCACGCTCACACCATAGTGCAACCACGACACCCTCGCCTCCAGCAGCACCCACGCCGAATATATCAGCACACCACCAACATCCTCTTCAAAAGCAAACCACCACCACCAGTAGCGACGACACCTACATCATCACCCGCCATGTCATCACATCCAGCACCACCACCCAAACCCCCAACCTCCAGCGCCGCCGCAACAACTACAACAACGACCACAACGACCACAACGACACAACACTACCACTATCATCACCACCAACTGTGAAAATAACAGAAAGAAATAAAAAAGAAGGTGAAAACTAAAACAAAACATAAAAGAGAAGTGAAAAAAAAACTAAGAAATCAGAAAATTTAAAAGAAAATTTAAAAATAGCTAATTTGTGAAAAGCGAAAGAAGAGAATGTGAAGAAAGTGAAAAGAGCAAATAAATAAACTGAAAATTTAAAAACTGAAAAAGAAACAAAACTAAAGATAAAATCTGAAAAGAATAGAGCAAAATAGTTAAAATTTAAGAGAAAAATAAAGACATAGAAACTTTATTTGAAAATCGAAAAATTGAAAGAATAAAAATAAACTCAAAACCAGTGAAGCAGTGAAAATTAAATGAAATAGTGAAAAGAAAAGGAAAGGACGAAAATTAAAAGATACACTAAAAAAGAAAAGTAAATTGAAATGAAATAGTGAAAACCAAAAAAAAAAAAAAAAATAAAAAGGTATAAATGTAAAGAGAAAAAATACCAAAATTTAGAGAAAACAAAATGAGTGAAAATTAAGAAAACAGATAGGCACTAAAAAAGCTTAAAGGAGAAAGGAAAAATAATAACAGAAAAAAAAACAAACTAGAAGTATGTGAAAAGTCGAAAAACCTAGAAGTTAGAAAAGAGAATGCAAAGTTGCTAATATATAAGAAAATGAAGAAATCTTTATAAACTAAAAAGAGTACACAGTTTAATTTTTATAAAATTAAGTAAAATATAGAAAAACTTGAAATATAAGAGAAGTGAAATAAAATTAGAAAGCTTAAAATGTAAGAAGAGTGAAATAAAGTAAAGACAATTAAGACTATATGATAAGAGAAAAAAATAGTGAAAACGATGAGATTAAAGAAATGTAGCAGCTGATATATAAGAAAATAGTGAATCTACCGAGAAAAAAAATAAGAAAATTGAAACATTGAACCGAAGAAGAAAGAACAGATAATGAAAATAAAACCAAGAGAAAACTATAAAAGAGAAAGATAAAAAGACAAAAGAGAAAAAAAACAAACGACAACCCAGCACTATCAACAACAACTACATCATCGACATCAACACCAGCATAAACTACAGAACAACCATAGCCACCACGCAACAGCACCGCTACAACAACTACAGAACCACAACAAGGACAACCGCAGGCCGGAAACATACTCGCAGGTTTTTTATAATAATAAACTCACTTTTGAGAAATAACGATTGTTGTTCTATTACCGCATATTATATACAGACATACTATTTATATTTTATTTTTTTGAATTTAAATGATAAGTTTGCGCTTTAACAGTAGTTTAAGGAAACGAAATTTTTCGTCAGTAATTGAAGCAGAGTTGATTTACTTAAGCAATAACAAAATTTGTAAACACGTTTGTGAAGAATATTGAACAAAGCATTTAACGTTCGATGCGTCACTCGAGCTTGCGTATAAACTGCATCATTCTGGAATTTTTGATCGTTTGTTAGCAATATTCAGAAATACAGAAAAACAGATAATCTAACATTTAAGGGAAACGAGAAAAGGGTTCAGTAGAAAAAAAGGGGAAAAAGGTGAACGCCAGCAGAAGAAAACTAACCACATAAGCTTAACAAAGTAAGAATGTAGTTGGCAACGCTGTTGCTATCCTCCGTAAGGAGAAGTAGAACATAAGCTGCAGCGACATAGTCTAGAGACATTCCAGCGTTCAACTTCATAGGTAGCTCTTGGGTTTAGTTAAGTTTGTGGCAAAAAAAAAATTCATCTGAAGTCTTCCCAATGATTTAAAGGCAGGCGATCTTAAATATTTTTGACAACTTAAGACCAGGTTTCACATTTTCTTTAGACGCACCTAGATAGCGATAGGTATGGGTATTCTTACAACCGTGGATGCTTTTAGTTTAAGCAAACGTTACTGACGTAAATGTAAAAAGTATTTGGTATATTAGCCTTGATTTGTCCACTACTTTAAGTTATAGAATGTCTTATCCTCCTCACTAAAGACAGCTATTTAAGTAATATGCTAAATTTTTTTTTGTTTGTAATTTAACTGTTACCAATTTATCGTGTTGGTATATTGCTCGATAGGAACCTAAGGGTATAATGGTTCATGGTAACAAGAACATACTAGTAGTAAGTAACAGTTTTACAAAACCTCATTATACCGAATTTTACTATAAGAAACTCGGCTTAAGTTATGTTAAAGTCTCGTTTGTCATTGCTAGCCTTAATTATATATAAAAACCCGGTTTATAAAAGAAATGGAACTATAAGTTTGTTTATCTATTGTTGCTAATGTTTACGTTGCTTTCGTAACTGAGTTGTAATTTTAAACAGTACCGTTAATTTAAAACAACAGTTGAATTCAAAGTAAATTTTTTTTAAGAACCGTCGACCCACTTATGACATCATTAGAAAGTACAGCAAATGAATTGCTAAATTTTGAATTTGTCATGCAATGAAATTTCATTATTTTGAATCATCGGGGCCTTTCCCCAAAAGGTAGCATTATCCATATTTTTTTACATACAATATCATGATTGATTTTCTTGTTAAAATTTACTTTAACCTAGAACTGCTGTTATGTATATTTTTTTCGGATTAACCGTCACACTTTGTTGTTTATGATTCTAAATTTTTATCATAGCTTAAGCTGACACGCAAATTTATTTCACTTTGTATCACACATTATAGAGGATAATGTTTTAAGTTTTGTATATATATCGAGTAGATCTCGCTTATTTGAAAAACAAAATGTAACATTGTAATAACAAGAGCAAAAAAAAAATATTTGTTACTTTTGCTGAAAAGAGGTTGATTTTCCGGATCTGCATCAAGCCGGAGTTGTTTTCGGGTATTATTAGTTTTCTAATTTGGGAATAAAAGTTCCTTAATTTTTTTGATATGAATCTATAAATAGTAGTTTTAAGTAATGTAAGCGTAAACATTTTTTTGTAATTATTTATTTTGGCTTTGTTTCTTGAATTTGGGACCAAATCTAATAAACGAAAACGAACTATAAAAAAAAATTTTTTTAGTACAATGATGAATAGTTGAATTTTACCGGATAGGTGGCGTAGATCAGCAAAAGTAAGAATGGCGTAAGTATGGAGTCAATTGGGGTGATCTGAGGATCGGCGCAGGGTCACCAAGGCTGGTTTTTTTTGGGACCAGAGGGGGTGGGTTAGCCAAGGGCGATCGGATTCCATCAAAGATCGACCCACGAGACGTGCCAACGTGGCAACAGCGAGCAACCGGCTCAGATTCCTTCTTCGTTTTCAGCACTTCCTCGTGAAATAATCGAGTTTTTTTTCTTCTTTCGAGATTTTTCTTTGTTCATGGCTTTTCGGGTTTATTTTACCAGGCGGTATGTTTTTTTAAATAAACTGGTACGATTTTATTCGTGTGCAGTTTCCGTCGGTCGGACCAGGCTGGCAAGAACACCACCCCATCCGGCGAGCCTTAGCCGCGCAATACGCCAGCGTACCAGTGCTGCCGGAGGGACGACAGGGGTGCGCAACGAAGGCTCCCTTGCCACATGACGCACCAGTCATATACCACAAACGTGGGGCCGGAAACATGACAAATTGTTAATTGACCTTAAGCTCAATAAACGATTTTAAACTATCAAACAACTAGAATTTGTATTTAAAATCAAATATGATTTAAACTATCAAACAATTAGAATTTTTACTTAAATCATATAAAATCAAAATAAAATATAATTTAAGTACCTTAATAACCCAAATTTAGTAGAAAATAACGGTTTTTTTATTATAAATTTCAAATATGATATAATTTTGCTTAAAAAATTACAAATACACTTGCAATGATAAAAGTATAGTATTTCATTGAAAAGGTAATTTTATTATCTTTGAAATAACATACAAATCTTTTAGATCTATTGGATAATGGTAAAAAAATAGATGTATTTTTGAAAATCTTTTAGCAATAAAAAAAACTAAAAAATCGATAACTGGATAACTAGTTGAGTAATCGATTTTTTGTTAGGCCAAACATTTGTTTTTGTTGTTTTCTACCAGAAAACACTTTCAAATCGCGGCGCCCCGGAAATCGTAATCGTGCCAAAATGCAGCGTGGGTTTTAAACAATCTCTCTTGGAGGATGTTGGCTAGCAACAAATTTTGCACTGCACTTCCTTGTGCTACTCGTGGTGGCACTTAGAGGACGTTCGCCAGCAAAGAAAGCCAATTTAACTTTGCTGCACTTGCTGATGCACCGGTTGATCGTTGGTGCCCACACACACACGCACACACAAACTCAAGCACTTTCATTTTTTTATTTTTATTATTTTGATATTTTTTAAGTTTACAATATTACAAGTTTACGAAATAATTTGCAAGTACAAGCACTCGAATTAAATCAGCTTTATCATGAATAATTTTTCACGTGGAATCGAAGAAGGAAGTTTTAATTTTTAAGAAAAAGCTCAAGAACATTCTGCAAATTTTTAGTGGAAAATTGTTGATAAAACGTTGATGAACAAATTGGCATTAAAAATTTCCAAAATGTTCTTGAGCTTTATCTTAAAAATGAAAACTCCCTTTTCCGATTCCGCGTGAAAAATTATTCATGATAGGGTCGAATATGTCGCGGAAATCGACGTGTTGTTTTTTTTTCATTATTATTAAGTGTGTCAAAAATTCGCTTTCGATTGTCAAAATTTGTAGTAGCCCCTGGGGCTAGCACAAATTTTGACAATTATATTCACCGTACAAATGCCAAAAATTACTCTACCAACTGTCAAAATTTGATCATCCGACTGAAAAGTTTCCGATTGACACACAGCCAAGGTCACAAATGTATCCACTTCATAAAAAAGTTTCTACAGATTAAAGTAATGAAACGCAATTTTGTAAGCCTTAATAACAATATTATTTATATAATTTGAAGACTAATAAATAGCTTTGTTAAAATATAATAGTAAGAAACAAAACATGTACATATCAGTGATTGAATTGCTGCAGTAAAAGTAGCAAAAGTCGTAAAATTATTGCTTTTTAAAGCAATCCGATACATTGCGAAGCACTTCAGCAATCGACAGTTTCATCAGTTTTTGTTTTGACTGATTGAAACTGTGAACAAAATCGAAAGTCGAAGCAACTGCAACTGTTAAACTTTTGAAAGTCTAAGCAGCATCAGTTTTTCAACAGTGTTAAGAGGTGATTATAATAGACGGAACGGAACGTTATAGAATGTTGAGAAATGTCACTGAGTTCGATTATAATAAGACGGAACGGAGCGGCGCGTGACGTTGAGATCTATAGATTTTTGATTTTTCCGCTGCGTTCCGTTACGTTTTGAGCAAGAACTTTATGTTGACAGATGCTACTATTAATTTTATTCTGCATTTGTTTTGTTTTCCGTATTTTTGATAAAATTTGATTGAATTCATGTTTTTAAATAATAAGAAAAGAAGAATTGATGGAAAATGTTTTGTAATAAAATATATTTTAGAAAAAATTAACTCGTCTTTCGTTGCTATTATAATCGCCCCTCCGTTTGAAACCGTTTCGTCCCGACACAAAGACTTTTGATTCCGTTTCGTTCCATCTATTATAATTAGCACTTAAATGGGTCGCTGATTTCGAATCTGAAGTCAGAATTTTAAAATTGAAAATGGTAGATAGGATAATTTTTTTTTATTTTTATGAATTCGGGGCCTGCGCGAACTACAGGATAAAAAAGGGTCACTGAATCCGAATCCGTTGTCAGAATTTCAAAATTATACAATTTTGGAATAATAGGGCCCCCTGCTAATATGTATTTTTAAGAGTTTTACACTTAATTTATCAGTGTTAGGGGTCGCTAATTTCGAATCTGAAGTCAGAATTTTAAAATTAAAAATGGATAGGGTTGCCACCTTAATTTTTTATTTTTACGAATTCAGGGCTGGCTCGAATTAAAGGGTAAAAATGGGTCGCTGAGTCCGAATCCTTTTTCAGAATTTCAAAATTATAAAATTTTGAAATAATAGGGCTGCCACCTAATAATATGTATTTTTTAGAATTTCAAACATCATTTATCAGTGTTAGTAGTTCGCTGATTTCGAATCTGAAGTAAGAATTTAAAAATTCAAGATGGTGGATAGGGTTGCCACCCTATCCATTGAGACTCACATCGAAACTGATGGCAAGCACCGCGCCATAGTGATCGCATCCGCATACTTTCCTGGGGACGATCTCAACATCCCCCAGCGGAGATAAAACGACCAGTGGAGCACTGAAGGAAAGAGCAACTTTCACTACTCATCGGCTGTGACGCCAACGCACACCACACAATTTGGGGAAGCACCGACGTCAACACCAGAGGTGAGTACCTTTTAGAATTTCTTTTAAGCTGTAACCTAGACTTTTTCAATGTGTGGGTAACACCTACTTTTGTCACTAGGGCTAGAGAAGAGGTCTTAGATCTCACCATAGGAAGCCCAGATGTTGGGGATATGATAAGGGAATGGAGGGTATTAACAGAACCTCCAATATCTGACCATAGAATAATAGAGTTTAGACTTGGGGCAAAATGTCAAGAGATAGAACCCAAAAGAAACCCAAGAAATACCAGTTGGGTCAACTACACCAACACCCTGAAAGAAAACCTACAGTACGTAAAAGCTAGGAGTAGAATTAGTAACATCCTAGAACTTGAATGCTATGTAGAGCAGATAAACAATGCAGTATATAATGCCTACGAATCTAGCTGACCAACAGGGCACTAGGCAAGAACAAAACATACTTGTTGGAGCGCCGAGCTGACCAGACTCTGAAAGAAGATGCGATGCAGTTTTAATACCACAAAGCGCAACGGAGAATGGCACAACTACACGGCGACTCTGACGGAGTACAATAAAGAAATCAGAAAAGCCAAAAGACAAAACTTTAGAACTTTCTGCGAAGACATTTCTTCCACGCCAGCCGCAGCCAGGATACACAAAGCAATGGCTAAAGGCAGAGTGGAGACAAGAATGTCACTTCTATTGCCAGACGGAAGCTATACGCTTAGAGAAGAGCAACGAGCCCGTCACCTTCTAGAAACTCATTTCCCGGGCAGCACACCAGTAACTGAGTATGAGACAGCAGGCAGGCAGATTACTCCAAATTAAAAAAAATGGAAACTCGCAACGAGCATTTGTACTAAGGCTCGTCTAGATTGGACACTTAGAACCTTTCAACTATTCAAATCAGCAGGTGTAGACGTCATCTTTCCTGCACTTCTACAAAAAGGTGCAGAAACTATATTGCCCCACCTAGTCAAAATAACTAGAAGCAGCCTTGCGCTGGGCTATATCCCAAGGAAATGGAGAAAGGCCATAGTCACCTTCATACCAAAAGTAGGGAAAATAGACTACACGCTACCAAAATCGTTTAGACCCATTAGCCTTACCTCATTTGTATTTAAAACAATGGAAAAGGTAATAGATAACTATATAAGAACTGAGATTCTTGAGAAGGCACCAATGCACCCATGTCAACACGCATATAGGGCGGGCAGGTCTACAGAATCTGCTCTATACCAGTTGGCTAGTAACATCTAGTCAGCTTTCAAAAACAAAGAAACCGTACTCTGTGCCTTTCTAGACATAGAAGGAGCCTTTGATAATACTTCTCACGAGGCTGTGAAGAAGTCTTTACACAAAAGAGGAGTAAATGATATGCTCAGCAGATGCATATGCCAAATACTTAGCACTACAACTGCAGAAACAAAAGTGGGCAACACCAATTTAAGAATCAAAACAACAAAAGGCTGCCCACAAGGCGGAGTCCTCTCTCCACTGCTGTGGAGTCTTGTTGTAGACGAATTATTAACGATGCTAACCGAGAATGGCATAAAATGTCAGGTTTACGCAGACGACATCGCCTTAATAGCGAGAGGGTAGTTCGAGAATACACTCTGTAACCTGATACAGAGTGGACTGTCAGTAACAAAGGATTTGTGCAACAAAGTGGGATTAAGTATCAACCCAGCAAAAACTACCATAGTACCTTTTACTTACAAAAAAGCCTGCCAAACTTCCGAACAATGAGAATGGATGGCACGGAAATCCCCTTCAAAGGAGAAGTAAAGTACCTGGGACTTTCACTAGATTCAAAGCTTCTCTGGAGAGGACATGCGTCACAGGGGCCATGAGGACCTGCCCTACAGCAGCACTAGAAGTAATTCTGGACCTAACACCCTTACACCTTGTCATAGAGGGAGTAGCCAAGCGAACTCTGTTGTGCATTGCAAAAGAGGGGACAGGTTGAGGTAAAATTATCAGCAGTAGAGAGTCGATCTACTAGTCGAGACGATAAAGTAAAAGGTACAACTTCGAAAAATACTTCAAAATTAAGCTTAGTACCAAAGAGTGAGACAGCGAGATGATATCGCAAGTCAAGAAACCACACAGTATATCATGGTATACGGATGGCTCCAAGACATTGGAAGGTATAGGCGCAGGGGTGTACGGGCCAAGAACCAAGCACTTTGAACCTATGGGGACAACACCCACTATCTTCCAAGCGGAAATCCTAGCAATACAGCTGTGTGCACAATTCAATCTGAACCGTAAATACAAAGGTCAGGATATAGTTGTGATGTCAGACAGCCAAGCAGCAATCAAAGCATTAGTTTCCTGTGAGATATCATCTAGAATAACATGATAATGCCTAACAAAACTTAACGAACTAGGCAAGAATAACACTGTTACTATACTTTGGGTTCCAGGATACAAAGGAATACAGGGTAACGAAGAAGCCGATAGTCTAGCGCGACAGGGTGTAGCTACAAAATTTATACGACCAGAACTATTCTGCAGATTGGGCACACATTCTGTAAAAGAAGAACTACAAAGGGAGGAGAGGCATAAACGTTCAAACCTTTGGAAAAGCCTCCCAAAGCTAAGACAATCTAAATTGCTTCTCAGAGAGTTTAACACTCGGAGAGCAAAATTATGCATAAGCTTAGGCAAACCGAATCTAAGGATTCTAACGGGGTTCCTTTCAGGACACTGTAAACTCAAATACCACCAGATGAAATTGGGCATAGAAACCGATAGTAACTGCAGTTTCTGTGAAGAAACAGAGGAGACTCCAATACACCTACTTACAAACTGCGACGCCGTGGCTCGCAGACGTAAACTAGCACTGGGGAACATGAGATGAGTCTAGAGCAGGTTTCAACTTTTGAACCTAAGAATATTCTCAAATTCATTAATGCAATAGGGCTGGATGAAATTCTGTAATCCGCAAACCCAGCTATAAATTGGTTAAGAAAGGCATGCCATCTGACTCCCGTTAGCATATCACTTTTAAACTCGGTGTCTCTTCATCCATGCTTAATGATGTCTTCAACTCTTCACTTTGGCCAGCTGACGTGAAGGTGAAGTTTTTCGAAATATTCAACACCATCTGCCAAAGCCCTATAGAAATGCGTAAATGTGCCAAAACTCAGTAACTCTCTCAACATCTATTTTCAAAACATCTCTGGCATGCGCACCAAATCTTCTTCAGCCTTTGTTGCTACTTCGCACTTGGATGCAGATGTTATTGTTTTAGTTGAAAATTGGCTAAATCCCAGTGACTTTTTCATCGAAGAATTTCTTGATCTTAATATTTACCAAGTTTTCCGGAAAGATTACGAAGCTGCTAAAACTGGCTGCAGTCATGGTGGAGGTGGTCTGATTGCTGTCAAGCGAAATATTTATGCTTCAGTAGTTCCTATGAATAACTCAGACTCACTTCTAGACCATTTTATTTGTGTGTGTCTCATATGTCCCACCAAATAGTTCAATTGATTTATATAGTTCTCATATCAACAATATAAAATCACTAGTCGATATAAATCTTGCTGATAATCAGCTATGTGTCCTTGGGGACTTTAATTTAAGTAAAGTTGTCAGGAGAAATGTTCATTGTTATACTGTATTTATTCCTTCTAATGTATGTAGCGATCTTAAAGTATTTGTAATAGACAGTTTTTTAGACCTTAAGTTACTTCAAATCAATGGATTCAAAAACAAGCTGAATAAGATTCTTGATTTAATATTTATCAGCAATAACTTAAATTTTAAAGTAGAGGAATCTGCATTTCCCATTTGCTCCTCAGACATGCATCATATTTACATTACTTTACTCTATTTTATTTTATTTTACTTTACTTTACTTTACTTTACTTTACTTTACTTTACTTTACTTTACTTTACTTTACTGTACTTTACTTTACTTTACTTTACTTTACTTTACTTTACTTTACTTTACTTTACTTTACTTTACTTTACTTTACTTTACTTTACTTTACTTTACTTTACTTTACTTTACTTTACTTTACTTTACTTTACTTTACTTTACTTTACTTTACTTTACTTTACTTTACTTTACTTTACTTTACTTTACTTTACTTTACTTTACTTTACTTTACTTTACTTTACTTTACTTTACTTTACTTTACTTTACTTTACTTTACTTTACTTTACTTTACTTTACTTTACTTTACTTTACTTTACTTTACTTTACTTTACTTTACTTTACTTTACTTTACTTTACTTTACTTTACTTTACTTTACTTTACTTTACTTTACTTTACTTTACTTTACTTTACTTTACTTTACTTTACTTTACTTTACTTTACTTTACTTTACTTTACTTTACTTTACTTTACTTTACTTTACTTTACTTTACTTTACTTTACTTTACTTTACTTTACTTTACTTTACTTTACTTTACTTTACTTTACTTTACTTTACTTTACTTTACTTTACTTTACTTTACTTTACTTTACTTTACTTTACTTTACTTTACTTTACTTTACTTTACTTTACTTTACTTTACTTTACTTTACTTTACTTTACTTTACTTTACTTTACTTTACTTTACTTTACTTTACTTTACTTTACTTTACTTTACTTTACTTTACTTTACTTTACTTTACTTTACTTTACTTTACTTTACTTTACTTTACTTTACTTTACTTTACTTTACTTTACTTTACTTTACTTTACTTTACTTTACTTTACTTTACTTTACTTTACTTTACTTTACTTTACTTTACTTTACTTTACTTTACTTTACTTTACTTTACTTTACTTTACTTTACTTTACTTTACTTTACTTTACTTTACTTTACTTTACTTTACTTTACTTTACTGTACTTTGCTTTACTTTACTTTACTTTACTTTACTTTACTTTACTTTGCTTTACTTTACTTTACTTTACTTTACTTTACTTTACTTTACTTTACTGTACTTTACTTTGCTTTACTTTACTTTACTTTACTTTACTTTACTTTGCTTTGCTTTACTTTACTTTACTTTACTTTACTTTACTTTACTTTACTTTACTTTACTTTACTTTACTTTACTTTACTTTACTTTACTTTACTTTACTTTACTTTACTTTACTTTACTTTACTTTACTTTACTTTACTTTACTTTACTTTACTTTACTTTACTGTACTTTGCTTTACTTTACTTTACTTTACTTTACTTTACTTTACTTTGCTTTACTTTACTTTACTTTACTTTACTTTACTTTACTTTAACTATTAGTTTTCATCATGAAAGAAATAAGAATGAATAGTTTGTTAACATATAATTTGGACATATAATACACATATAATAACATATAATACACAGTACTTATCTCAACAAACCCAGCAGCAACAACTCCAGATGCCAAAATAACTGCAACAGAACTAGTAGAAGAACCGGAGGTTATATATAATAAGTCGGGGATTTGCCGAAGCAGACCACAGTGGGTCCCTTTTCGTCCCCTATTGTATGCTACTGCTCGGAGCACTCATACGTGAGCATGCTCCTTGTATAAGCAACTTTTGTCACCTCAAGCATATCCTTGTAGGTCAGTTGACCAATCTCGGCTTCGACCACAAAAGGACGTCCCAGAGTGGTCAATCTCATGCTTGCCAGCGCCGGTCACTGGCACAAAATGTGTGCTGCTATTTCCGGCTCCTCTAGGCATAACCTACAGGTATCGTCCTCGGTCAGAGTCATCTTTCCGAGATGGTACATGAAGGGACCGTGTCCTGTGACCAGTGCAGTAAGCCAGCTTAAAGTCCTTCGATTGTATTGGATAACTTTTGCTGCCTCACTACGAGACCACTTCACGGCCGCCTTTGATTGCCTGCAATTAACAGCTTCTCCCACCTTGTACGGTGTTCGGAGTCCGTCCGTTGCTTAATAAGGCCTGCCACCATGTTGTCGCCTATAGCGATACGTGGTTCTGGTCCACAGAATTTTTCTGCTGATCCTTCTCTTGCTAAAGAATCAGCATTCTCATTCTGTTATATGCCAGAGTGTCCTCTTACCCACATAAGTGTGAGCTCATTTGTCTGGGCGCACCTATTGAGTTTTGTAAGACATTCTATGGCCAACCTGGAAGTGGTGTCTGTCCGTTACATACACCTAATCACAGACTGATTGTCGAGAGCAATGACAATTTTCTTGCCACTGATCCGGCCATCTACCAGGTGGTCCAGCGCATGTAATACGCCAAGCATCCGCCTGGTATATAGACACAAACCTCCCACAGGATAAGCTTAACTCTTCTGAGTAAACGCCTGCCCCGGCTCTGCCATTTATCAGAGAGCCCTCTGTGAATATACTGATATCGTTTCCAGCGATTTCTTCACAAACGGGTCCATCTGTTATAAGAGTTGTATTACATTTTTCTGTTATTCTTACTCTCTGCCTTCCGTCCGTAGGCATACACGCCTCCCTGACATCTCTCTATGCAATATTAAGGATGCGCATATGACCATGCAGGCCCGTTGCCCCATGCCACGTAGCATTTAGCAATATTCTGAGGGCTGACAGCGCCGCTGTTTTTTTTATTTCTAAATCCAACGTCAGCATATCTAACAGAACCTGAGACCATTGAGAACCCTCTTGGGTCTTTGAATCCTATCTTCTACATGCTCGTTCCAGTTCAGTATTCTATAGAGGGTTACCCCTAGATATTTAACCTTCGTGGACATGTTGATTTCAGCTCCAAAAAGGCTGAGTGGCTCTCTCCTCAGGCCTACCCTCTTTCTAGTGAAAAGAATATTGTCTGATTTGCCTGCGTTTACGGTAAGGCCTTGTTCTCGACACCACTCCTCCACCATTCGGAGTGCTCCCTTCATGATGTCAGAAATGGTGTCAATGAACTTACCGCGGACTAACAACGCAATGTCATCTGCATACCCTATCGTGTGTATGCCCGATTCATCCAGCCTAACCAGTAGTAAGTCCACATTAATGTTCCACAGGGTTGGCGATAACACCCCGCCATGGGGACATCCTCTATTTATTCTACCTCTAGTTTTGACTCAACCATTCTGCATGTTGAAAGCCCTGTGCTTGAGCATATTGTCTACCCAATTTGATATCATTGGGCTTACATTGCGCTCTGTCAGGGTTGCCGCAGCCTTCCAAAGCATATTTTGTCGAAAGCACCCTCGATGTCCATAAATGTGGCCATCGCAATGCATCCTGAAAATAACTCCTTTTCAGTCACTCTTACCAATTCATGAAGAGCACTCTCCGTAGACCTACCTGCTCTATACGCATGTTGGCATCTACTCAGAGAATTTTGCATCAGCGAAGTGCTCTCAAGACAGTCAGCCATCACTCTTTCCATCGTTTTCAAGAGGAAAGATGTTAGGCTGATCGATCTGAATGACTTCGCCTCCGCATAATCCTTTTTTCCGGGCTTCGGTAGAAAGACAACTTTCGCCTCTCTCCAGACTGTCGGAACGTAGCGACTGGCGCTAGGCAAGTAACGAATATACCTCACAGCCTAGGTGTAATGAGATCTTCCCCCCATTGCATCAAAGCCGGAAATATACCGTCCATCCCTGATGTTTTGTACTGATCAAATGAGCGTATAGCACTCCTCACCCCATCCATAGTGATCATCCTTTCGACTTCCAGTCTGTAAACCCTGTGCATTCCTTTCTTCAAGGGTGTCCACGGGTCATCAGACTTAAAACTTCCAGGAAAATGCACCTTCATCAGAACTTCCATCGGCTCCTCTAGGTTCTCTGCCATGGTTTCATCCATTTTTCGGATCAGTCCTACTTTAGAGAATGGATCTTTTGAAACTATTTTCTGAAGCCTTCATGTTTCTGATATAGTTTCCATCCCAGAACAGAAGTCTCTCCACGACTGCCTTTTACGTTTTCGTATGAGGTTCTTCAGTTCCCTTTTCCGTGCCTTGTAGTTTGCCCATGTTTCTGGGTTTCCCCCTCTCCTGTGCAGATTGAAGGCCTTCCTAAGCTTCTTCTTCAGAGATTCAAGTTTCGTGCACCACCATGGCGTCGGATAATACTTGTCTACTGAAAGTATAGGACATGCCACCTCGTAAGCTTCGACCATGACCGAGCTAAGATGTTTGACATGGCTTTCTACTTCCGCCGTATTCCCTGGTACTTTTATCGCTTTTTTTTTTATTCGCCCGGAGGTATGAAGTCTTCCAAAGATACGTATACCAGTCCTAAACGCATGCACGATTTACATTCTAAAATCTGCCCGAATCAGCCGGGACAGACAGAATGCACTTACGTACTTAAACATACCCCCTATTGGCAATTAGGATTTTCCACTAAGCACATTAATTGGCTTTTCAGCGGAATTTAAAAATTGAATATATATTAAACGCGTATTTAAGTATACTTGATTCTATATAAATAAGCAACATCGAATTTAATAATAGTAATTATCAATTTAAGGTACCCGAAAAACAATCCAAAACACTAAACTCATTTTAACTGGTTTGCGGCCATTGTCCAACCCAAGGACCTACGTGGAAATGAGATAAATCTCATATCCGCCAAATCAAAATCCCAATTAGTTGGATATGCATTTGGGCCAACGCAGGCATAAACTTGGGTGGAAAAGAGATATACTCTGGCACACCAATCCAGGTGATAATGTGAGCTCAGTCTAATTTCAAATCAGGAAACCACGTGAGCACGTAAATCCCAATTCGATTAAAAATTAAAATATTGAATAATTAAAAAGTAAGTTTTAAAAACGATTCATATTTGATGTTGCTTACTTTATAAAACATAATATCGAGACAAAAAAGAGAAACAGAACAATCTCAATTACCAATATTACATGTTTATAAAACTGCTTTAGGTATAATAGGATGAAGTTAAATTGATTTAATTATATAAATGTAATATAATTTTCCGTTTTAAGACTCTACCGAATCAGAAAAATTAATCATGTTGAAGTTATCATTGAAATCACTGCACATACATCGTAAAGGTTCATGAAGAGCGTAATTAGAACTGCACTGACTCAACTTGAAAAACAGAAAATGTATAGTTCCTCTCCTTGGGATGTTAAAATTTAGAGCTGAGATGAGATATTCCGAATTAATCTCGCCACGAAGTAATTTATACAGAAACATGACATTAAGCATCATTCTTCTGCTTCTTAGGGAAGGTAGTAAAATAATTTTAAGGCGTATTTCATACGATGGAAGCATAATATTGGGGTTCCAACGACTATGACGTAAAGCAAAAAGTAAAAACTGTTTTTGAACGGATTCTATGGTGTCGATGTAGACATTATATTGTGGGTTCCATACAACTGATGCATATTCAAGAATTGGCCTTACGAGAGAGGTATATAATAATTTAGTAGTAAAGGGATCACTGAATTCTTTAGCCCATCTTTTAATGAAACCAAGGACTCCTCTTGCCTTATTTATCACCATATTAAAGTGGAGATTGAAGCGAAGTTTTGAATCCATAATAACATCAAGATCGAGAAAACTGGAAACTATTTCTAAGTTAGTGTTATTTATAGTGTAATTTATGTTACTAGCAGATCTTCGCGAGAATGTCATTTGCTTACATTTTTTTAAGTTGAGATTTAATATATTTAAGCTACACCAGTCCACAAGTCTATTTAGATCAGATTGTAAAAGATGTCGTTCTTCGGATGATTTGTAACAAAGAAAAAGTTTCACGTCGTCAGCGTACATTAAGACGTTACAGTGTTTTATTACCGAAGGAAGATAATTAATGAATAGTAAAAACAAAACCGGTCCAAGATGACTGCCCTGAGGAACGCCAGAAGTGACCGAAATACTTTTTGTAAGAGAATTCTTATATAAAACCTTTTGAGTACGTCTAGATAAATACGAATTTATCCAATTTAATAATGTGACAGGAAACCCAATAAGGTGGAGTTTTTCCAAAAGAAGATTATGATTAACACTGTCGAAAGCTTTGCTAAAGTCCGTATAAATAACATCAGTCTGCAGTCCCAAAGTAAAACCATTTATAACACGTGTAGTAAACTCTAAGAGGTTTGTTGTAGTGGACTTACCCTTTAGAAAACCATGTTGAAAGACAGAAATGGTGGAAGACACGGAGTGGGTTAATTGATCAGTTATGATTTTCTCAAATAACTTAGGGATTGCACTTAATTTTGCAATTCCTCGATAGTTAGAAACATCTATCTTGGAGCCAGATTTATCAAGGGGTATAATATAAGAATCCTTCCATATAATAGGAAAATAACCACTATGCAAGGAAATATTAAAAATGTTTGCTAGAGGAGTACACAGGTTTGTAGTACATTGCTTTAAAATACAGCTTGGAATTATATCAGGGCCGGTCGTAAAAGAAGATTTTACTTGTCGAAGATAACACATGACAATATTTGGGTCTATTACAGGAGTTTCAAAAGAGTTAACTGGCGGGAGAAAAGGAAACACCGTGCTAGTATTAAATGGTATATCGGAGTAAGTTGATTTAAAGAAGTTTGCAAACATGTTAGAAATCACATTGTCACAAGATGATTCTTCCTGATTGAATTTCATAAGAGGTGGAAAACTGGAGGCTTTACGTTTTGAGTTAACAAAACTATAGAAAAGTTTTAGATCATCTTTAAATTGAGATTTTATGTTAATTATATAAGCAGAATAGCATTGTTTATTTAATATTTGATATCTATAATGACAAGAAGAATAGGAAGCAAAGTCTAAACTAGAACCAGATATTTATATTTTTTAAATAAACGATTTTTTAAATTTTTAAGTGCCTTTAGATCATTTGTTAGCCTGGGTGGATTTAAAGGATTGGAGAAACACCTTTTTTTGGGACGGACAATAAGAAACACCGTTGCAGAGTATCATTGAAAAACTGTACAGAAGATTCGATGTCATAATATGAATATGATGTTCCGCTAGTTAAAATTGGAGACCAATCAGTCTGCGAAAGTAAGGAATTAAGTTTTACATAGTCCGTTTTCTTAAAATTATAAACTTTTTTATTTCGCACATCAGAAGTTACTTTATCTTCTTTTTCGTGGGGGAGTAAAACTGTTATTTCAAGAGTTGGATGATGTACATCTTCTGGAAGAGATACGGGATTCGAACAATGGAGATTAAGAGTAGTGCATCTATCTACAAATACAAGATCTAGGGTTCTGTGGCTTATATTTAAAATATCATTGACTTGTTGAAGACACAGATCAGACAGCTTATCTAAGAAGTCATTTATCCAATCACTATTGGAAACAGGAGTAAGAAATGAAGAATCGTCAGACGATCTCCAAGTCACAAAAGGTAGGTTAAAATCACCCAGCACAATAAGAACGTCTTTATTTTTTAACAAATTATGAACTTTTTCGATGGCGTGTAAGTGTTTTAAATACATTGTTAAGTCACATTTAGGAGGAATGTAAGAGCAGGTAACATAAATAATACTATTATTTAATTTAACTGCAACACAAATGAAGTCAATGTCACTGTCGTCAAGAATTGTCAATTCTTCAGATACAAGCGAGTTTTGAACAGCTATCAAAACACCACCACCGATCTTATCATGACGATCTATACGAAAAATTTTATATTTATTGCACATTATTTCAGAATTTTAGATATTAGAGCGAAGCCAAGTCTCTGTAAAAACTATGTTATATTCAAAATCAAAACTGTTTATGAAAATATCGGAAACTTTGGAGTTAAGACCCCTGACATTTTGATACACAAGCTCTAATTTAGACTTGCGGTTTATTAATCGTTTTTTGGATGAGATTCAGGGCTATTTCGGGGACGCGGCAAATGTCCAACATTTACCGGTCTTGGATTGCTTTTAAATACAAATTCGCGTGCAATTGTGTTTGGCGGCCAAAAGTTTACCTCAACTATAGAATTAAATAAATATTCAGGAACTGTTAATCTAAAAGGAGTAATCGATCTTACATTCGAATATTTGAATTTATGAACCGAAAGATGCAAGGAACAATTCAACTTTGATTTAATGAAAAAATCTACATCAACCTCTGTTGTATCCGCAACTAAGCGAGAAACAAAGATTGATTTAGTTGGTGGAATTGCAATGATTGGCTTAGGTGGAACAGAAACCTGAGAAGTAAGAGGAACAACCTGGGAATCGACCAAAGTTGGTGAAAGAGAAACAGTTTAGGCATGAGACATGACTGGAAATGAAGGTGGAGGTGCCAGCACTGGCAAAGGAGTAGAAATCGATATGTTTGCTGTATTCGAAGTAGAAGTTAAAATAGGTGTAGGGGCTGTTATACCACCAATGTCAATGACTTCCGCTCGCTTCGCATCAACGAAAGTCGGTTGTGTTCCTCTATTTGCTACCAACGGATTGTACCTCTTCACAAATTCAAGTAATTGCTCTCCTCTGTCATTGTTGTTGGCGCTTCCCCACGCAGTATTGTGCGCGTTTGCATCACATTCAATCATCTTTTGAAAGTGATTGGTCTGGAGAGCCGTAAGGAAGAAACGCTGAAGCTACCATACAGGCACCTGCACCATCCCCGATTCTCACAACGGTGAGATCTGTGGAACATAGGTGTGGCATATGTACCGCTAGTATACCATGTCTCACCAAGATACAAGTCCGCCGCCTGCCATCTGTTACTAGTTGGTACAGCGTGGCCTTTCGCTCTGAGAGACCTTTAATTCTATTGTGAAAAATCCAAGGTTCTTGGAGCATTGCTATGTCAATTTCATCCTCCTTCAATGCGTACAGTCGGTCGACCCGCAACTCAGCCCCTTCCCATAAGTTCGTGAGCTTTGGCACTGTTCGGCACAGCCATACCTTGGATGATGGGTTCTTGCACTTAAGTACAATAATTCCATCCTCCAAGTTTGCATTGCCAACAAATCCTACATCACTCTCATTGATGGTGTCGAAAGACTCCAAGAGGGCGGATCTAAAGACCGCTAACTGAGATTCTCCCAACCGACCATCGATGGAGCAATCGACGATGCCCATTGATGACTTTTTCTGCTACCGTAGCATAGGATGCACGGCCGCTTCCAATAACCCCTACCTGGTTGGATTTCCCTCCAGCTAACGCCATCAACTTCGCGGCCGCAACCCTTTATTTGACAAAGATTTGCTACCGCTTAGTTTCTGGCTATCAGCCCTCCTCGATTTCCACAGGCTATCGACTTTTGAGGGTCGTCCACCAGCTTCCATCGTCCTTCCTTTATGTGGAAGGCTATCAACCTTAACAGAATGTCCACCTTCCCCATCCTTAGCCGAAGAGCTAACAGCCGTAAGTTGTCCACCTTCCGACTCACAGGTTCGAGTCGCCCATGTAACGACTTCGCCGAAAGGTCCAGGCTGATCCCTCAATCTTTTCCGCTCGTTCGTCTCCGGGGTGGAGTCATTGCATAACATGCTTTGGAATTGGTCCGCTATTTTGCTGACGGGGACTCCAAAGCAGGCTCCCCAGCGGTTGTGCCCACCCTCTTTCGCTTCCTCCTTCGCTGCTGCTTCTCCCTAACATGGAGCCGCTTTGCCTCGGATTCAGCTTCATTCCCTGGCGCTGCAGCTCCGACAAGACTGGCTGACAATTCCACTCCCTTCGGAGTTTTATCGTCCACCAGGCCCGGCAGGTTACCTTGCGGCTTCCCGCACCCTTTGTGACAGAACAACCATCCAACTCGCAGCGTCGTGACATCCGCATACCGAATGACGAGGCACTTCCTGACTTAGCGGACGTCTGCATACCTAGCTATGCTTCAGCTTAGCTCAGGGAAAATGGTCGTGGGGTTGCTTCGTCAGGAAGTCGTGGGATGCGATCTGCACAAGTCAAATGTATGCAGACGGTAAAAGGAAACGGAAAGGGACCATTTGAATTAAAATTCAAACGGGCGGAAACAGGAAACGGATGGGAGACAGGAAAGAAAAAAAACCCGAAAGAGGCAACGTAACCGACCCGTAGCCTCTATGCACCGTATAGCATGAGGGAGGAAGGTGTTAATTCCCCTCATAGTCTACACCCGCCCTGCCTGTTAATGAATAAAAAAAATTTGGTTTCATTGACCGAAATAGTGCACCTAAGTGCAGCAGCCCCTTACCATGCCCTTACCTTTCATCAGTCCAAAGAATTTACACCAGTTTAGTGGATTAACAAAATACCCATTTTAAGGGATTTTATATTTATTTTTACAAAAGTTGAGAATTGATTAAATACAGGTTTACAATGATTCTACCTTCTAGTTTTCACTACATAGTATGATTATCGAAAGTCAACTTAATTTTACAAGCATTAAATTGCCGTGGCTAGTTAAAGGTAAGTATAAAAGTTACAGCGAGAAAAAAGACAAGTTTGGAATAAAGTACCTCTTAGGGTATGACGAAAAATTAAAATTTTTAAGCTCGGATCATTTTCCACTCAAGTGTATATTGAAAACTAACATTATTAAAGTTGAATTACTTTTCCCTTAGTGTATAAAAAAAATTAATAATCTCACGTTGGAAATTTATCTCAACTTGGTGTAGTCTGAAAAAGAAAATTTATTTTTAAGCTCAACTCAACTTCAACTTAAGCCTTTAAAACAAAATAATTTGAGTTTTAAGTTTGAATTATTTTCACTATAGTGTATTTTGAAAAAAAAAATTCTTTTAAGCTCAACTCAATTTCAACTTGGGGTATGATGAACAATATTAATTTTAAGTTGGAAATTACTTTGAAATTATTGTAGTTTGAAAAAGAAAATTTCTTTAAGTTTGAATTATTTTCACCTTGGTGTATCCAAAAAAAAAGAAAAATTCTTCTTAAGTTCAACTCAATTTCAACTTAAGCATAAAAAAAAGGAAATTTCATTGTAAGTTTGAAATATTTTCAACTTAGTGTATTTTGAACACTAATATTTTAAATTGGAATCAATTTCAACTTAAAGTATTTTGCATAAAGGAAATTTATTTGTACGTTGAAATGTTTTCAACTTAGTGTATTATGAAAAAAAATTTCTTTAAGCTGAAATATGTTCAACTTAGTTTATTATGAAAGAAAAATTTCTTTAAGCTGAAATCAATTTCAACTTCGAGCATTTAAAAAAAAAGAAGGAAATTTATTTTGTAAGTTTGAAATATTTTCAACTTAGTGTATTTTGAAAACTAATATTTTAAGTTTGAATCCATTTCAACTTAAAGTATTTAAAAAAAAAAGGAAATTTAATTGTAAGTTTGAAATATTTTCATCTTAGTGTATTTGGAACACTAATATTTTAAATTGGAATAAATTTCAACTTAAAGTATTTTGTAAAAGGAAATTTATTTGTAAGTTGAAATATTTTCAACTTAGTGTATTATGAAAAAAAAGTTCTTTAAGCTGAAATCAATTTCAACTTAGCGTGTGTGGAAAACTAAAATTTTAGTTTTGAGTTATTTTTATAATATTATATGCCGATATATTTATTTTTATTTTGATTATGTTTAATTCGTATTTTGTTTTTTTGTTCAGTTTATGTTGTATTTATTTTAGTTTCGATTATGTTTAATTCGTATTTTTTTTTTAGTTTATGTTTAATATCTTAGTTCTGATTACGTTTAATTCGTACCGTGTTTAATTTATATAAAAAAATTCTCTATTACGTTCAGTACCAATTTTTGTTTATTTTATATTATTTTTGTTTTTCCTACGCTTAGAAACTTATTGGTTTGGTTTTCGTTTCGTTTAGGTCGGATTAATTTTAAATTGTAATTTGGCTTGGTTTCATTTTAATAAGTGCTTATTTTATGTTAAGATTGAGCTTAAGTATTTTAGTTTTAGCTTTGTTTTACAACGTTAAAGAATCTTCATTAATTTTTGTTATAAACGCTGGTCTAAAAAAAACTAATCCAGTTTTTACTTAAGTTATTATCAATTATTTTACAGTATTTAATGAAAAACAACAATAAAATTTTATCATCGTAATAATAATCAGCCCTACTCCAGAATCCGCCGCAACGAATTACCGAACGTAAAGCTACGCTACGAATACGACCAATTTGCTAATCCAAATTCCGAACGAAACTTCCCCTTTTCAAACCTACCTTCGAGAATTCGAAAACAATTGATTTCAACAGCAGACAGATAAATAAAAATAAAAATTTAAAAACTGAAGTGTTTTTGATCAATATTGTATTTTTTGCTGTGATTTTTAATGGATTTCATTGCAATTGTAATTTTCGCACAATAAGAGGACTATTTCTTACAAACAGAATCTATGAAAATTCATCGAAGAATATTGCGAGATTCCGTCAACCCTTTGGAAATGGTTTACAATATGTAGGAAAAGCAATTAATAAATTTCAACTTACATATTCACAGGTTTCAACAAAAAAAAATATTTTACCAACATTTACCAAAAATTAATTACAATTTTTATTTTACTCAATTGTTTTCTTTTGTCGCAAGCAAATCCGTCGAGGCCAAGCTTTCGTGAAACAATCCGAAAAAAACAGCTGTCAAAAGATGTGTTCGGATTGTGGAATAGCAATGCTACGAATGTTCGAATACGAGGCAATGATTCGGATTGCAGAATACGACATTACGAATCCGAAAGAAAATTTACGCTACGTTGGACCCTGGAATAGGGCTGATTACCAGCTTAAAATTTCCAATGATGAAAACAATTCTACCTTTTTATAATATAAAATGTGTAATATAGGAAGAATACCATAATACGACAAGAAAAAAAACCTGGTGTTCCTGCGGTGTTGTTGTGCCGGTGCAATGGTTGGTGGTTGCCCTTGCCTTGACTGAGGTGCTGGTGCAGTTTCACAGCTGGCGATGTTGTTGTGCTGGTGCAGTTGTTGGTGGTTGCACTGGCCGTGGTTGAGGTGCTGGTAAAGTTTCACAGCTGGCGATGTTGTTGTGCTGGTGCAGTTGTTAGTGGTTGCACTGGCCGTGGTTGAGGTGCTGGTAAACGTGAGACAACGGGTTTGAATAGATTTTTGATCGAAATCTCAGCGCTATCATTGGAATTAAGCGTTGCTTTTGTTAGTGTAGTATACCTATACATATTATTTAAATATTTAATTTACATTAATGTATTTCATTATAAAACAAGCTTTTCTTAAAATAAGTAATAATATAAAAACCTCTACTGTAATAATTTTCGAGAACATGAATAATATTCAAACTAAGTTAAAGTAATACACCTCTACGGTATAATAAGATATTATTCAAACAATAAGAACATATGTTCATACTAAGCACTACTATCTATCTCATTCGCACACATGTACCCATATGGCTGAATACAAAACATATGATATTATATTATACTTTTTACTCCTACACAAATATGTTAACATATGATTATGTTTACTTTTTCTATTAATATAAGTCTACTCACTCACACATATTAAACTATTAATACTAAACTACAAATATGTATTACGATATTCTACTATTACTTTTACACTAATTAAAGAACATATGATTCTATTTACATTCTAAACTACACAAACAATTGTTAACTAGCTTTAAGACAAAATAAAAGGATGAACATATTTGAAAATAAATCAATTAGTTTTGAGCTTCTAACAAGCTGCCTACTAATCCATTTTTAAATAAGTCTTGAGCTTTAATAGCTGCCGACTTAAACTTTTTAGCCTCTGCACTTTTTATAGTGAACGGCTGTAAATGTAATAAAAACAAAAATAGCGCCAGTGGCGAACTTCGCCGGCAACCAATTAGGCAGGACCTTAAAATATTAATAGTAAATCCGCGAGTCCTTTTTTAAATAATCGCGAACCCTTACATGGCGATGCTATGTCGCGAATAAAATTGTGTGGCGATCCTGTCGCCAAAATATTATTACATGGCGATCCAAAAACATATTTACTACATTAGAAAATCACTGCGCATTGTTTGGACCACATCTGTGGTGAATTGGTTAACCAACTGCAGTGCTTCTAACGCATTCGTTTCGATGAGTGATGCAGCTAAGAACTGTCCAAATGCTTTATACTTTTCTTCGCTTAGTTCTTGCTTTCGGCACTGCTGCTGCTGCTGATTACGAACTATTTGTTTTTGCGGCAGCCTATTTTTGGCTTGGTTTGGCAGTGCTCGTGCACGGCGTATGTTGCTCTTGGGTGCAATTCTATGATCTATGGTCGTATGTGCATTTTGGGAGCTTATAAGTATGTTTTAGCATTTCCGGTTCGGAGTCTGCATCACTGTTATGGTGGGATTCATTGTAGTCATCAGCTTCGCTTGAATTGGAGGAATGGTTACGTCGCCGCGCCAGTCGGCCGCGCAAGGCCGTCTTGCTGTTACTGTGGTGCACTTTTTATTGCACTCCCGATGGTCGCAGCTTCGTCGTTGGCCGTGTCTGTTGAGTTTTCCTGCTGTTGTTGGCTAATTAGCAAAAGAAATCTTGTCGACATCCATATTTAACTTACCTCAAAATTTTACAACCGGCTGGTCCAGTTTGCCATCAATGAGAAAAGAACAAAGGTCGGAAGTTCGCCAGCCATCGCTCTTTTCGTTGACAGCCGTCACCTATGGTATTGTCGTTTACATAAGCAAGTCGGACAGTACGACCTGCTATGTTATACGACCTGGTTTAATGATCGCTTACACCGAATGTTGGTGCAAACGAAGCTTACGCAAACTGTCGGACGCGGGGTTTGACCCTTGTTTTACGAAATTTGCAAACAAACAAACATGTCCGCTGGCAATTTGAACGATGTCCAAATGTAGGCACTAATTAACCACGGCAGACATGTTGTGGCTAATTATTTTGCAAGCAAAAAAAAAAGAAAAAAAAAACATCATATATATTAAAAGGCTTCCGGGTTGAAATCCCAGCTCAGGTTTGAATTTGAATTCAAAGTCCAGACCAGCCGAGGGCACAACACAACGGGTTCTACCGGGTGAGCCGATGAGAAAAACTCTTCCGGTTGATCAGTCGTAGTGTTTCCTCTGCTGATTTGAATTTTGAATTCAAATTCAAGCCTGAGCGGGGAAACAACTGTCGACTTAGCTGTCAAAATTGAGGTTGCGTTATGTCAGTGACATTTTCATTAAGGTTGGTTCGCCAACCTCCGCTACCACTAGCTGTCAAACGACCATTTGACGTTTGAGAATTTTTCACCCACCACACCTTCCACGGTTATATCCTTTTCGGATTCCACCGCTTCGGGACTCGTCCCCTTAGCGCACCCTTCCTTTTTATTATTTTTAAATTAAACATAAAAAATCCCACGAGTTGGGGAGAAATATACGGACTGAACGGACAGAGATCCCATTATCCGCCCTACCCTACTACTATACAACAGGGAGTGGGCTGCCCTGAGGAGACACCATTCGCGATCTAATACCCCTAGACCCTGCACCATCGGTGCATTCTATCTCGGCATGGCGTCTACAACCTTAGAAATGGGGGGTAACTTTCAGTTCGTTGCTCCACAAAGTCTAACCCACTAGCCATCGTGTCTTTGCAACTTAAGCCTCTACATCGCGTCAAGATTGTCACCCATGCGTTAAGGAGAACCAGAGGTTAAAAGCTTATTAGGTTTTGATTTTGATAGCGTAGTATTTTTTCCTGGCTGCACAAGATCCATTGTCCCAACCGCTTCAACAGAAATGGCATTATCATACAAGTTATTACATTCATCAGCGTGATTCAAAACAGTTTTTTGCAAACGTGCAACATCATCAACAATTGCGACGGACGATTTCATCAACACCGTCAGATACGAAGGCAGAATGCTTGTCAAAACTTTGCATCATTTTGTACATAGCCATTGGAGCCCATTATTTACAGTACTAGACAAGGCGTCGCCAATCCTAGCAGACAATCCAGCACACTTCGCCAGAACAAGTGATAAAGACACTAACTGTATCCCTCTCTGACTTGCAGATTTCACAGGCGGTGCAAATATCACGCTTAGATTGAGGTTATGTTGTCACAAAAGAGTAGCTTATTGCAACCAAAGTAATAATAGCGACAGCAAATTAATTGTTTATATTATTCTCTGACAGTTAATTGTTCATAAAATATAAATTAAACAAATAAACACGATGAATATGCAACGTTTTAGCGATAAAATAAATACAATTTACGCAGAACAAAGAAAAGCCGATGTTAACAAAAGTTAACAGAGTTGCCAAGGATATCACAAAGATTTCTGATGACGCTTTTAGCAGAGCAAAAATTTTACAATAAAATCAGCTAGTGATTTTTTCCTTTTCATATTGAAAAAACTTTTTTGTTGTTGTTTCTTTGGAAAAATTCGTTAGAACAATTAATTGTTCTAACTTTGACCTTAAGCTCAATAAACGATTTTAAACTATCAAACAACTAGAATTTGTATTTAAAATCAAGTATGATTCAAACTATCAAACATTTAGAATTTGTATTTAAATCATATAAAGGCAACATAATAAATATAGAGGTCATTTAGAAAAAACTTTAAATTTATTTAATACTAATATAATACTAATACTAATTAAACGATTCAGTAGTTAGTACAAATAAAAAAGGTTCGAAATGATTACGCGCCTGCGATTTGTTTAAACGCGGATCCGGCACTTACTATGGCAGTATAGTCCATGCCATCAAAATATATTAATTAAGCGCTGCAGAGCAAAGAAAAAGCTGCAGCGCAACCCATCGCTATAACAATGATGTACTTTCGTTCCATCCCAGTGGAAAAATAAAAAGCGCTCGTAGAAACACAGCATTTTATGCGCAGTTTTGGTACGCTTTAAGGACGCGCTCTTCAGACTTCAGATTTGTTGAGCGCATATTTTTATCTACATTTTTTCATACAGAATCAAGACATTCGACTCTAAGCTACGCAGTCCGAGCTCAATCCCTGGCTATGCAAAGCCATTTTTTATTTAACTTTGATGTCGTTTTCGAAGTTAACTGCTTCCTCAAAGCTACGCTTAGTAAAAATGTGGACACGTAGAACAAAAAAGGAAAGTAAGCTGCATAAAAAAAGATGCGTCACTTGCTTAAAAAACAGCGCATCATCATTATTGTTTCAGCGCTATTTTTAGCCGCTGGAATTGTTCTATGTGACTTTTCACATATATGCATTTATATCGGTCCGACTCGTCACTAGCGCTAGCGACGAAAATGACGATATATTTCAAATATGCTGACGTTTCTGTTTTCCCAGTGAACGTCCCAGCTAGACACCTAACTGTTAAATATTCCGTATGTACGGCATATACGTAACGACCTTGACGTTAAATTCATATAAAATTCTCCATATTTTGCCCGTTAAATTTGTTCTACCATCATGGTAGATATATGGACAGATGTTCATCTGTGTGATCTGGCATCTCTGTCTGCCAAACATGTTTAAGCTATAAAAAAAAATTTAGCTGAACTTCTCACACCAATAAGAAATTCTGCTGTGCAATCTTCTCCCCCCACGCCGCTATATCATGACCACCCCCTAGCCCAGAGATTAGAACTCCGACATGTTTATTTTAAATTACAAAGATAATTTTTGAATCTATTTTTTTTTTAATTTTTTGCAATGCATAAATTACCATGAGGTTACGGGTTAAAACATTACGGCTTTAAAAATTAACACAAAGACAATTCATATAAAATCCATGGGTTTTGCATGCATTTCTTTACAACAGCAATAGCTCCAGCAACAGCAGCAGTTGTTTGAGTTGCAATTTTAGTCAATCCATACAATCGAAATTTTTTCAGGAATCCTATTTATTCTTCTGAAAAGAAATAAATTTTAATTGTTTTGATTTGTAATTTTTGTATACTTCCTCTCGATTTTACTGCTTATTTTGTTTGGTTTGCTATTTTTTTGCCAGTTTAATATATTATTTGTCATAAAAGAGCAAGATACACAATCATACATAACTTTCCTTGTTTAACATAACATCAGAAAGTATGAATGTATTGCTGAAAACCAAATTTTGTTTCGTTGTGTTTGTGAAGACGTTAGAGATGTCCAGGTGGGGTTCTGGTCGTGCAATTGCCTGAGTGTTAGTTAGCTAAGCTAACACTTAAACAACGCGCACACAGCGTAACACAAGTAGACGCTTGTTTTTGTAGATCGCTTATCTAAGCTTTGTCGTCACAATGCTCGATTCACTGACATTCTGTCTGATCGTTGGTGCGTTAAGAATGTAGCCAAAGTGGCGTGTAATAAAAAACTTTAATTTGTTTATTAAATAACTGAATAGTTATCGTTTTAGACATTAGCAACTATGTTGCCTTTGTACAAAGGAATTTGCTTGGCTCATCACTTGTTGTGATGCAGCAAGCTACCCAAATTCAATTGTTTATAGCGACGGATCGTATGACGACAAAGTGTCGCCACGTCCTAGCGCAAACGTTCGCTTGGCTGATGTCATTAAGTGACGAAGATGAATGTTGAGTTATTTTGGGTGGGCTGCAACAAAGTGCTGCCAACTATCGAAAAGCAATATACTTTGCTACCCATATATCATGTTATTTTATAGGTCGCGAATGGGGATGACGTGGCAGACGACCACGCCACAGATTCTATTCTGTCGTTTTCCCATCGCGCCGCTTTGGTTCTGTTCGGGCTCTTATACCTGTGACACATCGGCAGACTTAAACTTGTTTATATCGCTTTTCTAGTTTAATTTTCTGATAAACTATGTTTAGAATTCGTTTAGTCAAAACTAGTTTCCGAAAGTCGTTTATCGCAGCTAAACGAGTTTTCACAGCTGATTTTGATATTCTTCTTTCTACACTTTCGTTGATAGATACTGTGCTCTCTCTCAAGCATACATGATGAATTTTTACGATTATAGTGTTGTTCGCTCGCCCATTGCTTCTATATTTTTAGCTATTTTTTTAAACTAGTTAAAAAAAATATTGAGTGTCATCCTCAATGGTTATATTTTAAACTACAAAAGAAAACCAAGATTACCTATGCCAATGTGTCAAAGCTATCACGCGTTTATTTTCAATCGACGCGGTTTTGTCGATTATTTCATAGCGAAACTCGACGTCAAAATACTCGATTATTTGTGCCAAAAACCGATTTTCGATTATATTCGAAGTCGATTTACCCATTACTAGAAGACTTATATTCATGAAAGTAATTTGTCGGTTTTAAACATTGTTATTGACATTTCTTGATACTCGGTCAAAAATGTCTTACCATCAGCAAGCTACTATGCCAGACCAGCAGTTCCTTTGGGACGTTTTTCAAAGGTGAGACAAGTTATTCCAAACTGGAAGTTTATTAACATAATCCGTTTATAACGTCGTAGAGTTGATAAAGACCGAAGCGGACACATATCAGCTGATGAATTGCAAGTGGCCCTCTCAAATGGTACTTGGAGCCCCTTTAACCCAGAGACGGTACGTTTAATGATCGGTATGTTCGACCGGGAAAATCGTGGAACGGTGTCTTTTCAAGATTTTGGTGCCTTGTGGAAATATGTTACTGATTGGCAAAACTGTTTTCGATCTTTTGATCGCGATGGCTCTGGAAACATTGACAAAGATGAACTGAAAACTGCCCTAACCTCTTTTGGCTATCGTCTTTCCGACAATTTAATTGATATCCTATTGAGGAAATTTGATCGATTTGGACGGGGCACAATTCTCTTTGATGATTTTATTCAATGCTGCATCGTCCTCTATGTAAGTAACGTAAATGAATCATTCATATTGGTGAAACACACACATACTTCCCTTTCAGACACTCACAACAGCGTTTCGCCAACACGATGCCGACATGGATGGTGTGATAACTATTCATTATGAACAATTCTTAAGCATGGTTTTTTCTCTTAAAATTTAATAACTAAGTTTAATGAATTTCAATAGATAAGCTCAATGATTATTTTTGTAAAATATTAAATTACTAAAGCCGAAATAGAAAATTAATCCTAATCGTACTAACCACGTTCGATTTACATATTCTTAAAAGCAAACTTCCATTCTAACCACCTGTTTAAGTTTTATAACGAAGTAGTTATGATTTAATTACACTATTCTCTGACCAACTTCATCTCTCCGACAATCTGAGTTTATGTGAATGTAAAATTTAGTTTTAATGACATAGTTTTAAGGTACAAATTTCAATTATAATGGTTGGTGTTTTTCTAATGTAATGTGTAATTGATAAATAGAACACAAATTTGTATCGGCTTTGATAAGTGCCAAGAAATAAAAACTTTTTTATAAACGTTTTATTGCAAATTTTCTGAATAAGCTACAATGTTCAATCTCAATATAGAACATATACAAATTTTGATTTATAATATTTCTAACCTATATAAAATAAATATTTGAAGACTATAATTAAAAATTTTTTATACGTTTATTAGGGATGTGGTGTCAGTACTTGCCTCAAAATGTTAAAAAAAACGGGATTTGTTTAAAAAATAAATTAGTGGGATTTAAAGTAGCTGCTAGCCTTTAACAAAAAAAAAATTGGAAAGGCTTTTGAAGTGACATTAGTTTTACTTTGCTTTTTATAACTTTACTCTGCTTGGTTAAAAAAAATTTTATGAATAAAAATTTAACAAGGTTAAATTTTGGAGTTAATGTCATGTAATTTATGAAAAAAGGCAACAACAACAACTTTGTGAAAAGTCAATCACAGCAGAACTGTAAAAGAATGCATTCATTTGTGATTTAAAATCATTTAATTAGATAAAATTGATGCTATCACTTTTTCAAATCATTGATTGTGATTTGATAATTTCAAGTACCAATCAATGATTTGAAAAATGAATGCATTATTTTTTTAAGTCATTGATTGGAAAATATTGATTGCATTCATTCATTTAAATAAATTCTTTTTAATTTATTTAAACTATTTGGTTGGAAGTGACAAAACCAAAATTTATACATACGTTTCATTTGTAAAATAACTTATATTTTGGCATATATTTTACCTTTGTATGATGGATACTAAAATTACCAATAGAATTTGCTACAGAAATCTTAACTTTTTCAAAAAACCGATATTGTCCACTAAAGTCTCAACAACTCTATTAGGAGCTGAACGAAGCCCAGTTAAACCTGTCTGGCACAACAACTACATTTATGTCTCAGGAATATAGTTAGCCGGACAAATCTCACACACAATAAACAAAATTAGGCATTATGACAGAGCTGGACGCTCCTAACACCATGGAACCATTCCTCTTGAACACCAAAGAAGTAGCAGCGGAAGATCAGCTTAGCCAATTGACAGCACTTCCGCATGAAATCGCAAATCTACGCATCGACGATCTTAGCAATGTTCGACCACATGATATTCATCAATACATCGTAAGCTATTCATGTGTCGTCATCATAATTTGCATCGGAATGTGGATTTTGCTAATGCAACATTAATATGTTGTTTATATTTGTATTTTCCAAATATTAAATTTTAGCTATAAATAGTTTACAAAATCAATAAACTTGTGAGTACAATTATCAATATTGTTGAAATTACACGTTGTGTTATTATTAACTCCAAATCCCAGTATAATTGGTAATGCACCAAATATACATTAAATAGAACACGGCTCAAGTGCCTGGTCTAAAAATATAAAATATAGTATAAAAGCATACTATACATATATACATCAGAGACCGAACTGAGTATGCATTTTATAATAAAAAGCAAAAAATAATAACTATATTGTGACTTTTAAAATTTTGAGCAAAAAATAATAATTATTTCTGCTTTTTAATTTTTTTTAGGCAAAAATAAAAATCAAAATTCGCCCGATATTTTTTTGGTTACAAAATAACTTGTATGTTTTGATTTTTATTTTTTAAAGCTTAATTTGAATGTATATTAATTCAAATTAAGAGTCCTCGTTAACTAACTTCTGTACATTTTGTACTTTTTTATCTGTATGAGATTTTTTTAAACTTTCGAATTACTTTTGGTGTAACTTTGATTTGTCTATTTGAAACGGCAATTAAAACTATTCAACTTTAGCGAAAGTGGATGAATAGTAAAACAAATATTTACTTACAACGCGTCAAATCGGTAAACGTACGCTTTTAATTTTTGAATAACAAGTTACAAGTTATTTTGTTGTCCAAAATATTTTGGGCAAATTTTGCTTTTTATTTTTGGATTAAAAAATAAAAATCAAAACATACCAGTTATTTTGTGAAATAAAAATCAAAACATACCAGTTATTTTGTGACCAAAAAGATATCGGGCAAACTTTACTTTTTATTTTTGCTTAAAAAAATAAAAATCAAAACTTACCAGTTATTTTCTGACCAAAAAAATATCGGGCAAACTTTACTTTTTATTTTTGCTTTAAAAAATAAAAATCAAAATTTACCAGTTTGAGACCAAAAAAATATCGGGAGAATTTTGATTTTTATTTTTGCCTTAAAAAAATAAAAGCAGAAATAATAATTATTTTTTGCTCAAAATTGTAAAAATCTAAATTTTAAAAATCAAGACCAAGTTCTACGATGTGAGAGCTTTCTAATGCTACCTTTTATTTAAAAATCTAAAAATAATTATTATTTACAGTCTCTGATATACATATATATTTCTTATAAGTATCACCTTCTGAGTCGATTTATAGGCATCCAAAAACATACGGACATAGCTTAATCGACTTTAGTTCGACTAAGTCTTTGAATCAACTTAAGTATGGTAGAAAACTTGATTCAACGACTATCGTCGAACTTAAGTCGCTAAATTTTTAGACTAAACTTAAACTTAAGTATGGCTAAAAACTTAAGTTTTGATTGTGAAAGAGGCCCTTAGAGCCAATTTTTCAGTGCAAGTTTAACTCTGTTTCTCGGTTAAACTAAGTTTTAACCAAGAAATAAGTTTTTCAGTGAATATCAACAAAAGTTCAAACTAAGGTTAACCGCTCAATATTCATTGGTTAAACTTTGGTTAACTTACCGTTCGATTTTGACAAATGATTTGTTTACTTCATTTATACAAAAAAATAAATTCACACTGAACAAAGCTGTAATTGCTGAGGACGGTTTAGGTCTTCCTTTTGTTTTATAAATTTGTTGCTTTTGTAAAGCAATACCATTTTGGTAGGCGCAGCGACGATTTGTTGATGGTTGCTAACAAAAATTCAATTTCCTTAATGGAAAAATTGCAAATTCTTCTTTTACTCATTTTGTTTTTTTATTGAGACTTCAGATTTTACGTATATTTATTTGAATTTTAATGACGTTTAATGGTGCTGCCATATCAATAAACACAAAAGTGCTGGTTACTAAACCAAGCACTGAAAAAGTGATTGTGTGGTTAAACTCTGGTTAACATTAATCTACGATTAACTAAACTCTGGTTAACTGGGGTTTAAACCAGCACTGAAAAGTTGGCCCTTAGTGTTTTATCAAAGAGTAATAAAGAGTTGTCAGTTCTGCACAGTTGCGTTTGTGCAGACATTTGTAATCAGTGAGGATTGAGCTAAAGTGGATGTGAAGGAAAATAAAATTTAAATTTTTCGGCTGACTTTGCTCAGCTCTGCTTAGCTGACGTAGCTTTGTGGTTGCGACGCTTAGCGATGTATGAGCTGTATGAGTGCGAAGAAATAGAAAATAGAAAGCGTGTGATGAAGCGAAAAGAAAATAGTTTGCATTTGTTTCTTTTCGCTTTGGTATGATTTTTTTTGTTTCCTATAAGAATCTTGCACTCATATGAATATTTACATTTTTTAGCTAGATTGGATTTGGTAAATTGAATGAATTCACCAATTTCAATCTTTTCAAATGATGAGAACATTTTTATGGCCCCCTTTACCTATAAATTTATTTTAATTCTTGCAGGTAAGAAATTTTTACATTTTAAGCTACATTTTTTACCAATTTCCAGGTACTATGAATTCAGCAAATTTTTTCATTTGAAGCTACATTTTTACCAATTTCCAGGTACTATGAATTAAGGATTTTTTTTTTAATTAAAGCAAAATTTTTTAACTAGATTGGATTTGGTAAATTAATTGAATTTACCAATTTCCATTTAAATTATGATAATATTTTTATATGACCTTTACCTGTAAATTTCTTTTAGTTCTTGCAGGTACAATGTATTTAAGAAATTTGTTAATTTAAAGCTAAATTTTTTAGCTACATTGCATTTGTAGCTAAATGCATTCCCTCTTTTCAAATTATTATAAATTGATTTAAATGATTTTTAAGCTACATAGTATATACACATATATGAGATGTATATACTTTCTTTATGTAAAAATATGTATACAAATTTCTGTCAATTGTTGCAGGTATTTAGAAAATTTTTTTCATTTTAAACAAACTCAGAATGTTTGCGAAAGTGTTTAAAATATTAAATACCATCTAAAAGTTTGAAACATTAACATTTATGAAAGTATTTTGTTGTGTTTTCAAATCCAAAATATAAAACTAATTGTGTTTGCTTAATAATCCAAAAATGGTATTAATATTTAAAGATATTTTTTTTCATTTTAATTACCTTCTTTAAACAGTAATTGTTATGGTGACATAAAGTTCCTTGTTTTTTTTGTATTTTCAGATTTTATTAAAATTTTGTATAAAATCTATTTGCTGAAGGTATTTAAAAGGTTTTTATTTTTAGCAAACAGATTTTTTAATAAATTAATAAAATTAATCAATTAATAAAGGAAGCAATAAATTCATCTTTTTATGAATCATGAATTTATTTATAGATTTTTTTAATAAATTAATCAATTAATAAAGAAAGCAACAAATTCATCTTTTGTTCATTTTAAAGCAAAATAATGTCTTACATAGATATGAATTTATTTTGCAGTTTTGGTTTTGAATTGTTGGTGTTTTAAAACTTACCTCATTTTATTCTTCCAATTCAATAAAAAATTTGTAAACTTGCTCTTATTATTTAATATAATACGGTGCTTATTATATAATATAATATCTTAAAACCTAGAATGAAATCTTATTGCATAATGTCATAGTTTAAAACTAAATGAAAATCTTATTACAGAATCTAATAACTTAAAACTAAATTGAAAACTAATTACATGTAATAAATTATCAACTAAGGCAAATACTTTGAATGGAATTTACTAACCTAAGTAATACAATAAAGTAAATATTTACAACTTAAATCTAGAAAAGTAAAAGTATTAAATGTACTTCCAATATTTACAGTATTTACATATTTACAGATATGTAAATTACATAAATTAATTTAATAAACGGTTATTGCAACCACAAAAATTTATGTACAATATTTACATTATAAAATTTAATTTTTACAATATTTACAGTAAATATTTACACAAATGTAATTACAATACTTACAGTATATACAAAAAGCTTTCGTTGGTCCGGGAAAAAAAGACAAGTAAGAATTTGTTGTGTTTGAAAGAAGGAAAGAATTTAATAACCTGAAATAGTAGATAGAAAATTTTGAAAATTATAAATGAGTTTACCGAGCCCAAAGTTGAAAATGGTAATTTTTATAAAAGAAAAAAAGAAGTTTGTAAGCGATGCCATAAGAAAGATTTCGAAATATTATGATCGAATTAGCCTCGCATGGTACAGCAGCGAATGCAAGTTATATAAGCGGCTAGTATACGGCTAAAAATCATGGTTATGCAAAACGTAGTCATTTTACCAATAACAAAATTTAATGCTCGAAACTTTCAAAAATACTGAGTATTAAGAAAAATCCGTACTAATCATGATTTAAGCTGAGTATTATATTTCATTAGTACACAACTCAGCAAAACCTGCTTAATTTTGTCACAAAATTCATTAAACAGATTCTATCATTAAAAATCATGGGCTACTACCCCATATTATTTTTTGGATAACATTTTATTTTTTCAAAATTTTATTATATTTTTTACAATGTTCTCAGCTTAAAAAATAATTTCTGTGAAAAAATGTCTAATAAGTCTAATAAGACCAAAATCGTCCGAAATATAGCATTTTTGATGATTTGTGGGAACATTTTGTCCCTAAAACCATCTCGTTCTCGAAACAAACCGACTGTCAAAATTTCAGCTCAATTTGGCTTAAACATAGCGCGCTTTGCTTCACTCCACGCTTATCTCCTGAAAAGTGGGCGTAACTAAAGTGGGACGCTATCATTTTTAATACAGTTGCCGAGAGTACTAATATAAACTAAATTAAAAAATGACTTCAACGCTAAGGTGGGCAAGGAAAATATTTTTGGTCCAACAGTCGGAAAGTTCAGCCTCCACGACAACACCTCCGATAACGGAATGAGGCTGATTGACTTCGCCGCAGCACGAAACATGATCGTAAGTAGCACTAGATTTAAGCACCTCAATATTCATAAAGCCACCTGAATGTCCCCTGATCAAAAAAACAAAAAATCAAATTGATCACGTTTTGATCGACGGAAGGCACTCATACAGTGTATTGGATGTACGCACGATCCGTGGTGCAAACATTGGTTCGGATCACTATCTTGTTGCAGCCACGATCCGTACACGTCTGTGCGCAGCTAAGAATACACGCAACCCTACACAGAGAAAGCTAGACGTCGACAAGCTGCAATCGAAACAGACAGCCGATGCTTTCGCCACTCGACTCTCACTCCTGCTTCAAAGCACTCCTCCAATCGATGATATATGCGCGCAGTGGACACACATTTCCAACTCCATGCGTGCGGCTGCTGAAGAGGTGATTGGCTACCACCGCTCTCGCCGAAACCAGTGGTACGACCAAGAGTGTCGCGACGCCACTGCAGAGAAAGACGCCGCCTACAAAGCCACCCTGCAGTCGGTTGTAACGCGCGCTGCTAAGGAGCGATACAAAGAAAAGAGGAGGGAAGAGAGACATATTTTCAGGCGGAAAAAAAGAGAGGCAGAAAAGCGCGAGCAGGAGAAAATGGAGATGTATGGTGACAGGAATGAGGCCCGAAAATTTTTCCAAAAACAAGACACCTTGCCGATGGTTTTAAAACCGGGGCCTCTTCCTGCAAGGATGAAAACGGGAATCTAGTGACAGATGTCCAGAGTACACTGACGTTATGGAGGGAACACTTGTCTAAGCTTCTAAATGGCGACGCTGACAACAATCCCGCCAATAGAGATGATATTCCGGAAACCCCAATTTCGGATGACAGCGTTGAGGTTCCGCTGCCCGACTATGATGAAGTTATGACAGCTATAGCTCGGCTTAAAAATAACAAAGCCGCGGGAGCTGATGGCTTACCTGCTGAGCTGTTTAAGAACGGAGGCGAAGCTCTACTTAAATGCATTCACGAGCTTCTATGCAGAATATGGTCGGAAGAATGCATTCCGAACGATTGGAATCTCAGTGTGCTCTGCCCAATCCACAAGAAAGGCGATCCCACTATCTGTGCCAATTACCGTAGGATAAGCCTTCTTAATATCGCATGTCGAGCGTTTTATGTGAAAGATTGAAGCCCATTGTAAACAAACTGATCGGACCTTATCAGCTTCAGACCTGGAAAGTCCACCATCGACCAGGTTTTCACGCTACGACAAATCTTGGAGAAGACTCAAGAAAAACAAATCGACACCCACCATCTTTTTGTCGACTACAAAGCCGCCTTCGACAGCCCAATAAGGAAGCACCTGTACTCCACCATGTCTGAATTTGGTATTCCTGCAAAACTAATACGACTTTGCAGGATGACACTGAGCAACACCAGCAGCGCAGTTAAAATCGGGAAGGACCTCTCCCCACCATTTATTACCAAACGAGGTTTCAGACAAGGTGATTCCTTATCGTGCGACTTTTTCAACCTAATGATGGAAAATATCATCCGAGCTGCTGATCTGAGACGTAGTGGCACAATATTCTACAAGAGTGTTATGCTGTTTGCGTATGCTGATGACATAGATATCATTGGCCATAATACGCGCGAAGTCAGTGCAGCATTATCCAGACTAGAAAGAGAGTCAAGTCGAATGGGTCTGTCAGTGAATGCAGATAAGACGAAATACTTAGTGTTAACAAACAAACAGTCCCAGCGTCTTGGAATCCACGTTACCGTTGACAATACCTCCTTCGAGGTTGTAAAGAACTTCGTTTATCTGGGATCCAGCATTAATTCAACCAACGACATCAGCATTGAGATCAAACGAAGAATAACTCTTGACAACAGGTGTTACTTTGGGCTCAGTAGGCAATTGAAAAGCAGAGCCCTCTCTCGATGAACGAAAATCACGCTCTATAAATCGCTCATCATGCCCGTCCTACTTTACGCATCACAAACCTGGACGCTGAGCAGTTTAGATGAAAAGACTTTAGGAGCATTCGAGAGAAAGATTATTCGTAAGATCTACGGACCAATCTGCGTCAATGGCGAGTACCGAATACGGTAGAATGATGAACTGTATGAGCTGTACGCTGACATCGACATAGTCAAGCGCATTAAAATTGAGCGGCTTCGCTGGCTTGGTCATGTTCAGCGCATGAAAGACGATGCTCCAGTGAAGAAAACATTCGATTCGGTACCCAGCGGCGGTCAACGCAGAAGAGGACGACCGCATTTTCGTTGGAAAGACCAAGTAGAGGACAACCTGACGAAGCTTGGAATTTCCAACTGGCGCCAGCAAGCGAAAGACAGAAATGGCTGGCGCAAATTCTTAGATGATGCCAAGACCGACATACGGTTGTAGCGCCAACTAAGTAAGTAAGTAAGTAAATTAAAAAATTTTAGTTTAATACGACCCAAACCGTCTTTACTCCACGCTTATCCCCAAAAGTGGGCATAACTTAAGTGGGACACGCCTATTTTTAGTAAATTTTTTTAGAAGTAACCGTTTGAACTAAATAACCAAATTTTAGCCTTAGGCCTTTTCCACACTTGGTCAGCGCAACTCCAACTCAAGTTTCTAGCCTGTGTATTTATACCGGAACCTTCAGGTTAAGCAACTTGCACGCAATAAGTTCTCGACACGTTCCCAACCTGGGCCGAATTACAGCATCCGTGATCGAGCAAAATTACGAAGGGCACGACGAGACAAGCTTTTAATAGTATAGATAGATAGATAGTATAGATAGACTAACACGATCTCAAGCCGGGAAAAAATAGCTGGCAAGATTGCAAAATATAATTTATGCATATAACTGAGTTCTGGCAACTACCCTCAAAACATTTGCAAAGAAAATTAATCAACACTGTATGACAGCAAAAATCTCCCTGAAAGCAACTACACAACATGGCTTTAATGTTATATTGAGAGAAGCTCTCCCGACAAAGAGAGGAAAGCTTTGTTTGCTGTTGTTTAGTGCTGCTTGTTAAATGTAAGCATAAAATAAAGTACGTGAATTTTGTAATAATTAACGAATAGACTTTTCGAAAAACTTAGTAAGCTATGAGACTGGAAATTATCATGAGAATTCAATAAACAAAGAATTATAAAAATTATTGAATTGTAACTCAGAATTAATAAAAAGAATAATCAAAAAGTAATTGGTTCAGCGATTACCGAGCTTATCTGGGGCCGAATTACAGCATCCGTGATCGAGCAAAATTGTACAAGATTGAAAGGCACTTGTCTCGTCGTGCCCTTCATAATTTTGCTCGATCACGGATGCTGTAATTCGGCCCCAGGTTTAAAATTTCGTGAGTCGTTTTCCCTCAGGAATCTATTTTCGTTTCATATAAAAAACAAAATTTTCATTTTGTTTTATTTAACACGAATAAAAAGTTTTTGAAAAATTTATGATTTTCTAAAATCATGTTTTGAAATAAATAGTTTTGGGTTATACATTGTTAAAATAATTTTAGTTTAAAGATGCTACTAATGAATTTCGTGACACCACATCTAGCAGTACTTTCTTAGCAATACCTATTAACTAATGCGCACACACTTTATAATAAGTTTTACGTTCATTCTCAAATTTACCGCGGCCGGGCAAAATAAAATTTGCAAAAAACAAATAATTTCCGCTCCACCTTACTGTAAATTTATATGTCAGTTTTTGTTCCAGCATAAAAATATTTTTTTTAACTATTCGTCTGCATTTTTACATGTCCGTCTGTTTACCTGTATTCCAATTATCCTTCTGTCGGTATGTTTGCTTTGGACAGTCCGTCCATTACACATTTATTTAATTTTGCAATATAAATCATTAGTGGTTTAGCGACCAAGCTCGAAAAAATGTAATTCAGAATTGTGTACAGGTGTTGGGGGCCTCGCAGCTACATTTGCCTATTATCATAAATATATATTCACGTTTATATTCAAAATAAACGTCGACTCTAAATTAAGTGCAAGCATTTTTTTATTTTTTTTTTATTTATTTATTTACGGTCTACAGATTTAAATCTTACAGATTATTACAACTAGTACTTAATACACATAATACATTAATACACATTTAATTAATAAAAGTAAACTTAATTAAACAAAATGAATAATTTTAAACGAAATTCACTTAGACTATGATTAAAATTGAGAAATGGTGTAAAATTTTTCATAAACGTATGCACCGGGCAATAGGTTAATTTAAAGCATATTTAGTGCTATGAACTCTATCCTCGAACATCGGATGATTTCTTTATGTTCTTGTTGGAAGATGGAAAATAAATAGGCTACAAATACTTTGACAATTAATTTTCCCAGATAAAATATTACCAACAAATAATAAGGCAAAATATGAACGTCTATCACTTAAAGACTGTAACCCTATAAATTTGCGCCTAGCTTCATATGATTGAAGACCTTCAGGCCAATACATTTTATTTAGCGCATATTTAGTAAAGTGCTTATGAATTTTTTCAATAGAATGTTCCGCGTAATATGGATCCCAGATAATTGAGCAGTAATCAAATATACTACGAACTGAAGACACATACAGAGCTTTAATGGTCAAGTGGTCTTTAAAATTTTGCGAATTCCTTTTTATAAAACCCATCATAGTATATGCTTTAGAAACCACATATTGGTAGTGAATTTTAAAACTAAAATTTGCATCGAAAATGACACCTAAGTCTTTGTTTTCTAGTTTACGGTTAGATCACAATCATTTATATAGTAGCCAAAAGCAATTGCCTCAATACACTTCGTATAAGAAACTACACATCATTTATTAATGTTCAAGGCCAAATTATTTCTTGAGCACCATTCACTAAAATTATTTAAGTCACTCTGCAGTAACAAGCAATCTGAAGTAGTAGAGATCTTTCTAAATAGTTTTATGTCATCTGCAAACAACAAACACTGAGAATAAACTTGGCAGATCATTAATAAAAATTAAAAACAATAATGGCCCACAATGTGTTCCTTGCGGAATACCCGAAGACGCTTTAATTTCAATTTCAGAAACCATTGAATCGATTTTAACTAAGAGTTTACGATTGGATAGAAAAGTTTTGAAAAGTATGTCAGAAAGCCCATATTTTTTTAATTAAGGCAATAATATGAAATGATCAACCTCGTCGAAACATTTGTAAAATCCGAGTAAACCACATCAAGTTGACAGCGATCAACCATAGCATTAACTATGTTATTAGAGATTAATGTTAAATTCGTGCAAGTGGCATTTTGACAAAATATTATATTAAAAACTGTCAAAAATGATTATAATAAATTTAGAGTCGACTTTTATTTTGGCTATGATAATGGGCCATTGTATTTAAGAAATAGTTGGTTACGTTATGTGTTCATTTACTACTGGGTTGTTTTTAGTCTGCTCTTTAAAGCGCTCATTGAACATTCTCAAACTCAATATGGGAGACTATAAATGTGCAAAGCTACCCAACACCGCAATAGAAACAATAAGAAACACAATATCAGAGGAAAAATAATTAAGCTTTATGCTGTTTGTGTGGCTAACAATTTAATGAAGCAATAATTTGTATGTTTGGTTTTTTTGGCTACTTTATAAATTTAAATTTTAACAACTTTTAAGTTTTTAAAAAAATAAAGGATGTTAGATTTTAAGTTAAACATGGAGCTTTATATTAGTGAAATAATTACAAAATCGGTTCAGTAGTTTTTAAGTTTAGCGTCGTCACAGATACGTGAGAAGCCTTTTATATAATGTTAATGTTAATGTTGTGTGGTGGAGGTGCGTACTGCGACCTAAATGAAATCTATTGTACCTCCTTCTCAAAGCTCCGCTGGGTTTGCGGATTACAGAATTTCATCTAGCGCCATTTCTCTAATGAATTTGAGAATATTCTTAGGTTCAAGGGATGAAACCTGCTCTAGACTCAGCTCATAATTCCCCAGTGCTAGTTTACGTCTGCGAGCCACGGCGTCGCAGTTTGTAACTAGGTGTATTGGAGTCTCCTCTGCTTCTTCACAGAAACGGCAGTTACTATCGGTTTCTATGCCCAATTTCATCAGGTGGTATTTGAGTTTACAGTGTCCTGTAAGGAGCCCCGTTAGAATCCTAAGATTCGGTTTGCCTAAGCTTATGCACAATTTTGCTCTCCGAGTGTTAAAATCTCTGAGGAGCAATTTGGATTGTCTTAGCTTTGGGAGGCTTTTCCAAAGGTTTGAACGTTTATGCTTCTCCTCCCTTCTTAGTTCTTCTTTTATAGAATGTGTGCCCAATCAGCAGAATGGTTCTGGTCCTATAAATTTTGTGGCTGCACCCTGTCGCGCTATTTCGTTACCCTGTATTCCTTTGTGTCCTGGGACCCAAAGTATAGTAACAGTGTTATTCTTGCCTAGTTCGTTGAGTTTCGTTAGGCATTCCCATGTTATTCTCGATGATATCCCACAGGAAACTAATGCTTTGATTGCTGCTTGGCTGTCTGACATCACAACTATATCCTGACCTTTGTATTTACGGTCCAGATTGAATTGTGCACACAGCTGTATTGCTAGGATTTCCGCTTGGAAGATACTGGGTGTTGTCCCCATAGGTTCAAAGTGCTTGGTTCTTGGCCCGTACACCCCTGCGCCTATACCTTCCAATGTCTTGGACAAATCTGTATACCATGCTATACTGTGTGGTTTCTTGACTTGCGATATCATCTCGCTGTCCCACTCTTTCTTGGTACTAAGCTTAATTCCGAAGTGTTTTTCGAAGTTATACCTTTTTACTATATCGTCTCTTGGTAGATCGATGTAGGGAGTGTGCTTTGCAATATCCTCCTTCTCTCTACTGCTGATAGTTTTACCTAAACCTGTCCCCTCTTTTGCAATGCACAACAGAGTTCGTTTGGCTACTCCCTCTATGACAAGGTGTAAGGGTGTTAGGTCCAGAATTACTTCTAGTGCTGCTGTAGGGCATGTCCTCATGGCACCTGTGATGCATACACAGGCCAGTCTCTGCACCTTTGTTAGCATATTCCTCATTGTGGTTAGCTTGGTTCTCTCAGCCCATGCTATTGCACCATAGGTGAGGATGGGTCTCACCATCATGGTATACATCCAGCGGAGAATTGCTGGGTTACAACCCCAGCTTTTCCCCGCCAGGCTCCTACATACCATGAGTGCGCGCGTTGCTTTGATTATAGCTACCTCTGCATGTCTTCTCCAGAGAAGCTTTGAATCTAGTGTAAGTCCCAGATACTTTACTTCTCCTTTGAAGGGAATTTAAGTGCCATCCATTCTCATTGTTCGGAGGTTTGGCAGGCTTCTTTTGTTAGTAAAAGGTACTATGGTGGTTTTCGCTGGGTTGATACTTAATCCCACTGTGTTGCACCACTCCTTTGTTACTGACAGTCCTCTCTGTATTAGGTTACAGAGTGTATCCCGAACTTCCCTCTCGCTATTAAGGCGATGTCGTCTGCGTAACCCTGGCATTTTATGCCATTCTCGGTTAGCATCGTTAATAATTCGTCCACAACAAGACTCCACAGCAGTGGAGAAAGGACTCCGCCTTGCGGACAGCCTTTTGTTGTTTTGATTCTTATAGTGGTGTTGCCCACTTTTGTTTCTGCAGTTGTAGTGCTAAGCATTTGGCATATCCATCTGCTGAGCATATCATTTACTCCTTTTTTGTGTAAAGACTTCTTCACAGCCTCGTGAGAAGTATTATCAAAGGCTCCCTCTATGTCTAGAAAGGCACAGAGTACGGTTTCTTTGTTTTTGAAAGCTGACTGGATGTTGCTAGCCAACTGGTATAGAGCAGATTCTGTAGACCTGCCCGCCCTATACGCGTGTTGACAGGGGTGCATTGGTGCCTTCTCCAGAATCTCAGTTCTTATATAGTTATCTATTACCTTTTCCATTGTTTTAATTGCAAATGAGGTAAGGCTAATGGGTCTAAACGACTTTGGTAGCGTGTAGTCTATTTTCCCTACTTTTGGTATGAAGGTGACTATCGCCCTTCTCCATTTTCTTGGGATATAGCCCAGCGCAAGGCTGCTTCTAGTTATTTTGACTAGGTGAGGCAATATAGTTTCTGCACCTTTTTGTAGAAGTGCAGGAAAGATGCCGTCTACACCTGCTGATTTGAATGGTTGAAAGGTTCTGAGTGCCCAATCTAGACGAGCATTAGTACAAATGCTCGTTGCAAGTTTCCATTCTTCTTGATTTGGAGTAATCTGCCTGTCTGCTGTCTCATACTCAGTTACCGGTGTACTGCCCGGGAAATGAGTTTCTAGAAGGTGACTGGCTCGTTGCTCTTCTCTAAGCGTATAGCTTCCGTCTGGCAATATAAGTGACATTCTTGTCTCCACTCTGCCTTTAGCCATTGCTTTGTGTATTCTGGCTGCTGCTGGCGTGGAAGAAATGTCTTCACAGAAGGTTCTAAAGCTCTGTCTTTTGGCTTTCCTGATTTCTTTATTATACTCCGTCAGAGTCGCCGTGTAGTTGTGCCATTCTCCGTTGCGCTTTGCGGCATTAAAGCTGCATCGCACCTTCTTCCGGAGTCTGGTCAGCTCAGCGCTCCACCAAGGAGTATGTTTTGTTCTTGCCTTGTGCCCTGTTGGACAGCTAGATTCGTAGGCATTATATACTGCATTGTTTACTTGCTCTACATAGCATTCAAGTTCTAGGATGTTACTAATTCTACTCCTAGCTTTTACGTTCTGTAGGTTTTCTTTCAGGTTGTTGGTGTACGTGTCCCAACTGGTATTTCTTGGGTTTCTTTTGGGTTCTGTCTCTTGACATTTCGCCCCAAATCTAAACTCTATTATTCTATGGTCAAACATTGAAGGTTCCATCGATACCCTCCATTCCCTAATCATATCCCCCACATCTGGGCTTCCTATGGTGAGATCTAAGACCTCTTCTCTAGCCCTAGTTACAAAGGTAGGTGTTACCCCCATATTGAAAAAGTCTAGATTACTACTTAAAAGAAATTCGAAAAAGGTACTCACCTCTGGTGTTGACGTCGGTGCTTCCCCAAATTGTGTGGTGCGCGTTGGCGTCACAGCCGATGATTAGTGGAAGGTGCTCTTTCCTGCAATGCTCCACGAGTCTTTTTATCTCCGCTGGGGGAATGTTGAGATCGTCCCCAGGAAAGTAAGCGGATGCGATCACTATGGCGCGGTGCTTGCCATCAGTTTCGATGTGAGTCTCGATAACTGAAAGGTCCCGCGTCATAAATTCTGAAAGACAAATATAATTAATATTTTTCTGCATTAGAATACATGCTCTGGGATTGATTGTTCTCTGGTCCCAAGTTACCTGACCCTCTTTGCAGTAGAGGCCACTGACTTTTCCCCTGTAGCACCAGGGTTCTTGGATCAGCACGAAGCCCAGTTGTTCTGTGGTAAACCTCCGAGCAATAACTGCCGAAGCAGCTTTTGCATGGTGGAGGTTTACCTGGGCAAATTTCGTGCTGGTTACTGTGCCGATCGTTATAGCACCGGGCTGCTGCCCCGATCTTCTTCAGGCAGCTTTGCTACTACCTCAGTTGAAGGTTCGCTTTTACAACCATCAATCGAGAGAGCGGCGAGGTTCATACCCTCTGCCTGATCTCCGATTGAAGGTGTTGCGGTGATGACCGAGACGGAGGCGAACTTCTCCGTAACAGCTTCACCGGTTAGTTGTATTGGTGGCGTTGCGTCTTTTCCTTCATTGGGAGTCGCAGATGTGGCTTCTGTGGACGTTACCACTGTTGACGTTACAGCTGTGGGCGCTGCAGCTGTGGATGTTGCTGCTTAGACCGGTTTGGTCGTTGGTGGCAATTTTGTGCCCAACACCGGAATGGTTCCAAAGCGGAAGCTGATAGTGGAGCTCCTTGACTTGATAGTCTCAAGTGACTCCCTATCTATTGAGAACGTGAACATATGCCCACTTTCCTCATCCTTGGAGCTCAATATCTTCCAATACTTTGTATTTAGACCATCGTTCTGGGCGGCAATTAGTCCCATCGATCTATTGATCTCCGTGCTTGAACTTCTTGGCAAGAACATCCTAACAGTATGCCCTTTTGGGACCTCCGCCCCTAGGCAAGCCATAAGTTCTAGCCCTTTCCATTACTCGAGCTTTGGTGCTGCTGCTCGCAGCCATTCCGCTGTTGAGGGATTCGAACAGTCGACCAGTAACATGCCCGGACGAAAGTGAATTCCCTCAAACTGTAGCTTGGTGGACCAGCCCTTTACTACTTCGCTCAGTATGGCTTCTTCTAGCTCCGAGAGCTCATCCGGACTTAGCATTTGCCGGGGGTATTCTTTGGGCAGAACAGCTATTTGGATGCCCTTAGTTATGCTTGCATAGCTTTTTCTATTTTTCTGCGGTTCTGGCTCGGGTACCTTAGCCCCTGGCACTGACCTACTGTTGCTTCCAGGAGCTATTCTGGCCTTCTTGCTCTCTGGACGTTGAGGAGGCGTTATCTCGCTGCAGCTCCTCTTCGTTGCTTCTGGTACCAGTGCTTCGCCAGCTTTACCCCGATGCTCTACCGCTCTTTCATGAGCTACTTCGGGTGCCATGCCCTGTTCCAGATAGCGCAGATACCATCTTACGCCTGCTCCACTAAGGCCGACTCTTAGTGGGTCGTCTAGCCCTCCTGGCTCCCCGCGCTGAGGGAGGTGGACACGGCGCCGTCTACTGTGGAAGGGCTTGTGTTTTTGCCCTTCTTCTGATTCCCTTTTCTGTGCCGCATCCTTGGATGTTGACGCAGTTTCCGTGATTGGGATACTTTTTGGAGCCGACGTCGTATCATCCCGGTGTTCTTCCGGGGGCATTTTGACAGGATGTGATCTCCTGGGGCTCGCAGTTTTTCTTAGGTGGCTGGTACTAGGCCTTTGACCGCTGTGGATGGTATGCTCCACTCGATCTTTGCCGTACGGGTGCCTCCTAATCTGTGTGCTGCAGTGTCTGTGATCATTATGGATTCTATGCTCCACCTGATCATTGCTGCGTACAGTCCTATTGACTTGTGTTCTGGCTGGCGGAGGAGGATTTCTCCTAGGTTTGGTGCCTTGCCGTTGAACTTCTTCTTGGAATCTCTGTTCCATGAGGTCTGCTGCTCTGCTTGCGGTGACTCCCCGCAAGTCTTCCTGTTTGTTATGTTATGTTTTGTTTTTTTTTGTGTTTCTACTTATATTTATTGTTCGACCGGTAGCTCGTGTCCGAGGACAAAAGCGTCGCAGTCTATGTTTTATGGCTGGGAAAGGGTGGTCAACCATGCCAGAGCCCGCATACCATGGTAAGGCCACAGTTACTTCATGAGGCGGCCTGTTATCATGAAGGCTCCGTTCCAATACAGTCGGTATACCCCCTGACTGCAAACCATCCAATGGGCACGGTGCGCATGACACCCTGGATTAGGGGGGAGTAACTTTTAGTTCGTCGCTTCACAAAAGATACATAGGGGTACTTTTATATAATAGTAGAGAAGTATAAATGATTCCATTTCAATTTGACTAATTTTGAGCAAAATCTGACCTTTGTGTTTTCGATTTATTTGAAAGTTTGTAGGGCCTATAAAAATAACCTAAACTGTGTTTTTTTTTTGCGAAAATTTTTTTTATAGTTATACACTGTGAAAAATATAAAAAAAATTACAATTAGTGCATGCATTCAAATAAGTTTATCTTTGAAACCATAAGTTGTACGAAAAAAAGTAAATATATATTAAAGACCTTCTTGGTGGTGTAGACAATTTTTGCAATTTTATTAAAATTTATTTTTTTCTTTGTAACCTGAAATTTTCAGTCACATTTTTCATAGTCTTCGCAACAAACTTTTTATATTTTTAATATAGTGTCATGTTAAAGGCACACACACAATTTTAGGTTGGGATTCCAACGATTGCTATTTTTAACGAATATTTTTAAAAAATACCTACAAAAAATTTCCTATTTTTATACCGAAAATTATATTTTTTTTATTTTCTAATATTGTCGCTTTTAGCGAGGTCTGTTTTTGTAAACACTAGCCGTCGCGAGTAGCTGTATGGACAATGCTCTTTAAAGAGCTTTCTTCGATTAAGCAAACTTCATCCCAATTACTGCACACAAATTTCAATTGGCCCAATAAACTTTTGTTTGTCGTGTCCCGCAACCTTATGTAAAACATTTATTTCCGAAAGTGAAGAATAGATTTGCTTATAATACTTGAGAACGTTCCTCTTAACGTCTTACCACGTCTCTGAAAAACTTGTAAAAATTGTGTAATCTGTGCTGTTTTTTCTTAAATAAAGGTAATTATTAAGTTTTTTATTTAAATGAATTTTTAATTTAAATTATTATACATTATTTTAAGCTTACAGTTAATAATAATGGCACCTTACCATAAATGTTGCAATCTTTTTCGTACTCAACCACCCAAAAACTTCACCATTAAACATTTTACGTAGAGTTTCAGCCAGTTTAGCGCAAAAACTTGCTATAGTAGAGCCATTATGTGATTATTTGAAAATTTGCCACTCGTTCCGAAAAATGGAAGCAAGTGATGGAAAATGTACAACCTTGGATGACGGCAACAAGAGTTCACAAATCCAATCTGATAGCGAGTCGGAAAATGAAAATAACGAATTTGAATTACCAATCAATTCTGCATTTAAAGATCTCAACCAAAGTTTAACTCAACTCAGACAGTCACCAATAAACAAAAGGAAATTGATGTAGAAAAAATATTCCACCGAAAAACGAAACAAAAAAGTGGAAACATTAGATAAGAAGATTTTTAAACCGACAGATATAAAAAGTGAAGAAAAATTGAAAAATAGACAAAATCACTCTATTGTTTTAAATTTGAAAACAAAATTAAAAACTAAGAAACATCAACGGATAAAAATTTCAACTATTTTTGCGGACTTTCAAGAAATTCATAAACACTTTGATACATCCGATTACATGATAAAGATGGTAAAAAAGTTGTTTAAGCAAATGGGATTTTATCCTCTCCAAATCCTAAGGCTGGCAAAACTTTGGATGAAGAGTAGGGTGTCCGTTATTTTTCAAAGTGGAAAAATTGTTGGTCTCACCCCTCAAAAAGTGGAGGTCTGATGCAAAAATGACTCTCCAAAAATTTCACGCCCCTAGGACCACGCCTTCCCGTCCCGACTTACGCTTGAAATTTTGCACATACTTAAAATGCACTCGTATGCAGGGTTTAAATTTACTGACTAATTTCCATTTGTAGAATGCGTTGTTGACTATGACTACGAAAATGAAATGACAAATAATGAAATGAAACAGATACACACACAAAATGATTGCGTTTGCAACGACTATGACAGCGATGGCACACATGTGATACGAAAGAAAAATGCTGTTCATTTTTTCACTACACCAAGCAAGCTCTTTCGCTTTTGTCGCTTTCCCCCCGCATCCAGAAACACAGTGTCCCGTTATATTCTGTATTTATTTCTTTCAGCTTTCAATACTCCTTCACTAAAACAATGGTTTTAGTCTTCAAAAGTCAGTGAAGCAAGAGTGATTAAAAGCAGAATGGCATTGTCATTAAGAAAAAATAATATTATTTATCTAATTGGCGCTATTGATTTAAACATAACCGGGTCAAAATTACCATCCAATAGACAAGTTTTATCGATTTTTTTTTACAATATGAGAATAGTGAAATTAAATGCACGCAATAGTGCAAGTTTAGTAATACGTGAGGTAACGATTTTTTGGGAAAAAGCACGCATACCAACCAAACAAAGCCAGCACTGCATTTCTAAATTATTAAAAATGTATGGTGAATGGGGTGATCTGCAAAAAAATAATAAAAAAGATGGGAGTGTATTTCGTGAAAGAGAAGCCCTATTCAGCAACAATTTGGAGAACCTTTTTGATGTTTCTCATGCTGATGCCTTATCAATGATGAAAATAGAAGAGGATAGGCACTTTCTCCTTTCTCAGAGACAACCGGGCCGCGTAGGCTATATGAGTGGAGTTGACTATAACCTTACACAAATTGAGAAGAAAAGAGAGAAGCGAAAGCAAGAAAAACTCAACCGTCAGCAGAATCATCTTAATAATAAACGTCCTAGAAATTGTAGTGAGAATTTATTTGAAGACGATTCGGACGAACAGGATGAACAGGACGAACAGAATGAACAGAATGAACAGGACGAACAGGATGAACAGAATGAACAGGATGAACAGGACGAACAGGATGAACAGAATGAACAGGATGAAGAAATTGCTGAATCTATTTCAACAGCATCATATCCAGAATCAGCGGTAACCAAGAGGGCAACTAAACATTTCATCACTCCAAAATTAGTTGCAGTACTGGATCGATGTCACGTAAGCGCCCGAAATGCAGTTTTTATATTGCAGGCGGCAGCAGAAGCTTTGGGTCACAAATTGGATAATTTAATAATTACAAAAACATCAATCCAACAACAACGTGCAAAATTAAGATGTGCGCGTGCTCAAGACCTAAAAGCAAAATTTAAGGAATTGAATCAACCATTTCTTGTAGTTCATTGGGATGGAAAGCTACTGCCGGCATTGAGTAAGTGAAATTGCAATATTTATATTACAAATGTATAATTTTTGTGGCTCTAGATGTTAATGAAAAAGCTGTTGAACGCCTTCCAATACTTGTTACCGGGACTAAAGTGAAACATATTCTTGAGATTCCCAAACTTGATAATGCATCTGGCAAAACGCAAGCAACGGCTGTTTTTAAAGCATTAGAAAAGTGGGACTTGAAAGACAAAGTTAGTGCATTGTGTTGTGATACTACAGCTTCAAATACGGGTCGGTCGAATGGAGCTTGTGTGCTCTTGGAGAACATGCTCGGTAGAGACCTGCTCTACCTTCCTTGTCGTCATCATATTTATGAGTTGATTTTGAAAGCAGTATTTGAAAGAAAGTTGCCCCAGTTATCAACAAGTCCAGATGTGCCGTTATTTAAAAATTTTAAAATCGGCTGGAAAAATATTAACCCAAAAACTATAAGCACTGTAATAGGTCACAAGAGTTGCCGTATCATAGAACCTGAAGTAGGAGAAATTATGAGTTTTGTTTCGGAGCAACTAGCTAAAACTCATATAAGGGAGGATTACCGTGAGTTTTTAGAGTTGGCAGAATGTTTTATAACACCACATAAAGAAACTTCTGTCACAATTCGACCTCCGGGAGCAATGCATCAAGCCAGATGGATGTCTCGAGCAATATACTGCTTAAAAATATTTCTGTTACGAGAACAATGTTCCATTACAGCAGACCAAGAGGATGCACTAGCAGACGTTTGTAATTTCATCATTAAGTTTTATGTTAAGGCATGGTTTAACTGCCCCAATGCATCTGAAGCTTGCGTCAATGATTTGAATTTTCTACAAAATCTCATATTGTACAAAGGCAAAGATCCAGAAACGTCGGAGGCAGCTGTTAAAAAATTATGTAACCACTTATGGTATCTCGTTGAAGAAACTTCTGCTTTAGCCTTTTTTGATGTTAGATTAAACGCCACTACAAGAACCAATATGGTAAATGCGCTACAAAAAGAGTCAAAAGTTAAAGCGAATAAAAAGCTGTTGATAGATTATAAAGACATACAATCGTATTCAGGTTAAATATTATATAGTTCAGTAAATACTAACAGTACTAATTTGGTTTTTTATTCAGGAAAATTTATAGATTTTTTTATATCAAGCAGAAGCATGAACTTTTTTCACGGTTCAACATAGATTCCTCGTTTTTAAAAAAAGATCCTCAGAAGTGGGAAAATGATGAAACCTTTGTCAATGGAAGGAACTTAGTCACTAATTTAATGGTTGTAAATGATACTGCGGAACGAGCCGTAACGTTAGTTTAAGAATATCATGGCCTGCTGACAAAGGATGAAAGTCAATTCGAATATGTGATGCAATGTGTTGATAACCATAGAAAACTTTATCCTAATTGCACAAAAATTACTTTAAATACAAATTATGAAATTTAAACACATAAAACTGTATTTTCTGGCTGCCGGTATGTTTTTTTTATTATTATTATTATATTTTGCGATTTATCTTCTCATGTCGCGTGAAAGTTATAAAGTAAAATTTCAAGCGTAAGTCGGGACGGGAAGGCGTGGTCCCAGGGGCGTGAAATTTTTGGAGAGTCATTTATGCATCAAGCCTCAACTTTTTGAGGGGTGAGACTTAAACATTTTCATAAAATAAAATCGGCCATACAAGTAACGGACACCCTAATGAAGAGGTATTTACATATTTCACTTTTAAGCTTCTTAATCCTTTCAGCTACGACAGTCGTATCGGCAATACAAGGGTCTGAAAACGCTCATATTGAGTAATGTAAGAGTTCTGAAGATGAATAATGGAAAAAAAATTCAAAACCAGTTAATCAAAAATTTATCTGAGTATCCAACTGAATGTACAGCAAACAACCAAAAAAACAAATAACTGCAACGAATAATTTTTTGAATACGCAAACTTCTTTTGACAATATATTGGACATTGTGACTGAAAAAGTTAGGATGGTTTTACAGCATAAATTTTTATACTTGCAATTGATCACATCTCTTGGTGTCACTAATATTGCCGTATTATATTTGTTTTACTTGGAAAGAATAACTCCATCACGATGAGAACTGGCAAAGTAAAAACATAAAACAGAAAAGATTGGTTCTTTGCAATTTGAAAGAAGCCCATGTTATTTTTTAAAGCGAAGCACCAATTCCTAAATGCTCGATTTTCAAAGTTTGCTTCTTTGAGGCCTAAAAATTACATACTCGCTGGTGCTAGCGGAACCCATTCTGTTTGTGTTTGCTGCATTCATCAAAACGTCAAATTAATGATTGACGGTGCACAACTACCAAAACTTACAAATGACTCGTTGAAGCTTAAAACTTATAAAGATTTTATTGAAACCTGATGTGCGAAATCTGATCTATCAATTTCAACAAAATTTTTGAAAATAATATGAGTGATAATATTTGTTATAAGCTGTAGATCGTACATCACTTGAAAAAATAATGTCTTGTACAGACGAATATTTGGAGAAATTTTTTGGAAAAGTTAAAGCACTCATTCATAGCAAAGGAGCAAAGCAGTTTTTGTATAAAAAAAAGAAGAATTGCAAATTGGAGAGTATTTAGCTATATGCTACTTTTCAGAAGACTACGCGTTTGTTATACAGGACTCGGTACAAGGTATACACTGGAACAAGGAACAAGTGACTCTGCATCCATTTTCTATTTATTATAAAGTTTTCATCTTTGATCATTATGATCAAGTCAAATTTTGAAGTTACGTTGCTAGTTATTTCCGATTGCTTAAAGCACGATAAAATAGCAGTGCATTTGTTTTAGCGTGGTTTAATAAAATTTCTAAAAAATAAATTGGGGATACTAACTAAAATATTTTACATCTCGGATGCTCCATCCGAGCTCAAAAAATAGTATGAATTTATGAAAGCACAAGTTTGATTTTAACATAGCTGCTGAATGGCACTTTTTTGCTACCTCCCATGGCAAAAGGGCCATGTAATGGTTTGGGAGGCACAATTAAAAGACTTACCGCAAAAGCTAGTCTGAAAAATATCGACGAGCTTATAAATACCCCCACAAAATTTTTTTAATTGAGTTTAAAAAACAATCAAAATATTGATGTTGAATTTTTTTCATCAAAGCAGTACTGCGAAGAAGCTCAAGTTTACGAAAAACGCTTTAATAAAGCAAAAATTATACATGGTACTGTCATTTATTCCAAAAGAAAAAGGAAGAATTCACAAATATAGGTACAGTTTTTAAAAATCTAAGAAAAATATAAAATAAAAAAGTTATGGTTTTCTAAATTAAAGGGTTTTTTTTAATAGTAATAAATTTATTTCAATATTAACAGATATCATTAATTAATTGGTATTAACATAAAAATTATGGAATTTCCGGTATAAAAATAGAAAATCTTTTGAAGGCATTTTTTAGAAAATTCGTTAGAAATAGCAATCGTTGCAATCCCAATCTAAAATTGTGTGGTAGCCTTTAAAATTAGTGCCTTAACACGGCACTATACTAAAAATATAAAAAATTTGTTGAGAAGACTATGAAAAATATTACTGAAATTCTCAGGTTAAAAAAAGTATTTATCATAGAAATGCAACAAAAAAAAATACAACTTACGGTTTCACAGTTACAGCTATTTGAGTACATGCACTAATTGTAATTTATACAGATATTATAATACTTTTCAGGAGAACTATCCACCTAGAGAGTTTAAAAATTTTTAAAAATAGTGATGTCAGAAACGTGGACGCTTTGACATGGAATCACCGATATGGCCTTTTTTCCAATTTGATATGGTAAAATTAAGTAGTTACGTGTGCGGATCGCAATGAAAAAGGGGATTGTTCACAAACGTTTTAATAAATTTAGCACGAAGGTCTTCAGTAATAAAAAATGAACTTTGATGATGACATTAATTTAAACTATTTTAGCATCTAGCGATTGATAGAAAATATTCAGCGCGTTCGCGTCGCACACCAAACAGATTGAACAGAGAATGGTTTCTAACTTTACTTAAAATGCAACATATGCTGTGGTTATTTTAGTCGATCTATTATTTATAAAATTCCAGTCCTTCTCTTGTGGTCCTATGTTGCTCTCAAAATAAGGTGTGGAATTGTGCATGCCCCCTCTATACTGGGACCAGCATTATCTTGAAATGATTCTGAAAAAATACTTCATTTAATTTTTTTGAATATTCAATATAAAAATATGACGACCTGGAAGGCTGTTTTCAGTTTCATGTAGCAAACGAAAACACCAAAGAAAACTTCTGGAGACGGACGTTGGTTGATGAAAAGTGTGCTGAGTGCTATTTGGTGCTTGCGAGCATGATTAAGCCAGCTTTATTGAGTGTGTGTAGGTATCGGTAATAGAAAAAGCCCAGTAAAAAAGTGGATCATCCTATGAGCTATGTGGGAGTGCTCCCTGAGGAGCAGTGGAGTGCTCCTTATTGATCCAAGCTAGGTGTATTTTGTGTTCTCTTTTAACATTGCGTGTCCTAGGAAGGGTACCGCTCCCTTTAACATCCCAGAGAAGCTCAAAAGGAGCGATCAATAAATGATCCAAATGAATCAGCAAAGGAACATTTATTTTTTTTTGGATTTAGGTTTACTCCGAAAGCTAGGCTTCCCTAGCTCAAGTAGACTCCTCAAGACCCTAAGGTGGCGACGAAATTATTTCGCCAAATTGTGAGATTGATAACGCCATCATAAATTCGAATCGTTTTTGATTCTTTTTAAAAACTGTACTTTAATTGCGTCAGTCGCATCAGCGGATGGACAAAAAGAAATTACCGTTGGCTGGTCGCACTTCACGACCTCGGCGTTAAAGCGACGCGAATCGAATGAAAGGAACATTTAAAATATTTTTTGTTTCACAGAAAATAATTATAGAGTTTCATAAAAAGCACATGATTCACTTATTTTTTTTCATTAATTGCTCGCCTATTGATCTTATAAAACAGTAAAGGAGCACAAGTGCTTACTTTTCGATCCAATAAAACAGCAAAAGAGCGCTAACTTGTTGCTCCTCATGGGAGCGATCGCATATTTTTTTACTGGGAGCTTAGATATTGGGCGTTTGTATGTACCAAGTTTTGTACATACGGTTACCACTCGGACAAGATTATCTGGTCCAGGGTGAAGTTGGATGATGCGAGCCATTACCCACTCGTTTGGCGGCAGCCTATCTTCCATTACAATGACTAAATCGTAAAGCTGTAGATAAGACCGCTGCTGGAACCATTTTGGTCACGTTTGAAGATGTGGCAACCAATCTGATGTCCACTGCTTCCAGAAATATTGCATCATATGTTGTGTTTGTATGAACTGTTTGCTCAGTAATACATAAGCGGCTGGCTGTGCCTCGGGAGGTGATAGCAGCGAATCTAAAACCAGGAAATGTCATGGTGTTAGCACCATTAAATAATTTGGATCTAAAGTCAGAGGGCAAAGGGGTCTTGAATTTAAGCACGACTCGATTCGTACGAGCAAGGTTGAAAGAACTTCGTACGTAAGTCGAGTGCTGCCCATGCTATCCTTGAATTACCATTTTTGGAACGATGTCTTGCTCTATTGCTTCTGCGAGTCTTCGTTGACTAGTCTGCAGTACCTTCCTGGCACCAACAAAATTGGTTCCGCATTCGCTGTAGATGTCTTTGCAGATACCTCTTCTCCCAATAAATCTTTGTAGTGCCCACAAGAAATTTTCTGTTGAAATTCCTGTAACAGCCTCCATGTGAATGCATTTTGTTGCCAAACATATGAATACAGCTATATAGCCTTTGTATATAGTACTCCCGTGAAACTTGGATGACTTGATTTCAATGACATTGGTGAAGTCGATACCGGTTGCTAAGAACGGGTGCAGTGGTGTATTAACTCGATGGAATGGTAAATTTCCCATAAGTTGAGTAATCACTTCCGGCGGCTTATTGCGAATGCACGTAATGAATTTCCGAAGCTGTTGTTGAACCACACGTTGTTCATTAACAATCCAAAAGAGTTTGCGTAAGTATGCTTTTGTTAATTGTGCTCCACCATGCAATGTTGTGATGTGCGTTGATAATGACCAAATTCGTAATATGGTGGTAGCTTGGTAATATGATTGGGTGCTTTAGCTCAAACGCTAGATTTGAATGTTGGACTCTGCCTCAAACTCGCAAAACCTGGGGCCAAATTACAGCATCCGTGATCGAGTAAAATTGTACCAGATTGATAGGCACTTGTCTCGTCGTGCCCTTCGTAATTTTGCTCGATCAAGGATGCTGTAATTCGGCCCCTGATACTCACCAAGAAAGGGCGATAAATTTCTGAGTTTGCTGCCAGTTGGTTAAGAGGTTTTATTGTAAGCGCAATGCCTTTCCTTACCAAATGGTTCTTGTTGAACAAGCACGAAAATTTTGACGTCTTTAATATTCATCGTACAAAGAAAAAAAAATGCCAAAATATCAGTTGGAGTGCGAATAAAACGAAAATCTTATAAATTGGGAAACTGGGGGCGAACCTTTACATTGTAACATGTCTGACTATCTCAACCTGGCGAGGCCAGCATAATCTTTGTGAAATTGCCTCAAGTCGACTCAAACCTCCACGTGGTGTTTCCTGGGCAACGTCAAAACTGACAATCGTTAGTTTGGCGGCTAATCTGAGCGGCGGGCCCCCAAGGCTTAAAATAGGTTGTGCGTCGGGTTTGAAGTCCACCCGTAAAAAACCATTTCAATGAAAACAAATAAGAAAAGAAGAAAAATGATCCCCAAATCTGATGACGACTACCGCAAACGAAAGACTGATAATGATTTACGGATATGCACCTGGAATGTCCGAACCCTTAATTGGGAAGGTGCCTCTATCCAACTGACTGATGTCTTGGAAAGATACAAAGCTGATATCACTGCTATCCAAGAAATGCGATGGAAGGGACAGGGTTGCATTCGGCACGCACCCTGTGATATCTACTACAGCGGCCATGCGGAGGAGCACGAGTTTGGATGCGGATTTGTAGTTGGCAAGAGACTACGGCCCCACGTCCTGCGATTAACACCTGTAAACGAACGACTTGCCATCATCCGCATCAAGGTTAAATTTTTTAATATAAGCCTAATATGTGCGCACGCTCCGACAGAAGACAAGGACGATGAGATCAAGGAAATTTTCTACAAGCGCCTTGAAAATGCTTACGAGCGCTGCCCCCGTCACGACGTAAAAATCGTGCTTGGTGACTTCAACGCTAAGGTGGGCAAGGAAAATGTATTTAGTCCAACAGACGGAAAGTTTAGCCTTCACGACAACACCTCCGATAACGGAATGAGGCTGATTGACTTCGCCGCAGAACGAAACATGGTCGTAAGTAGCGCTAGATTCAAGCATCTCAATATCCATAAGGCCACCTGGATGTCCCCTGGTCAAAAAATCAAAAATCAAATTGATCACGTTTTGATCGACGGAAGGCACTCATACAGTGTATTGGATGTACGCACGATCCGTGGTGCAAACATTGACTCGGATCACTATCTTGTTGCAGTCAAGATCCGTACACACAGAAAGATAGACAGAAAGCTACACAGAGAAAGCTAGACGTCGACAAGCTGCAATCGAAACAGACAGCCGATGCTTTCGCCACTCGACTCTCACTCCTGCTTCAAAGCACTCCTCCAATCGATGATATATACACGCAGTGGAAACACATTTTCAAGTCCATGCGTGCGACTGCTGAAGAGGTGATTGGCTACCATCGCCCTCGCCGAAACCAGTGGTACGACCAGGAGTGTCGCGACGCCACTGCAGAGAAAGATGCCGCCTACACAGTCACCCTGCAGTCGGGTGTAACGCGCGCTGCTAAGGAGCGATACAAAGAAAAGAGGAGGGAAGAGAGACATATTTTCAGGCGGAAAAAAGAGAGGCAGAAAAGCGCGAGCAGGAGAAGATTGAGATGTATGGTTACAGGAATGAGGCCCGAAAATTATTCGAAAAAATAAGACACCTTGCCGATGGTTTTAAAACCGGGGCCTCTTACTGCAAGGATGAAAACGGGAATCTAGTGACAGATGTCCAGAGTACACTGACGTTATGGAGGGAACACTTCTCTAAGCTTCTAAATGGCGACGCTGACAACAATCCCGCCAATAGAGATGATATTCCGGAAACCCCAACTGTGGATGACAGCGTCGAGGTTCCGCTGCCAGACTATGAGGAAGTTCTGACAGCTATAGTTCGGCTTAAAAATAACAAAGCCGCGGGAGCTGATGGCTTACCTGCTGAGCTGTTTAAGAATGGAGGCGAAGCTCTACTTAAATGCATTCACGAGCTTCTATGCAGAATATGGTCGGGAGAATGCATTCCGAACGATTGGAACCTCAGTGTGCTCTGCCCAATCCACAAGAAAGGCGATCCCACTATCTGTGCCAATTACCGTGGGATAAGCCTTCTTAATATCGCATATAAGGTCCTGTCGAGCGTTTTATGTGAAAGAATGAAGCCCATTGTAAACGAACTGATCGGACATATTCAGTGTGGCTTCAGACCTGGAAAGTCCACCATCGACCAGATTTTCACGCTATGACAAATCTTGGAGAAGACTCAAGAAAAAAAAGTCGACACCCACCATCTTTTTGTCGACTACAAAGCCACCTTCGACAGCCCAATAAGGAAGCACCTGTACTCCACCATGTCTGAATTTGGAAATCCTGCAAAACTATTATGACTTTGCAGGATGACACTGAGCAACACCAGCAGCGCAGTTAAAATCGGGAAGGACCTCTCCCCACCATTTGTTACCAAACGAGGTTTCAGACAAGGTGATTCCTTATCGTGCGACTTTTTCAACCTAATGATGGAAAAGATCATCCGAGCTGCTGATCTGAGACGTAGTGGCACAATATTCTACAAGAGTGTTATGCTGCTTGCGTATGCTGACGACATCGATATCATTGGCCATAATACGCTCGAATTCAGTGCAGCATTTTCCAGACTAGAAAGAGAGTCAAGTCGAATGGGTCTGGCAGTGAATGCAGATAAGACGAAATACTTGGTGTCAACAAACAAACAGTCCCAGCGTCTTGGAACCCACGTTACCGTTGACAATACCTCCTTCGAGGTTGTGAAGGACTTCGTTTATCTGGGATCCAGCATTAATTCAACCAACGACATCAGCATTGAGATCAAACGAAGAATAACTCTTGACAACAGGTGTTACGTTGGGCTCAGTAGGCAATTGAGAAGCACAGCCTTCTCTCGATGAACGAAAATCACGCTCTATAAATCGCTCATCATGCCCGTCCTACTTTATGTATCACAAACCTGGACGCTGAGCAGTTCAGATGAAAATACTTTAGGAGCATTCGAGAGAAAGTTTCTTCGTAAGATCTACGGACCAATCTGCTTTAATGGCGAGTACCGAATACGGTGGAATGATGAACTGTACGAGCTGTACGCTGACATCGACATAGTCAAGCGCATTAAAATCGAGTGGCTTCGCTGGCTTGGTCATGTTCAGAGCATGAAAGACGATGCTCTAGTGAAGAAAACATTCGATTCGGTACCCAGCGGCGGTCAACGCAGAAGAGAATGACCGCATCTTCGTTGGAAAGGCCAAGCAGAGGACGAAGCTTGGAATTTCCAACTGGCGCCAGCAAGCGAAAGACAGAAATGGCTGGAGCAAATTCTTAGATGAGACCAAGACCGACATACGGTAGTAGCGCCAACTAAGTAAGTAAGTAAGTAATAAAATAGCAAAATCTAAGAAGAAAAAATTTCATATATTCGTATGAGAAATGCACAAGCTGCTTTAGTAGCTGCTTATGCTGTTTTTATGGTTGTTGTTGTTGTTGTTGTGTGTGTTCGTTTGGTTCGTATTCATGTCGTTCGTTGTTGTGCTGCTTTTGTTCTTCTTGTTGTTGTTTTTATTAATATGTATGCAAAATATGCATACATAAATAATGTTGCTTTAATTTTATTTCGTTTCCCAGATAACCAATCGGTTCGGTTGAAAATGGTGTGCACTTTTAAAAGCACTGAAGCGGAACTTTTCGTTGTCAGCAAACTATGCATTGTGTTTCATATAAGCGTACCATTTATGAAGTTGTATATTAATGTTGATTTTCTATGATTTAAATACAAATTCTAGTTGTTTGATAGTTTAAAATCGTTTATTGAGATTTAGGTCAGGTTAGAATAATTAATTGCTCTAACGAATTTTTTCTAAAGAAACAACCACAATAACAATTTCAATATGAAAAGGAAAACATCACTAGCTGATTTTATTGCAATTTCAGCCCTGCTAAAGGCTACATTAGAAATCTTTGTGATGCCGGCGGGAAACGATCCCGGGCCGTGCTTGCCTCGTGCAAGCGCATCTTAGCGAAATACACCAACAGAGGCGGTGAGATTTCAGTTTAAATTTCTCAGTTTTGTCCCTTTTCTTGTTGGTGTTTTTAATTGCTTTACTTTAGTTTAGGCTTATGTCATTATATGGAGTCCAACAGCTTGTTGGGATTCACCACTAACAAAGCATAGTAACTGAAGTTGTTTTTAGATTTGCTGACAAATCTTCAGGCTGTTTCAGTGTGTTTTTGGTCGGGCTCTACCATTTGATGAAAGTTTTCTATATGACCTTGTTATTTATTAAGTTGATTTTCTATGATTTATATACAATTTCAGGACCGAAATTGCAATAAAATCAGCGAGTGATGTTTTCCTTTTCATATTGAAAATGTTGTTGTTTCTTTGGAAAAAATTCGTTAGAGCAATTAATTGTTCTAACCTGACCTAAAGCTTAATAAACGATTTTAAACTATCAAACAACTAGAATTTGTATATAAAATCAAGAATAATTTAAACTATCAAACAATTAGATTTTGTATTTAAATCATAGAAAATCAACATAATAAATAACAAGGTCATATAGAAAACTTTAAGTTGTATATTAATTTTATTTGTTGTTAAACAATTGTAACCTTTTCTTAAAATGGTTTTTATTAAGTTGCAAGTTTTTTGGCGAACGGGTGAAAAAAGAGGGAAAAAAGACAAGAACAAACGACGCACCAAGCGAATATGACATAAATTTCAATTCGATTCTTGATAAATATAAAAAAATGACTTTACAATTATATGGAGAACGGTTTAAAGGTACAAAACATGTCGTTTTCATACCAGCAAATCAGACGCTGCCGTTTTAAGTACCGTTTAGCTGAAACAGTCACATTCATGGCTTGTTGGTTTGCAATACAATACAGATGCATGTAGCTAGAGAGCCAGTATGTGGCTACAAAAAATGTACTACTACTAATTAAGGTTGCCAGTTAAAATTTAAAACAATTCCGACAAAAAGTTCCTTTTTGACAGTAACATAAATTAAATACAACAAAAATTACCATGGTAAAGCTAAAACAAAAAAGTTTCTACCGCAATACAACAATATCAAAAAAAAAAATCCCATGATCATTAAAAATGACCACAAAAATACCACGCGTTTTAAAAATACCACCAGAAATTCCATATGCATTTAAAATTGCCACAAAAATTTCATTCGCATTAAAAAATACCACAAAAGTCCCATATGCACAAGCAATTTAAAAAACATTTAGAAATACCACAAAGAAGTTTTGCTTACTAAAAAAGAAAAAAAAATTTAAGAAGAATATTACCAAACACTCACGGTAATTCAAAAAATATCCCACTGAATCTCACGAAAATTAAAAAACACTATGCTGAATCAAAAAATTTAATAGGAATTCCCAAAAAACAAATTTCCTAAGGGCAATTAAAAATTTGTGAGAAAAAAGCCAGTTTACGCTACTACCTTGTCAGTAGTTGTGCCATGGGCCCTACCTTGTTATTCTGCCATGAGTTGGAGTACGAATAAAACTAATGTTCATTTTCAGCAAGATAAATACAATAGAGAATACAGATGCGTGTAGCTACAGCGGCAGTATGTATGTATACTACTACGCAAATTGGCGCATGCGTTACTAAGCATGCGTTGTGCTTTAAAAACTCCACTTATTGTTTAAATACCATAATAAATTCAAATTATTTATATTATGCATTATATTTTTCCATATTAAAAATTTATTTTGTTTACTAAAATTTTAATTTTAAATGACTTTTAAAATATACGTACATGTATATGCTCTTTACAACAGTAAAAATAAATAATTTAAATTTACTCATACTTATTTCCATTAATTTAACATAACTTTGAATTACATTTAGTTTTAACCAACAAAACAAATGAACAAAAACAACAAATTCATCACCAAAAATATCAAACGAAAACTTTTTATAAAACAAAACAAATTTTTACATGAATTTAGTTGTGAGCTTTTTAGATCAGGTAAGTTTGAAGAAGGACAACAACAACAAATTTGTTTTTGAATAATTTTTATTAAGAAGATGAAATGCTTTAAAATAGTTTTGACAAATATAAATAAAAAAACCAGAATTTTTATCTATTACTGTATAAAAAGAAATTCTACGTCTATACTTACGATACTATCGAAATTGTGTCTTTTAAACGAGGCTTTGTTTTACCTTTTTGACAGTGAGGCTACTTTGGTGGGGCTTACCTTTCATCAGACTGTTGAATACGAATCTACGGTTTGATTTAGCGAAGAGTACTTCAAAATAACCGACTCTCACAAACTGCAAAGTTAGCATGAACTCAGCGTCTTTTTCATTCACCCGTAAATTTTGTGAGATAAATGTCGGCCAACTATCTTCCGACTCTAGCAACTATTCCAGACTGGACCACCACAAGTTGAACGTCGATAAAGCGGCTGGTGCTAGACCACGAGTGGCACAATCGGCGGGGTTTTCATGTGTGTCGACATGACTCCATTGCGTTGGCGATGATACTTTCAGCATTTTGATATACCAACACTATTTGATATCCATGTCTGCCAACGATTAGAATCACCATTGATCCAGTAAAGGACAATAATTGCATCTGTGCTGACTGTAATTTAACTGCTTTTTGTTTTCTCCTTTCTTTTTCAATATGACTTATTGCTAAAATAAATTTTTACAAAAACTTGTTATGCGTTACTACGTTGGTGCTTGCTGCATCAGGGAGAGAATAAGCATTGACATATGTTTTGACGTGGCGGCCGTAGCCTAGTGGGTAGAGTGCGTGGCTCCTAAGCTAAAGAACCTCGGTAGCCCGGGTGCAATTCCAGCTCAGACAGAAAGTTTTTTCAATTGAATTAATTTTTCTGTTCGGTCGTCACCTCTCTGCAGACAATGGCAAACCTCAGAGAGTAAAAATTGCCATGTAAAGCTTCTTGAGAACATAAGCCGTTCGAAGTCGGCATAAAACTCGTAGGTCCAGTTCTCGATCATTTGTGATCAAATATTTAATAACACGCACAACACAATTGATAAATAGAAGCTAGGTCAAAGTCCTTCCAAGGGCTGAAATGGCTTGTTTATTTTTTTATTTTTTTTTATATGTTCTCACATACATACATATATTGCATATTTAAGTATATTGTGCAATGTTTTTAAGATACATTTTACATACATCTATACACATCTACAGTCCCTGGCCATCAGAGATCTGCAAGCGATGGCATTTTTGCTACTTGCAATCTACCCTCAACAAATATAATGATAATATGACCGCCCTACGCAAGCGCTGCGATTGTTGTGTCAAACATACTTGCAACATTGAACCCAACTGTGTACGAGCGTGTCGTAAGACCGAATAATGCATGTTCGAGTAGTTGGTTTGATAACCAGCACAGTGTATTTTCAACTTCTGGTATGCAATGGTAAGTATGGTCATTTACAAGCAACAAAACAAAGCAATAAAGCGTAACTACTGAATAAGGAAACCAGCGCTTCTTTTGTTCTCCGAACACAAAGTATTTGCAGTAACATTGCAGTTACTTTGCGTAACTTTTGAGAGCTTGTAGCTCATAAACTAACGCTTCAATTGAGCTGATTTCTTTTTAAATAAATTTTAGCAATAAATTTATATTATATAAATTTTGAGCAATAAAATTTGTTTAGTCAATTTTTAAAGATATTTATTAAAGTTGATTTTATATGATTTAAATACAAATTCTTAATGTTAAATCATACTAAAGCAAAAATTCAACAACAAATGTGAAAATATGAAATGGGAGAAAAACTGAGAAATTGACACTTAAAATCTCATCGCATCTGTGGCGCAGTAAACTAGTGCGCGCTTACGCACGGCGTATCACAAAGATTTTTGATGAAGCCTTTCTGATTTCTGACAAAGATTTCTGATGAAGGACCGAAATTGCAATAAAATCAGCTAGTGATTTTTTCCTTTTCATATTGAAAAAACGTTGTTGCTGGTTTTGTTGTTTCTTTGGAAAGATTCGTTAGAACAATAAATTGGTCTTTATGATATAAACACTTTGATATTTATTAAATTTATTTTTTTAAAAAATTATATCAGACGTCATTTTCGTATAACACACCTTTTATCACTGATTTGGATAAGAATTTGCATGCATGCACATTAGACCGGTCGTTATTTTCCAAAAAAGTGTCTGATTTTGAAGTGCCGGGCAGATTTTATTTCCTTTTGGTCTAAAACGATTAAATTTAAAATTTGGGGCTGATCGGATAATATTTAGTGGCCGCACCCATCAACCAAAAATTTAAATACATGAAATATATGGAAAAAATTTATATTTACTTAATTAACATAATATATAAAAGGCAAGGGAAGAAAACAGCAATAATTAAGAGATTAAACTTATTTCTGAGTTGAGTGTAGACTTGTTATGAGTCGGAAATTTTGTCCTATATGCTTCAACAAACTGAAAGACCAATTGTTTTTGTTCTTCATTCTTCGTTAGAATGCGGTTATAATCTTTCATAAATTTCACACCGCGTTCTGCATTATCATTGACAACAAATAACTGCCGACTAAAATCCAATGCTGCTTGAAAGTCTTCGTTTTCTACCCATGTTAATGGATCGCATTGCAAAAAGGCCGCAGATAAGTTGAATGCCGAAAAGAAATAGTTAGTTTTATAAGAGACAAAATCTCTCAATGAGGTGAGGTGGAGCACTTTTGGGTCCGCAATTCTTCGCCCTTCCAATAGGTTTACATTGGGTTCTATTGATTGTAGACAATTCACCATTTCACGCTTTTCTTCTAGTGAAACATTAGGGTCAAAGAATGCTAAGGCTGTAGTTTCCGGTGTTAAGTACCACAAATGTGCTGTAAATTTCGACAAAATTGTGTCAGATACTTCTTTATCAATTTCTGCGTAGGCGATGGCATTTTTTATAAATTGAAGATCCTGGCTTGGAGCTTGGATGGCGTTTGGGCATCCGTACCAGTTTTTTATGTAAATCTTCACAAGAAAAATACAAATTTCTCGCAAAGCTTTGAATTCTGCTGCTGTTAAGCGAAACTGCTCTCTAAAAAGAAATATTTTCAAGCAATACAATCCTTTTCCCATGAACCTTGCATGTGATGTTGAACTGCATGTGAAAAAATTCATACCATCTTCTCCAAGAAATGTCAAGGTAAGTTGAAGAAATTCTTTATAATCTGCACGGATTTGCATTTGCTGCAGCTGATTATTGCAGAATATTTTTAGAGCTTCAGATTCTTCGTTACTTATTTTAGAGCGGACAATTTCATCATCTAGACCACGTTTGTACAACTCGTGATCAAGGTTATCCCAAACCGCAGCGAATCTGTTGAAAATTGGTACTTCGGGTGCACTTGTTGCGGAATATTTTACTTCAAATACACTTTTCAAAACAATTTCATACATGTGGTGGCGGCATGGGAGCTGAATCAATTTCCGTTCTAAAAAATTTTGTATGAAAACAGTTGCACCGCTTTTTGATCCGGTATTGGAGGAAGTTGTATCAAAGCTCATGGCGCCAACTCGATCAATAATGTTCCAACTGACCAATGCGTCACCAACAGCAGTTGCAATGTTTTCTCCCGTAGACGGTTCTACAGCGGTATCACTGAGAAATTTTGACGTACCATCATAACTGACGAGAATTGCGATTCTATCTACTTTTTTTTTACCAAGTGTTGATTCCATTAGTTTGCCATCCCAGTGAACCACCAACGATCGAGCATTACTTATCTATAGAAAAAAACCAAATGGATGAAAAACAATGAAGAAAATGAATAAATTATCGAGATAAATACAAATTACATATAAATCATAAGAATATAAATTAAAATAAAAAGTTACATTTTCTTGAAAATCAGTTCGAATGTTCTCTTCTTCCATTTGTCGATGTTTCTTTCGCATTTCATGAATAGATGTTCTATTGATAACTAGTTCACTAACATCCACTTTCAAAGCTTCTGCTGTAGCTATCAAAATATGTACGGCTTTTCCACTCGATACTTTAGCATCATCTAATGCAGCGGAAAGACGTGGCGTGATCCATTGGGTTCGGCCTCTTTTTTTACGTTCTTCTTTACCACTATTGACTTGGTCATCGGTAGCAAAGTCCATTGTGGGATCTAATACCTCATCATCATCATCATCCATATCATCATTATCTTCCCCTGCTATCACTTATGCCGAATCAAAAAAGTATTATTAAATTAAAAAAAACACAAGATCATGTATGTATCTACCAATACTTTGCTTTAACATTTCTGAGTGTCTCCTCTTTCGCGCTTCCTTTTTATCTTTTCGCTCAATTGAACGTTTTTCTTGAGCGTACATTTTAAGATCGACACCAGCCAACATTTCAAGATCGACACCAGCCATGCAACCCGGACGTCCCTTCTCTCTTTGTTTTAATAAAAACTGTCTGTCTTCTTCGACAGGAATCATTTGCAAAGCATTTGCATGGACAATGTCGAAGAGATCATCCAATTTTCCAACAAATTCTCCTTGTTTACTGTGTGGTTTTCCTTTCGAAGAAGTTTTCCTAACACGGTTCCATTCATCATAAATTTTAATTAGTTTTTCACAACATTTGTGTTCTTCACGTATTGGTATTCTAGCTTGTTGCCAAAACACCGATGCCATATTTACAGATAACTTTGCACTCTCTTTGGATGAAAATTTTGCGAATCGCATATTATAAAAGAATACTTGCAAAACTTGACGATTTGAGGGTAATTTGGTGTAATATTCGGCCAATAAGAATAATATTGGAATCCACTGAACTTAGAGTAGTAATTGAAGAAGATGTTGTTGGCAAATCCGCCATTATGAAATTTCCAATTAGTGTCGTGCTAACAAATTATGTATTAATATTTTTTTTATATTTTCACACGAAAAACATGTAAACTAACTTACTTCTTTGAAATTCACACGATACACAAATTTACACAATATTAAATTCTTTTAATTCTTTTACCGTTTCTTTCTTTTTTATAATTATTTGCACTTTTTCCTTAAACAATATCTGACACGCATCAAGACTGAATGAAAATAAAGAATAAAGACTCAAAATACATATATTTTGTGTACTGAGCTATTCGCAACGGTACTTTTTTGTTTTGCTTTGCAACAGCAAGAGAAATATTTCAAAACGATATATATAAAATATTCTCTTTTGTGCACTTAATTTGAAGAATATTGGGTAAATATAAATTTTTTCCATATATTTCATGTATTTAAATTTTTGTTTGATGGGCGCGGCCACTAAATATTATCCGATCAGCCCCAAATTTTAAATTTAATGGTTTTAGACCAAAAGGAAACAGAATCTGCCCGGCACTTCAAAATTTATTTTTAACGACCGGTCTAATGCACATCTTTGATAAAGCAACAACTTTTGTTCAAGTCAATTGTTTTGTTTGAGTTATTTTCGACATGGGTGCTGTTTGAAAAATGGTCTGTATCGCTCTGTGAGGTCTAAATTCGTCATTAGCAGGGCTAGGACTTATATGACAAGTCAAAATTTTTTTGCTGCTTCGAAGATATTTCATTGTTGCTTAGAACATTTATTTATGTTTCCTAAATTCCAAATATGAAAAGGTTTTAGGTAATTTTTTCGTCATTTTTTATCGTTTTTATTGATTTTAATTTTCTGGTAATTTCTAGGTTAAGGGCATTTTTAGCAATTTTGAAATTTTTTATTGTCATTTTTGGACATTTTTAATTTTTAGAGCATTTTTAGTTTTTTTGGGTCATTTAGTGTGATTTTAATAAATTTTTTTCGTTTTTTTTTCGTATTGAAAAATGTAAAAGTGCAAATTTTTAAACATATTTTTTTAACAATAGAGTCCCTTCAATGAAAAACATTGCCTCTCGAAAAAGAGGTAGCTTTGTTTATAGACATCGATAAAAAAATATCTGCGTGTGATGAAACAGACAAAAAGGTATGTAGAAAGATAAAGAAGCGAGAACAGTGAGCACAAATGGGTTGAGACCATTCAAGTCTATTCAAGGCACCTTCTTGACAGTGTAATAGTTGTAAATAAATAAACTGTAACAAATTATTGGCCTGAAAAACATCTTCCAATCTGAATCAAAAAATTGTAAATGTTTACAATCCGATTAAAAATACAGTTAAATCTAGATATAGTGAACTAATTTTTGCAAGGCCTTCCATAAATTGTTTAAATAATTGTTTTCAGACTGTTCGCAATTTTTTTTAAAAAAATTTATATTTTGGCTTAAATCTTAAAACTTTATTTTTTTTTTAATTTTTTGCTTCTGATTCTTTGAAATGTCTGTTTCTGAAGCGTTCACTCTTTCGAGCTGTTCACTATTTCCGGAGTTCGATGTGTTCAGATTTTACTGTAGTTCTGTTTTTCATGCATATTTTTGATATTTTTTTATTTTGTTTCCATACAAAAACTTTCAATATTCAAATAAATAAATTTTTATTTTTTTATTTCTTACTGTATTTTTTCAGTAAGTGTTTATTTTATAATTAATATTTTAGTTTACGCATCTATCAATTTAAGCAATTCTAACCAGGCATCAATGCAAGCACTCAAAACCTTTCCGACGATATCTTGAAAGTTAGGGAGGATCGCATTATTAAGTTTTTTTTTAATTTAAGTGAAAAAACTTCAAATAATTAAAAAATTCACTAAACACAGCCTTATTTTAAGTCCGAATGCAAAAATTAAAAATTTGTTGATTCAGATTGAAAGAACTTTATCATAACTATTATTTCTATCCGTTTATTTTTTTAAACTACCTTACCAGCCAATATTTTTACAAAAAATTCTATGTTTAGTGGTTATTTCAAACTATTACAACACACGGATGGCTATCGCTGAAGTCGAAGTATTGAGGGAATTATCATAACATAAACCAACGAAATGAAATGAAATATTGAGGGAATTATCATAACATAAACCAAATATTATTTTGAGGAACCGACCCGAACAACTTTTTCCGGTACAACCTTAATGTACAAATCAAATAATTAACTTTTTTTTTGCAAAATTTCGCATTCTTTAGTACTTCAAAAATCAGGATTCAAAAATCAAGATTCAAAAATCAGATATAAAATTTCTAAATATTTTAAAATATTTATCAAATTGCATATTTTTATATAAATCGGATGGAAACTGAGATAAACATTCGATAGCATACTATGCGACAGCCTGAAACATGTTAACAGCCCTTATAAAACTAATTACTCTATTCATACTGAAGTAATCTAAAAACACTTGAGTAAAAATGCAGTGTACGCGCTGATTTCTTCGTTCGTAATCTTACTTTTGTATCACTGCTTAGCCGATGTTAAAATCAACCTGCAAAGGTACACGAGGCAGTAACTCAAAATAATGCATAATTATAACGATTGCCGCTCGTCCGCTGTGGTTTATACACATAATTATTTTATGTAAACATCCATATGTTCCACTGAAGTCGAAGCACACATCACACAGTGTTTGACTTTGGTACGATTGGTTAATGCAACATGCTTGATGTTGTAAGTAAGCTCGATGGCGTAGAATATGTTGCATGGTATTAATGATATTGAAGTCATACAAAAACCAAGTATGTACTGAGTGTAAAAGCAGTTGCAGTTCATCGCTGCAGGTCTCTGCTGGCAATATTAATAAACGCACAATATTTTGTGTGCAGATCTTAATTACCAGCTATAACAATTTGTTCTTTGAGTATCTATCACCAATAAATTTAACCTGCAATGAAAAGTTTAATTTATTACATAGCTGGTAGCACAAACAAAATGTTATATTTATTAAAATTTTTTGTTTTTATTAACATAGTTAAGAAATACAAAAATATTTCAATTTTTTTATATTGTTATTTTTCCTGCTGGTCGGTAAGCCTTAAAATCCAGATCTTTCAACTTTCTGCGAATAGTGCGCTCAGAAACATTTAAGTTTGCATGTGCCAATTGAGATTGTATTGATTTCGTAATAGAAAATGTGGTTTCTAAGCAAATTTAGTTTACACATTTTTCTGACCTTGTGGTGGAAACTAATCTTACAATTAGTTATCTTAACAATCTTACGATTGGGATGAAATATATCAAAAATAGGTAAACAATAACATTAAAGCAGTGTCGGGCAGCTTTGCACACTTGAGATTGTGTTTGTGCAGTAAAATATGTATTCATCTCACCTACAGAACGATTAAAGCTTCAGTGTTCAAGCGAATGTCAAGCAGATAAAATCTGCGCTTGCTTGTTCCTTGAATATATTATATTATATTTGTGTCGATAAGCAATAATAGCTTAAGTCGACTTAAGACAGAACTGAGTAATTGATATAGTTGTGTTCTATGTATATATCATTACAAACACACATAATTTGGAACTTCTAGCATGATCTTAGCCAAAGATATGACGCAACAACAAAAGACCCTTTCATATAACTTATATGGCGATTGAAAACTACAATATGAAGCAAGATTTCTGGAAACTTTGAAATAAGACTTAAGCTGTTATTGCTCATCGACACAGATATAACGTAAGATTACACTGTATAAAATTTTATGTATGCAAAATTTTTGGAAGTATGTATGAAAAATTTTTTATTTTTAGAAAATAACGACATGGCATTAGAGGTAAAATTACAAAAATTATGCATTACAAGGCATTACGATAATTTGCATAGCCAATATAAGGTAATTGTGGGGCATGCGATGGAGAAATTAATTAATTATTTGAAAGCGGCATGTCCACATATAATATGATATAGTGATCAGTTCCAAGTACGTATAATGAAAGCATCTTGCGCTGTCAGTTTGGCCTTGGCAAAACACAATAAGCAACATAAGCACAATATAAAAACATATTTGTTTTTTACAATAAGTATGCTCTTTTTACATTTCCGTTTGCTTTTCTGTATTTCACATTATCCGTCTGTCGGTCTTTTTTCATTTGACATTCTGTCCACTACTTATTTAATTAATTTCGCAATACAAATCCGAGCAAAAAATATCCCGTAATGCCTATTAAAATTTCTGCAAAAAGCGCTTTAGCACTATTTTATTTTCAGTGTGAGCTTTAAAGCGTTCATTAATACATACTCAAGATGAGAAAGTATAGGTGTGCAAAGCTGCCCGACACTGCATTAAAGCAAAGTTTTTCTTATTAAAAATATGATTTATATCAAATTTTGATTTATCTTAAGAAAAATCTGTAGTGCGTCTAATAATTTGGCTAGGGACTGTATATACAGTGTTGCGCAAAATAATAGCAAGAAAATAAGTGCGCTGCAACAAAATCGTGTATCTTTTTTAATATTGGGGACACACAAAAATGATTATAGGAATCAAAGCATATATTCATACATCATATATAAAACAATTCAAATTCAAATTTGGTTTTGTTTTTTTTAATTAAATTTCAAATTAATGTGGCTACATTCAATTTGTCTGAGAGCAAAACAAAAGCAACAAAACTTGAAAAATGTAAAAAGAGAACAGAAGTTCCAAGAATTACCGGTAAAAGTTCCGTTTTTGTAAAGCACGTGTTGTTTGTAAGTCATAAACATTTAAGTTTAGTTTTGTTTTTGCGCTAGTTGTGACATTGACTGTTCCATTTACAATAGCACGTCTTAAATACTGTGAAGTTCTTAAATTGCAAATTATTTCCGAATATAAAAACGGAAATTTACAAATATCTAACGTGAAACAGTTTGATATTAATCAGTCAATAGTTTGCAGATTAATAAAGAAATATACCATCACAAAAGACGTAACAACAGTACATTAAAGAGGGAGGCCGCGGAAGACATCGCTGCGTGATAACAGGAACATTTGTGGCGTGTTCAAACGAAATGCATTTGCCACATCCAAAGAGATTGTTCGGACACTTGATTTAGATATCCATCACAGCACTGTTTGATGACGAGCCGTTGAGAACGATTAAAGAAGTTATAGACCGGCAGAGAAACCTTTGCTTACAGCTAAGCATAAAAAACAAAGTGAGGTGTTACAATTTAAACAATTCTGTCTGAAATTGTGACAACAAGTTGCAATTTATTATTTTGTAGACTCAGTCTTGCAAAAGAGAACCTAAATTGGACCGTTCGAAAATTGAAAAACTTTATTAGCGATGAATCAAAGTTCAACTTGATTAATTCAGATGAGATATGCACGGTACGACGCCACCCAAGTACACGACTTGAAGCCCGAAACTGCAAAATAAATTTTAAGTACGGAGGCGGTGGCATTATGGTCTGCACTTGTTTTTCCTATAATGAAGTTGAACCATTTCAAAAAATCTAAGGAATTATGGATCGATTTGTATATAATGACATTTTAGAAAGCAAGATGCAACCACATTCAGAGTGGAATATGTCGCTTCAGTGAAAGTTTCAGCCCGACAACGACCCGAAGCACACTTCAAAGCTCATCAAAGATTAAAGGCAATGGGATTCAAGTCCTTGATTGGTTGATTAAGTCACAATGACTTAAATCCCTTTGAAAAACTTTTTGGGATTTTGAAGGTAAAAGTTTCTGTTCAAAGGTTTTCCAATAAGACTGCACTGTATGAAGCCCTGAAAGTTAATTGGGAACATATACCTAATACCAACATATCTAATTTAATAGAGTCGATGTCGCTCAGATGTGCAGCGGCTATCAAGAATAATGAATCTTACACCAAGTATTGATTATGTTGCTTTTGTTTTGCTTTCAGACAAACTGAATGAAATCACATTTATTATAAATTTAATAAAGAAAACAAAACCAAATTTGAGTATGATTTGTTTTTAATATGATTTATGAATATATGCTTATATAAGATATTTTTAAGAAATTTTTTTAATTTGAATTAAAATTAAAATTGTTTTGTGTAAAGTGTTCTGTTGTAGGTGGTAGTAATGTGGGCACCACACATAATACGCACATATAAACATATATGCATAAGTGTATAGACATGTTGTAAAAGATTGTCTGCCGTTGAGTCCTAACGAATTAGTATTTTAACAGCAGCAGAGTTTGCCTTCGCTGTTTTGCCCTTACAATGCCTGCTAGGTTGTTTAGACCTAGGCATAGAGATTATCAATTATAACACAAGGCAGAGACTACCGGCTTGGATTGTAGTTCAAGTCTGATTTTTATTTATCGCGCAGACCCTTTTATAAGGTTTGCGTGATTATTTTTGAGTTTTAAAAAATTGAATGACTTAAAAATATTGAGTTTGTCTCTAAAATATTGAGTCTTAAATTCTAATTGGTTAGTCACATAATTTGAGCTATTTTGTTTGTTGGTCACATTCTGCAATAGCAAACGTAAAAATGCTTACGTTGCACATCACTTGGAAGCGTGCCATGCTTTGACTCAATAAACAAAATATAGCTTATAGCTTAAAATACTCTATGCTAAGCAGTGTAAGTACGATGGGGTACACTACAATGTATATGATAGATATAAATATAAAATAGTTCTATATTATTCTGAACATAAAATACAAATTAAAAACCTGTTGTTCCTTGCCATTAAAGTTGTTGCCGCTAATTGGTGTTGTTGTTGTTACTGCTGCTCGCTGTACTGTTGCTACTAATTGGTGTTAGTTTTGAGCTACGGGAGGTCCGAGATGTGCTAAGAGGCGTGGTGACTAGGCGATGGTGCCCCTGCTGGACAGTGGAGTTTACGTGACTAGCGCAGCGACCAGGTCTGCTGCTTTTATTGTTAGCTCTGCTCTTGTTATGGGTGTGGATGGTGGTGTTTTCCCAGGGCCTGCTTGATGTGTTGGTGTGAGCGCTGGTGTAGTGGTTATTAGCGCGGCTTAGCAGAGTGCTCACTGGTGGTGTTATTCAGCGATGGCTGAAGCCAAAGCACCTGGCTGTTGTGATGATGGCTGTGGATTTGCTGTGGACGATGACGTAGTGTGTTAAATGCTAGCTGCTTATATTTAAACTCATTTTTAAGTTGCATATACGGCAGCATTTTATGAAATTTTTAAGGCATCTAACATTTTATATTACTCATCATCATAATCCCCATCTAAAATATGCTTCGTGTCTCTATAAGAGCTTCGCTGCATTCATCCAAAACTGCGACCAATTGCGCTACGGCTGATACTCCACTACACGTTGCTTGATTTAAACCAATTGTCCACATCCGCGTTTATCCTTTCAATCACTCGAATATATCAGTCCCCCCTCCCGTGTTTGGAACTGATTGAGAGTCACCGCTTTCGCTGTTGATTAAAATGTTTTGCTAAATATTTTTCTTTCCATTTTATTTCTATAAATTTAAGATTCAATTTCGTTTTCTTACCTGTATGTACTACTCCGTTTGCAATCACACTTAAAAGATGTATGTTCACCGACTGTACTGCCTCTGTGCGGCTTCTATTCACTTTCTTTGTTTTTTCCTACATTTAAGAATTATGGAAAACTAAAAAAAATCCACAACTAAATTGTGGAAAATGTGAAATTAAAAGACAGAAACAACTGAGGGCTGGAAATGCTTGCCGAGGTTAAGGCATATCACTAGCCTCGGTTAAAAGCAATTAAAATTGTCTTTCACGTCTGTTTCGCCTAATCAATAATTCACGTATGGTTCCAATAAATTCTTCTAAATTATCTATCACTTTCCTTTCAGGTCAAAGACCAAACCTTGTTTGTACATATTAGGCGCATGCTGTGGTTCTTTGATTTTTTTATAAAAAAAAGAACAAATAAAATCTATATAATTGATTTTTAAAGAATTTCCGACCAATTTCATGCACAGAATAACACTTTTGCACTATAAACAATTCTTTATTTTTAAGCGCCTACTTTATCTCAGTTCCTACTACTATACAATAAAGTTGCAAAAATGAAAAAAAAAAATAAAACTTAGGACAAATCATGATAACCATGGGAACAAATGAAAACAGCTTACCTCAAAGGACCTTATCATACATTTCTTTACTTATAGGAAATAAACTTTACTCTTAGGAAATAAAACGCTTCATTTTTTATAGTAAAAAAACAGTTTATAAAAACCCACTTTTTTATATTCAAAGAATTATGATTTCTTTTTTTTTTAATTATAAGTTTTCTAAACCTTTTCGAGATTCGAGCTGACTGTAGCGCTCGCAACTAACTAGCTTCGCGAAAATGTGCCCAAACGATACAGTAACTGCTGTAGCTGACTGGTGCACAACCTGAACGAAACGCTCCGTGTTTTGAGAGTGGCAAGGATAATCTGTCGAAAATATAACATTAAACATATGATTTGGAATATGAAGTTTAAACTGTATCGATTAATTTATTCTATGAGTATTAATGTGTATTGCAGTGCGTACCTGGAATTTTAATCAAATGGTCAGAATATTGCATATCAGACAATTGGTCTTGGGTGTAAAATTGAAGGCAAGGCGGCTCAGTGATCCCAAATTGCTTCCAACCGATCATTTCAGCATATGTGATGCTGCTATAGTTGATGTAGGGCTGGTGTTTAAGTCCACGAAATTGTCGAGTTTAAGCGCGCTTGCAAAATTTTGCTGTATCCATTTGCACACACCGTTGTATCCAGATCAGTAATCATAGATAGAAATATATTTTCATGGTAAAGCTATGAAATTGGATAGCTAGCTGAACGTAGTTTAAAAACATTTCGGCTGCCATGAACGGCAAGTGGCTGGATTTTGACAATTGCAAATAATTCACAATTGCAGTTTGGATGTCTCTTGCGGAACATTCCGAAGGTGTAGCATATCCGATAAACTTAGAAATGGGTTCTTTCAAAATTGTGATGTGCTCTTCAATTTCTATGGTATTGGAGTTTGCTTTTTTTTTCCATCGAATTAAATACACGTTAGTAAATCATGACATTGAGCAGCCGTTTTCACTTCCTTGCGGAATTTTTGCCGTTCACGGAAAACTTTACTTTTGTCTATAACGCCGTCTTGAAATATCTTTAGCATTTGTTCTCGTACGTCAGCGGATACCAACTCCTTTATAGCAATAGCATCTTGAGTCCTTGATAAGCATCGAGAAGTGCAATGCACCAAGGCGGTTTGATGTATCGCTACGATCTAGTGCAGAAGAAAAATATCTTAAGCGGATGTCGGATACTTTCAATTGAACGTCATCCATCGGTATGTCTGCGTCCTCATACTGACTAATTTCAAATTCGTAATCGTCTTCACTGTCGAGTGTCGATGCATACTCAGTTGCACTGCATGCAGCTGAAGCACTCATATTTGCAGTGAATGCACTCGCGAGCTCATCATCATCACCCTTATCTGGCAATGAACGCAATCGAGCACCACATTGATCAATAAAAAAAGCTTTCACATTTTCTGGTATTTTATGTTCGTCACATACGCACGGAAAATCATTTTCAATGGAGCACTTATATTGTGAAATACGAACAAGGGCATCCCAATCGTTCGCATGCAACAATCGAGGGTTCTTTGTTTGAAAAGACGACTTCTTCAGCAGGTCATTAATAATTTTGCGATTATATGTTCTGGACACTGTAGGAATTTTTGCGTAACGTCACAATTTAAACACTTCTTCGAACACCTTTTCTGTGAGTGCACTGCGCTTGATTTTTGATTTTGCCGTATAAACATTGCGTATTCCACACCATTTCTTTTTGTTGGCAACTTTGTTTTGTCCAAGTCGTGCATTTGGAAATTTATTTTGTTGAAACGTAATTACATAGCTTGGGTAATAAGTCGAAAAAAATAATTTCAGGTTAAAAATTATCACAAAAAATTTGCAAAAAACTAGCAAACTTACAGATATATAATTTTTTGGATCGGACGAGAAACACCAAAGATATAACGAAAAAACCAAAACAGCACCATAGGGACTATTTAAAAAAATTTTTTTCACAAATCCATTCAAATGTCTTACGATTGAGGTGGTGTCAAAAATAGGTTACTAATGTCCACACCATTTGGATTTTTTTAACAAAAGTGCTTTGGGGGCGTCCATTAATTACGTGAGGCATTTAGGGCGCGGGGGGTTAAGCAGAATCACTAACTCCCACGTGGGGGAGAGGGGGTTTCTCGCAAAAATTACGTAATTTTTTATCAGCAAGAAGCAGTGTAGAATTATGAGATAACTAGTTAAATTGAGTAAAACGTGTTTCTCTACTAAAATATGACTAAATTTTACACTATATAATTTTTCGCAACAAAGTAGCATAGTAGCTCGTCGATTGTTCTACCACCGGCTATCTGAACACGCGATTCGACGAGCGCTGCAAATTGAGGCAGCGACGCATGGACTAGTCTCTACTTGTTGTGTTTACGTCCGTAAATGTTTAGTTCAGTGGTCGGCACACATGAAGCACATCCCAGTAAGTACATTCATGCATATAGCGTTGATGATATAGGCATACTTTTGATGTTTTGTATGCACGCCAGCATAAATGCCAGCTCATTTCCATTATACATGGCGATGTCAAACAAGAGCATGTACTGTGTACCCGCACAATTACTATTGCTGTATGCATGGGGAATTAGTAGTACTCTATGCATTTATTGTCATTAATACTGCATGCATACAGTACCATTAATACTGTGTGCATACATTCGCATTGTAAGATAAAAATGGCTGTTGTCATTAATTAATCATCTTATTTATTTCAGTTTTTAAAGTTGTTGCATTCTGTTATATTAATTTAAATTTTGTTATTTAATTATGTACAACTGGATTCCTTAAAGTTTAAACGCACAATGGGATTTCATATTTTTTAAGCAAGACTATTATGCATGCAAGGTTCATGCCTTAGTACTAATACAGCATGTATATTTTAGTATGCACGCTACTGTGTACAAACAACACGCATACTCAGCGAATTTGGATAATTGTTGGTTTTTTTAATGACCATACATGCCTTGTCCATGCATCTGCCTGCATACAGCATGCAAGTTTCCTGTATGCATGCTACTGGGTAAGGCGCCTCAAGAAAAAGTTGTTAGGCACAAATGCTCAATACAATCCATGGTTTATGTTATAATGATTCAATGATTCCCCAAATATTTCGACTCTAGCGATAGCCATCCGTGAGCTGGAATGATTTGAAATAACCTCTAAAAATCTAGTTATTCTGTAATCATATTGGCTTGTGTAATTGTTGTAAAAAATAAATTGTCACCAATTATAGCCGGAAAAAAGGTCTTCCAATTTGCATAAAAAAATTAAAATTTTTGCATTTGAATTAAAAAGAATGCTTTTTTCATGCATTTTTTAAAATTTATTTTCACTAAAATTAAAAAAACTTCATTATTTCTAATGATATCCTCTTTTTCAAGATATATGGAAAGGTTTTGAGTGCTCGCATTGATTCCTAGTCAGAATTGCTTAATTTGATATGTATGAAAAGTAAAATATTAATTATAAAATAAACGCCTACTGAAAAAATATCATAAGAAATTAAAAAAAAAATATATAAGTAATGAAGTTATTTGAATTTTGAAAATTTTCGTATGGAAATAAAATAAAAAATATCAAAAATATGCATGAAAAATAGCGTTATCTTTAATCTGATTGCAAACATTTACAATTTTTGATGCAGATTAGAAGATCTTTTTCCGGTCTGACAATTAAATTTTTTGCAACTATTACATCAGCCAATATGGTTACAAAATAACTCAATTTTTAGAGGTTATTTCAAACCATTCCAGCCATGGATGGCTATCACTAGAGTCGAAATATTTGGGGAATTATAACATAAACCAAGGATTATTTTGAGCATTTATGTCGAACGACATTTTTTTTTTCTATGGAGCGTGAGGCGCTTTAATACTGGGGTGCTTTTCCAAGTGTCACACGTATTCTTATGCGTCCTACTCCAGCTTAAGATATTATGAAGGAATATATTGCTAAACGGCGTGTGGAACTGGATTTGACAGAAAGACGCAAAAACTCTCTTGTTGCTGACGTCACCGAACACGCGAAAGCACGTAAGTTGCGGCAGGAAATCGATTGTTATGAAAAGATGTTCAAACTTAAGGAAAACAGAGAGTGTACGCTATGAAACACAGGGGAAAAAAGAATCAAGAAATAATTGAATTATGTTCAAAAATCCCAATGCTGTAAAAAATTATTTTAGGTTGTAAAATGCGACAATCGAGCCTGCTGAAGTCCACGCCGGAGTAATCTGCACTTGATTCTTCACGACCGTTTTCTGTTACCTCCATACCCTATCACGCAGATTGGTGGGCATCTGACTATCCCAGATCCTGGTGAGCATGACGGAAAGTTATTTCATCCTTTTTTGACTGCTTACCGATTCAACCTTTGCATGCCTTCATGAACTTGCCCTATGACCTCTATTGCCCCAGTGTACTTGGTGATCTAGAAAAGAGATGCTGCAATACATGCGGTATTAACTTTTCATCCATCACAAGAGCTGCAGAGCATCGGAGTGCAGTCCACCGTGCACCAGCGCGCAAAAAGCGACCTTCACGGATTATCACACTTCAAGCTAATGGCTTCTGTGTGTAAGCGATAACAATTGGAGTGGCTAAATCAAAGCGAGGTTGAAGGAGCAGATGATTTTACTGAAAATCACATGGACATGCTGATTCCAGTATTCACTCTCGAGACCGCACATGAGTACCCATGGAATGAATTAGAATAAATTTTCAACAATTTTAGGTGTTCTCATTTTAAAGGACTAACTTTTACTTAATAAGTATTTTATTGTTAAATTTTTTTCATTGTCATTTTAAACTACGATCTCAGTAGTCTTTAATTATAGTCTCAACTAGTCCTAAATAAAAATAATGAAATAAATTAAGAGTTTTTTTTAATAAATCCAACACAATGAAGCATTGTTTAACATATTAACACTGAAAACACGCATTTTGAACAATCTCACGTGAGATTAGATGGGGGTCGAGCCAAGTCTCACGATATCTCACTAGGAGGAGGGGAGGGGATTTTAAGAAATTACATGAATTTAATTGTGAGCTTTAGATCATGTAAGGAACAAAATTTTGTGTAAATTTTCTCCCACATGTGTCCTTACTTCACCACTTACCTTTTTTCTAGACTTGCCGCAGCTGGCGACTGGGTCGCTCACTCGACCGAAAGAGCGAAAAAGAATCCCACTAGGACCGCCGACCATGGAGCTCAGAGAGAATAAATTTCTTACTCATTTTTATTTTATAATCAAGGAAAACATTCGGTAAATTAAGAATGTTTTACCTACTTCACGATTGAATGACATAAAATGCACTTCATACTCATTCAAATGTGTATCTAAAATTTAGAATTTTAAGTTTAATAATAATAAATTTTAAGAATACAATTTAAATTTATATAAAAATTTATCATAAAATATATGATAACCAATAGCCAATAAGAATACTAAGGAAAGTTAAAATGAATAAATCATAGATTGAATTATGAAAATCAATATTATGGATTTTCATTTATGAAGGTACTGGTCGTGGGACATATCCCTTAGGAAAAGTTTAAAGAATCTTAAAATAACCAAATAAGCAAGGCTACGCATTATATTATATTATACCAAGATGATTAGCTAGGATAGGAAATCATAGAATCAACACGGGGCCTCAAAGACGATCATTCATAAGGCCAGAGAGCAGACCTGATCAATCACTTCCACAGGGTCATGTGTGGGTAGATTCCTACCGGGGTGATGCTCTTGTTTATACTCGTTTTATATATTTTATTTTTTTGTTCTTTCATGTACCATGGCGATAACGGGCATCGAAACCACACGCCAGGCAACTAGCGAGAGTAACAAAGGAAAGCTAAACCAACGAACGGGAACATCACGCGATAATTCGAGAAGTCTCCAAACAAAGAAGAAGACTGCTGGTTATAAAAGGGCCAACGAAGAGTAAATCTGGATGAGTTGTGTTTCGAGTGTACGCGAGTGAAGACAAGACCAAACAATAGTTTTCGTTGGTGGCAGAGAGCTCTGCCCACACCAACCAGCAGCGACATCAACAGCAGCAGAGTTGGAGATAGGACTCGTTAGCGACAGTGAACACGGCCGTACCAACCAGCAGCGACGCTAACATATATATAGTGGAAAGGAGAGGCCGACGCCGACAGCGTCAACTGAATTTCGTCAACGTACCTGGAGGAAAAGTGAACGTCAACGTCAGCGTAGTGGCCGTGGAGGATCGCCAGCTAATTCCCTAACGACGAGCGTGAAAGTACGACAACAGCGCAGGAGATTCTGAACACCATTAAAGTATCCTTGATATATATATTACATACATGCATTAATTAAAATACGGACGGTGGGTAAGTGTGGGCCTCCCGAGGGGCTTAAAATGAAGTAGTCTGGACCAAACCGCGGTAAAGGGAAACAGTGAGATCGAGAGAGTGAAGACAGTGATTTAATCAAAGTGACAATAGTGACGCGAACGCGGTAAACTTAAGTGGACGGACGGGCTAATGTGGGCAGAACCGCACCCGGACGTTTCACTTCTCGGCGTTATTACGAAGAGCTCCCTCAGAGCCGATAACGTGATACAATTGTAGGGTACTGACATTGTGAACTGAGGACGGGCTAATGTGGGCAGAACCGCACCCGTTCAAGGTCACCATCATCCCTTTCGGGAACAGGGCATCGATACGACGAGACAGTTCGTGCTAACGGACCAGATATCACTAGGTACTCGATTTGGCAAGGTTGAAGTTAAGATCTGGGATAATGTGGGCAGAACCGCACCCAGCCTTGACTTTGAGGTTGTAAACCGAGGAGAGTACTTCGTGAGCGACGAACGTGAACGGAGACCCCACTAATAGTAGTGCATGCTTGTCAATAACATATTCACCAAATCCACAAACGAAGGACGATCTCACTGTGGACCTACAAATACCGCTCGGGAGCGCCCCCATACTTACCCACCGCCTCATAAAATTTTACATTTATATTTGATTAAAATAGTTGAAAGTATTTACTATAGTACGCCTAAATTGTTTGAAATGTAGACTACAGGTTGGTTAGAGACTTTCCTTGTACATTTGAGTAGTGAGACCACGAAATTCAGTAAATATTTCATGAGCAAACATTGCATAATACAGTAATACTTTATGTATTTCCATAAATACAGTAAATTGAGTAAGAATGCATAATAAGATTTTGTGAATCACTCGACTACATATTAATTTATATATTTTAGTTTTTTTTTAAGTTATATATTTTCCTGTATCATTCGGGAAAATCTACCCACAATTAGGCACTTGTGGTCCACCTTCAGTGCGACCAAATAGGGTTAAGTCATCCATGTTAGAGGTAAGCGTATTTAGACTTTGTTGAATAAAATATCAAGTTCCGAGACCGGTGAATTTTATTTGGTGCCCGTTTCCAGAAAAGAAACGTAAGTACAAATTCTTGTACCGAACCCTGGTTCCGGCGAGCGAATCCTCGGCCGGAAAAAGGGTCGTTACAATGGCGCCCGAGCAGGGACACCAAATTTAATTCAGTCGGGTAGCCGAATTAAAGCGCGGTTAGTGGAAATGATGTTTAACTTGACAATTTCCGAGTACGCTAGGTAGCCAAGTTAAAACCCACATACGGCGAAAGATTCAACACAGACTGAATTTAGTGGGCCGTGCCAAGAAAATTTGGTTTTATATATATATTTTTTTTTATGGGGATTAAATAAGAAATAAAAAAAAAAATGTTGTTGGAAAACAAAGAAAATAATACAATTATAAACGAATAAAATACAGAACATTGGTTCTAGCTTAGGCTAAAGGGAGTTGAAGGAAAAGGCCCTTCGAACATTTAGATTCTCTTTTGTTTAATAGCATAAGTGGAGAAATTTTAGGTAATTAAGCATTAAACTATCGGATGGTCATCACGACTAGAAAATGAAGATAATAATAAGTAACAGATCATAAATAAATTTAAAATTTAGTTGCATATGATCGTAATCACAAGATAATCGTAAGTACGATCAACCATAAATTATTCTCAAAGTGGGTTCACTGGTCAGGTACGTCTATAGTGATCCAAGTGGGTGACAAAGAACCCCGATAAAAATTTTGCACGTCACCAGTGAGCGGGTTAGTCGACAGCTGGCTACCTATGAGAAAATTTTAAAATAATAAATAAATAAACTTGTGTCCGAAGATTGAATTTTATTGTTCAACCGGGAGAATGGTCATATATTCAATTAGACACTGAGCACACTTTCACAAAGAATTGTGAACATGTTGTAAAGAAAAAAAAATTTTAACAGTGACTCATTGAATAACGTTTGTCAACATTTTCTAAATATCAAAACCCTAAGGGATTCTGGTCAACTGCGACAAAGATTGGTCGCTTTACATAATTACCATATCCCAACCATAATTAAACAATAACATTCATAGATTTAAATATAATTTAATTTCACTTAAACATTTTTCAGTCAACTCAGGCAAGTAAGTTGATTTTGATTTTTTTTTTTTAATTTAAGAACACAGGTGACCAGAGACTGGTTACGCAGAGCAACGTCTCCTTATATTCACCTCTGAGCAGAGGGGGTATGCGAACCAGCCGTCATCAAAAATAATATTTACCAACTCATTCAATAAGAACGCCCAACTATCCATAACCATGGTCAAGACGTCATGGATATACTCCCTACGTAAAGACGACTTACAAGTCTACGCTGGTGAGTTCGGGTACCCCGCCGAAGGAACCGTCGAAGAACTTCGGCGACGATTTGCAGCCGCAGTAGTAGACGTGGAAGAGGATCTGTCGCTACAAAAACGCTTAGCCGAATTGGAACTAAAACATGCGGAAAAGCGATCAGTTTCACCACGACCGCCGACAACCACATCAACCAATGACATCATGCCACCAGGTGAGACCATGCTGTCCATGCCGATCGTCGAGGCCAAATACACCGAAGCGAGAATTTCACCCCCGATATTGCCGACGACATCGGTAAACATGATCACGACACCAGTGGCCATTACGACCACCCAATCTATAGTGCCAGCAGCCACTCAGCTCAACCGAAGTAGACCCCGTGACAGTTCCTATGGTTATGTTATTGACCAAGTCCGACGGTGGGCGGTCCGTTTTGATGGTAACCAAGACCCCATTGGATTCATAGAGCGCATCGAAGAACTGACCGACGCCTATGGCCTGAACAGCGAATGTCTAACTAGAACGCTGCCAGATTTGTTACAGGACAACGCACTGGTCTGGTGGCGAAACAACAGGTCCCCCCAGGAGTCCTGGGACGAGTTCAAAGAAAAATTTTTGAAATATTTTCTACCTGTGCGATACTTCGAACGCCTTGAAGATCAAATTCGCGGCCGGACACAGAAGCCACAAGAACGCTTTAAGGATTTCAGTTTGGAGCTACTAGAAATGATGCGACATGCAAAGTACACCCCAGCCCAAGGACTAGAACGGGTTTTCCGAAATTGTAGGCCCGAATATCAACTATACATCAAACGCCGCGATTTTAGTACGTTCGACGAATTGCTTTCTATGGCTGAAGACTATGAAATCCTCTGTCACGAGAGTAGTCAAGAGAGAAGCCCACCGCAACCGGAAGACAGGCCATCTCGAAACGCCATCCAAGCTATACCGCACCGAAATATGCTGACATTATACCCCGAAGAGGACTTTGAACCACCTTCTAGAAATTTTCAAGGATCTTCGAGTCGACGGCAGTACCCAGCCGCCTGCCAGCTCTGCGGTCAGAGAGGCCACATGCCCCGACAATGCTGGAATAAGAGGGTAATAGCTGGTGATAAGAGTATACCGGCCGAACATGAATCACGTCACGTGACGGGAAACGGCGATGGGCCCGTTCCAAAAGGAGGCGAGAGCGTGGCCCTACCAAACCCTCCAACTCAACCTTAAACGACCTACAGTCCGACGAACGTCGTATATTCGCACGCGTTCAAGTCGGACCCTATACACAGAATGCGACTATTGACACGGGTGCGACCCGCAGTTTCGTGAGCCCATCCTTGGGAGCCAAATTAAGGACCCCTGCAAACCGAAGAACTGTTTACACGAGCGTTCGATTAGCAGATGGAACCATAAAACCAGTCACCGAGTGCCTTCTCGTAGATATTACCATGGGATCAACCACCTGTGAGACGCCGTTATTAATCCTACCTGGCGTAGCTGACGACCTCCTCTTAGGAATGGATTTTTTGACAAAAGCCAACGCCAAGTTCAGTTGTGGTGGTCAAACAATCATTCTACGGACCGAGCGCACGAGTGAAGCTACAGAACCCGCCTGCACAAATGTGTCGATAGAACCCACAGTAGACGATTTCCTGCGCGAAGAATTGGGTAAATTTGAGAAATTACAGGGGCCGGCCAAAGTGACGCCACACAAGATCGTCATGCTAGATGATAGGCCACTGAAACAAAGATATTTTCCCCGTAATCCAGCCATGCAGGAAATCATCAATCAGGAAGTCGACGAGCTTCTAGCTAAGGGATGCATCGAACCTTCACACAGTCCGCACAGTGCTCCAATTGTCCTAGTCAAAAAGAAAACAGGCACCTGGAGGCTCTGCGTTGACTATCGGCAGCTGAATTCCAAATCAGCCCCAGACGCATATCCGCTACCCCGAATTCATCACATCCTCGATCGGTTACGGAACGCGCGCTTCATCAGCAGCCTAGACTTAAAGAACGGCTACTGGCAAATCCCCATGGATCCCGCCAGCAAACAGTACACGGCTTTCACAGTACCTGGACGTGGCCTCTTCCAATGGCGCGTGATGCCTTTCGGGTTACATTCGGCACCGGCTACATTTCAGAGGGCATTAGATAAAGTCATCGGCCCAGAATTAGAGCCATTCGCGTTTGCCTATCTGGACGACATCATTGTAACCGGTAGCACCATGGAAGAACACCTTAGAAATCTGAAAGAGGTTTTCCGGCGACTACGAGAAGCAAATTTGCGATTAAACGTCGATAAATGCGAATTTTTCAAGGCTGAGACGAAATACCTGGGACATGTGGTGAGTGGCGATGGCATACACACCGATCCCGACAAGATAGCCGCCATAAAAATGTTGACACCCCCTACCAGCCTCAAGGAATTGAGAAGTTACCTAGGAGTTGCGTCATGGTACCGCCGTTTCGTGCCTGATTTTGCTGCGATCACCCACCCGATGACGACGTTGTTGAAGAAGGGAAAGCATTGGAAGTGGGGCCCTGAACAGCAGCTGGCATTTGAAAAATTGAAGGAAAAACTCACGGAAGCACCCGTCTTGGCATGCCCAGATTTCAACCAAACTTTCGTGCTACAGACGGACGCAAGCGACTACGGTTTGGGCGCTGTCCTGACGCAGAACTTCGAGGGCGTAGAACGAGTGATCGCATATGCTAGCCGACATTTAACAGCAGCAGAAAAAAATTACAGCCCAACTGAAAAGGAATGCCTGGCGATCGTCTGGGGCATCCGGAAAATGCGCTGCTACCTCGAAGGGTACAAGTTTGTCGTGATAACGGACCACCTATCATTAAAATGGCTAAATTCAATCGAAAGCCCATCAGGACGCATAGCGCGATGGGCACTGGAATTGCAGCAATTTAATTTTGAAGTCCAATATCGGCGGGGCAAACTGAACGTGGTAGCCGACGCCCTGTCTAGACGACCCCTAGAAGACCTCAGTAGGATAACCAACACGACCGACACCGTGTCACTCTGCGCATGGCTCGAAAGACGGAAAGCCGCCGTACGCGATGACCCCACCAAATACTCAGACTATTTAGAGATTGATGGTCATTTGTACAGACACATCCCGAACCAGATCGGAGATGAAGATGCCGCGCCGTGGAAGCTGTGCGTCCCTACCCAACTAAGACAACGAGTCATGAAAGAGAATCATGACCAGCCAAGCGCCGGACATTTAGGCGTCAGGAAGACCATCAGCCGCATCACTAGCCGGTACTATTGGCCTGGGCTATTTCGTGACGTCAGCCGCTATGTACGACAGTGTGAAGTATGTCAACGATACAAGGTCAGTCAACAGGCTCCTGCCGGCAAAATGCTTTCTCGCGTTGCAGAAGAACCATGGGCTGTCGTCTGTGCTGATTTCGTCGGACCCCTGCCACGGTCGAAACATGGGAACACGACTATACTAGTTCTCTTCGACAAGTTCAGCAAATGGACCGAAATCGTGCCCCTACGTAAAGCTACAAGTGATGGCCTGAAGAGAGGATTCCGCGAACGGATTCTAGCCCGGTTTGGCACACCCAAAGTGTTCATTTCAGACAACGGCACTCAGTTCACCAGCCGATCGTTCAAAAAGTTTCTACAAGAAATGGGAGTCAAACAACAATTTACCGCCCCGTATACTCCACAGGAGAATCCCACGGAACGCACAAACAGAACTTTGAAGACAATGATTGCCCAATTCTGTCAGGAACAACACAAAACCTGGGATGAACAACTACCAGAACTGTCACTCGCACTAAACAGCAGCAAATCTGATGTGACCGGATATAGTCCCGCCTTTTTGGTACAGGGCCGCGAGCCAAGACTCCCAGGAGCCCTTTACGACGAATGCACCACCGGCACAGGCAGAGAGATCCAGACCCCATCAGCACGAGCCACCCAACTTCAAGAAATTTTCCATTTAGTTCGTCACAGCCTTAGTCAAGCCGCGCGCGACCAAGCACGCCACTATAATCTGCGACGGCGAGACTGGAAACCGAACGTGGGCGACCAAGTGCTAGTTCGACAACACCACCTTTCCAGCGCCATCAACAGCTTCGCCGCTAAACTGGCCCCAAAATTTGAGGGCCCTTACAAGGTTGTTGGATACATTTCACCCGTCATCATCCAGGTTCGGAAGGAAGGCGAGACCAGGCTACGCAACGCTCACGTAAGTGAACTGAAAAAGTTTTATGGCGAGACTGACACAAATACATAAATCTTACATTTTCAAAATCTTTTTGAGGGGTGGCAGCAACCACGGTAAAATACTGCGATGGGTGGCAGCAACCACGTTAAAATACTGCGAAGAGCGGCAGCAACCGCGTAAACAACTGCCAGGAGCGGCAGCAACCGCGTAAACAACTGCCAAAAGCGGCAGCAACCGCGTAATAAACTGTGATAGGCGGCAGCACCCGCATAAGTTCATTCTGCAGCAGGCGACAACATTCGCCATAGTTTTAAGTTAACCGCGGCGGCAACCGCGTAAACAACAGCGGGCGGCAGCAAACCGCCAAACCAACGGCAGTGACATCGACGTGAGGAACCATCGGGTACGTGAAAGACGGGCGCCGACAGAGCAGTACTCCACGATGTTACAATTTAAATTTAAGTTCACCGCGGCGGCAACCGCGTAAACAACAGCGGGCGGCAGCAACCCGCCACACCAACGGCAGTGACGTCAAGAAGAGGAACCATCGGGTACGCACAGGACGGACACCGAAAGAGCAGTACTCCATGACTTCACCATATGAGCTGGCCATAGTAAAAGATTTACTACCATCAGCCAGCCCGAGTCAGCATCATTCAAATTTCACGAGTGACAACGCCGACTCTACAATACACCTGCGTCATCGGAACCTACTATTCAGTCGCAAGGTAAAATAATCAAAATTACATCTTGATAAAGTAATAAATTTTCATAAAATAAAAGTCTGAAATGCTCCATACAAATAGAAGAAGGTTGTTTTAATCTCGCTCATAAGGGAAAAGTTAAAACTTCGCAGTGAGGCCCAGACCAACCCTAATTAAAGCATATGTTGTTTTCTCACTGATACCGCCATCTAAATAATAAATCTTCACCTCCAGTCAAACAGTGCCAGCAAGAAGTCGAATCGATTTGACGAACGTCACAAGCATCATACATACCAAGAATAGCTAATGTGAACCGACCACTATTTGGGTAAATCACCAAACTTATACTGATTTTGTTACATTGGCAACACTGTTTCACGTTAAATTTATATCGTTAAACTTTCAAGCGAACAACAAGTGCAAACGACAACGCAGTAAAGATTCAAGCAAGAATTCACCAGAAACCAACGTGACAACAGAAATTTCATGGATAGTAGGATGAAACAGGATCACGAGTCGGTACAAGTAGTCGAAGAGTTCCGACGTGTCGAGCATTTGCGAGCTCCACGGGAAGAGATAGAGCTGCAACGGCCAAGGCCATCCATACGCTGCCCCACCGCAGCGACTATTATGCCGGCAGCTTCGTCAACCACAGCGCAAGAGCGACACCTTGCCGCTACGATGCCGCAATTGATCATCGCCACGTATCCGAAAGGACCCGGTGGCATTACTGTACGGCTCCAGGATTACATGTGTCTCGAGGTGGGGCTGTTCCTCAACGACATCGTGATCGATTTTTATTTAAAATGGACATTTGATCAACAAACGACGCAACTCAGGGCGGACACCCACATTTTCAGTACGCATTTCTATAGCCTGCTCACCAGCCCACTCACCAACACTACGGTGCAAGAACGACGACAGCGTATTCGGCGATGGACACGCAAGATTCAAGTGGCTCACAAACAATATATTGTATGTCCCATCAACGAGCGTTATCACTGGTACGTTGCTATCGCGTGTCTAAAGCGGAAGCCCAGCCCGACGAAACAACGAGGATACATCTGGATACTCGATTCATACGCTTGTGCTTCTCGAAAACATGCGGCCGTCCCGATCCGAAAGATTATACAGGAGGAGTGGCAAATGGCGTACCCCGAAGAGGCTCAAGTGGAATGGGACGAAGAGGTTTTGCCGTGCTACGAAGTTGCTGTACCACAACAACCCAACTGCAGCGATTGCGGGGCCTATTTGCTCCATCTAGTTGAAGAATTTCTGAGGGAACCCTCGTGCGATCTACGGCAAAAGAATACACGCGCTTGGTTCACTGCCAGTCGTGCCGCCTATAAGCGTACCGAGGTAGCTCTTTTACTACAGGTACAGGCCGACACCGCAACGAGAGACATCCTACCAAAACTGTATTTACCACAACTCGAGGACGCCGAACGCATCCGCAGCCAACCAACGGTCAACCACAAAGGCAACAAGCGACAGAAGACGCAGCAGATATCACGCCGCCTACGACGTGACGAGTCATCGGACGACGACAGCGACAGCTCGTCCAGTAGCTCCAGCAACAGCTCTTCAGACACGTCATCCACAAGCTCGTCCTGCAGCTCCGGCCGCAGCGCATCAAAAGGTAACGCCGCCAACAGCGATAACAATGCAAACCACCCCACAAGCAGCTCGACAACACCACGAGCGACAAATCCGGTTACCACGTCAGAAGTGGCCGTAGATCATCAGGCGGAAGAACTCGAAGCTCGCATGGCTCCGGCTCGGCCCGGCGTGGAAGGCGACCAGTGGCCACCGGTAGACCAGCAGCAACAGACAACACCACAGCGGCAAATTACACCAGTGCCGTTAACAGTGACTATGGAGGCTACAACCGCATCCCACCCAAGTCCTAACTTCAGCAGCGTACAAATTATGGACGCCATCGACAGTCGCTATAAAGCTTGGCGACGAGGACGACGCATGCGGTTCATGGCGACCATCAGCGGCTGGAACTGCAAGGTGATGATCCAGCGAAGCGGCGCAATCACCATCACGCCATACCCCCCGAAGTGAGGAGGAGATGTAAGGAACAAAATTTTGTGTAAATTTTCTCCCACATGTGTCCTTACTTCACCACTTACCTTTTTTCTAGACTTGCCGCAGCTGGCGACTGGGTCGCTCACTCGACCGAAAGAGCGAAAAAGAATCCCACTAGGACCGCCGACCATGGAGCTCAGAGAGAATAAATTTCTTACTCATTTTTATTTTATAATCAAGGAAAACATTCGGTAAATTAAGAATGTTTTACCTACTTCACGATTGAATGACATAAAATGCACTTCATACTCATTCAAATGTGTATCTAAAATTTAGAATTTTAAGTTTAATAATAATAAATTTTAAGAATACAATTTAAATTTATATAAAAATTTATCATAAAATATATGATAACCAATAGCCAATAAGAATACTAAGGAAAGTTAAAATGAATAAATCATAGATTGAATTATGAAAATCAATATTATGGATTTTCATTTATGAAGGTACTGGTCGTGGGACATATCCCTTAGGAAAAGTTTAAAGAATCTTAAAATAACCAAATAAGCAAGGCTACGCATTATATTATATTATACCAAGATGATTAGCTAGGATAGGAAATCATAGAATCAACACGGGGCCTCAAAGACGATCATTCATAAGGCCAGAGAGCAGACCTGATCAATCACTTCCACAGGGTCATGTGTGGGTAGATTCCTACCGGGGTGATGCTCTTGTTTATACTCGTTTTATATATTTTATTTTTTTGTTCTTTCATGTACCATGGCGATAACGGGCATCGAAACCACACGCCAGGCAACTAGCGAGAGTAACAAAGGAAAGCTAAACCAACGAACGGGAACATCACGCGATAATTCGAGAAGTCTCCAAACAAAGAAGAAGACTGCTGGTTATAAAAGGGCCAACGAAGAGTAAATCTGGATGAGTTGTGTTTCGAGTGTACGCGAGTGAAGACAAGACCAAACAATAGTTTTCGTTGGTGGCAGAGAGCTCTGCCCACACCAACCAGCAGCGACATCAACAGCAGCAGAGTTGGAGATAGGACTCGTTAGCGACAGTGAACACGGCCGTACCAACCAGCAGCGACGCTAACATATATATAGTGGAAAGGAGAGGCCGACGCCGACAGCGTCAACTGAATTTCGTCAACGTACCTGGAGGAAAAGTGAACGTCAACGTCAGCGTAGTGGCCGTGGAGGATCGCCAGCTAATTCCCTAACGACGAGCGTGAAAGTACGACAACAGCGCAGGAGATTCTGAACACCATTAAAGTATCCTTGATATATATATTACATACATGCATTAATTAAAATACGGACGGTGGGTAAGTGTGGGCCTCCCGAGGGGCTTAAAATGAAGTAGTCTGGACCAAACCGCGGTAAAGGGAAACAGTGAGATCGAGAGAGTGAAGACAGTGATTTAATCAAAGTGACAATAGTGACGCGAACGCGGTAAACTTAAGTGGACGGACGGGCTAATGTGGGCAGAACCGCACCCGGACGTTTCACTTCTCGGCGTTATTACGAAGAGCTCCCTCAGAGCCGATAACGTGATACAATTGTAGGGTACTGACATTGTGAACTGAGGACGGGCTAATGTGGGCAGAACCGCACCCGTTCAAGGTCACCATCATCCCTTTCGGGAACAGGGCATCGATACGACGAGACAGTTCGTGCTAACGGACCAGATATCACTAGGTACTCGATTTGGCAAGGTTGAAGTTAAGATCTGGGATAATGTGGGCAGAACCGCACCCAGCCTTGACTTTGAGGTTGTAAACCGAGGAGAGTACTTCGTGAGCGACGAACGTGAACGGAGACCCCACTAATAGTAGTGCATGCTTGTCAATAACATATTCACCAAATCCACAAACGAAGGACGATCTCACTGTGGACCTACAAATACCGCTCGGGAGCGCCCCCATACTTACCCACCGCCTCATAAAATTTTACATTTATATTTGATTAAAATAGTTGAAAGTATTTACTATAGTACGCCTAAATTGTTTGAAATGTAGACTACAGGTTGGTTAGAGACTTTCCTTGTACATTTGAGTAGTGAGACCACGAAATTCAGTAAATATTTCATGAGCAAACATTGCATAATACAGTAATACTTTATGTATTTCCATAAATACAGTAAATTGAGTAAGAATGCATAATAAGATTTTGTGAATCACTCGACTACATATTAATTTATATATTTTAGTTTTTTTTTAAGTTATATATTTTCCTGTATCATTCGGGAAAATCTACCCACAATTAGGCACTTGTGGTCCACCTTCAGTGCGACCAAATAGGGTTAAGTCATCCATGTTAGAGGTAAGCGTATTTAGACTTTGTTGAATAAAATATCAAGTTCCGAGACCGGTGAATTTTATTTGGTGCCCGTTTCCAGAAAAGAAACGTAAGTACAAATTCTTGTACCGAACCCTGGTTCCGGCGAGCGAATCCTCGGCCGGAAAAAGGGTCGTTACAATCAAGTAAGTTTTAAGAAAGCAACAACAACAACTTTAGGAAATAAATTTAATTTATAATTTAAGATCATTTATTCATATTATTGTTATAGTTTACAAATTTTAAAAATTTTAAAAATTTAATGTATGCTTTTTTATATAAATAAATAATAGCTGTGTTATTTTCTGAGCGAGTTGTAAAAAAGACCGCTTATTGTATGAAAAGTCGCTTATTTATGCGAGTATGAAGTGATTAGATCGTTTTTTACAACTCAATTAGAAAAAAACACATTAAATATATAGCTTTTAGCACATATATATATTTTATTGGTAATTCACATCTTATTACAGTAGAATCTGGATATAGTGAATTAATTTTTGTAAGGCCTGTTCATTGTATCCAGATTGTTCATATTTTCGAGATTACATTTTTTTTTAAAGTGAAGTTTTTATTTAATCTTAAAGCTTTTTTAAGCGAAGCTTTTTACGCCTCATTTTGTGATTTGCTTGAGTGAAATCTGAAAAACGACACTTTGTTTTAATTTTTTGCTTCTTATCTTTGAAATGTCAGTTACTAAAGCGTTCACTATTTCGAGCTGTTAACTATTTCGTGAGTTCTGGGATATATCCAGATTTTACTGTATATTAGTTACTAATATTATTTTTTGCTTTCGGGTGAAATAGGCCTACAGGGAAACCCAAACAAAATAATAAAGTTAATAATTAAAGGTGTGAAAATACAATTTAATATTTGAATAGTTCTAGAATAGCGATCTCTCCTTTTTAATATTTTTTGGGGATTGTTGGGATTTAGGTTTTTTCATAAAATTTTTAATAAAACGAGCTATTTTAAGTATAAAAAGGGTTATATCTTAAAAATGTATGCATGGTATGTATGCATGGTGTATGTTTGTTATTTTGTTGAACAGTTACTCGTATTACCTTTCCTATTCATACCCATAAAGTTTAGTTTTGTTGGAAAACTGAAAACCATTTTTCCAACTTTGGAGGACTTCTAAACCAATTGCGAGAGATCTTAAATTTTCTAAAAATTAAAGTTGTAGCTATTCTTCAAATTTTTCTAATATTTTAATGCATAAAAACAGTTTGGGCGTTATTTTACGATACAACCAAATACGGCCCTGAGTGAATGTTTATGTATTTGTGTAAACCAACACCGATAAAGAAAATAACACACTTTTCTGCTATTACACCACTTATATATTAAGTTTTTGGTATAGAATAAAAACTTATCCAAAATGGTACGAAAGTACGTACTTGTGCAACATTGACCTATAATAACAAAATAGGTTTTTGTGCGCACTGACATCTCGTGCTTGAAGCGATATTATGTCGATGTAAAATTGGTTTGCATAAATGCTCGCACACACACTGAATACTCAAGCAACGTTGTTCTTCTTTTGTCGTCTGCTTTGCTGAATTCGTTCGTCTGTTTGTCTCTTTGTCCGTTTTCCCTGTTCGTTAAATCGAGCCGAAAAAAGAAAAATCTTCATCGTCTGCGGTGAAAAAGTATTTCTTAACTCGGCATAATACGAACAAATTTATTAAAAGAAAAATCAATCTACTGCGGCAAAATTATTCGTGAACAATATAAAATATTTTTTGTATAAATTCATAAAAATGTCTGAACCTCAGTCATCGTTGTTACTGAAGAAACAATTGGCTGGTAAGTAATGATTCCATCTCAGCTGTAATTTATACATTGGCGAGCTCATCAAAAATTAATAAATATGTAAAAAATAAAATCTTCTGACGTCAAAGTCATCAAACGTTTTAAAGGAGCCTGCAGAGCTTTATAGCGACTACGGAAAAAGACATCATGACTAATACGTTTCATCCTCCACCTGCTTCTATCCCCTCAATGCGAAGAATCTCGTTTTCTATGATTTATTCCAAGCATTATTTGCATAAATTAAGTTTATTTGTGGTTATTTTTATTAATCTCGTTATGTTTTTTGGGTTAAACGATACATTGTATCAATGATGTAAAGAAACTTCCTAAATCTTGAAAATACCAATTTTATAAGTGAAGTTTTTGGCTTTCCTTGAGGTATTTATTGAATTTGCCTGTGTATCAAAGGGGCAATGACACAAGACAAATTAATAACTTGCTTAGCATGTGTTCTCGTGTCTACGATACCTAAAGTATTAAGTATGTAATATCTTCCTTAATGTATTAAGCCAACACTAATTCAAAGAATATATTTGGTGAAAATTATTTACACCATTTATTGATTTCATAGTTCAGACCAGGAATCCAAATTGCCAGATATTTGGAGTATGTAGCATTTCATATAAATTCTTCATCATATAGTCTGAGACATTCATAATTCATTAAAAATTTTTTGTAATAACTCTTCCAAGCTAAGTTAAACGATTCCATTACTTTTTACGATGTCTCCACACTGGCCAAACTGTGATGTCAGGTTTCTTCATCAAAGCGGCAGCTGCTTATGGTTAGTATACCTATTAAGAGCTGGTTAAAAATAGAATTAACTGCCCGTTTCAGTCCTTGAACGGACCTTACCGCGCTTCTTATGATCAATTTTTTGGGCATATACTGAAAGGACTTTGATCGAGTTTATTGAACAATGCTATTGCTCAACGCCGACTCCGAACTGCATGTATCTCTCGGCATTAATGCTGCAGTTATACCATGCAGCATTGCTGCTACGGCAGTTAATTTGACAGACATACCGTCCTAGGACATGCCTATAAAGAAAAAGATATAAGCGGGTATGGAGGCGAGCATTTCTGCTGATTTTCTAAGTAATGTTGCCGGAAGTTGAAAAATTACCATTATCCGGAGACTTGAACCTCGGCCGCGTAAGTGTAAGTGCATATGCTTATCCATTCGACCATTACAGCTGTTAACTATTCGTCGCTTAATTTGCTTCATTACGAATAAACGTACGAGCACAGAGTAAGAAAATTAACGCGTTCGCTTTGTTATTATAAGCAATTAATGCAAAATACAGAACGAAATCACTAAAAAAAAAAAAAAAAAAAACAAAACAAAACTAAAAGCCAGAAAAAAAATTATGTCTGATGGAATTTGAACCCACAAAGTGTCTGATAATTACAACAATCATGAAAATATTGAAGTTGTTGTCCTTTAAAATTAACCAGAATTTCGCACTAGCAAACATGATCAGTGTTGCCGTTTGGATTCAATTGGATCCATTTGGATACTTTTTTCCTTCAAAAATTGATGAATACTTTTTTAAGCCTCAGTGTAAGTTTGGATAATCTTTTAAAAAAATCTTTTTTAACATGAATACCTAAATGTTTTTGTTTGCAAAATATAAAAAGTAAGCAGTTCTTTAAATTCAATAAAAACGTTAAGATAAGGGATGACATTGAGAAATTTTGGGCAATATTTTCTTATCAAAAATGCATTTAAGCAACCTCTAAACAAAAAACTTTTAAATTTTGTAAAAAATATTTTAAGTTTGTCATAGCTTAGCTGCTGCTGAACGTATTTTTTCTGATTCAAAATTAACTAAAAACGACAAGACTAATAGATTTTCTTTGGAAATGGTAGAAAACATATAGTTTTCCAAAATGCTAACAAATGAATATATTTGAACTTCTTAATTTAAGATGACATTGCACGTTGGAAAAACAAAAAATTAAAAAGACTCAATTTAAGACATTTATATGAGTTTTAACTTTTAAGATTCCTTTAGCGATTGCAAATTGTAACAGAAATTAATATATTGGGACCAAAATATCTAGACCCTGTCTAAAACGACTACTTTTTACGCCACCTAGCGAGAAGAAGATTCATTAAAAAACTTTTGGAATACTGTTTTTTTATATGATTTACTTAGATAAATAAAATTTCAAGTTTTTAAGATAAATATTTTAAATTAATTTTTTTTTTCAACGTGCAATGATAGCTTTATATAATTAAAAGGCAATAGCAACCCATAGAATTTACTTTACACTAAACTGAATAAGTTATTAAATTTTTTCTTTTTTATGCAATTATTTTTAATTTAAAATATTAATTACTTATAAAATTAATGAAATTAAAGGGCAATAGCAACACATTTAAGACAGAAGTACTGAATTTTATGTTCCTTTTTTAAATTATAATGCATGTTTTTTTTTATTATTATATTTTAATAAAAATATTTGTTAGTCTTCAAATTAAAGCTTAAAAAATAGGTTTTCATTATTTAAAAATATGAACGTTGTATTTTTGTGTTAAAAAATTGAATATATTTTTGGTCTTTGAATTTGGATACGTAGATACTTTTTTTTCAAAAGTGGATACTTTTAGATACTTTTTTGACCTTTTCATTTATACTTTTTTTATTATGATAAAGTTGTAATTATACTTATATTGAACGTATTTATGTTGTGCTATAAAACCCCTTAGTTCTTACTGCACTGTTGCTTTTTGTTTATAAATTATAATAATAATAATAATGCACCTCGTTTAAAAGTAAAGAGGAAGTTTTTAAAATTTAAAAAATAGACCTCTTAGCATTTAAATTATTTGTTTTTCATCTGAGTATTGCGGTGTCGGGCAGATCTGCACATTTATACTCTCTTATCTTGAGTATGTATTCATGAGCCCTTTAAACAGCTTTTTGCAGAAATCTTATGAGATTTTAGGTGATTTTTTTGTGCTCTGATTTATATTGAAAAATTAAATAAATGTACAGTGGACGGACTGTCAAAAGCAAACAGATCGACAGACGGATAATTTTTTTTAAACAACCAACGCTCAGGGGATGCCCCCTATAAATGCATAAACATTGTGTTGATTCGGAAGATGGGTGATAGTTAGTTGAAGGGTGGATAGATGGAGTAGTATTGGTGAAGATTTGTTTTAAACTTGCACAGCTTAAAACTGCCGGGAAACACGGTCGCAGGGAGACTATTCCACAACCTTACCGTGCGACTAAAAAACGAATTATCTCGGTAATGCGAGGTTCTGTTGGACATCGAAGCATTAGTAAAGGGGAGGGCTTGAACAGCTGCCCGAGTGGACCTGGGAAACACGAGCTGGTGGCGTCAGGCCATGTATCTCCCTTGAACACTTCCCATGGTAGAACCTATACAGAAGGCTTAGGCAACCAACATTGCGTCGATGCCCAACAGAGTTGAGAGAGGATGAAATACTTTCATCCCCTATCAAGTATATCGTACGATGTTCTATTCAATCCAGAAGCTGGAATATAATATAAGTTCAAGATTTTAAATTTTTACGTGGTGCATATTTAATAGTTTTATCGCAGGCGAAGCAGCGGGTATTTGCTAGTTATTATAATTTAGATAATATGATCAATAAAAACAAAGTTCCTATTAAAATCAGGTCGGCATTTATTATTTAGAACAAGTTTAATGTTAAAATACGTAAAGAAATATGTTTTTTTTTTGCTAGTAATAACGACACATTCTTATTTATGACACGCTTATGAATATATTTTTGCAACAAGAAGGTTATAATCCAAAGTTGACAAAGTTTTTGCTTAATTAAAACTCTTAAAAAAATAATCAACACCTATTCATGTATACTTATGTTGAAAGAGCTAAATAGTACATCCGCTTTCTAAGCGGATTTATAATTAATATAATAAATTGATTTATAATTAATTAATTTTTAGTTTGAATGGCCAAAGGAGGACACTTACAGTCAAACCTAAATCAGCGCGTTGAGCGGAGCGTTGATAGCCGCTTTACGTTAACGCGTAAGTACCATACCTAAATAAAAGCGGTAGGCGGCAAGCAAATGTCAATCTTTAGATAAAATAAATATTTTGCAATTAGAAATTTTATAGTATATTAAGCGAATTGTTATGCTACCCGGCAGATTTAATTCTTTGCCAATTTCTTCCCAAATTTTTTCTTTAAATTTAACATCTTTGTATTTAGGTTCCTTCTTAATATAAAGACATGGGTTTCTTTGCACTAATTCTATTAGGTGCTATAATTTTCACAAGCATTAAAACTATACTCAAACTATAATTATCAACAAAATTCTTACCTCCATATTGCAAATTCAATAAACGTTCGAAAAAGAGTAAAAAATAAACAATTGTTGTCACTTTAAAATTACTTTGCTTTCACTTTTGCTTTTGATGTGTGCAACTTCACTTCTTAACGCTCTGTCAAAATTGGATTTTCCAACCGCTCAGCGTTGCCGCCGCGTTATTATGGTTTTCTACATATAAATCGTATGGGCATGAGAAATTTTTGACAGATAAAAAACGCTAACGCGCTGATTTAGGTTTGACTGTTAAGAGCTTTACGGCTTACAAAAATTTCAAAAGCTTGTTTTTATTTTCAAATGACGTGTCAGATAGTGTGGAGACAAGAAAAAAGCTGTCTGACAAAAACTTAATTTTGACAAACAGATGAAATTCGGTATGTAATTTTTTTGACATGTCATCTGTATGAAACATATAGTCTGGGGGCACCTTAAACAAAAAATGGGCGTGGTCTAACTATAAATATTTATAAAAAATAAATGTATTTATTTTTCATCCACGAGCTCAAAAACAATTATTTTGAAAGTCGTTTCGTTGTAAGCCGGTTTCGTTTTTCAGTTGCTGTTGCTCCGGCTTTGAAAAAAGCGTTCTGCTGGATCAGAAGAAATCGCTAGGAAAAAACAATATTTTTTTGAAAGGACATACAAATTTGGATACACTAGTTTTATTTCCTCCCATATCTGCTGAATTTAAATAAAAATTGAATTCTTCACAATAGATAGCGCTGCCATTTTCTTTGTTTTTGATTGTCAGAGATTTATGTAGAGACCACAAATCATACTTATCTTGATCTAGGTGAGATTGTGAAGAGCTTTACGAAATAATTGCTGGGCTGCTTGTTTCAATTTATTTTCTGAGATGCCGAACAGTTGATGGCACAACCGAAGCATTCGTAAAATGCTGCTTTTTGAATCTGGGGTCCAATAATGTTGAATGATTGCTCCATACTCGAAAAGTGACGTTTAAATCTATATAAATAAAAATCAAATGTCGTTCGTTGGTAATTGTATCAGTTGAGAACGGCTGGACCGATTAGGATAATTTTTTTTTAAACGTTCGTTTTAGTTCAACTTAGGTTTTTACGGAAAGAAAAATTTACCACGCCCACTTTTTGATTTATCTAAAATCGGAAAACGGCTACACCGATTTGGTTAATTTATTTTTTAAATGTTCGTAGTAATCCATTTTAAGTTTAAACTGAAGAAAAATTGACCACGCCCACTTTTACGCCCACTTTTTGATATACATCCAAGATCACAGAACGCCTGCGCCGATTTGGCTAACTTTTTTTTAAATGTTTGTAATAGTCTACAAAAGTTTTTTACAGAAAGAAAAATTGTCCACGTCCACTTTTATTAAATCGTCGGGTAATTTTATGTTAAAGTTTAACTGTATACGGAAAAATAGTTTGGTATTGAAGAAGTTTTGAATTTGAACAGTTTGCAAAAATATTAATTTTTTTATGCACTCTCCATGATAACGGACAATAGGAACTACATACTTTGTTAGTTATATTCTCTTTTGTTCGATATACTCTCAACATGTAAACAATTTATTTGTTATTACTTTTGTATTGTTTCGCAATTTGTCTAAAAATGCCGTTATTTTACTTACATTCCAAACTATTTTGCAAATGTTGATTGACTGCTTATTGTCAAATTGTGGATCAAAGTAATCATGTGACGACAAATCAAATAATATTAATTGTAAATTGTGAACTGTGAATAAAAAGTGTTTCTAAAAAAGTTAACTTTTTAAACTTTTAAAAAGTTTTTTTTTAATTAAGATTCCATTTTAAGTACATTGCAATCGTTTCATGAATTGAAATAAGTTGCATCGTTTTACATCAAACAAATTTATAGATTAACCTACTATAGACTGTGGGCTTTGAAGTTATAAACGGTTGAAAGGTACGAGCAAAGTGAACAAATTCTCTCGCATTGTAATGCCGCCAATAAGAAGGAGCAATTTATTTCGATATAAGCAAACTGCGGAGCAACTCGAAGAGCGAAATGAAATTGAACGGAATCGATTATCACAAACACGTTCAGCACGTACACAAGAAGAACGAGAATGTGCAAACGAAGTAGATATGCATCGAATGGCACACTGTCGTTCAATAGAATCCATCCGAGTGGTAATAAATTCAAATGTTCGTGCGAGAAGACAAACAAATGTTGCGTTAACTACTCATCGAGCTGCATTCCATTACAACAGGACAATTTATTACAGTGCAGACCATTCCGTTGCTATTGGTTCGATGATCGTTGTGAGCCCACATTGTAAGACATTCAAATATAAAAATTAAACTCCTGGAATGTGTTTCGCAAGAGGCAAAGTGAAATTGACACCGTTGATTCCACCACCAGAGCCATTGCGCTCAGAAGCACATTCCAAACATTTACAATCTCTTACAGCATTTCATTTTGTTTATGTAAATTAAACATAACAGATTCAAGGCCAAATATATCATCAAGCAGGTTCGCTTTTGCCAGTTCCGGGTGCTGACTATAAATTTCTGCAGATTTACTTCATGGGAAATGCACCACAAGAAGTAGATCAGCGTTGTGCATACAACAGTTCGGTAAAAAGACTAATTTTCAAAAAGCAACTACAAAATTTTTTCATCAACACAATCAATTGATTGCATTGTTCAAAACCGCAATAAACCGCATGCCCTCTGATAATCACAAAATTATTATTAGAGCCGATAAGGCTCCTGCGGGAGAACACGCAAGACGTTTCAATGCACCAACAATTGATGAAATCGCCATTGTCGTCGTTGGTGAAAATTTGGAATACCGTGATATCGTTCTACATCGACGAAATAATCAGCGGCAGCGTGTATTCGAAACGCACCGATCATATGATGATGCGTTCCAATATCCCATCATATTTTGGCAAGGTGAATACGGTTATCATTTCTCGATCAAAATGAGAAATCCGCTTACAGGTGAATATTTTCTCTAATATAAGATTAATTCGTTTTATTGGCACGAAATTTAATTTACAGGCGTTGAAACGAACAAAAAAGTAAGTTCAATGATTCATATCGACTGATGGTTCGTGAAAATGAAGACAATCACATATTGAAATGGCGTCTTTTCCACCAATATGCTGTCGATATGTATGTAAAAATTGAAACAGAACGATTGACATCTATCAGATTGAACCAAAAAAACTCCGTTCCGAAGAGTATATTCACCTTCGAGATGCCATAAATGCGGACGGAAACGCACAGCATGTCGGTCGGACGACGATTCTCCCAGCAACGTACGTCGGAAGTCCGCGACATATGCATGAATATGCTCAAGATGCCATGTCGTACGTTCGACACTACGGCACAGCAGATTTATTTATAACTCTCACTTGCAATGCCCAGTGGATAGAGATTCGGCAAGAGTTATTCCCTGGCCAATCACCCATCGACCGCCATGACGTCACCGCGAGAGTCTTTAAACAAAAATTAAAATCACTGATGGATTTCATTGTGAAGTATCGCGTGTTCGGCGAGACGCGCTGCTGGATGTATTCAGTGGAATGGTAAAAACGCGGATTGCCACAAGCACATATTCTCATTTGGTTAATTGAGAATGTAAGACCGAATGAAATCGATGATGTGATATCGGCTGAAATTCCTGATGAAGGAGAAGATCCAGGCTTACATGAGGTTGTTACTAAGAACATGATTCATGATTCATGACCCCTGTGGATCATTAAATATCAATTCTTCGTGCATGGTCGACGGTAAATGTTCGAAGCGTTTTCCACGGCCATTAGTTGCAGAAACAATTACCGGAAATGAGGTTACCCACTGTATCGTCGTCGTTCCACTGCGGACAATAGAAGATCAACAATGGCGAAAGTGAATCAGCAGCACATTGAAATTGATAATCGTTGGATTGTTCCGTATATGCCATTACTCTCCAAAACATTCAAAGCACATATCAACGTCGAATCTTGCCATTCCGTGAAATCCATCAAATACATATGCAAATATGTGACCAAAGGCAGTGACAAGGCTATGATTGGAGTTAATGCGGCAAATTCCAACGATGAAGTCACTAAGTTTCAAATGGGCCGCTATGTTAGCAGTAACGAAGCAATTTGGCGCATTTTTTCATTGCCATTCACGAAAGACATCCAACTGTTGCTCATTTAGCCGTACATATGGAAAATTTTCAAAGAGTGTACATTACTGAGGAGAATGTATTACAACGAGTTGATCGAACGCCATCTACAACATTGACCAGATTTTTTGAAATGTGCCAGAATGATGAATTTGCCCGAACGCTTCTATACTCCGAAATGCCAAGATATTATACTTGGAATCAATCGTCAAAGAATTTTCAACGGCGAAAACAAGGAAATCCAGTTCCAGGTTACCCCAATTTATTTTCCACCGACTCATTAGGTCGCATTTACACGGTCTATCCAAGAAACGATGAGTGTTTCTATCTGCGTTTGCTGTTAGTCAACGTTCGTGGCCCAACATCATTCCAAGATTTGTGAACTATAAATGGTGAACTGTGTGACACATATAGAGAAGCGTGTCAACGTTTACGATTGTTAGAAAATTACACTCAATGGGAATACACCCTCGGAGATGCTGTGCTTCCCATCCAAACCAACTGATTTATGGAGCAAATATAAAGATGCCATGGGTGATGATATTTTGCATCAGATGCGTATTATAACTTCAAATCCAAATTTGGAAATGAGCGAGGAAATTTACAACGCGGCTTTGATATATATTGAGGACATGTGCTAGATGATGTCGAACAAGGTATTATCTGACTTAGGCATGACAGCTCCCAATCGTCCGATGCACGACGCATTCAATCAAGAGTTGCGACGCGAAAAACAATTTGATTGCGATGCCTTGAGGGAATTAGTTCGAACGAACGTTACACTGTTGAATCGACAACAAAAATATGCTTACAACACTCTTGTGAAAGTTGTGAACGATGGAACTGGAGGGATTTTTTTTTGGACGCTCCCTGTAGAACTGGAAAAACTTTTTTGATCGCGTTGATTTTGGCCACGATACGCTCGCAGAATGATATTGCACTTGCACTTGCTTCATCAGGAATTGCAGCCATGTTATTGGAAGGTGGTCGAACTGCTCATTCAGCACTCAAGTTACCATTGAATATGCAAATCAATGAAAATCCAACATGCAACATTTCCAAGAACAGTGCGATGGCCAAAGTTTTGTACCAAAGCAAACTGATCGTTTGGAATGAGTGTACAATGGCGCATAAAAAGTCTTTGGAGGCGTTAAACAAAACGATGCAAGATTTACGAAACAATCAAAACCGGTTTGGTGGTGCGATGATTCTGTTGGCAGGTGATTTTCGTCAAACATTGCCAGTGATTCCACGGTCAACGCCACCCGATGAACTTAATGCATGTTTGAAGTCGACCGTTTTGTGGAAACACGTCAAGAAACTCAAATTGACTGTGAACATGTGTGTCGAGCTGCAGAACGATCAATCTGGAGAAGTATTTTCAAACCAATTGCTGGACATTGGCAACGGCTAAATCACGGTTGACATTTTGACCGGCTGCATTCAATTTCCCGTCGCTTTCTGCCAGTTCACCGAATCAAGGTATTTCCAAACATTGCACAAAATTACAAAAATCATGATTGGTTGAGCGAACGTGCTATATTGGCTGCGAAAAACATTGATGTCGACGAATTGAATTTTAAGATTCAAAGTGAATTTGCTGTCGAATTGATAACGTAGAGATCGATGGATACTGTTACTTCCCAAGATGATGTCGTCAACTATCCAACTGAGTTTTTAAACTCGCTGGAATTACCTGGACTACCGCCTCACAATCTCCAACTTAAAGTCGGATCGGTAATCAATGTTACGAAACATAAACCAACCACGTCTTTGTAATGGCACCCGGCTTGCGGTAAAAAACCTGATGAATAACATCATCGAAGCAACAATACTTAAAGGAAAGTGCAAAGGTGAAGACGTTTTGATACCACGGATCCCAATGATTCCGCCCGACAGGCAGTCATTGCGTGTTTGCGGTATTAACCTTGTAAATCCATGCTTCTCGCATGGTCAATTGTATATCGCCTTTTCCCATCAGCATTATTTGTTTACGCGCCAGATAACAAAACAAAAAATGTCGTGTATCATAGAGCATTGCAGTGAACGAAATTAGGATATCACAGCAAATCAATCGAAAAAAATATTTTTTTTTTAGTTACCTGTTTCAATCAAAATGTAAATAAAACACCATAAGATTCATTGTACATATTTTCAAATCAAATGTAAATCAAACATACCCCCAAACCTATATGAATAAAAAAATTCATTAAAAAATACGTTTTTCCCTTTTTTTAACTATTTTTACACATTTGCAACAGCTTTTCACAAATTCACAAAACTAACACAATTTTTTTTTTTATTTAGGACAGGACAACGTCTGTCGGGCCAGCTTTTCAGAAATAATTTTATCCTTCAAAATTTTCGATACTTCATAGTAACATGACATATTCTGTTGCAATGTCTTGCAAAATTCACCCTGTTTACGATTATTTTAATCGAAACAAAAAATAATCATTTGATTCGATTATTTTAAAGGTAAATAATCGATTTATGCAATCAAATGATTAAACTAATGACACCCCCCTTTTAACGCCCACAAGTCAATAAAAATGCTATATTTCAGACAAAAGGTCAACTCAAGAGTAGATTGAAAAGTAATGAAGGATAAGATCTATGTAAACGCATGGTTAGTTGTTATGTCTTGTGTTGTCCCTGAGACCAACCCATATTATTGTGGGTAAATTTTTCTCCCTTTTGGTTTTTTTTACCACTTTATCGATATCTTTGAGATATTTCAATATTTGAGTTGGTTCTTAAAATGATCTATTGCGGAGAAAGTGTGAAAAAGCTATAGTAGCTGAACTCTATTGTTATTGCATGAATTTGGCTGTATTAAACTAAAATGTTGTAATTTAGTTCGTATAGTTACTCTCGGCAACTCAACTAAAAATGGTCGTGGTCGAACTATAACTGTGCCTATTTTTAAGAAATTATTATATATCCTGAGTTGTGCATATTTTTATAATGCAACTTGGTGTATATGTGCTATGAGACTGCTACATTTACCGCCCTTTTATATATACACAATCGTTCGTGTGGTGTCTCTTAACATCTCAGGAACGGTAACACCTAAGGCCACCAAATTGAAAATATCTGTTATTAAGGTTAATATCTCGGTTAATAAAAAAAAACCACACGCCCTTTAGCCAACCACAATTAAATAAAAATTATTTTTTATCAGACGGTTTTTTGATAGTCATGAATTGAAGTTTCAAAAGGAAACGTGTGGCATGTGTGGCTCGAATGGCACGTTGTTTGGACACTTCCACACTTTTAAAAAATTCACAAAATGATCACAATCAAATTAGTTTAATTGGGGCAGGACGACGTCTGTCGGGACCCGCTAGATTTTGTATAAAATTCATTAGTTTTCGCTGCATAATGTGTTTGTTCGCCAAATTTTATACAACATATTTTATAGCCACCTTTTTGGTAAATATCCAGGTAATTATCCATTTTACTCATTTCACCGGGTATTTACCAATTGGGTTTTTACCAATTGGGTATTTACCCTTTCCCATCGCTACATATAAGACGACTGATTTAAATACTACATCTTGGTACTCTTACAGGCCGGTTACACAGGTCTGTGATAGTGAAAGTGCGAAAGAATACGTGTACTGTTCGAATGAAAAATTTCAAACTTTCATGCTAGTAGCAAGAGGTGCTACACATGCACGTAAAAGCTCATTAAAAAATTCCATCGAATGCGAAGGTTCTTGCTGCTATTGCAGTTGGCGTGTGCTTTACTTGTTGTTTTGTTTGCTTTTATTTGTAAACAAGCTATCAGTGTTGCTTCCTGTACGAAATCGACGAAAACCCGAAATAAACCCACCAAAAGTAATTAAAAACAACACTGATATCCCTCTTTTTGACATACAATGGCCGCTGCTGTCAAAATCCACTGGCTCTGAAATTTCGTTGCCAGTAGCAATGAAAGTGGCATGAAAGTAAATGCAGTGTGAGTGTATTTGTAAAATAGTATGAATGTATTGAGTTTTTCGAACTACAGAGCCAGTATACTGGCCTGTGTAGCATGCCTGTTAGAACCAATAGTCTAAAAGTTCAAGCTTGAAAATATATATTTTGCCTTATATTAAAAAGATATTCTGGAACTCAAATGAAATCAACAATTTGAGATCTTAGTATATATAAAATTATTGTTTTATTAAATTTAATTTAAATGCTTTTTTTAGAACTGAACAAAAATCCGGTTGAGGGATTTTCAGCAGGATTGATAGATGAAAATGATATATTTCGATGGGAAGTATTGATAATTGGACCTCCAGATACGCTTTAGTAAGTTTTTATTTTGTTTTATAGTTAAATATAAATTTTGATGTTTGATTCATATGTTCACAGTGAAGGTGGATTTTTTAAAGCGCATTTGCATTTCCCAAAAGAATACCCTCTACGACCACCTCGTATGAAATTTGTTACAGAAATATGGCATCCTAATATTGAGAAAAACGGAGACGTTTGCATTTCTATCTTGCATGAACCAGGAGATGACAAATGGGGATACGAAAAAGCATCGGAACGTTGGCTGCCAGTTCACACAGTTGAAACTATTTTGATATCTGTGATATCAATGTTAGCTGATCCAAATGATGAGTCACCGGCAAATGTCGATGCTGCCAAGGAATGGAGAGAATCGTATCCGGACTTTAAACGAAAGGTGGCTCGTTGCGTCCGAAAAAGTCAAGAAGAATGTTCGTAGGAGTTGAGTCGTCGTCTTTGTATATTTATATTAAAATTTGATAATATTAAAAGAAATTTTATTTAACTTTCTTATGTCATTTTACTATCTTCTTATCGCATCATTGATTCAAAATTATTAATCAGAATGGCATATTTCCAGTATAATATTCTCACACAAAGAACGCCATGCATCGGATTCATCAACATCAAGTCTTAAAAGATAATAACAAAAGAACTGTTTGGAATATTGAAATTATGTTAAAACAAAACTTAAACTAAAATAATAAGAAGCATTAATAAATTATCTATCAATTCAATTTAAAAACATAATTTTATATAAGTACTAGAAACGTTGTTCAGCACCTTCATGTCTTCCACAAATATGGGTAAAGGTTCTTATGTTATTTTGTGCAAACGTTAAATAACTTCATAACAGCGCTACCTAGCGGATTGTAACATAGCTATGAACCATTGTCTCGACAAAACAATTGTATTCTACACACGTGACCTTAATCGGTCAAATAGTCTACATTTATATTTAAAGTATTCCCCGCAGACGTCCTGTCACAGACCGCCTTACTGCCATATATGAATTTTCATGCTAATCAGAGAAAAACATTTTAAAACACCATTTATTTATACCATCATTTATTACGTATACCATTTATTGATTTGAAAATTGCTTTGAATTAAATTTAAAAAATTTTTCAAAATTGGAACTTTATACTTCTCACAACTGTCACAGCACATAATATTAATGTCAGAATTATTTTTTTTGTTTTTATGTTGGTATTAAACTGTCAGTAAACTAACAGGTCAGAAAATTCTGCATTTGTTATACTTTTGCGGTCAGAAAAGAACACGATTTATTTTAAGGTCAACATTTTTTTTAGAAAAGAACTGAACAAATTTTTGAAGAAGTCAGAAAAAATGGAGTATTTGTTTCCAGAAAAAAATGCGCAATTAGATTTTCTTCTATTGTATAGACTTTCGATCTGTTAATGAACAGTTATTTGAAAAGCTAAGAATAAAGGAGTTGAGAACTGAAGTTGGTAGCTTGAAGTGTGTAGCTGCGTATATTGTACTTCCATAATTCTTTTGATTTATTTTGTTATTTAATCTAATAAACTATTTAAAATCAACTACCGCGTATTATTCAACCACCGGTCACAACAGTATATAAATTGCTAATATTTCTACTGTTTCTACGATTAGAGTTAAAGTACAAGAGAAATATAAGTTATGCAGACTTCCTTCGCTCACTTAAAGACTGAATTTTTAATAGTTTTAAACGATTCGATTCTCCTAGAAGTGGTTAAAATGTCTTTTCCATTTCAGACTCTTTGTTTAGTTTAGTTCGTGGTGTTCCCATGTGCACAAGGCCGGTAACCTTTTCTTTACAAATTTCAAGGGGCTGAAACCGTTAGAAATACTCTTTATATTTTTATTGTTGTCTTTATTTGAATGATATTATGGCGTTTTCTCTCTGAGAATTCTGCTTTTTTTCATTCTTTTCTCGAAAAAAATTCTGACCTAAAATTTAATCGTGCTCTTTTCTCGAAAATGTTGACCTCAGAAGTAGAAAAAATGCAGAATTTTTGCATTCTCAAGATCGACGGTTTTAAAATTCTATCCTCAAATGCTACCAACTGAATTAAATATTATCATATCATACATTGAATATTATCATAGACATTTTCATTAAAGTTTAAGCTTTTTCACGGATGACAAAATAAATATTATAAAAATTGTGAAGTGGCAAATACAAACGCAACAGTTGAGTCTGCAATTAATGTTATCATAAAAGAGTTGCTTGAAACGTCTTCGCCCTCATCCAATAATAAAGATCTAATGATTTTCCATAGCAGAGAACAATATGATGAAAGAAGGAATATATTATTGTTCGCATTTGTTGTTTTGTAATTTAATTTAATTTAATCAAGAACACGCTTCACAAAAAATCAAAAAAGCAGTAGCATACATAGGCAGAGTAATGGCGTTATTTTGACACTATGCATCCGTCAGGTGTTCTTACTACCGACTTTTTTAAGACCGCCTTATTTTGAATTCCGAGAACAGTCAATAAAATGTGCTGTTAAATTTCGGAAAATTCATTACTTTGTAAGTCTTAAATTAAGCAGCAACGTAAACAATTAGAAATAAGTAAAAGTGAAAACCCAACCAATGCAAAACAAAATTTATTTGCGCTAAAACATAAGAGAACCAAGAGGAAAATGACAATGAAATTTCAAAGTAACGGGCGTCAAAATGAATCGCAAAATTTTTAAAATTTTTTAAAATGCTGCCTTACGTAACTTGTCACCTTCCCACTTCCCACCTTACCTGTATACGTCAAAATTAAGCCGATGCTCCGCCTAACGTAACGCTCGTGAGAACAGGCTCATTGAAAAACAAAATAGGTGTAGTAAAATAGATGATAAGTAAAAATTTTACTTTGCCAATCGGAATTTTTTCTGAAGAATCTTTGGAAGCAAAGCGCAAAGACATACGAAAGTTACAAGAAAACTATAATGCTATTCACAGTTGATACGCTGGTCTGTCAGTACGATTTGTTATTTGTACGCCAATTTACGAAAGAATATTTTGCTTTGTTGTTTCGCAAGCAAACGCAAATACGCAAACGCGTAAATAAAAGTAGCCCTTAGACGTGTTTTTTGTGCCTCGTATTTTTATGCTCTGGCGACCGTAGCCTAGTGAGTAGAGTGCGTGGCCCCTAAGCTAAAGAACTGCGATAGCCTGGGTTCAATTCCAGTGGCGACATGTTGTAACTTCACTGTCGAAGCGAAAATCGAAGCGAAGTTTTCGATCTTGTAATATTTCGTTCGTTAATATACTCGGCAGTATGTTATAATATTTTCGTTCGACAGGCGATCTGGTTTGTTTCGAAGTTATGTTCGAACATTTAACAGCTGCACGTAAGCTTTTTTCCTGATACTTGGCATGCTAAATAACGTGAATCAATATATTTAAAAATTGTTTTATTAATATAAAATATCATTTAAACTTAAAGTGATAAATTGGTTATTTTCAACAAATAACATTGTTCGGAAAAAATAAAGTCAACTTTATTTGAACAAACAGTTCTAAAGTAACCATATTTATACTTCTATTAAAGCCAATACTTTTAATATTTCACTAACTTAAAATCATTATTTAACACTTCTATGTTAAATAAATAATATATAATAAATAAAACCATGCTTAAATGGATCAATATTTTCATTTATATTTACCAGAGTAGGGCGTAGTGCACTAAATTTGCAGTTTCAGCTTACATGTACTGATAGTGTAAAATTATTCTCCATCTTCTTTTATTTTTTGAATTGAATTGAAAAATAAAAGCCTCACTATACATGAGTGATAGTGATAGTGCAAAATTTCTCACTCAAATTCATGTAAGAATAGTGGGAAAAAAAATGTTTACAGCTTAGTGGAACATTTTTTTTTGCACTAAATAAATAGTGCAAAAAAAAAAATACTTGCACTAATAGTGGTACAGCACAGAAAGTTATCACTCAATTGAAAGAAAACAGGAAAAGTTTACTTGTAGTATTGAGTATTTAAATATTACACAGCAATTTGTTTGTTTCTATGCTATTCTTAGTAAAATATAAAAATATTAAGTAAAACAAGAAAAATAAGCTATGCTAACAATTATTTGCTGTAAGAAATTTAACTTTCATGAAACTATTATTTTAAATAACACCAATTTTATATAAACTGTCTATCTGATCCTAGCTTGTTGATGCTCACTTAGAGCTGTTGTTGTTTTCTTCGTAAAAATATATGACCAGAAGCACGAAAAATAGTTTTTCTTAATTATAGATTTTTTTTAATTCGAGTCTAACTGAAAAAGTTTTAAAACCAGTCATATTTGAAAGTTGAGTGGAAAAACTTTCAATTGCAGCTTTCATTTAGTGGCTGTTAAAATTTTGCACTATTTGAGTGTAGTGGAGATTTAGTAACTACCACTCAATTTAGTTATACTTACTTACTTACTTAGTTGGCGCTGCAACCGTATGTCGGTCTTGGTCTCATCTAAGAATTCGCGCCAGCCATTTCTGTCTTTCGCTTGCTGGCGCCAGTTGGAAATTCCAAGCTTCGTCAGGTTGTCCTCTACTTGGTCTTTCCAACGAAGATGCGGTCGTCCTCTTCTGCGTTGACCGCCGCTTGACTATGTCGATGTCAGCGTACAGCTCATACAGTTCATCATTCCACCGTATTCGGTACTCGCCATTGACGCAGATTGGTCCGTAGATCTTACGAAGAATCTTTCTCTCGAATGCTCCTAAAGTCTTTTCATCTAAACTGCTCAGCGTCCAGGTTTGTGATGCGTAAAGTAGGACGGGCATGATGAGCGATTTATAGAGCGTGATTTTCGTTCGTCGAGAGAGGGCTCTGCTTCTCAATTGCCTATTGAGCCCAAAGTAACACCTGTTGGTAAGAGTTATTCTTCGTTTGATCTCAATGCTGATGTCGTTGGTTGAATTAATGCTGGATCCCAGATAAACGAAGTTCTTCACAACCTCGAGAGAGGTATTGTCAACGGTAACGTGGGTTCCAAGACGATGGGACTGTTTATTTGTTGACACTAAGTATTTCGTCTTACCTGCATTCACTGACAGACCCATTCGACTTGACTCTCTTTCTAATCTGGAAAATGCTGCACTGACTTCGCGCGTATTATGGCCAATGATATCTATGTCATCAGCATACGCAAGCAGCATAACACTCTTGTAGAATATTGTGCCACTACGTCTCAGATCAGCAGCTCGGATGATCTTTTCTATCATTAGGTTGAAAAAGTCGCACGATAAGGAATCACCTTGTCTGAAACCTCGTTTGGTAATAAATGGTGGGGAGAGGTCCTTCCCGATTTTAACTGCGCTGCTGGTGTTGCTCAGTGTCATCCTGCAAAGTCGTATTAGTTTTGCAGGAATACCAAATTCAGACATGGTGGAGTACAGGTGCTTCCTTATGGTGGGTGTCGACTTGTTTTTCTTGAGTCTTCACCAAGATTTGTCGTAGCGTGAAAATCTGGTAGATGGTGGACTTTCCAGGTCTGAAGCCACACTGATAAGGTCCGATCAGTTTGTTTACAATGGGCTTCAATCTTTCACATAAAACGCTCGACAGGACCTTATATGCGATATTAAGAAGGCTTATCCCACGGTAATTGGCACAGATAGTGGGATCGCCTTTCTTGTGGATTGGGCAGAGCACACTGAGATTCCAATCGTTCGGAATGCATTCTTCCGACCATATTCTGCATAGAAGCTCGTGAATGCATTTAAGTAGAGCTTCGCCTCCGTTCTTAAACAGCTCAGCAGGTAAGCCATCAGCTCCCGCGGCTTTGTTATTTTTAAGCCGAGCTATAGCTGTCATAACTTCATAATAGTCGGGCAGCGGAACCTCAACGCTGTCATCCGAAATTGGGGTTTCCGGATTATCATCTCTATTGGCGGGATTGTCAGCGTCGCCATTTAGAAGCTTAGAGAAGTGTTCCCTCCATAACGTCAGTGTACTCTGGACATCTGTCACTAGATTCCCGTTTTCATCCTTGCAGGAAGAGGCCCCGGTTTTAAAACCATCGGCAAGGCGTCTTATTTTTTCGAACAATTTTCGGGCCTCATTCCTGTCACCATACATCTCAATCTTCTCTTGCTCGCGCTTTTCTGCCTCTCATTTTTCCGCCTGAAAATATGTCTCTCTTCCCTCCTCTGTTCTTTGTATTGCTCCTTAGCAGCGCGCGTTACAACCGACTGCAGGGTGGCTTTGTAGGCGGCGTCTTTCTCTGCAGTGGCGTCGCGACACTCCTGGTCGTACCACTGGTTTCGGCGAGGGCGGTGGTAGCCAATCACCTCTTCAGCAGCCGCACGCATGGAGTTGGAAATGTGTGTCCACTGCGCGCATATATCATCGATTGGAGAAGTGCTTTGAAGCAGGAGTGAGAGTTGAGTGGCGAAAGCATCGGCTGTCTGTTTCGATTGCAGCTCTATTTGACAAATGATTTGATAACCGGTTTGAAATGTGATCAGCCCAAATGGGAAAAGAAGAAAAGTTTGGTTTTTTGGTTGACTAATAGCGCATTCTTTTCTGGAAAAACATTATGCATTTTTTCTGACCTCTTCAAGAGTTCTGCATTTTTTCCGTTCTTTTCTAAAATAAAAATGTTGACCTTAAAATAAATCGTGTTCTTTTCTCGAAAATTCTGACCGCAAAAGTATAACAAATGCAGAATTTTCTGACCTGTAAAATTCGGCGGTTCTGCATTCTGCTCTCTACTAATACCAACATAAGAACAAAAAAAAATAATTTTGACAGTAATATTATATGCTGTGACAATTGTGAGAAGCAAAATGTTCCAATTTTGAAAATATTTTTAAATTTAATCCAAAACAATATAATTAAAGCGGTTACTTTTAATAAAACTTAACAGCTCGATGAGCTTGTTAAAAATTACATGCAGTCGGCACTATACATAACCTCAATCGTAAATACATCGGAATTCAAAACAACAGTGCAGCCAATATCAAAGGAAAAAAAGTTGATTTTTTCCCGTTCTTTTTTCAGCTCAAAAGAAGTCAAAATTCTGCAAATTCAGGTCAGAATCTAAAAAATTCCGCATTCTGTGAGGTCAGAATTTTTTTTTTGAAAAGAATGCGCTATAAGGCTTCGGAAAAAGCTTCTTTTGTTGGATGATTAAACAGCATATGCTGGAAAAAGGTTTTTTAAAGTGCTCTCAGTGCAGCTGCCCGTTGCAGCTTTTTTGTATGATTTTATCAAATGCTGATATTATACCAACCAAGCTAGTCATCACAACTTGAACTGGATCCTGACAAAACAAATTGTAGTTCCAGCTTGGATTCTTAATATAACTCGTCTATTGCAGTCTCTGAAGACTTTTTGGCTTAAACTAGAAGCAAATGCTAGTTTTTAATGAGACTTATTTGGTTGTAACGAAATTTAACTGAACCCTTGAGGTTCTTAAATAAAGCACCTAGAAAGTGTTAACTATCCTCGAGAAGTGAAGCTACACGAGTCCTCTAATAGAAATTGTGTCTGCCTAAGAGTTATGCTGATTACTTCGCATGGCGCCAAATATTGGGGGTTGGAATTAATTTTAAAGGTTTTTTTTCGGTTTTTGAGCATTTATTTAGAAACAACGGTACAATGTATATTATTCAAAGTATTGTCCATCGTTACATACAACATTTTCCCATCTTTCTGGCAGCATATGGATTCCGCGCCGGAAGAACGATTCGTCTTTTGAGGCAATCCACGAATCGACCCATTTTTTGGTATCCTCGTAAGAAGTGAAGCGCTGCTCAGCCAAGCCATGCGTCATCGATCTGAATAGGTGGTAGTCGGAAGGGGCTATGTCTGGGCTATAAGGCGGGTGGGGTAGCACATCCCAATTCAGCGCCTCCAACGTTTCCTTGACGGTTCTTGCAACATGTGGCCGTGCGTTGTCATGTTGAAAAACCACTTTGTCGTGTCTTTTGGCATATTCCGGCCGTTTAACCTTTAATGCTCGGCTCAATTGAATCAATTGTTGTTGGTAGCGTTCCCCAGTGATGGTTTCGTTAGGTTTTAGCAGCTCATAGTACACGACACCCTTCTGATCCCACCAAATACACAGCATAAGCTTGGCGCCATGAATATTCGGCTTGGCCCTCGATGTTGATGCATGGCCGGGTGGTCCCCACTATTTTTTTCGCTTAGGATTATCGTAATGGATCCACTTTTCATCGCCAGTGACAATACGATGCAAAAAACTCTTCCTTTTATGCCGTTGAAGCAGTTGTTCGCACATGCAAAATCGCCGTTCAACGTCTCTCGGCTTCAACTGGTACGGCACCCAATTTCCTTGCTTTTGAATCATTCCCATGGCCTTCAAGCATTTGCCGACCGTTGATAAGTCGACTCCCAATGATTCTGACAATTCTTGAAGGGTTTGACACGGGTCTTCATCGAGCAAAGCCTCCAATTCCTCATCTTCAAACTTTTTCTGCTGGCCCGGACGCTCTTTGTCTTCCGTATCAAAATCACCACTTTTAAACCGACGGAACCAGTACTCACAAGTAGAAATCGATGGAGCATAGTCCCCGTAAGCCTCAGTAAGCGTGCGTTGTGCTTCAACCGCTTTTTTCTTCAAATGGAAGCACAAAAGTAAACCTTCCCGCAAAATTGCGTTTTGTTGGAACGAAAGTCGACATGTTCACAGAGAAAAAAATATATGTTGTTTACACTTCAGTGGAATGACACATACTGAAAAATGAAGCTTAGACAATGTGCTTTGAAATGAATATAGTCACAGGTGTGCCCGATGCGATCTATTGATAGTTACGCCATCTCTTAGAAAACCTTTAAAACTAATTCCAACCCCCAATACATTTAAAAATATGATAATGTGAAACAGAAAAGTATGTTTGTATGTATTCAACTCAAACAATGTCGATACGATGCAAAAATTACGCTATATAAAATGTTTTATATACCGTTTCAAAATATATAGTACCAGTTGAAATTAAGGCCGAAGGCGCATATATTTGCTACTTATGGATTTGTTGCGAGTTTATTTAAAATTGCTTTGTTTCTGATTGAATTTGTATTATTGTCGAAAAGATGTTAGATATGGTTTTTTTAATTTTTGTCAAAAAAAAAGCTTCAGTTTCCAATCAATTATAACATTTTATTCATTATTTGTAAACATTTGTAAACTACGTGTTCACGGACGCCCAACAAGATTTATCTGGAATCCATGGGCCGACACATAAAAACTCACAAAGTAGACTATTATCATGTAAAAATATTGATTTTTACTATATTGTTTTACAAATATCTACGAAAAACAGGTTTTTAAATTTGTTTGGGTTTTGTTACATAAAACTAATAACCATTGTTAGAAGTTAATATAAATGGTCTATTTTGTAGCCATTTTCATACCGAATCTATAATACTTCGGTATTTTTGTTTCAGATTATTCGTTGCCGCGATATCGTATATATGGAGCCGACCTGTCTTCAATTATGGCGTTCCGTTTAGGTACGAATTTTTTGTAAAAAAAACTGAAAAAAACTAATAAAATTTTTTTCCTCAAAAATAGCCTATTTCTTTAGCCGACGAACTAGATTACATCCTTAAACTAGTATCCCAAGGGCGTCCACAGTATTTGTTTAGGGGGCGGGGGCAAACGCATAAAGGAGTTTAGAATTCACATAAAGAATATGCAACCTATATAACTATATTTTCTCAGATTTTTGGTATTAATTTTGTTATTATGATACGCCGGTTGACACACGCTTTTACACATAAGATAATTATATATATTTCAAAGATGGGGTAAAAATCTTTCTTGTATCATGCCCGAAATATTTTAAAATTTATTTTTTTTTTCATATAATTTAAAACACTTTTTTCTCAACAAATATTTTTAGTAATTTAGAAAATAAAATAATGTGTAATAAAGGTCTCCTTTATCCCTTAATAAAGTCGCATTAACTACTATTTAGCCCTCAAATTTTCCTCTTTTCAAATAAAATACAAACATTTCCAAATAATTTTTTTTTTTTGAAAATGAATACAACCAGCAAGATATTTATACAACTTTTTCCAATTTTGGAGGCCTATAACTCATAAACCAATTGCGAGCGGCCTGAAATTTATCAGTTTTGGATTTAGGAGGTAAAAATCGCTATTCTTGAAATGTTCCCTCATGGACATCAACTGACTTATTTCTTTTTTCAACATGCATCAGTTCTAGCAGCATGCAAGTTACTAAAATCGAGTTTGGAAACATACCTATTAAATGAACTATTAAAAAATTTACTATTTTTTTTTTAATTCAAAACGTATGAATAAAAATATAAAGAGGTTTTGGGATCCATTCATTTTCTAAACATATTCCAGAATCTCCCTTCAAGGCTTAATTCTGAATCCTGGATGTTATATAAGCACGTGAAGCGAATAAATCCAGAAATTTCTCAAAATTGGTCTCTTCAAAAACGTGAATTTGAAAAAGTATAAATAAATGTTTCAAATCGAGTTTCCTTTTTAAATTTTAGTCACAAAAAACGTTTGACCATAAGATATTCTAATGTGAAAGCGTTTTCTTAAAGAGAATATGCCATCAGATTTTTTAAAAATTATTGTATGATTTAAAATTAGCCTACTTTGTTCAGAATCTCATTTTTTTTTCTCATTTGAATCAGAAGCTTTTCCCTCGTCTAGATCGCTGTAATTTTCTTAAATTTAAATGCTGCGAGATTCTAACAAATTTATTAAGTTAGCAAATTTATTAAGTTTACGAAAAAACTAAAAAATTATCCAAATTGCATCATCTTTATGACAGAAAAACGATTTTTTTAAGCCGACTTTTGGGAAAGCATTTAGCTTTTTAAATTAATTTTAATTTGTTTTCTTCTTGTGTTTAATTACTTTAAAACATAAATTCGCTTATCGTCCGAGTTCATATGCGTAATTGGCTTAAATGTCCCTTATCATCTGTTGCTCCGAAGAATTATCTTCGACTAATAGGGATATCATTCCTTATCATTTCTCAATTTCTCGTAGGAATAACATCGTCATTTCTTCCATTGCATTCGTAGTATTTACTATTTACGAATATATTAGTATTTACTTCGTACTATTTAGTACTAGTTAAGTTTAAAAAATTTACAACTGAAATCTTTCAGCCTGGTTTCAGCCACGGCTAAAAAACTGTGATTCAAACCCCAGCTAAGATAGAATTAGTGCCCGAACGAAACCGGAATTTTAGTCGAAACCGAATATTCGGCCATTTTATAATATTCGGCCGAAAGCGAAACCAAAACCGAAACTGGTCGTATAGCCGAAACTGGCCGTAACCGAAATCGAATATTTGGTCGGACACTAGATAGAATGTTTTTTTTTTGTTATTAGTAAATGTCAGATCTGTAAAATCGGTATTCATATTCAGAATTTTAAGTACAACTGAATAACTACACAAAAATGCATTAAATGAATGCAAAATTGATTTATAAATAAAATTTTTAATTCTCATTAATTTTTAAAAATTTATTAATTATTCGTTATTCAGAATAATGAATAATTTTTTATTCATGTAAATGATATTCATAAAGAATGCAATTCACAAAGAATTTTAGAATTTTCAATTATTTTTTTTATTCATTATTCATTTATTATTCATTGTAGTCCTAAGCCATAAATAAAAAATGAATACAAAATGAATAATGAATACCAAATGAATAATGAATACCAAATGAATAATGAATAAAAAATTAATTTCAATTTTCAAAATTAATCAGACAGTATAGCTTGCGTATAGTTGCGTTTTCAAGACAATCAAGGTCGAGTTAGCAATATTCTAAATATCGCGTTATCAAGCCAAACAAGGTCAAGTTAGCAACAATTTTTGTATTTGGACATCGGCGGAATCGTGTGACAAACAAGGTCTCATACCCAATAAAACACCACTCCAATAAGTATATATATATATATAACATATATCGTTCTGTCTTCCTGAAGGCGGTGGGATCCTGGCTTGACATGGTGGTTACTCGCGACAAATTAGGTGAACTTCACCAAACCAAGACAAAGTAGGTCTTATCGGCCACTCATATCAATATATTACAAATGGATATAACGTAGTGTTTCAGGAGGTAAAAACCAAGACACCACGGTACCGTCGACAAGTGGAGTCACATTCTTCATGAAGATATAAGGCAATTGAAGATCCCAGGTTTATGTCCATTCAGATTATTTAGATGTTCATACACCATTTAGATTGTTATATTAATGTGTTTACAAATATCACCAGATGCATCAGATATATGTTTGAGAGAACTTAATTATAATCAACGACGGTACCGCAGGTAATCTATAATTTTATGTTTGATTGAGTCCATGGATTCACTTAAGGATATAACATCAGATACAAAATTAAAATCACAGCAAGCGCTTCTAAGAGGTTCATTTTGCAAATAATTAGTTCTACAAAAGTTCATGTGGAGTAACTCAAAATATATTCTATGACGAAGAGGGATATTAAAATATATTTTACTCAATAAATATGTAATATATCAATATTTACCAAGTAAAAGTTTTTTAATCCAACAAGCATTTATCATAATTCTCCGATTTTTTAAAGAAGGAAGATTTAAGAGTTGTAACCGATATTCATAAGACGGTAAGTGAAAATCAGTATTACAATAAAGATAGCTTAAGCGAAACAAAAGAAATTGTTTCTGCACTGATTCAATGTCGTCTATGTAACAACCGTATCGTGGGCACCAAACAACTGAAGCGTATTCTAAGATAGGCCGCACTAGGGAAGTGAATAAGGTTTTCGTTATGAATGGATCTTTTGCCCATAAACTCTTTTGCCCAACGTTTAATAAATCTTAAAGTACTATTTGCTCTATTTATTATTTTATTTAGGGACCCCAGAAGGGGCCCAAGATGACTTCTTTGAGGTACTCCTGAACTAACAGGAAACTCATGTGATTTCTTGTGCTTAAACAGAACAGATTGTATTCTATTGCTTAAGTAAGATTCAATCCACAACCAAATCCGTGTAAATAACATCAGTCTGCATGCCTTTTCCAAAATTTTCTATAGTTTTTGATGTAAATTCGAGAAGGTTACTAATACATAGTGGATTTTCCAGAAAGAAATCCATGTTGGAAACGAGACATTAAAGATTTAACGCTATGCGATAGTCGTGATGTAACAATTGCCTCTAAAAGTTTAGGCAAAGCGCTTAATTTTGCGATGCCACGGTAGTTATCAATTAAAGACCTATTTCCGGATTTATGCTGCGGAATAATAAATGAATGCTTCCAGGGTGCAAGAAAATATCAGGATTTTAATGATGAAGTAAATAGTAAAGAGATTGGAGTTACTAATTCTTCACAGCAGTATTTTAATATATTGTACATGAAGGTATGTTATGAGGACCACTTTTATATAATGTTTTAATATTTTTTAAATATGATAAGACTGTGTTTGTATCAATTATTGGGAAATAAATATCCCCAGATGGAATATTGAAGGGATAACTTAAATAATCATAGGACGATGATGAATAAGTCGTCTTGAAAAAGTCAGCGAAAAGATTGCAAATACTATTATCATTATCAGACTCAACAGAATTATACTTCATAAAAGAAGGACAGGAATCAATCTTACGTTTTGTGTTAACAAAGCTCCAGAATGATTTAGCATCAGATTTGATATTTAATTTCACTTTTGTTAAGTAGATATTATAGGATTGTTTGCATAACCGTTGGAAACTCTAATTAATTGAGGTATATCATCCAAAATCGCATATGTTATGTGTTTTTTGATATTTTTTTTTAGTATTTAGATTTCAAGTTTTCAAGTTCCTCATTTTTCTTAATTCATTAGTATACCATACCGGATCCGATGCCAAAGAGGCTTTCCTTTGCGGAACAGCTTTAAGAAAACAATCATTGAGCGTTCTATTAAACGCATATACTGCATCATCAAGACTCTGAGAAGATAAACTTTTCGTATTAATATTTAGAATAGAATTCCAGTTTATATTGGACAAGTTATTCTTCAAAATCACGTATATAGTGTCAGAAAATATACAATATGAACTAAATTACCAAATTTTAGTGCAATACGAACCAAAATGACTGAAATATAGCATTTTTATTGATTAGGGGGAGGCAAAAAGGGTTGTGCATATTGTTTTTCCTAAACCGTGTCGTACCTGATCCAAATCGACTGCCAAAATTTCTGTTCAATCGGTCTAGTTGTTTTAGAGTCTATAGCCATCATACAGACAGACAAACAGACGGTGTTTTGCATTTTTATATATAGGGTGATTTTTTTTATTTGTTTTTGCAGTGTAAATTTTTTGACACCTCACGCGTGATTTGTAACATGTGGCAAAGCCAAAAATGCTCAGTAAGGTTTGCCATTTCATCATGAATAGACTAACAACCGAACAGCGCTTGCAAATCATTGAATTTCATTATCAAATTTCGTGGTCTACGAGAAATGATAAGATGAACTTTTTATCGAGAAATTGTCTTCAGCGACGAAGCTCATTTTTGGCTCAGTGTGTATCAACAAACAGAATTGCCGAATTTGGTCTGAAGAGCAGCCGGAGGCAGTTCAAGAGCTGCCAATTCACCTTGAAAAATGCACAGTTTGGTGCGGTTTGTGGGCCGGCGGCATGTTGGACCGTACTTACACCAATGTTACAGTCAATGGAGCAAGGTACCGTGCGATGATTACCAACTTTTGTTTGGTAATTATATGAATTAAGAACCAATCATCGAAATTTACCATGAAATTGAGTTAAATTGTAAGGCAACCCAGGTATATTGACACCAAATTTGGCAGCACTGTTAATAAATATGTTGTCAATCAAAATTATACTGTAAAAAAATAATAATTTGAACGACTTTTTGAATTGTGTCATAAATTTTAATTTGAAATAAATTGGTAATTGCTAATTGTCATAAATTTTAAAAAATTATGGAAAAAAAAGAAATTATAAAAAAAGAAGTTTGTGGTCTCCTGGAGCCGAGGAGCTCCTTTTAAATGTAAGGGCGGAAAAAGTGGACGAATTGCGTGGTGTCCGCAAGAATGGACACGTTCACGAGGAGTTGGCGCTTGAGCTCCGACAGCACGGGCATGAGGTAACGCCAGGAGAAGTTAAAATCAAAATAAACAACCTGACTACGAAGTATAGGTAATAAATTCGAAATATGTGATTCAATTATACAAATTTATATCTTTTAGGAAAGAAAAGTCAAATATCGGACCATCTGGTGGATTCTCATCTGAATGGACATTATTTAGTAAAGTCCACCGAATTATTGGATGCCATTCAATAAACAACGTTGTCGTCGAAGAGAGTATTTTGGAAGATTTCATTCAGAGCCAAGATACCGTGGATATAGAAGGTAATTATAAAAGCAGTAATAGTTTTAAATTCTATTTATTTATGTATATATATATATATATTATTATTTAATCCATTTTAGATGTAATTTATTAATTTATATCTATTTATTTAAGTTACAGACAATAATTGGGAGCCACCACTTCCGATATTGTCAGTGTCGCCGTCTCCATCGTCAACGTTTGCGTCGCCGTCAGCACTTCAGTCATTGCCATAATTAACGCCGTCGAGTTCAGCCGGGCCTGCAACAAAAAGAAAACGTCACAATATTCAAAAAGATCTGCTAACAGAATTTAAAAAAATCAGTGATGCAATTAAAGAACAGACTGAGGAGATGAAGAGACATGAAGAAGTTTTACGACAAACTGATGAAAAATTGTTTCACTTGGAAGTAGAAAAAACGAATTTACTAAAATCTTACGTAAGGAACTCAGAAGAAATGAATTAATAATATATATTTTATTATTAATAAATTATTTAGTGCTTTATAATTGAAATTATAAAATTAATATATGTATATTTTTTTTTATTATATATATATTTTTTTTTTATTTAGTTAAAATAACCATTTCGTTTTTTCATTTTACAATGTTTACAATTTATTTAAGTAATAACTTAGTTAATCAAACCTATCTGTAATATATGCAATAATTTTTTGTTTGAATTTCGTTAAATTGTTTTCATTTGTAATATTAGGTGGCATCTCGTTGAATAATTTTAATCCTTTGTACATTAACATGTTTTTACTATTTTCATTTCTAAAAAGATTTAATCTAAAACTAAATACATTTCTTAAATTATGGTTGTGTATATCTCCTACGTATACTAATCTCTCGCATAGATACTTAGGTAATAAATTATTTTTCATTTTAAAAACTGCAATCAATACATTCATTATTATTCTTTGGTTTACACTTAGCCATTTCAACGCATTCAACATGAATTTGATGTTTGTGTATCTACCTAGTTTTAAAATAATCCTCATAGCTCTGTTCTGAAGTTTTTGCATTCTGTATTTCATTTCATTATTTGCTGTATAAAGTATAGTTGAACAATATTCAAAGTGAGGTTTTATAATTATAATATATATTCTAATTGCACTGCTGAAATCCAGTCTCTGCCTAATTTTAGAAAAGAACTGTACTTTCTTTGCTACTTTTTTGCATACGCTGTCCACATGAGATTTAAAATTAAGTTTATTATCTGTAACTACTCCGAGATATTTCATTTCATAAATTTTTCCAATGATTTGGCCATCAATACATACATTTTCTTCTGCAGACCCATTTATTACCATACATTTAGTTTTTTCCACATTAAGTTTTAGTTTGTTCATTCTAAAAAACATACTTAAACTCTCTAACTCAACATTCATATTTCTAGTGCATTCCTCAACTGAATCGCCATATGCATACACCAGTGCATCATCTGCAAATAATGCCAACTTGGCCATGTGTATTGCTTTTCCCATATCATTAATATAAATTAAGAATAACAGTACTCCCAGCACTGATCCCTGAGGTACTCCTAATAATACATCTATTGCATCTGAAACTAACCCATTCACTTTTGTTCTCTGTTTTCTTCCCGACAAATATGATTTGAACCATGCTAATTCCTTATCTCTGACGCCATACATTTCAAGTTTTTTATTTAAAATATCACGATCAATTGTTTCAAATGCGCGCTTTAAATCCAAAAATACCGCTACTATTACTTTTTTGTCGTTCACAGCCATTTTCCAATTCATTATTACTAAATTAATAAGCGACTCACAACTATGTTTTTTCCGGAACCCTGATTGGTACTCTGATATTAAGTTATTGTTATGAAAGAAATTTTCTAATTGTATATTCACTATCTTTTCTATTATTTTAGCTTCAATCGAGATCATGTTTATTGGTCGAAATTCATTTGCCTTTTTTGTATGTATTACTTTCTCTATAGGAACCACTATCGTTTCTTTCCAGGAACTAGGGAAGACTCCTGACTCCAATGATTTATTAATAATAGATACTAAATTTTCACCTATCAAATGATACGCATCTAGTATCATCCTTTTACTTACGAAATAATAATCCTTTTTAGAGTTCATTTTTTTAATTACACTTTCAAGCTCGTTTTTCGTTATCATTTTAAATTTAAATATTTATTTATTTTTATTTATTTATTTCATTCATTCAGAGTACAAGGCTCTTATAGACTACGTTAATAAAATATAGTTACAGCAAATATTTAATAACTTAGTTACAATTATATACAAAATTAAAACTTAAAAAATTAAATAATCTTAATAAATAGATTAGAATTTATTTGTTACTAACAGAACATGTAATAAAAGAGACCATATTATCGTGTGGATACTAGTATTTCTCATTGAGTATCACGTGCCATAATGCTAAGAATGAGATGATCTTTAAAGGATTTACGAGAGACCTCTCTAAAGATGTCAGACATATTTAAGATTTTATTTGTATCATTAATGCAACGAGTTATTGGCTTATTTAAATTGTAGTTTGTCCTTTGGACTGACTCTCTAAAATAAAATTTGCTACGGACATGTCGAACTGGAGTGTAAAAATTTAGCATAGCCAGAAGTTCTTCACAGTTTATATTGTGATGGATTAGATCCCATATAAACAGAGCTGAGAAATTTTTTCGTCTTATTTCAAGAGGATGAAGATTAATAAGGGCACAACGAGTCTCATAGGAGGGAGTTATTGGTAGATTCCAGTTGAGCTTTATCCACACGTATCTTGTAAAATTTCTTTGAACAGATTCGATTCTTTTTGATGGTTGGAGAGAGAATGGGTTCCAAATGGTGGAGCAGTACTCCAATTGGGGCCTTACAATGGATGAATAAAGGGTTTTCAGGGTATAAGGATCTGAAAATTCCTTTGAGTTGCGTTTTAGGAATCCTAACATTGAATTCGCTTTGGTTACAATGAAATCGATGTGATCCTTAAAGTTCAACCTATGATCTAAGAGAACGCCTAAATCCTTTTTTGATGTTGTTCTACCTAGAGTAATTGAATTTATAGTATAATTCCAGATATTAGGAAAGGGAAATCTAGAAAATGAAAGAATCTGACACTTAGAAATATTTAGTGGAAGGTCATTAAGAGTACACCAGTTAGCTATAGAGTCAAGGTCTAACTGTAGTAGGTTAAAGTCATTAACATCCTTTACAGATCGAAACAACTTCAGATCGTCTGCAAAGAGAAGACACTGACTATGCTTTATACATGTAGGGATATCATTAATGAAGATTAAAAATAATAGGGGACCTAGGTGGCTGCCTTGAGGGACGCCTGATGTTACATGTATAATTTCGGAAATTTTTTTATTTATTTTAACCTGTTGTTGTCGATCCAAAAGATAGGATTCAATCCACTTTAGTAGGTTAGAGTGGAAACCCAACTCTGAGAGTTTAGCGAGAAGTGTTTTATGGTTAACTTTGTCAAACGCCTTTGCGAAGTCGGTAAAAATAACATCAGTTTGGAATCCTTTTGAGAAATTGTTGATTATATAAGTACAGAATATATTTAGATTTGTGGCCGTCGATCTGCCTGAAACAAAGCCATGTTGATTTATCGATATAACATTTTTCAAATCAAAAGATAGTTTTTCGTATACAAACTTTTCGAAGATTTTGGGGATAGTTAAGAGTTTACTAATCGGTCTATAGTTGCATACATCGTGCTTAGGACCTGACTTGTGGATGGGTTGCAGATATGACACTTTCCATTCCTCTAGAAAGGTGCCAGTGTTTAAAGATGCATTGAAAATTTTAGTAAGTGGAATGGAAACCTGTGTAGCACAGGCTTTCAGCAGAATAGGAGCAATACCATCTGGACCTTTGCAAGTTTGGGATTTGAGATTAATCAGGGTTGATTCAACCTCTAATACACCTAAACAGAGGTCACCGCAATCGAGGCAGGTGTCGGTGTTAGAAAACGTGTTAGTTGGAGGCATTGAGGTGGTGTATACAGATTTGAAATAATCTGCAAAAAAATTACAAATAGTAGTAACGTCCTCAGAAGATGAACCCTTATAGTGCATAGAGTTTGGAAGACCATTCGATTTTCTTTTATCGTTGATGTACGTCCAGAAAAACTTACTATTTTCCTTGAGTTTGCCCTCGATAGTTGCTAAATGTGACTTAAATAGAAATTTATTGAGAGTTTCAAAGTCTTTCAAGCTGGCTAGATAATGAGATTTTAGTTCATGATTTTCTTTATCGATTCTAAACTTTTTGTAGGATTTGTTCATTTTATTTTTTAAGATTACTTTTAACATTACTATTTCTTTCAACTAGATTTGTGTATGGATATACCGGAATCGTTTTGTTGATTTCTTCAACGCTTTTTGCAAAGTATTCATTTAATTTTTTTGCTATTAATAAACTATCACTCACTTTATCAGTTCCAAAATGAACCTCCGTAATCTCATTTATTTTTTTATTTAATATGTAATTTTTTATATTTTTCCACATTGATACTTGATCATTCAAGTTCTTTATTTTATTTCGGATAAAACTATTTTTACCATTATTAATTTAAACTTTATAGCTATTTCTAAGTTCTTTATATTTGTTCCACTCAATATCATTATTAGCCCATTTCGCTTTTTCGTATTGTCTTGTTTTCTCTCTTTTTAGCTGCATTAATTCTTCGGTAAACCACTGTTGATTCACATATTCTATCTCTTTTTCGACTATAAATTCCTCTACAATTTTATGCAAGTATGCAATTGTTGCAATCCGTAAAAAACATAGTTGATATATCATTCCTATTAATTTTTGACAAGAATGCATCTTTCTTATATTTAAGGATTTTTATACGCTTTTTTCTATTGATTTCAATTTCTTCGCTTACTACTGTTATTTTTAACGTTTCATGATCACTAATTTTTTAATCATTTAGAATTGAATTAATATAATTAATTTAATTAGTTATTAATAAATTTATAATTTTTCTTAATAAAATTAATAGATTATTGTTATGTTTTTAAAGATTATTATACTATTAAACTAGTGATTTCGATTAAATTTTTAGTATAGGGATTTACTGGGGCGAAAAATCGATCTAACTAGGTCTCATTTCTGAAAAAATTCGTCTTCTCGGTTTTTTCACGTAAAACATTTGTATGGTTTTCCACATCATTTAGCTTTTCTTAAGTATCGAAACATGAGTAATAATTTTTTGCATTATGTTCGGTCGCCCAGGTATATAAATTTAATTATAGTATGGATTTAAATGAAATCAGAACTGGTTAATTTCAATTTATAAATGGATTAAAATGAAACTAGAACGGTTTAACATTTACATAAATTAACTTACATAAATTAGAAGCGATGGCTTGCCTAATAGATTCTGCTCTGCGGTCATTGTTGCCTTGAGAGACAGTTTCTTCAGGCATTGAACGTCTCCGATCGGGTTATTCGTTGTGCAGTAATCCACTTGTGATTAATTTTGTCATTTTTTTCATTGAGAAAATTGTGTAAAACACAACAAGCTTTTATAACCAGAGTGTCGTTTGCGACATTATTATCTATTCCCTTTACAATACGCCGGAAACGAGCATTGAGATGACCAAAAGCATTTTCAACAACCCATCTGCTTTTCGGGAGTTCATAGTTAAATTTTCTTTTTTCTTCGGTTTGTTCAAGGGAATAGGGATAAGGTTTCATTAATCTTGCTGAAAATTAACGTTAACGTTGGATATTGGTGTGCTCATTTCATCCAAAAGACTACATCCACCTGGACTTCCAACGTTGATGTACATGAAGCGATATCTGCAATCACATTTTCTTTAGAAGAGCAACTTACTATAGATATACATCACTAAGAAAAAATTACCTGTAGTCAACAAGTGCTAAAAGAACCGTAGAATATCATCCTTTATAATTGAAATAATCAGTAGCGTCTTGTGCTCGCGGATGCACTTCAATATGGCAGCCATCTGCATTGTTTTAAATAAAGATGTAGTTTAATTACAGCAGGATTTAACAAATTAAGTGAAAATTTACCAATTGCACCAATGCATTGGGGAAACCCAAAGGTCTCAAAACCTTTAACACAATCAAAAAGTTTGTTTATTGTCAAAGGAAAGTAGTTCATGTACATTGGCATTAATGTATTCCAAGTTTGTGAGCAAAACTCGAGCACAATTTCACATACTGTGGATTTTCCAACTCCAAAGAGGTTCCCAATGCTTCGATATTCTGCAGATGACCCCATTGCATATAATGCAATCGCGATACGTTTTTCTAGTGGAATCGCTTTCCTAAGGTTCGTGTCCTTTTTCTGCAAATTCTTCAGCATTCCACACAAGCATTGAAAAGTGCTTCGATTCATGCGAAAATTGTTTTTAAAGAAATCTTCGTCATTAACCTGACAATCCAACTCCCAAACAGATTTTGTTCGATCCTGAGCAGTGCATGGCTTAACAAGCGTCACATCGAAATCTGTTTAATAGGATTTGTGTGTATCTGATTATGCACAACATGACAACGCATGGCAATGCTCAGATAAAAACAGAAATGCATCTCTGACTACATAGATGAACATGGAAGATCTATTTAATTTTAATATCTGTGTATTCTTCTATGTATTTGACGTTTTGGCAAAACAGATGTGAAGTTGTAAAATTGTTTGATCAAGTGCGGTTAATTTATTAAAATAAAATCGTTGTATTCTTTTTTTTATTGTTTTATTTTGACCATGTGACTATGCTTTGCATAATCACCATTTATTTAGCTGTGTGCTAGCTGCTTATCTGCGTTGCATGCGCTGCTGTGCCATGCGAGGCTAACTGGACCATTATATGTGCGTCGTTCCACAAGAAAGTGTTGTTTGCATCTATATAAGCGGCGCATCTATATGCAGAGCACACATCTTCGTCCATGTGTACGACTGGCTTAAAATATTGCAGCTAATGATCTGCCAACAATAATACTTCGTTCCCATTCCAAGGGACGTAAATACCTATTATTATAATAACGCCGCTTACCACAAAACGACATTGTGATGAAAGTCTGGCTGCAAATGTAAGAAGCATCAACTGCTGTCTTCTTGAGTTTATTATATTTATTTGCAGTTTCTTGATCCTTTCTTTTAATAACCAGCGTTGTCTTTCGTGTTTCGTGTATTTTCTGCTGTATATTTCATTCAGCTTCATCATTAATCCCGTATTTTGTTGATTATTATAAATAAATTAATAATCAATGCCATATTTTTCTCTTGCATTACCAAAACGTAAATAAATAAACGTCAATCGAAATTATTTCAATTCAGTACGAACACTCACAATTTCAATCGAAATCATCACACAAATTTATGCAATTTCGGCCCAGTACGAACGTTCTTTAACATTAGTTTTGTCCAAAATTTACATGTCAAATAGATACGAGCACTGCCATAAATATATTATATATCCAGACATAAATATTAAATAAGAATGAAGCTTTACTTTCAATTTTAAAAAAAAATTATGTTTTTTAGTAATTTTCTTACTTAAATGCTTCTTAACTAGGAGATTTTAAAAATTTAAGCATTTTTTATCAGTCAAAAAGGCACAACTTGATTTTTTATGGAAAACTTCAGTTAAAGTGTCACAACTCTGAAATGTTTTTATTTGCACAATCCTGATATAAAAGAAAGTTTCGTTAGCTATACTACTATGCATAAAATATGTTCGCATGCAAGTTCCTTTTCTTTTTTCTTTTCTTCTCTCCTTTTCTTTTTGACGTGTTATTGAATTCATGTCGATCAGGTGGGCGGATTACGCCCACATTGATTTGCATATCTTTGAAAACCAAAACAAGGAAATGGGAGAAATAAAAAAAATAAACAAACCTGTTAGAATAAGTAAATTGCCTTGCTTGGCCAATAAATACATAAATAAATAAATAAAATGACAAAAAATTTAGCTCAATTTTCTTCTAACAAGAATGAAGCTTTACATTCAATTAAAAAAAAAATAAATTTCATGTTTTTTAGTCATTTTCTTACTTAAATGCTTGTTAACTAGGAGATTTTAAAAATTAAAGCATTTTTTATCAGTTAAAGAGGCACAACTTGAATTTTGAGTCTCACAACTCAGAAATTTTTTATTTACACAATACTGATATAAAATGACAAAAAATTTAGCTAAACTTTCTTCTAACAAGAGTGAAGCTTTACTTTGAACTTAAATTATGAAAGAAATTTCATGTTTCTTGGTCATTTTTTTACTTAAATGCTTGTTAATTAAGAGACTTTAAAAATTAAAGAATTTTTATCAGTTAATAAAGAGGCAAAATTTGTGATAATATTACTAGTCGTACGAAATCAGTTCAAAAGTCATAATGCAAAATTATCCCTTATTTCTACAATTATAACATAAAATTAAAAAAAAAAATATCACAACTTTCTTTAAAATGGGGTTTCTGCATTGTGGAACCAAATTTGTTTACAATATTGCAATCGATTAATCTTAAACAGTTTTTGCTTTTCCTGAAAATTTATGTTTTTTGAGTTGTGGCTGTTTTGTATTTAATGTGCGATATTGAATTCGTAAACCATAAAAATTTAAGATGTTATTAGCCGATACACATTGGCCGCATTCAGCGCAGACAACTGTTGTGAACTGTAATGGAAGCGCTACCTTAGTTCACGATGTTTTTATCTGAATGTGTTGCTTCTCTACACGTCAGAAGTTAGATTCAATTTAATTTTTATGTAAATTTAATTCAATGCAAAGGTTTCTCACTTAAATTTTTTTACGTTCTTTCTGCGTTTATTAATTTAACAGCTTCAGTAACACCATCTGACAGTTAAGCAAACAGTTGTATTCATGTAGCATAGAATTTGTTCGCTCGATTAAAAGGCGTTCGCTACTTTATCAGTTTTAGTTAGCGCTACCAAATTTGTACCATTCAGCGAATTTTTACACAACAGTTGCCAACTGTTGTCTGCGCTGAATGCGGCCATTGACTGTGACCATGGCACAATTACTGACAGGGTAGTAGCGTAGACTGGCTTTTTTCTCAAGAGTGGCGATGGGTAGTTGTCAAAATAACCTGTTTATGCAATTAATGAAAGAAAAGTGAAAAAATAAGCGACGACTTAAGCATAGCTAGTCAACAGCAACAAACTAAAAACATTTCAAACCACTTCGCGAATAAATTTAATGAATCAGAGATAAGTTAAAAATAAGCACATAGCTAGTCAACAGCAGCAAACTACAACATTCTTTAGCTGTTTTTGACAACTACCAATCGCCAAAAAACTGTCACGGCTACCTTGTCAAATAATTATACTAACGACGAACGCCAATTGTCAAAAAATAGAACGCATGTTTTCTTATGAAGATGTATTTTTTGAAGACGGCACGACAAAGAGAGAACACGACCACAATTGTTGCTGTCGCAGACTTCAATCTATTTCTAATTTGACGTTCATTATAATCAAGTCGTCGAGAATACTGCGACATTTCTCTCTGACGGCAAGTGACGACAAAAGCGAACATGGAAGAGTTTGTTTATGTTTTGTATGAAATACAGACTGTCGCTGTTGCGTTCATTATAATCAAGTTTTCGTTTTGTCGGTAGACGTCTGTTGCAGTCAATGGCCGCATTCAGCGCAGACAACAGTTGGCAACTGTTGTTTAAAAATTCGCTGAATGGCACAAATTTGGTAGCGCTAAATAAAACTGATAAAGTAGCGAACTCCTTTTAATCGAGCGAACAAATTCTATGATACATGAACACAACTGTTTGCTTAACTGTCAGATGCTGTTACTGGCGCTGTTAAATTAATAAACGCAGAAAGAACGCAGCAAATTTAAATGAGAAACCTTTGCAATTGAATTAAATTTACATAAAAATTAAATTGAATCTAACTTCTGACGTGTAGAGTAGCAACACATTCAGAGAAAAACATCGTGAACTAAGGTAGCGCTACCATTACAGATCACAACAGTTGTCTGCGCAGAATGCGGCCATTGTGTATCGGCTATTAGAAATATATGCAGTGGGTGGCTAAATTAATTCACAACCTTTAAAATGTGATTGTATGGTTGTAATAATTAATCAAAAAACGACAAAAAGGTTTGCTTTGTTGTAAAAATAATAAAATTAAAAATTGTATTTTTAACTTGCTTTCATATGACAGCATTTATTAGCAATTTATTAGCATTTGTCATAAAAAACAACGCTAAATGTAGTTTTTTTGACAAAGATAATATTCTTCAAAATGTTTTTATAAATGTTTCTCATTTTCTGTTTGCTTAAAATATCTTTGCACTTAAAGAAAAATAAATTTATTTGGATATATTAATGTAACATTGTGATTGTATTTGTAATTGTGATTTATAACAAAAACTGCCTGAAGCCAGGTGCTTTGCTGCCACGCCCCCGTTTCCAAACGCCCATCAAATATAATCTTGCTTGTGTAAATTGTGGTCGAATACTTAAAAATTTGTTAAAACTTGAAAAATTCTGACGGAACCAGCATTTTAAATTAATGTGTTTTTAATGTGTGACAAAAAAAAAATGCTACAAAAAAAAAACGTCATCGATCATCCAGAATGCGTCATGAAGTAGCTCCATACAAAATGTATGGGAAAATGAATTTGCTTCATATTTTTTTGGGGATTTTTCGAGAATTTTTTAGGAATTCTTCTTGTTTGGCCGGAGACCAGTTCAAATTGGCATGAATCATCGAAATCGGTCCAGCCGTTCTTGAGTTATAAGCGTAGTAACTAAAGCCACACTTTTATATAAATAGATTAATTTTAACTAAATGAAAAGTAGTTAATAATGCAATTTTGAATTTTTTGTAATTTTACAACAAAACTAACTTTTGTGCCATTTTTTGATTAAAATATAACTATAAATATAACTATAAATTCATAATTTATAGGCTGCCCTATTAATTTGGCCACCCACTGTATAACAATGGTTAAGCGCACAAAAGTGATAAGTGGAAATTTTAAAATATCCAAAAATGCTTATATTTTTATGTTTTTAACTGAAATGTATTGAAATTTAAAAACAAAATAAACTTTTCTAGACATTTTATGACTTTCACTTATGACTTTTGTGCGCTATGTATACTTTGTTAAAAAAACCACGAAATATAAATAAAAGAAAGTAGAAACATTGTTGGAAACATACATAGCTGTTTCACTTTTTGTAAATAAAAGTCAATCTAGATGTATGCTCTTACAGATATTTTTTCGCTGACCATACAAAATGCGGATTTTTTTCACTATTCACTATGCTTTGTAAAGCATCATATATAATATCGCTGGACTTTGAAGCAGTGTCATTAAATTTTTAGCATAATTTGTTAGTTCTATAAAACAGTTTTTTTCATGCAATTTTAAAAAGAATCTACTTTTTCCTACAAATCTACAATATCCATTTCGCTTTTTAGGCTAAACTTAGAAAATCGTAGTGTGATTTATTGCTTTCCCAGCTCAGCAGGGTTGTTTTTCGTAGCACACAAGTTCGATAAGATTAAAAAAGGCCGACAATTTTAATACGTTTTTGTAAGTAACACAAAACAGTGTATGCTTTAACGTAGAGTTAGGGATCTTTAAGGAAAAAATTGTTTTGTTTTGTCACTGCAAAAATTTACCAAAATGGAATTAATTTACACGTTTTCATATCGAAAAAAAAATTACCAGTTTTGGTAAAATTTTCACATTTTGGCAACGCTGACTGCAACTGTCGCAACACAAACTCATCACAAGAAAACGATTGAGTAATTTGTAGCAGATGGGATGATTTCTAAAAAAAACTCAACACTTTAATTAAATATACTTATTATAAAATTTTCGAAAAGAAAAAACCCTAGAACAACAATGATATTTTTTAAAACTGTTTTCATAAAATTCAGACAGTATTTTTGGAGTTAAATGGCAACATATAATTTGCATTCTAATTTTATATCTTGTATTAAAATTAAATATTGAATTAGAAATATTACATTTTTTTTAATTCAATATAAAGTATGTGTTGCAAGTATTGTAAATGCAAGTGTTGCAAGTTTGATTATTTTGCTAGAAATAAAACATATTTTTAATGTTTTATTTATTAATTTATTAGTCTTGTTTGATTTAGAAATAAACGTTATTTTTTACCTTTATTCCTGATTTTATTTTTTTTTACTTATTTTAAATTTTATTTTTTTACTCCGAAACAAAAGTTATTTTTTCGTTTTTTTTTGGCTCAGTGCAGTTGTCTGTATGTATGAAATTCTGTATACAAAATCCTGCATTACACAGTTCTACATTACAAAATTCTGCATTAACATAAAACTGTGTTAAAAAATTATGCATGCCAAAATTCTGCAAAATATGGACTAAGAACAACTAAGGTAAATAAGCTTAAAATAACAACTTTCCATACAAGAGCAAATAATTTAATCCTAAGAAACACCATTTTGTATCCCAAATACAGTTAAAATACAGTAAGTGGAGAGTAGACTTTTTGAAAGCAAACTTTTTAAAAAACATTATATTGAAATAAAAACATTATTTAAAAAATACTGCACAAATTACAGCATTTTGACAATACAGACTTTCGACAAGCAGAAAACTGACCCACTCCCTTTTTTTCTTAAAATAAAAGTTATTCTTATTTTCTCACTCATAAACAGCGTTGCCATATTCACAGTTTTAACTGTAAATTACAGCTTTTTGAGTAGGCTTACAGTTTTTATAAATGACTCGTAGTGCAAATTACAGTAGTGAAATAATAAATTGAAATATTTTTGGTTTATTTTTTATTTTTGATAGTTTAAAACTTCAATAAATAAAAACCCTACCTTGCAGCCTTGCAATTATATTCCATCATTGCAATTATACCATCCCTGTAATAACATGGTAGGCTGCAAATTGAATTTGCTTCGATGTGTCAATTTGGTTCTCATCTATTTTTTACATGTAGTTTTTCAAAAACTGAAAGATGAGTTCGTTAACGTAACTGAATTCTAAAAAATGGATATTAACAATATATTCTATAATGTTAGTAAAATTCCTTTTTATAGTAACTTTTACTTAATATCGTACTGACAACACTTGCAAAACTGTATCACTTTCTCTTGTTAATTTTTTATTTTTACCTCAGTCTTTGTCATTAAACTGTGCATAGCACACTGATTATTGATCGTGTTGTTTTATTTCGAGTTATTCCCCAACAATGGTTATGGGCCCAGACCCAGCTCGGTCGCAATAAAATTAAAAAAGATTAAAAATTATTAGCATGAGCTCCGGACTATATCAAATTGAAAAACTCGATGACAACAATTATGACGGCTGGAAAATGCTAGTGAAGTCTGTGTTAGTGCACTGTGATTTATGGGGTTATGTTTCTGGAGAAACCCTTAAGCCAGATGAGGCTGATGCTGGTGCAACTTGGAAAAAATCTGATAATAAGGCGCTAGCTACATTGCTTCTTTGTATCAGACCAAGCCAGCTGCTGCATGTGAAAAATGCCACAACATCAAAAGCAGCGTGGGAACAATTGGCTGCGGTACATGCACCAAGTGGTCCAGCGGTAAGGTCACAATTTTTAAATCGTTGGTCAATTTAAAAATGGGTGACGAAGATTCAATGTCGGAGCATCTAAACAAATTTTTTGATTTGTTCGAAAAACTTTTTGAGCTGGACATTAAATTGCAAGATGAGTTACTTGCTATAATCATGCTTTCTAGCTTACCCAAGAGCTACGAGAATTTTATAATTGCTATCGAATCTCACGATAGTTTGCCAGGCACAACTGTACTTAAGACAAAATTATACGAAAATCCGAATTTCAGAGAGTAGAGTCTAATGAAGTTGCATTTTTTGCAAGTAAGTCCCGCAATCAGTCGCAACAACAAAATCTTCCCCGAGTGCAAAAACAAAATCGTACTTTCAAGGGCAAATGTTACAAATGCCAGAGGAGAGGTCACTATGCAGCTTCTTGCAACTTGAACAACTCAAGTAAGCAAAATGTTAATTGCGCTATGCTCAATGTTTCTCAGCAACAACATAAGCTAGACAGGTCGATTTGGATATTAGACAGTGGATCAACGTGTCACATGTGTTGCGACAAAGCGACATTCACGCAAATTTCCGAACATCGCGAAAAAATAGAATTAGCAGGAGACAAATACGTTTACTCTGAAGGCATTGGCATCAGTGTGACCAGAGTGGAATATTATATTCCACTTTGGCATATTTTAGCTTCGGGAAGCATATTTTTTTTTTATAAAAATATGCAGCATAAAAAGTGGAATATTTTTCGTATGATTATATTTTTCAAAATTCACAAAAATTGCAATAAAAAAATGTCTATTTGGTTACTAAATGGGTTTTTTTTTGGCTATCGACATTTTTTTTGTTTATCTCTGAACCACCTTGTAAAACGCAATATAATGAATTCATTTTGTGGTTAACTTCTTCATTGTCAATTTTATTGCAGTTCATGTAATAACTTCACGCAGCTTAAAAAGTGAAGTAAATTTGCTTATATGTTTGTTTGGTTAGATTTTTTTATGAATTATGTTACAGCAGTAAGTAATTTACTTAAGAAAATATTAGGGGTATTCACGATGTGTTGTATTTTCCCTTGTATTGTGTATTTTTGATAAATTTGATATTTGTAGTAAATTTTTTAATATAACAAAAACAAAATTCAGTTTTCAAAATACAACCCGTGGAAAATATACAAGTTGTGTATTAGATCAGCTGATTGTACAAGCATTTCTACTCAGCATGGAGCAAGCTAAAGGCTACGCTGTGAGTTTATTTAATAAAAATTAATATAATTGATTTTAAAAATACAATATGCACTTTACTGAAAGTTCGATCACAATAAGTTGTAAGTATTGTAAATTTTGCAAAAATTTATCACAAATGTACCACATCGTGAATACCACTATTATTGCTAACAATAGCTATTTCTTTTAACTATTTTAAAATGTGAATTCAAAACAATAAAGCAGAAAAAAAACTTATTGATCAAAGTTCGGAATCTGAAGATTTATCAAAATTTGTGCTTTTCTCGCTTAGCTTACCATTTAGCAATGCTGAGGTTGAGAACATTTTTAAATATATGGATCTTTCTTATTTAAACGAAAATTCGAAATAGAATGCAAGAAAAACTCTTAAATAATTTGTTGAATGTAAAAACATGGCTGCATGTTCAAAAAAAGTGTTGTAATGCCTATCAAATACCAGATAGCTTAATAAAAAATTTAGAAATGCGAATTTCTATGATAATAATACAAGCAACAATTTAAGAATTGACCTCGAAGATGTGCCTGAATTTTAGTTTTGTATATTGCATATCGTTACTTAAAATTAAAAAAAAACCATAACAATGTTTATAATTTTTTATAGGAGAAGAAAATAAATTTAAGTGCGATAGTAATCAAATAAATAAATGTTTTTAAACTTGCTTCTGTGTTTTTTTTATATGCATATTTAGACTTATTTAGATATATATCTTTGAAATTGAAAGTGGAATATTTTTGTGGAATATAAAAATTGAAAGTGGAATATTTAGCATATTTTTTTTAACAAAAAGCATATTTTTTCAAAAATCTTCTGGTCACACTGATTGGCATTGTTCGTGTAGAGACAGAGAACAGCATACTCTCATTGCATAAAGTACTCTATGTTCCACAGCTTAACAGTCCACCCTAAACAAGTGCGCGTGCGTGGTTTAACTGTCAAAATCGGCTCATGCACATACATTTTGTATGAAGCCTACCGAAACACGCACCGGACTACCGCAACATGAATCGAATTTCCAATTTTGACAGTGCGTACGGATGTGAAGTTGGCTGCATAAAACCAAAGTATTAGAACAAAGAGCAATTAGCTGCTTTTAATTAATTAATCTCAATTGCAAATGGAAGTATTTGCTATATTAATAGATTTTTACACAATTCTAAAAGTTTCTTTAAGATTTTTAAACCATCAGACTGAGCTGGTTCAAGAGCAGCAGTTCTTTCCGCAGCGCACTTGTTTAGGTTAAGCGTAAAATAAAATTGCGTGGCGTTTGAGTACGCAGCGCAACGCGCACTTGTTTAGGGTGCACTGTAAATCAAATTTCTTGTCGATAAGCAAGTTAACAGGGAACGCATGCAAAGTAGAATTTGGCGCAGATAGTGCGAAAGTGAGGACATTGCGAGGGGTTGATATATTACGGGCAAAAAGGAGTGGTGATTTGTTTACTTACGAAGTGCAGAGGAATAAATTGTGTGCAGCGGCAATAGCAAATGACAATGATAAAAATGTTTTTAACTGGCATCGCAAGTATGGACATTTGAACATTAATAGTTTAGTGCAATTGTCAAAAAATAATATGGTGCGCGGAATGAACATTAAAAATATTGGACAATTCGAATGTGACATTTGTTTAAAGAGTAAAATTACCGCATTGCCGTTTTGCAAAAAATTATGGTAAATACAGCAAAAGTATTTTAGAAATAATACACAGCGATGTCTGCGGACCTATGCGCATTTCGTCTCTCAGTGGCGCTAAATATTTCGTTTCGTTTGTCGACGACTTTAGTAGGACAGTTTTTATATATTTTATAAAGCAAAAAAGTGATGTGCTTAAAAAATTTAAAATCTTTAAATCTGCTGTAGAGCGCGAAACGGGGAAGAAAATAAAAACATTCCATTCGGATAACGGCCGAGAGTACGTTAATAATGATTTTTGCAATTTTTTAAAAAGTGAAGGCATTCAGAGGAAGCTGACTGTGCCGTATACGCCGCAGCAAAACGGCATAGCAGAGCGTATCAACCGTACGTTGGTGGAGATGAGTCGCTGCATGCTTCTGGATTCCAAATTGCCTGAATTTTTGTGGGCTGAGGCCATAAATACAGCTGTTTATGTGCGAAATCGTTCACCGACAAAAATATTGCAAAATATTACACCGCATGAAGCTTGGTATGGCCGCAAACCAGCTGTGTCTTACTTCGAAGTTTTTGGCACAAAAGCAATAGTGCTGGACAAAATGCAGCGAAAGTCAAAGTTTTCCCCTAAAGGAAAATAATGTTTTATGGTGGGATACGCGAGCGAAGCAAAGGCGTACAGGCTGTATGATCTGGAGAAGCGAACAGTGGTAATTGCGCGTGATGTTAAATTTTTGCAAAGTGACCGATATGCAAACGTAGTAACAGATTTCATGCCGGAGGATGGTTACAATTTTGACAACACAGCTGATGACTCAGCAGCAAACGTATCGAACGTCAAAAACGAATCACATGATTGCATAATTGACACTGACGGTTCTTCAGGCAATGTTTCGTTCAGTGGTACTGATAATTCTGTGTGCAAAAATAATATCGATTCGTCTGATGAATACGACAGTGCTGGTAGCAAAGCTGATGCCGACAACGGATTCAGCAGCGAAACTGATGTTCAAAATATAGTCGAAAAAGTAGCCGAATTTGCCCCGATTTCGTCGATGCAGCTACGACCACGGAAAACAGCAAAGTCACAGGTAAATTTTATGAAATCTGAGAATCCTTTGACTGTGAAAGAGGCATTGCAAAGTGCTGACTCTGAGAAATGGAGAGCTGCCATGCAATCCGAGTTCCAGTCCTTAATGCAAAGTGCGACGTGGTCTCTCGTTGATTTGCCTAAAGGCTGTCGAGCTATAAAATCAAAATGGGTGTTCAGTGTCAAGCGTGACAAGGATGGCGTTGCTGTGCGTCACAAGGCGCGCCTCGTAGCAAAAGGATGCAGTCAAAGATATGGCGTTGACTTCCAAGAAATATTTTCTCCAGTTGTGCGATACTCGTCAATCCGTTTGATTTTGGCCATCGCTGCAGAATACGATTTGTTCGTGCACACTATGGATGTGGCAACGGCAATATTCATGGTGCAACCTGAATCGTTTGTCGACAAGGTAAATACAAATAAAGTATGCAAATTGAACAAGGCACTATATGGACTAAAACAATCGGGGCGAAAGTGGAACGAGGAGCTTCATTTTGCACTTAAGAAACTTAATTTTGTAAAGTGCAATGGGGACGCATGTGTGTATTTTCAAAGGGTTCCAGGCGAGATTGTCATTGTTGCTGTTTATGTTGACGATATATTGCTAGCATGTTCATGTCTCGATCGGCTTGAAAAAATAAAGCATCAGATCAGTCAGCAGTTCGAAGCAGTTGACAAGGGTCCCATCAGTCAATTCTTGGGTATAGAAATTGCCAGAAATAGAGAAGGTATCCAAATTTCCCAGAAGCAGCTCATACGTGATCTACTTGAGGATTTCGGTATGTCCGAATGCAGAAGCTGCACAGTAATATTGAATTTTACTGAGAATCTATTTTAAAAATAGAAAGAAGCGATGGTAGTGAAGCATTCTTTTGGGAAAAATCAATATCCACTGCATATGTAGAAAGAATATTTTCAGTAATTAATGTTAATAAAACAAAACATAGAAATAAATTATAATATATCGCACTTTATGGTATTCTAAGAACAAAAGATCTTAAAAAAGAATGCATAAAATTGTATTCAATTTTATAAATCAAACCAAATTTACAAAAAAATTGACAAGTCAATTCACGAAAATTATTGAAATCAACTTTTAAAAACAAAAACCAAAATGTGTTCTTTTTTAAAGCAAACAAATGGTTTTAAAGTTGTTTTTTAACTGCTTATTTAATTGTTAAATTAAATTGAAATTGTATTTTATTATTTGCATTTTAATAAAGAAATAAATACTTATAAAATTAAATTTTTTTAAGGGTTACAGTTTTTTTATGAATATAGTTTTCTTTTTTTTGGAATTTACAGTTTTTTTTTAAAAAACGTCTGGCAACGCTGCTCATAAATAACAATGCGCATAAATCAACAATAACGCGTATTCATATTTTATTAACAGTTCTTAATATGTTAATGTCAGCTAAGTGATTGACTCTATACAGAATTGTTGTTGTTGGCTTCTTTAAACTTGCTTGATCTAAAGCTCGCAATTAAATTCATGTATTAACTTATTTTACTAGAAATTCAAAATGCTGTGTTTTCTTATTAAGCAAGGGTTGAAATCAAAACGGAACGTTATTTAATAAAACAAAATACATACATAAACTGCTGACATGAATTCGTATAGGATTCGAAAAAAATTGAACGACCTTGTTTTGCTTATAAACAAATTTTAAAATGAAGTATGTTGTAAAACGCCAGAATTAATAAGCATTGTTTTAATGTCTGATTTTATATCAAAATATAACAGCAATTTTTAAGTAAAATAATAAAAATCCAAAATAGAAGGATTTTTATATTCTTCTTTGAGTAACAAGATAAAACTTAAAGCTATGTTGTATATCCAAGCGAAAGAAAAACTATGAAAAAACTGTAAAATACGGATTTTTGTTATTTAAACTCATAACAGTGTCAGTCGTCCATGGTACAAATATCTCTACAAATATGCCTTATTCAAAAGTTGAGTTATCTTACATTAATTTTAAAGGGCACTTGCTGGAGCGCGCTCTAAATTCAGTTTGACATAATATAGAATTAACGCTCTCGCTGTGATTCAGTCAGTGTCTGTGAGCTCGTCGATGAGTTCGTCTGTGCGCGTAGCTCAAATCTGCATAATATTCATCTCGTCATTTGTTTGTTGTTTTTGTTGTCAACCCGAGGCAACATTTGAGCCACCTGGAACAAATATATAATTATTATTTTTCCAAGTGTTTCCATCAACATATTTTATCGTTCATGCAGCAGTTAAATGTGATATAAAGAATGTAAATAGCAAATCAAAAACAAAACAATCGGCGATACATTTCTCTCAACGGATATAGTTAAAAGAACTTAGTCGTGAGCCACAGCTTATATGTATATTGTTAATATTTTTAACAATGTTTATGGAATACGCATAATGCTTTTGACAATATTAAGTTTTTAAGTATCCTTTTAAGTGCGTTCTAGCTGAGCGTTTTCTTTTACTTAAATAACATGACGATTCGTATAAGTATTTAAGCCAAGTCTAAGCCAACTAAATTGTTTCTTTTATCGTAGCAAAAAAAATTGTCGGTAAGTGTTGTTTAGTGTTTCAACAATATTGTTTTAAATATTTATTTCAAAGGTTCTTTATAGCAGAACCTTACCCTTGAGTTGTTTCGATTGAAACAGTGTGGTGGTAATAAACATAGGGTTGTTAGAACCACAAAGTAACTTTAGACTGGGTGGAGTAATTTTTACGCTTTTGGTAAAGGATGTGACGGATGATGCAAAATTGTTTGGGTGCACTTGAAATGTGTCAAAAACTTGACTTAAGTCATTTTCGGTAGTGGTTGATTATATTTATATCGATTATTTGCTATGGCCTAAGTTAAATTAAAATGTCCCTATCAAGAAACTTATTCTTGCTAGAAACACATGAACTTTACTTAAGTGGTCATGTATAAACTTTCATTTTAATTACATAAAGCTATTTTTTTATCCGATTTAACGCAAACTATTTTCGCCAATTGTTCCATTGATAACAATTTGTGTCCGAAATCCACATTTTTAAAGTTGTCAAAATTTAATTTTTTTTGTATCATAAAATCATATCATCAATGAATCATAAAATCGTATCATATTAAGAGCGTCCTCAGGATTTATTCTAGGGGGGAGGGGCCGAAAGGCATAAAGGAGTTTAGAATGCACATAAAGAAAATGTAACCTATACAATTTTATTTTCTGAGATTTTTGGTTCTAATTTTGATATGATACGCCGGTTGACACACACTTGTACACATAAGAAAATTAATTATATTTCAAAGATAAGGTAAACATCTTATTCGTATCATGCCCGAAACATTTTCAAATTAAATTTTTTTCATGTAATTTTAAGAGTTTTTTTCTCAACAAATATTCTTATTAATTTAGTAAATTAAATAATGTGAAGTTTCCTTTATTCTTAAATAAAATCGCATTAATTACTATTTAGCCCCCAAGTTTTCCTCTTTTCAAATAAGAATATAAAACTTACACAATATATATTTTTTTTTTTGAAAAATGAATAAAACAAGCAAAATTTTTAGACCATTTTTTTCCAGTTCTGGAGGCCTATAACTCATAAACCGATTTGGATTTAGTTGGTAAAAATCTATATAATCCGCAAAAAGTTAGAATAAGAGTTGTCGCTATTCTTGAAATGTTCCCCGCATGAACATCAACTGACTTACAATATTTCTTTTTTCAACACGCATCAGTACTAGCAGAATGCAAGTTACTAAAATCGAGTTTGGAAACATACCTTATATGAATTATTTAAAATTTATTTTACAAAATGTATAAATAAATATATAAAGATGTACATGTAGAGATGGGTTTTGGGCTCCATCCATTTTCTAGACATATTCCAGAACCTCCCTGCATGTACATACAAAATTTTTTGAGTGTAAGAATACGTATTGAAAAATTCCTGTGAAACAAGGGTAAATGAAATGGTATCGTAACTTATTACTGCGACCGGTACAACATACAGGGTTGCCCATATTCGACGGACCCATCTGGCAACGCCATAACTTTTGACAGAGATGTCAGATCGCTTAATGACATACCGCGTTTGAAGCGTCAGTCCAAGCAGATTTTTACAATTGAACAATACACGCCACGCGAGCGCTCTGAAATAGTTGAAATTTACATTCAACAGAAGAAGTCAATTGTGAAAACTCAACGTGCTTTTAAAAGATTAAAAAATGTTAGAAGTGCACATTGAATGGGACCGTAAATAAGCAAAATTGCCGTATTTACGCCACTGAAAATCCTCAGGAGATTCAAGAAGTGCCTCTTCATGACGAAAAAGTCACAGTTTGGTGCGGCGTTAGTGCGAAAACGGTCATTGGGCCGTTTTTCTTCCAAAATGAAAATGGCCATGCTGTTACCATCAACCAGGAGCGTTATCGCGACATGATGACCAATTTTGTGATGCCAATTATTCGTCGAAAGCGTATGAGGCAGTTCTGGTTTCAACAAGACGGCGCTCCACCGCACACAAGTCGCATAACAATCGATTTTCTGAAGAATTTGTTTCCGGGCCGTTTGATGTCGAAAAGTGGTGATTTGGACTGGCCACCGCGTTCGCCCGATTTGACGCCGCCTGACTTCTTCTTGTGGGGATATTTGAAGTCAAAGGTTTACGTTAACAAGCCAAGAACCGTAGAAGAGCTCAAGGACAACATTCGTGAAGAAATAGCCGCTATTCCGGCCGAAATGTTGGCGAAAACGATGGAAAATTCTGCAAAAAGGGCACAATACGCCATCAACGCCAGAGGCGGCCATTTGAGAGATATCATATTCAAAAATTGATGTAAACAAATCTACTTAGAACAAATTAAATGATTAAGATTGCCAACCGCCCAATTTTTATTTGTTTCTTTGATTTTTTTAAAAAAAACATGGGTCCGTCGAATATGGGCAACCCTGTACTATTTAAAAATGCATGGCTTAGCTCAGCTTTATTTATAAATATACTTTAAAAAAAGTATTTTTGAGTTTTCTTCAAAATATATTAACATACTATATGTATAATGAAAATATCATCATATAAAATCAAAAAAGCCATAACAGGCCGGTTACACAGGCCTGTGACAGTGAAAGTGCAAAAGAATACGTGTACTGTTCGAATTTCGAACTTTCATGCTAGAAGCAAGAGGTGCTACACATGCACGTGAAAGTTCATTAAAAAAATTCCAACGAATGCGAAGGTTCTCGCTGCTATTGCAGTTTGCATGTGCTTTACTAGTTGTTTTTTTTTCTTTTAATTGTAAACAAGCTATCAGTGTTGCTTCCTGCACGAAATCGACGAAAACCCGAAATAAACCTACCAAAAGTAATTAATAACAGCACTTATATCCCCCTTTTTGTTATACACTGGCCGCTGCTGTCAAAATCCACTTGCTCTGAAATTCTTTGCCAGTAGCGATGAAAGTGGCGTGAAACCCTTCAGGAAATGTGAGCATTCCCGGATGTTACCAGAAAACATTCCATGGAATGTAGGAAGCATTCCCCTTTGTTGCACACTCCATTGCTTTTTTTATATAGCATGTCATTAGAGGGAAACATTCCTCCCCGCTGTGTTAAAAAGTCATGTGGAAACATTCCTCTCCCTTGTTATGAAAATGGATTTGGCCAGGACTCGAACCCGGGACACCTGAGCGACAGTCGAGCGCGCTACCACTAGACTATCGAATTCTACAATAAGCGGCTAGAAAACAATGATATTAATATTTTCTATTGTCATTGCTTGACAATAAATAAAAGATTCCAAATGCATTCTTAAAGAAGCGGTTTGGAAACAATATAAATACGAAACTTCCCTTAAGCTTCCAAAAGATACGGTGTGGAAACAATATAAATACAAAACTACCCTTAAGCTTTCAAAAGATACGGTGGGGAATGATTCTTTATCACTTTTAGATGGAAGCCTTCCGATTTTTCCTGGAGGGAAGTGAATCGAGTGTGAGTGTATTTGTAAAATAGTATGAATGTATTATCGAACTACGGAGCCAGTATACTGGCCTGTGTAGCATGCCTGTAAGTTACAATAAACTCATAGTCGACTTTTTTTATTGATTATTGATGCATCTTATCAAATTACATTTTCTTGCTAAATTTTATACTCCTACAACCAAAAACGACGTTCTTATTTAAAAAGTTCTAAAATCCCTAAGTTTGAGCGCAAGTTATAATTACAATTACAATTACAGAAAGTTTTTTGACTCTCCCGTAAAATTTTTTGATTGTAGCTTACGGCTTTTTGATTAAATATGAAGATATTTAAAAATTGCCACTGCCTAAGGGGGAAAGCGCCCACTGCATCCCCCTGCGGACGCCCATGTATCATATCATTTAATCATAAAATTGGCATGTCAAAGATAACAAAAACGCTTCTTTTAGTAGTTTTTACCGTTGCATCGTTAGTTGATACAGAGCTAAACTTAAATTTAAATTTTGTTTACATTTCGCTGCGTTTATTTGAAAAGAGTGGAAGCATTTCTGTAGTTGAATTTGGCAATTTTGATTTTGAAATTAAAAAAAAATTATGTAGTTTATAAATGATAGTAAGTACAAGTGTTATTAGTGAAAATTAAATAAATTTTTCTTGTGAGCAGTGAAAATAATATTTATTATTATAAATGTCTTAAATATAAAATTGTAATGTTTGCAAATTTTCTTAAGCTAAAACTAACAAACGAGACCAAGGATTACCTTAATTTTTATACAGTTGAAAGAACAGAGTTTTCTGAATGTACTAACCCTTTTTGCGGCTTTTTGCGGTTTTTAAAGTTTGTTTTTGCATATGTCTACTGTTTTAAAAATGCCCATTTGTTCATCGCGTTTCTTAGAAACACAAAAACATCAAAATATGAGACGGAAAAAGATGTTTACAACTTTCTTTATAGAAATAACAATAAAAACAAATCAAAAGCTTTGAAAAAGATAATTCGAATAAAAGCCAAAATTATATCCTGTAACTTGTCTTTGTAAGTAATCATAGTAACATGAGTAATGTAGGTAATGCACCGACCTTCATTATTAGTAACATGCAGGAAGTCTTAAATATTACCCTTGACTGAAAAGTTTCAAAGGAATATTCCTTTACAGACCATCGATATACAGCTTTCGCAATCTAAAACAAGTGAACTGGCATCTTTACTTAGACACGTTAACAATAGATCTCTCAACTGAATCATCAAGTCGTCCCTCCTGTAAACGATAGATAGACTACCTAGTTGATTGTCTCACGAATTCCATTAATAAAGTTCTCGATATCGCGTGTTCGCGTAAACACCAAGGGGGAAGCAAAAGCCACCCTGGTGGAATGGAGGAATCGAGGAGCTCCGAAATAAGTCTAGAAAACTCTTCAACCAAACAAAGACCATTAGACTCACAGATATGCGGAAGAACTATGAAGTGGCTCTAAAAAACTACAAGAAAGAATTGAGAAAAGGACAAAGACAATCCTGAAGGATATTTTGAGAAAAAGTAACACAAGCCTTAGAGGCGTCAAGGATTAGGAAAATTCTAGCTACGGTTCCCTCCAATCCAAGCTTCATGAAAAATGAAGATGGTATTTGGATCTTCAACAGTGTGGAATCTCTGAATGTTTTAGTAGAAACACACTTTCCGTTATGGTCAGAGATATGTTATGCTCCAATTCAGGACGATCAGTAACCATCTATGAACAGATCCCTAAAAAAACTCACACAAACAAAGCTCGGATGGGCAATCACCCTGCAAACCATATGAGTTTTTAAAGACTCTTTTATGACTCATTTGTAGGAGCCTGAGCCCTCATAATGAGCTCTTATAAGTTTCAAAAAAGAGCAGTTTTTCCGTTGAAAGTGGTACCTCTTTAAGAGCTCAAATAAGAGTGCAGAATGATACTTTTTTGACTCTCAAAAGTAGTTTATTCGGACTCCTAATAGACTCTTTTATGAATCTTATGTTGGCATTTTAAGAATCATATAAGGCTCTTCAAAGTTTCGGAAAAGTGCTAGTTTTTCTTTGAAACTAGTTGCTCTTATGAGGCAGCAATATGAATCTTAAAAGACTCTTTTATGATTCCTATTTTTCTATATTTTTCTTCATAAGATAATCATAAAAGTGCCAAAAATGAGCTTGTTTCTTTAATTTAGTCACTTTTTATGATTTTTTTATGAAGAAAAAAAAGTGTCAGAGAACGCCGATTATTCCTTAAAATTTTTCCGCTCTTCCTGTGCTGAAATATTAAGTTGTGAGCATATTACGATTACCGAACCGAATTAAATATTTTAAATTTAAAGTGAATGAACAGTATTTGAAAGCATGCTTTTTTTTCTTTAAATTTTTACTCCAAAAATGCTCCCAATTGGGATGTTTTTAGGACCTATTTTTTTTTAATGCAGAAAATACACATAAAATTTCATATTCAGGAGGTTTTTCACAAAACACTTAGCTCTTTCAGAGCTCAAAACTGAAATACTCCAAAAACAATCCAAAATATGTTTTTTCAGGAGTGTACGTTATGAAACAACAAAAAATACACTTTAAAAACTCATAAATAAGAGGGAACTTATAAAATCGACATCAATAAGGCTCTTTTCAGAGTCAGAATTATGAGCGCTCCGAACTTGGTTTAAAGGGCAGTAGCTTTAAACCATTAAAGTTGCCAAGAACAGATGGTATAGCTCCCATTGAAATTAAGAAGTCGTATGGCATCATTAAGAAGAGGTTTTTTAAATTTACTAAACGTTGGCATAATGTGAAGGTTATTTTTATGCCTAAAGCAGGCAAAAGTTCACACGTTAACCCAAAAGACCTTAGACCAATTACTCTCTAATATTTTCTTCTAAAGATCCTCGACAGATTAACCGACAATCACTTGAGATTCAAGAAAACAAGAGAAACTGCTCTCCACTTCATATTTTTTATCCCTCCATCAGAAAGAATATACAATAATGATACCTTTTATTGATATAGAAATGGCCTTTAGTAACGTCGAAGTAAGAGCTTTCACAAATGCGATGACGAAACTTGAGGTGGATGCTGAGCTGATAGCACTGATAAATCAAATGCTGGTAGGCAGGATTATAAGTGCAAATTTTGGAGCGGTATCTACGCTAAGATCTGTACCAAGGGGAACCCCTCAGTGTGGGGTTCTCTCGTCTCTACTGTGGAATCTAACAGTAAATGAACTGTTAGTCAAACTGGAACTGGAGAGGTGCAGGGTGATAGCTTATGCCGATGACGCTGCGATTGTTACCTATGGAAAAGACATATCTACCCTTCGAGACATTATGCAAAACTGCCTAAATACTCTAGTCACTTGCGCTATCAGCTGTGGGCTCAGCGTAAGCCTAAATAAAACTGAGTTAGTGATTTTTACCAGAAAACAGTACTTACCTCTTATTAGTCCTCCTAACTGGGAAACACAAGACGTAGCTTCTTAGATCAAGCCAAATACTTGGGTCTCATACTGGATAGAAAACTAAACTGCGAGCCTAATAGGCTCGAGAGAGCTTAAAACGCTAATATTGCCATGTACTAATGGAATAAGGCGGTGGGTAGCAAGTGGAGTTTACAACCAGTTATAAGGCCAATCTTGCTATTGTCTGGTGGCATGCACTCTAAAAACAGACTCACCTTAACCTTCTCCATAAAGTTCAAAGATCAGCTGAACTGTGCATCAGTGCAGCACTAAGAACCACTCCGACAGACGCAATAAGGTTTCTGCACGCTTACGAGACGTAACGAAACGACTGTAAAACTGCGACGGAGTGTTTAATGCACACTTAGCGGAACGGCGGCAAAAACATTAATAAACAAAAAAATCAGAAACATTAATTTTATTCCACAATTGAGTTTTGAATATTATATAGATATAATTTGTGTGACTCATGTCATATAAAAAAGCATATTCGCGCACAAGTTTAATTAATTTTTCTGCATCCATTCTAATTTTTGTAAACAAAGCGAACGACAAACCGGTCAGAATTCTTTTGTTTTATAGCCACCGGCTTTTTCGTCTGCGTTCCGGCCGTTTCGTCGCCGCTTAGTGAGCAATAAAAAGACATGGTAGTTATATTTTGTAGTTTCGTGACGTTTCGTTACTTGTCGTAAGTGTTCAAAAGGCTACATCTAGCTACTTGAAAAAATATTAAGCTTTGAGTTGAATTGTAGAAACTTGATTTGTTTTTTCCTTACAGTTCGCGACTTCCTTCTGAAAAACGAACCATACCTCAGTAAAATATTTATATGTGCAAAAATATTTTTTTTTCTCCCTGGCTTATAACAGTAAAATTTTTTCGAGTTTGCTAAAATTGTTGTAATGGATGAAGTTTATTAGTCGAACAGAGAATTCTTCTTTTCCTCGTATTCGTAGTACCGTTAATCGAAAATACTGTGTAATCTCGCGTGTGCAATAGAAAATATTTATATTTATAAGCAATTGCGCTTTTTTTTGTGTTTTAACTGCTGTAACGTAGAAATTACAAAATTTTGTTTATAACTTTAGTAAGAAAAACCATACACATAACAGTAATACATTTTTGGAACAAAATATGAGCACATTTTAGAGTTATTTCATTTTTCAAATAAAAATGCCATGTGGAACCACTTTATCTGAAAAATATCGTTGATATATAGCTACTAAGATAAATCGTCACCGAAACACCATAACAGATTTTTTTAGAAACTCTGGCAACTATGCTATAATAAAGCGTAGTGAAAGAAAATCCGTGATTGGCCAACGGCACAAAAGACGAATTCGACGTCTTGATGTGGAGAAAGGGATGAGTTGTGGTGAATTTGCTGCGCAATTGGATCTAAGGGTTACCAGAAGCAGAATACAGTAAATTTTGAATGAAAATTCCAACGTCAGTTATGAATCACCCTCTTCTTAACCCAGACTTCTACCATGGCACATTGCGGTCAGTCTAGCATATGCCGAAAAATACAAATTTTGTGAGAAAGAATTTGGAAATGTCATATTAAATGATGAGAAAAGGTTCAACCTTGACGGGCTCGACGGTTGCCAGAAATACCGGCACAATTTGCGATAGCCACGACAAATTAGGTATGCGCGTGACCATGGGCGGGGATTATTGATGATTTCAACCGGTTTCAGATACTTTGAAAGTCTCCCCTGTATTTTATTTCGTGCAAATTGAATGCACAAATGTATATTGAGTTTTGAGATGATGTGTTTATTGAGTTCACATGCTATAAATACCAGGATAACTGGGCTTTCAAGCAAGACAACGCACCAGCAAATTCTTCCCGATCCACAAATGACTTTCAATAAATCTGAAATAAACCCGTACTGTAGTGACCTGCTGTTAGCCATGTCTTGAATCCTATCGCCAACCTGTGGGGCATTCTTTCGGCCCAAGTTTATAAAAACGGCCGCCAGTTCGAGTCGATAAAGCAATCTGAAAACAGTTCTTTAAGATGAATGGCAGAAAATCGATGGCTCCATCCTCAGATCGTTGATATAATTCATGTCTTTCCCATTTAACCAAGTCAGATATAAGAAAGAAAGTCATATTATTTTATAAAATCTATATATTTTCTATTTTAATCCATAAAATCAATAAAAATGGGTTTTGCACATATAAATACTTTCTATGAACTTTTTAAATACATTATAATTTTTTTAGTAACAACAAGTTTTTTATATAAGCTATATCTTGTTTTACGTATAAGTCCTCAATACTATTTCAATAAAAAAATAATATAAAAACAAATAAAGTTATGATTGCTTAGAACTGCATTTGAAGTGTTGCACATATAATTATTTTACTAAGGTATGTCTGACTTGATTCAATTTTGTTTCTACCCTACATGAGTTGGTAGAAAAAATCAACTTTTCTACTTTTCGATTCTGTTTCCGACTCTGGGCGACTGCGCTGCCGTCGGAGGCGACTGACGATCGTTTGTTTTTTGTTCGTTTCATTTATGATACGTTTGTGTCTTTTTGTGGAGTTTGTGACTTTTTTTTATGTTGTTATTGCGTTAGGGATTTTTGTTTGTTTTTTTATGCTTTTATTGAATTTGTTGTTTTATGTAGATGCGTTGTGCCTTTGTGAATATGTATGTTTGTATATGGGGTATCGTTTTGATTGTGAAAAATACAATACCTGGGTAAGAATTAATCAAGGAGTAATAAAATTAAGTAGTGGCTATTTAATGAAACGCTATATTTCAGTAAATATTGACGTAGGGGGGGTAATGACAGTCGGTGTTCAAGTGTTAATGGTATGTAGAAAAATGTGAAAGCGATCGAAAAATGGGGAGGAGGGATGGTAAGACTGCATATGGTAAAGAATAAATTCAAACATTTTTTAAAATGCTTTGATATTGTACTAGGGCTTGGAATTTCATGTTTTTAATGAGCGTCTTAAAATGAAAATGGTTAAATTATCCTTACGAATTATGAAATTTCCTTTAAAATGGCTTTCAATCGTTAGAGCATATATGATATCGTTACATATGATATCTTTAACTTGTCTTTATATGTTTTAACTTTTTTCTTAAATTTTTATACTTTGTTAATAACACCCATGGCACTTCACTTAAATATCCTCACAATCAACACGATTTACATACTTGCTTCATTTAATTTTATTTATGTACCTTCATTTCCCAGTCAAACTTTAGTCGAATTTATGTATTGCCGGACTTTTTTAATTTACATTTTTTATTATTCCTCATTTTAGGACATCAGTGAGTTCCAAAGATTTCTCCTTTGAAATGATTCGAATATTATCTGGATAAAGAACTGGAATCAAAGTTTGCCACATAAATGCTCAAAGCCTCGTAAATAAAATAGATGAGTTAAGAAACTTGTTTGAAGATTCCGGTATCGACCTTTTATGTGTATCCGAAACGTGGTTCTTTCCGTGCATGCCTAGCAGTTTTTTAATTTGCGTGGCTACAATCTTTACAAGACCGATAGAAACACTCATGCTGGTGACATTGCAATCTACGCTAAAGCCTGTTTTCCTTGTAGAATAGTATACCAATCATATACTGGTAGTTTATGCGAATATTTTTTTTTAAAATATTATTGTGGGTGTAAATAAACTTCTCGTTGCAACCATATATAGACCAAATAGGAATGTAGATATCGGCCCATTAGTTGACGTTATTGAACAAGTGTGTTTACCATATAAAAACATTATTATTGCAGGTGACTTTAACAGCGACATACTAACCGAAACTCATTTACATCACAGCATGCAATCCCTCGGTCTGTTTCCCGCTAATCAGGGGAAAAATTACAGCATCCGTTATCGAGCAAAATTGTACAAGATTGATAGGCACTTGTCTCGTCGTGCCCTTCGTAATTTTGCTCGATCACGGATGCTGTGATTCGGCCCCAGGATACTCCTACCCACTTCACTAAGACCAGTAATACGTTGCTCGATTTACTATTTGTCAACGATTTATCAAATATCCTACTATACGACCAAATCAATGTATGTCTTTTCTAAACACGATCTTATTTTTCTTACTTTCGATCTTCAAACAAATTTTGAACCAGAAACTTATTTATATCGAGATTTCAAAAATATTAATTATAACTTACTCAAAACAGATGTAGAAAGTACGAACTGGAGCTTAATTTACGGCATGACATGTGTTAACGAACAGCTTTTGTTTTTAAACGATAATGTTAGACGGTTATATGACAAATTCGTAGTCTTGAAGTCTAAGACAAGTTCACTTAAAAAAAGACCGTGGTTCAGTCGTGAAATTGAATTAATGATTTCAGATAGAAATAGTGCTTACAATCGCTGGAAACGATTCAAAACTACAGAAATGTACATGAGTTTTCAGAAAATCAGACGAACTGTTAACTCCATGATTAAGTTAGCCAAAACTAAATTCTACGAATCCAAATTCAGTTATGCGATTAGCTCAAAGCAAAAATGGAAACTTATACGAGAAGTTGGCATTAACAAAAAAAACCACTTATCCATAGACACATGTTCAGTAAATGAAGTCAACGAACAATTTGCCAATATAAACACGCCTTCTGCCGATATTTCTGATTACACACACAACACCTTTCCAGTAAATCTACAAACTTTTAGTTTTAGCTGCGTTGACCAGATTGAAGTTTTAAGATGTGTTTTGACAGTAAAATCTAATGCGACAGGATTCGATGATATGCACCCCGTGTTCCTGAAGGCGCTTCTTCCAACCTTACTGCCTTACATAACACACATTTTCAACTTCTCTTTAACATGCTCAATTTTCCCTGATTGCTGGAAATCTGCTAAAATAATCCCATTACCTAAGAGTGCTTCTGAATATCGCCCAATTGCTGTATTACCTTTCTTATCTAAAGTTTTTGAGCGCATCCTATATACTCAATTAAGTTATTTTATCAATCAAAACTCACTGATTACTGAAAAACAATCAGGTCTTAGGGCCAAAAGATAAAGTTGCACCACAGCTTTATTACAAGTGTCAGAAGAAATTCGTGAAGCCTTAGACAACAACAACGTTACTTTTTTAACTCTACTCGACCACTCTAAGGCATTTGATACGGTAGATCACAAGTTGTTGTGCTTAAAACTTATAAACTTGTTCAATTTCTCAGACACTGCTGTGAAACTTATGAAATCCTATCTATGTAACAGAAGACAAGCTGTCTGCGTAAAAGAGATAGTTTCAGAATATATCTATATGTCTAGGGGTGTTCCTCAAGGTTCAATACTGGGACCCTTATTGTTTTCTATGTACATCAACGACATAGTAAAAATTCCACAATACTCCAATATTAATTTGTACGCTGATAACGTTCAATTGTATATAAACTCTAAACCCTTAGATTGCGGAGAGTGCATTGACAAGCTCTGTGTTGACTTAAGTAATATTTACAAATGGGCATCGAAGAATGGGCTTTGCCCATAAAGTCGATTTGACTTAAGCTCTATCCCCAGCATTAAAATAAACGGTACAGAAATACAATTTGTCGACCAGGCAAAAAACTTAGGGATTACGTTCAACCGATGTTTAACGTGGAATAGTCATAAAAATAAATCCATTGGCAAAGTGTATGGTATGCTTCGTAGTTTGTGGACAGTACAATACTTCACGCCTCTTAATATTAGAATGCAGTTAGCAAAAACTTACTTGATTCCAACTCTACTGTATGGCTGTGAAATTTTTGCAAACTGTGATAGTGTAACTAAAGCTAAACTAAACGTTGTATATAATAACATCGCTCGATTTGTTTTTGGACTTAAGCGTACGGATCACGTTTCGCGACATG